>OV816025.1:113231800-113854185 GCA_929113105.1 Agrypnus murinus
ATTTCAATCAGAAATAAGCATCTTCAGTAATTTAAAAAACGAGGTCAAGCATTTCCCGGATGGAAGGAAAAGGCGAAAGTCGAGCGAAAAACAATGATATAATTTTTTATGTGAGGGGTTTGTGCAAAAAATATTTATCTTGCTTTACTAATTCCAAAATCTTTTCGCGAGGCTTTTCGATAGTAGTTTCGTACTTAAAATTGCAACAAAAATTCGATTTAAGTTACCTAACAATTTAAATTTTTTCCTCTATACGAAGGTACTAGAATATTTTGCATAAAACACTTCACAGAACTCAACTGCACAATTACTTAAAGAAAAATAAAATTCTGTATCCAAATTTTCAAATTTATATTTTCTGATACGCTGATAAGCTTATTCCCTCCCTACTATTCTTTATGGCTTAGTTTGTGTTAGACCTCGACTATCCATATAAATATCGGGTTATTTATGCACATATCTCATATAAAAATCTCAAATACGGCTACCTTCCGAGAATACCTTTCGAATACCGAGAACCTTCAAGCTACAGAGTCTTCCAAAGCTTTTAGATTGAATTGATCAGTTATAAGTTGTTAGTTATGGATTAAGTAAACGACCCCTAACAATCTGACATAAATCGTTAACCATTTTGTTTGAATTAGAAATTAAGCAATATAAGCATGTTATGATTATACATATGTTACTCAAAACGATAAAGAAAACATATAATTGTATTACTTCATGAAAAGTAATAATCTCAAGACCACTCAAAAACACCTTTTGAAGTTTGAACTATTTTTATTACTTTTAACGAACTCCATTAACTTTTGCAATAGTGTCCATTACAGAATAAATTCATAATTGATAATAATTATAACGGTACTAAAACTAACTTTAAACTAAACGGTATGTAGTCTATTAGTTCGAATGTTGCTGGAATTGTTACTAATAAGTCCTCGTAGAAAGTGTGATGTGTCATATTTTTATTCTTCAACACGCATTTTAACATAGTGACAATGATTAATAGCTTTAAATAATTCTTTAAACAGCTACGAAGTTCAAACGGGATAGCCTCTATTCTCGATAAATTGTACCGAAATACAAGTACGGTAACATTGTTAATCTATAATTTTAATTAGACGAGACGGAAATGCACAGATTCGCACATATTGCTACTAAACCAGATTCTCAATGTTAAATTTATAACTAATTCTCTTCATCGAATTAATTTCTCACCAACGTACTCTGTAATACGAATCACTCAAAAAGATACATGCAATTATCTATTGACTGCATGAGAATAAGAACAGTCATGCCGACCAAAGGCCAACATGTTTAATTTTTATCCAATAAGAAAAATGCATAATTACTTATTATATTTTACATTTAAAAAGTGCTTATCAAAACCTACCGGTTCTGAAATCATAAACTTGACACTAACGAAATTTATTATATTTCTCTCTGCTTAAATTCTTTGAATAAAATGCTTTACAGTAAACAATATCTTGTTCGCCACTAAAATACAAAGGGTTGTTACAAAAAGACGAATAAATTATTTTTATATGAGATCTGTACGTGCTTTTCGACCAAAAGAAGTTTATAATAATGGTGTCTTTATTATAGGTAATTATTTTTACAATTGTATTTACATGTTTTAAGTATTAATAGGCGAAGTTCAGCTTCATGACATGTCGTATCGCTGCTCTTCCACTTAACCTATTCCTTAGCAAGTTTATGTAACTTTAATATTAACTTACTTTTCCGGCACGGAGCCTACTATAATCAAAATAATAATCGTTTTAATGCTTATATAACTAGTAATGACTGTTTGCGATTTGGACCATCAATGAGAATCTGTAACCAACTGCTTAATCAAGGCTTTTTGAATTGTTTGATTGATAGTGATTTGAATGCTGGAGGTACGTCATTATATATTGTAGTAAGTCGGAAATTTGCATTTTTCTAAAAATTATATTATCTTTTCCGGGGACATCGTGTTATGTGATACCGTTAGCAGTTTGTTCCAGGAGTCGGGCTAAACGCGAAGAATTATGTGGCAGCGGGTCCGAGAATTTGGTGCAGGCCGAATTTGACGTCGAATGTCTTTGTCGGGACTTGAGTCTCACGAAATTTTGGGAAATGCCTGATTCGATACGGTACACGTGTGTTTTACATATGGACCTTTCTAAAAACAAAGGAATGGCCGAACATACATATCAATTGCGCAGTTAACAAACCAAACTTGACTATAAGTAAATAATTGAAAAAACGAAAATAGAGACTAATTTTAGATAGTGTTCATTCTATGTTATGAATCTTTAAAAGGGAATTAGAAATTGTAATACCAGAAGTCAATAATTTAATTTTGAAGTGTCATTGTTAAATGTCTCGTTTCAAAGAACATGAGTAATTTTGTAAAATATCATTTCGTAATTTTGAATTACCATTTTGTACATGTTTGTATTTGTTTACATGATTGATTACAATTGTTATTAAAGAAAGACGCCGCGTTTCAGCCACTAAATAGACCGTCAACCCCCTCCAGACAAGACCGGGAGAAACAAATTTACTTAACTTTAAGCTAGTTGCGAAAAGGGAAATTTCGGAAGGGTCACAGAAGTCAATTTAAGGTTCAAGAAAGGGTCACAGAGTCAATTTAAAGAGAGGTTATTAAATTGTTTTCTCGAAACACAATTCACTTGAATACTTAAAAACGAAAACAAATTGTTATTCAAACAAAAGACAATCTAGATACAAATTCCGTTTTCTTAAATAACAATCATATAATTTTGACTAATCATATTTTAATGAAACACGCCAATCCATATTCCAAATTCGTTTAAAAATTCAAATAGATTTCTTTAAAGTTAATGCTTTCAGTAGCAATCGCAAATTTGGGATAATGATAGGAGAAGGGACTTTGGCCATTAACGCCTAAACGAAAAAGGTTCAGTTTTGTTAACAACAGACTAAAGTGTCAACCACCCAAAACAAAAAGGTTATAAAAGACCCTTCGCTCCGGGAAGTCGAGGAGTGGCTTTTCACTATTGAATCGATGCGGATATCTTTCGAGATTTTTTCATATGTTCGTTTACGAAAAATCTTAATTAATTTTATAATAATAATTTAATTTAATTTTCAGTCAAAGTTTATTTTAGGGAAGTGTTTTTCGGAAAGTTGTAAGTTATTTGAGCTAAATTTCGCGTGTGTGTTAGGGGTTTTAAATTCGAGTTAGGAAAACTATTAAGTAACAAAAGTACTTAAGCTTATCGGGTAGCTTTATTAGTAACGTGATCGTTTAGTGAAAAATTAAAGTTAATGCAGTTCCGTTAAGTTTCAAACTTAAATATTAGTTAGGTCATTACAGTGAATTAGTGAAAAATCCAAAGGATTATTTTGAACGCCGAAGCTACACCAGCAGCGTAAACCAAATTTTGGATTAACCATCAACGCGGAGACTAATCTAGTTACCAACGAAACGTGAGTCAATTCCAAATCATAAATCTATTTACCTTGTGATAATCAAAGATCTTGAAAGTTAAGACTGGTCCGAAAAGAGTAGGACTGTTTCAAATTACTGTTTTTTAAATTTGATTTGCAAGTCAATGTCCAGCCATTCAGTATTAAAGATCATTTTGTAAAAGGACGTAACTGGAATTCTATAATTTATTGTTTTGATTTACCATCAGTACAACCCTTTAGTACCAAATCTCAACGAGAGTGACTAGAACAATTTTGAGAACTAAAAGCATCTCTGAAATTCTGCTACCTACAATCTCCAACTACACCGTCTAGCCTTTTAACCCTTTGGGTTATTCCTTTCTCAATTAGTTCGTTAATTAGACCGACTTTCCTAATGCGGGAAAGTCGCTCTCAGGTGATCTTTGAGCAACTCTCTTTTGATCATACACCGTACACACATGGACACCTTTAAGTTCCAACTAAGTAAAACGAAAACAAAACAAGAATTTACTACATGGAACCAACGTGGGATTTATATTATGTACTATTGGTTTCATAATGATCTAGAACAACAAGACTAATACGATGGTATTTTTTATTATTTTATCCTATCCATTTACACTTAGAAAAAATAAAAAAGTAGCATCATATTAGCCTTGCTGTCCTAGATCATTATGAAATCAATAGTACAATTATTACAAATTACATTGATCGGAAGAAACAGGTAGTCTAAGTGTGTGAAAACCCACCTTAGCTATCCGGGTTTGCGAATTGTCACATCGCGCATCATTTAGCTTATAAAATATTTTAACATATTTCCTCAAAAGTACGATAGTGCTGTGATTTTACTTGGAGCCCGGCACTTATCCGATAAAATCTAGTTTCCATATAGCAAACCTCAAAATTTATTTACATTTGAGTTGGACTAACTTAACTGGCATGTAAACATTATTAACCTTAACGTTTTATTTTGATTCGAATGTAAATTCTCTTGTTTCGGCATTTGGTTTACTAATAAATCCTGGCTTAAGAGTAAAATTGTAACACGACGCGAACTTTCATATTTACCTATCCTTCCACCAAACTCAACATATCTGATAAATTTCCAACAAGTTTCATTTAACTAAGTATCTAATCAAAACAGAAATTTATATCAGATTTGCTCGAGTCTACCACCAAGCAAAGGAAACATCAACAGTTAAACAATGGCCATCTGTTAAACGTCAGTTCTTGGTTTATTAATTTTCCTAGTGAAGTACCAAATACAATCATGGCTTAACCAATACGTGCATAGCTCACGAAAAATTCTAAAGAAATTATCACTTAAGATTTACCCAGTATCGGACCAGCTCTTATAAAAGTTAAAAAAATAAGATAAAGAATAAAATCAAGTAAATCTCATAAAGAAGATAATCATAATCACAAGGTGAACAGATAAAGATAGGAAGGTGTTAATTCGAAAGATCGGACTTAGCCGAAATAAATTGATCATTATTTAGTAACTTGATCAGGGCGCAATAATTTTGACCAGAACCCTTCAGTGTTTCATTAGGTTTTCTTTTCAGTTTTTTCCTTTCAGCCAAACTTTAAATCACTCAAAGTAAAATCAGAAAATGAAATTGTTTGTTTTCAAGACTCCTAAAAAATAGGGGCGACATTGTAAATAAACTGTAAATATTTTTTTGTAACACTGTCCTCGTGGTGATTGCTAATTAAATCTTGTACATTTTCTGTTGTGAAAATTCAGTGTTTCATTCCATTTAACTCCAAACCTGTGTGTCGTACACTACGAATACGAATTTGAGTTACCTGAATCTCAGTTACCTGAATTCAATCATTACTTACGAGTTTGTAGACAAACTCCACCATAAACAAACTTGAAACAAAACAAATAATTCTTTGGAGCATTTAAGAACTAAACACAACGTCGGTATTTCTTTTACAAACACAACGTAGGTCATTAAAAAAATCAGTAAGCAAAATGCTAATTTAGCAGCAATTATAAGCTTAACTAGATGCCAAAGTCAGAGGTAAGTGCAAGTTTCCTCTAATTATTCATATTAGATAATAATAACTCAACTTTGATGATCACCAACCATAAATATTATCTATTAGATTAAATAGCAATAAATAATTAGGAAGAGTCGACATTTTATTACTTTATTACTACTCCTATGTATCTCCCTTGGACTCCGATCACTACAATATTTTTGCGACATTATAACTGAATGACCGCTCATAATATACAGTATTGTGCTTAGGTATTGTTAATAGACCTCTATGTCGCAAATTTATGTTGTGTACATCTGTTCTATACCTTATCTTATTATATAAATAGGGTGGCTGCCTATTAATTATTATGTTATGGTAAAACGTTGTTGTCTGTATATGACGCCGCTGTTTCATATCAAGCCAACCCGTTTCTACTAATTTAGAAGATATATGTGCAAACTTCGGTAGTCCATAAATAAAACGTAAGCAAGAATTTTGAACACGTTGTATACGTCGTGACGTCTCAGAATCAAGGCAAGGACCATAAACGGGTGTACAATAAGCAAATTGTCAGAGTACCAAGTTTAATATCTTTATTATTTAGCAAGATTATCATTAATTTTGTTTGCAAGCACTATTTTAACCATAAAAAACGATGTGAACACTGTATAAATTTGAAATGTTTTGCAATTTCAAAGGTTTATTAAAATACAGTTGACAGGAGTGTGGAATGAATTTCCCACATGAGTGGGAATTGAATTTCAACTTAAACCAAACAAAATATTTCACGATACACAGAGTCGTACCAAGAAATTTTATTATAAGGTGGATACTCACAGTTTTTGCACGTTACACAGTTAGTCGCTATTTCTACTATAAATATCACCATTCTTATGTACGGTCAATAATATATCTAAATATAATTAAAGCTGCTAGAAATTATTTTTAGCTCTTTTAAGTTTTTACTGGTTTCTACGCTGCAGAGCTTTGCTATCAAATAATCGAGTTACATAGTCCAAAGTTGGAATGCAGACGTTCTATGTAATTTGTTATATACACAAAGAATTCATCCGAATGGTAGAAGAAATCTGCGTTTCGGTAAGGTTGAAATCGGAGCCACTTATAATAAGCTTCTCAAAAATAGACTAGTTGCAGAACCAAATGAAAATACCGGTAGTAATTGCTGTCAAATCGATTTGTGAAGTCACTATAAAAGTAACGCCTGAAAAACTTCAAAAACTCCTAATTAAATTGTTTATGCCGTTATATTGGCGCAATATTTGAGAACGAGATTTTGCTCGATATTATTTTCTACTCTAAAAAACGAAATTTTTTACACTCCATCTCATGGAAAATAGGTGTGGGCGTAAAATTGAATGCAAAGTAAATATGTTAATTGCCCTGCAAGGAAAATATGAACAGATAATTGAAAAAGCTTCAAATTTACTTGAATACAATAATAGTACGAAGTTAAGGGCGAACGGCCAGGGTAAAAAATCAAAATTGTTACAAATTCGCATATATTATAACTAAATGTAATAAGATCTTTTGTAACAAATTTTTTATGACACAACTTCTGTTATGTTAGGTTTAGGACTGTGTGTGGTTGGTTTTACTGCAATTATTTGTATGTATATGAGTTATAACCGTTTGCTTTTGCCATACGTTCTCCAAAAATTAATCAATAGTTAATAATATTAATAATAACTAAATAATAATTTAATTAATACAATTAAGAAAAATTATTCTTTCCTACGATAAATTCAGAAACCGAACAATATCGCATAATAAGGTAGGCTTGATGGTTAAAATTGATTAACGACATTTACATCATTTAACAAAAAAATGTATTCTTGTGAAATTTTCCTTGATTTATGAGTTTTAAATAAATATTAACCAAGATATGTAATAAAATATAAGACACCATTCATTGTGATGTCCCACCGGTCGTAGGAGCTCCTTGCTGGATCATAAGCGTTCGCATCATCTGTCGTTTTACCGTGCCTGCCCCACATCTACAAATGTACATATTTATTTGTCGCTTATCATTTACTAATTAATTTTCATTTTTGTTTTCTGCTTGCAATTATTCGTAACAAAAGTATTGAGATGATATGAAATCATCTGATTGAAAATTTATTTGACGATTTGATTGTAAACACAAAAATAATTATTTCATGCAAGAAAATAAAATAAAGAATAGACATGCTAGGATGTTAGGTTTATTTAATCTAAAAGCTACATGTTGGGTTACAGATTGATTTATCAATTTTAAAATAGAAATTAAAGAAGGGTAAATTTCATGCAGACGTAACCTCAATTTTTATATAAAAAGTCTGAATTTATAAAAAGGATATCAATCATTTAGATTATTTTCATAATAATACATGTTTTATGCAACCCAAGTCACATGTTAGGATGGTTTTTCTATTTGTCTGGAAGATTTAATTTTCTTGATTAGATTTGAGTTCAACTATGGATAACGTAGGAAAATTATTTCTGTTTCTCATGTGACTGATTCAGTTTCGGGATTATATTTAACTAAAAATATGTAAATTAGGTCAATATTGTAATGACTACATTAGCACATTAAACTTACAATCTCCTGAATACTAATAAAGAGCATTTATCCTTATGAAGGCTTCGGTTTTGCTGATATGCTTCGATTTTTCCAAATATTGATTTTAATATAATATTTTACACCATTGTTTGACAAGCACTTGGAGGACTGTATGCTGGACAAGTTTGACTACAATTTAATTCCATTCATGCTGTTATTTGTATGGAGTCTTGCAAAGCATCGTTGGGTCTATCAAATCGTAAAAAAACAGATTTTAATTTGAATTTTTCTTCTATTGTAAAGATGTTCTTAAGTAAATTGTATATGTATCAGTTACTTAGTGTAGTTATGTATTCAGTATTTGTAAAGGATTGAGCTGCAGGTCATGTGTATCCATGTAATTAAGTTCTAATGAGATTTTTTTCATCGTCAATCGTTTTTGTTCATTTTCTCAGTTATGATAAATTTTAGACTATTAAGTGTTTTATGTTGTTTTTATCGTTATCTTGTCAGCTACATTTCTATCTTTTTAGATTTAAGATTAGTGATAATTATAAACATCTGTTTCTGTGAAGTGACGTCATAAATGTAGCGTGTAGATATTGTTTTTTTAAAATATGACATAATCGTCAATTGCTTTGCAAAAGCATAGAAAAAGTCCAGGAAAAATGAACAAATTGAGTCGATAAAACGCTTTGGTTCAATCCACGCACGACTCCAGACCGAAATCTGTAAAATAAGTGAGGTTAACTGATAACCATATGTTTGTATGTCAACAAACGAAAATTCAACAAAGTGTAATAAATAGTTACCTGGACATTTTAAATTAAAGAAGATTTACATTCGTTATTCAACAATTGTATGGAATTGTAAACGAGTTATGTATTAAATTAAATCAAGAAGATTTATCTCCATTATTGATTTGGATAATCGACTTGCCTTCACTTTAAAAACCACCTGTCTGAATTAAATGCAGTATTACCAATTGTAAAAGATTGAAGTGGATCTCGACGTACTTTATATACAAGGTTGGTCAAAATAAAAGGTTTTGATTAAATTTTTCAAATAAGAAAATTATAAAGACAATTTTTAATAAATTCAGAATTTATTTTTCTCAATTTAAAAGTTTTTCAATAATAAAAATCTACCAAATATACAATCTAAATTTGTTTATAAGAATTTAATTGTCATAAGATAATGAAATAAATAAAGATTAATAAAAGTTTCACAGTTTTATTAAAATACAACCTGACATTTGTTTCATGATTATGGAGTTCCACAAAGTAAGGCTGGAAACAATAAACAGGGTCATAAGATAAATTTATTTGAACAATTGTAAATATTTTTAATTGATAACATTGATTGATGTCAGTTTGCTCAAATGGAGAACAGTTATAGCCGTATGTCAGGTTAATAACGACTAATTTACACATTTGAACAAGCTCAAGGAAGATGTTCCTATACTTTTTACTGTTCTGTCTAAATAATTTTTCTTTTATTTTTTCTTGAATTAGATTTTTTTTTATTTCATAAATAAAAATAAAGACTGTGTTTTCAATTTATTTATGTATTTATTTGATGTGTATGCAATCATCCATTTCTTTTTCTTTTCACATATAGAATTTAGTTTGCTGTTGTTTAGTTGCGGAAGTCCAAGTGTCTTAGCAGTAAGTTCTATTATTCCAAGTATAAGAATCAATAAGATTTTATTATTTTATTTATTTCATGCTCTATCGAATTAAACCTAAGTTAGCCCATTGAGAAAAAGAAAAAATACTGAGGTCATATTTTTTTATTTTATTAAATTTCACCTCATATTTTAAGGCTTGCCCATAACGTGGGGCATATTAAAAATCACTCCAGTATATTGTATAACCAACAAAATAATTTGTCTACATAATTAGTGGTAAAGTTACAAATAAACATACAGATTAGTATAAGACTGTCATAAAACTTTTCTACCATGTTTTTGTCACTCAAATTTACACATAAATTTAAAGAAAACAAGCAGGGAAAATGCAGAACAAGGAAAGTAAAAAAATAACAAAATTTACCGTAAATACATAGATTGAAACTACTAAAGATTTGTTGACTCCTCGGGATCAACCACTGCTGGCAATCACTGTACACTTTGCTGGGAATACTTTGGAGATACCTGGAAATACTTGGAAATACTTCGGAATACTTGGAAATAGCCGATGTTTTTTCCGAAGTATTATTCCGAATAGCCGAAGTATTCCTGAAAACTGGATATAACTGTACGTGTTTTAGGGGAGTAGCTGACCCTGTAGGGCCAACTACTGCTGGAACTCACTGTACACTCTGCTGAGAATACTTTGGAAAACCTAGGAATACTTTGAAATACCTGGGAACATTTGGAGATTATTAGGAATGCTTGGAAATACTTGGGAATACCTGTTTTTTTAAAGTATTTAAAAAAAACTGGAAATGATTTAAGGAGTTGTTGACCCCTCGTCATGGCCATTCTTTCCTTGCAGCCGGAATTTTGAAATTAAAGAACATGAAGAAATGGTCAAAAATCCCAGAAAAACTTTACTATTTACGCTTTACAGAGAAATACAGCTTCATTCAAAGATATTGATTTTAAAAATTGGTGAAAAATTAAGAAAACTCCAAAGCAATCAGCAATATCAAAATGGAAACTTTCAATATATCAAGGTCTATGTAACTAGCTCAGAACCTGATTACATTAAATATTATGATTTTATTGACGTAACAATTTCTTGAACATTCAAGTTGCTAAAACAAGGGCAACTCCTTTCCAACGAAGCCTACTCTGAACCGGCTATAAACAAGAACAAAATTAGACATGAAAACCGTGATGAGATATGTAAACGACGAACAACAGGAGTTTTACTACAATGTAACATCCTGGACTACCACTAACAGTGATAATGATGAATAATGAGTAATACAAGCTTACAATGTTTGATAGTGAGGGCAAGAACAGTTTAAGGTCACATATTTTCTTTTTTAAATGGCTATAGATATGTGGTTCAACTTAAAAATTTTATTTGTTATTTAACGATTCTCTAATAAGGTATGCTAAAACTTCTCAATACATGTTACATCCAAACAGTGTAAAGTAAAGTGTTTAAAGTCTTATTTGGTGAAACTCTATAATCATGAAATAAATAAATAAGATTATAAAAACGTTTCACAAATTTAGTTTATTCTACCTGACAATTGTTTCGACAGCTAAGGTGCCATTATAAAAGGTAGTGTAGATATAAACAAACATGTTACTAAGGTAAATACAATAAATGTTAACTAGATATAAATAATAGAAATTAAATATCTAATTCTTCTGTAACAGAGCATTACTAGGCTCAATATGTTCGTTTATTAAAGGTACCGTAAGTTTGTGTTTGTATAAGTGAAAGTCGTTTTAATATCTTCAATAATTGAACATACCTACAAAGAGATGGTTTACCAATGGGGAATTCAGTCCTCCTTTATCTAACATTTATGGATAATTTAGAAGATCAAATATTTGAATTAAACCTTTCTAAGCATATTATCTTTTGGTTACGTTATGTTGATGATATTTTAGCTTGTTTTGAGGTTATCAATGAATTTTTAATTCTTATTAATTATCTTCATCAAAACATAAATTTTACATTAAAAACAGAACAAAACAGGGTTATTAACTTTTTAGACTTACCTATTAAGATTAAAACTCACAGTCTTTTGAATTTTCGATATACAGAAAACCTACACATACAGATCACTAGATCACATACTAGATCACTTTCCCAAATGAATCCTGTCATTACAAAACACAATGAATTAAAAGTCTACAGATCCTTAGTACACAGAGCTTTCATTATTACATCTACAGCCAGATTTTCACAACGAGATCTCAATCATAAAACAACGTAAATCATTATAATCCAAACATGATTGATACACTAATTAAACAAAAAGATTATAGCCTTGCTACCAAAAGAATATATCCCATTGAAAATCAAACAAAAGATAAAAATTACATATTTACATCATGTTTTGGAAAAATATCAGAAGAAGTTCCACATACGAGGGTGGTCCCAGAAGTACCCGACCCAACAAAGAAAACACAAAATTTTGGAAAAAGATTTATTTATTTTTCAACGTAATCTCCTTTCAGCTGTACACTTTTCCCAGCGGTGTTCAAAAAGTTCGATACCCTTTTTATAATGAGAACTGTCTTGCTGCTCAAAATAGCCATTCACTGCTGACATCACTTCTTCATCGTTGGAAAATCTTTGACCACTGAGTCATCTTTTCAAGTTTGGGAACAGAAAATAATCCGAGGGGGCTAAATCTGGCGAATATGGTGCATGAGGTAGCAATTCAAACTTTAATTGATTAATTTTGGCCATTGCAATAACGGATTTGTGAGCTGGCGCGTTGTCGTGATGAAACAACACTTTCTTTTTAGCCAAATGCGGCCGTTTTTGCTTGATTTCTTCGCTCAAACGTTGCAATAAGTTTGCATAATACTGGCCGTTGATAGTTTTTCCTTTTTCGAGATAGTCAATAAAAATTATTCCACGCGCATCCCAAAAAACCGACGCCATAACCTTGCCTGCAGATGAAACGGTCTTCGCCTTCTTTGGAGCCGGTTCTCCCTTTTGAGTCCATTGTTTCGATTGTTCTTTTGTCTCGGGTGTGAAATGATGGACCCATGTTTCATCCATTGTTACGAAACGGTGCAAAAATTCTGCTTTGTTGCTGTGAAATTTCGCTAAACACTCAATTGAAACATTTTCACGACACTGTTTTTGCTCGAGTGTGAGCAAACGCGGCACCCATCTTGCACACAGCTTTCTCATGTCCAAATCTTCAGGTAATATGCGATGTACCGCACTTTTTGAAATGCCCGTAATGTCTGCTAGCTCGCGCACTTTCAGTCGACGATCATCAAGTACCGCTTTGTGGATTTTCTTCACCATTTCTGGAGTCGTCACTTCATTTGGTCGACCACTGCGATGCTTGTCTTGGCAGCTCGTACGGCCTCGTTTAAACTCAGCTACCCAAAATTTAACTGTTGTAAACGAAGGAGCAGACTCACCCAGAGTAGAATCCAGTTCAGCTTTTATATTGGTTAGGCTGAGGCCTTTCAAATAAAAGTATTGTATCACATAACGATGACCAATTTTCTCCATTTTCTCAAATTCATTGACAACGTTCACTATTGATGGCTGCCAAACAAATATTGAACAACGTGGCGCTTTCAAACTTGAAACATATGCTTTATAGACTGCGTACTTTCCAATACAGTGATATTTTCAAACAACTACCGCCACCTCTTGGTCAGGTCGGGTACTTCTGGGACCACCCTCGTATACTACGAAATCGAAAAATTACAAAATAACCTTTAAAACCAAAACTAACACGTTTTCATTTTTATTTAATACTAAAGACAACACGCGATATCATGAAATCGAGCATTTACCGTTTGAATTTTTTTTATAGTTTGGTATACGTATATATTTGGTATACAAGATTTTAACATAAGGTATAAAGAACACATGCACTGTTATAGAAATACACATCCAAAAAAATCTAATAACGCCAAACACTTTTTAGAATAGAATAATACAATGCAACCCCAAAATAACATCAAATTCCTACACTTTTGTAATATACATACATACATAATCCATTTCCCTTTTACCGCATTTCGCAGTGTCGGGGTTCCACACAAACTCTTATGGGAGTGCAATGGAGCTATTGTAGCAAGTACATTACGCTCCCCCATATTTTATCACTGATACAACTTTCATACCTTAACCTAAGGAGCTCAAACACGATAGTACTAAATTTTTAAAATTCAGTCGCAACAGAGGTTTTAACCCCTGTCCTTCTGAACGAGAGGTAGGATCCTTACCACTCGACCACGGAGGGCCTTTTGTAATAACAAACGCAAATTAGACATTCTCGACGCTTTCGAGATATACAACCACAAACTCAGGGTATCTTTAATAAACGAACAGATAGAACTTAGTAATTCTCCGTTACTGGAAGTGTTAGATATTTTATTTCTATTATTTTTATATAGTTATTTATTTATTGTATTTATAACAGAGAAAATTTGTGTTAGATATAAGCATCAGTAGGTATTCCACCCATTGAGATGCCTCCCACTCCTTTTTTTTGGCCACGCCTACTGCTCTTTGATTGGCTATCCCTACTCCTGTAGCTCCTCCCCTTGCTTCTGATTGGTCGACGCCATCTTGGACGACACGCCTACTATTTTGAATCGCCATTTTGAACAGCCATTTTGAATCGCCATTTTGAATCGCCATTTTGAATAGCCATTTTGAATCGCCATCTTGGATCGCCATTTTGAATAGCCATTTTGAATCGCCATTTTGAATAGCCATTTTGAATCGCCATCTTGGATCGCTATTTGAATCGCCATTTTGAATAGCCATTTTGAATCGCCATTTTGAAATGTCATTTTGAATCTGTCAATTTTGAATCTGTCATTTACATATCCGCCATTTTGTATCTGTCATTTTGAATCTGTCATCTTGGATTTCCCGCCCTTGGATTTGAATTTTTAGTACTGCTACTGCCATCTATCGGCGACGTCATCGCTTGGCTCTGACCCTCTCTCTCGCTCTTGCTCTGGCCCTCTCTCTCGCTCTCGCTTGGTTCAGGCCCTCTCTCTCGCCCTCGCTTGGCTCTGACCCTCTCTCTCGCTCTTGCTCTGGCCCTCTCTCTCGCTCTCGCTCTGACCCTCTCTCTCGCTCTTGCTCTGGCCCTCTCTCTCGCTCTCGCTTGGTTCAGACCCTCTCTCTCGCTCGGCTTTCGCTCTGGCTCTCTCTCTCTCTCTCTCTCTCTCGCTCTCGCTTGTCATTTCCAACTTGTCATTATTTCGCGCCCTTGGATTTGAATTTTTAGTACTGCTACTGCCATCTATCGGTAATGTCCTGTGATCGGTATAGTAGATTTCTATACACCTGTAGATAGGCAACCTGCTACACTTTTTTTTATAAAAATTAATGGATCCAACGAGTTTCGAACCAGGGTTCGTAAAGTACGTCTGTTTACAAGTCCATAGCTTAACCCCGAGACCACGGAGCTTGTCTTTTAAATTACTGCATACGAGTTATTTATAAAAATGCTTTCACGTATATTTGATTAAATCCAATTTATTTAAAAATAATTCCCGGAAATATTGATAAATATTGTACATTAATAATATTAAATCTTTAGGATTCAAAAATTATAAGCCAATTATGATTATTATCATGAGTCATTGAGATGAGACAATTATTAACCTTATATGAGCCAATCGTGAAGAAACTCCAGAAATTTTTCTTGATACATCTTAAATATAACAATTTGAAAACTATATACAGATATTATTACTACATGAGGCCCGTAACATCAGTCGATCCGCGGCTTTTTATATCAGTACAAAATAATTAGATATAGTTATATTTACTATCTATTTTTTTAAACAGCTGTTATACTTTCCATGATTACTTTATAGTCGGGTATGTAGTACCATTATTATCCTACATTAACTTATATGAAAAATGAGATCGGTAAGGTAAAAACATGACGTCTTGATTGTAAAATTTATTTTCTGTAACGATGATTTCACCATTGCTAATGAATTTCCAATTAGCGGGTGTAGAAAGTTAAAATTCAAACATGAAAGACTATTGGTTTAATCGAAATATTTTAAAAGTTGCCGACGGCTAATTATTATTTAATAACAACCGTAAATTCTGAGTAGATCTGTTTGGATATTTCCTGAAGCCTAAATCAATTTTGTTTGTATTAAAATCTAGAAATTTCAGAAAAACGGATTTAAAATAAATTGTATATAGTTATACATTGTGAAATAAAAAATGCAAGAATAAAATACATACACGGATTAAACTAAACTATATATATTAAGAAATATTAATTACGGCTTTTATAGGATCTTACAGGAAAAAGATTACAGTCAATCAAGATCACAACACATATCATTAACTAGATATAAATAAATATATTATATATTGAAGGTAAAGACATGAGGATATCCATCGTTTGACTAATGTCTATTTATTAAAACAAATAAGTTATGAAATGAAGCAGGGAGTCTATTCAATGAACATTGCCTAATACTTTTATGATTTTTCTAGCCTATAGATCAGCAGTTAGAAACACGGGCCTGCTAAATGCCTGCAATTCACCTACCCTATCAATATGTTGTACAATTTTAGATATGTAATGTATACGTTTTGTTTCTTACTTAAGTCTATTTTGTTTGTATGTTTGTAATATTTAGACATTTACGAAAATTAAATCAAGCTGAACAGCAGATTACTATTTTAAATTTAATAGATCATACGAATTATCTTACCCTGTTCTGAATGACTGCTTTGTATATCATGATGTGATATCATACAATTATATTCTAGTAAGAATTGTAATAAAGTCACTGCTATAAATAACAACATTCTTTATCACGATCATCTATCATTATCATAATCATCTAATGTCATGCAGAGTCAGCAGCTAGCTCCTAAGTTCGTATATGCGAGAATCGGTATTATATAACACACACATCAGTCTACATTCATTGCTCTAATATTGATAGGAACTTTCTAGAATCTATAAAGTTGTACTACATATATTCAACTAATTTGAATATACGATAACTGATACTCATTATACTTCTATGCATACAATCGAGGTATCAGTACACTCCAACCGCGTGATCAAGATTGTAGTATTCAAATCAAGCATCACTAAACGTATTCTTCATATATGAAATCATAAAATTCGAGTCTAATTACTGACGAGGTGAAAGAATAGTTGCAATCGGTTTATGCCCATACCAGGCTCCCTATGATTATTATAAATGTCTTAACAGAATAAAAAAAAGGGTGAAATGAATATAACTTATAGGATTTAATCAAACTAGAAGAATATCGATATATCCTACGTTGAGAAAATAATTATACTATGTAAGCATCGATACGCTACATATGATTGCGAGCCTGAGTATAAGCATAAACCCTATACTACAGATTTTTATCCTTTTTCATTATATCTACTACAGACGAGGCGAATGAATAGGTACATTTAACATGCGTATGCTACAATTATCTCATTTTCTAGGTTTCTAGACGTAATGTAATTTTGAACAGATTTTAACCCTTTTCGTTATATCTACTACCCCTGTAAGCGATTTCTACATATACGTTCTTATTGTTTATACACCATATAGATATTCGTAGCATCTAAAGTAAACTCTTATTTAAACGTTATTTTACAATATATCATACATTTCAGCAACTCCGAAATATGAAGATATGTAATAATTTACTATATACTTTTGTAGGATATTAACTCGTATAATTAATACTAATTTGTAATTATCTTCGATACCTTCGAAATATAAGTCTATAACATATCTACCCAAAAGATTCGCCGACAAACTTACTGAAGATAAAGTGGTCGATCTCAACCAAAAGATAGCGAATACAACTCTGTCTCTAGGATTGGTTTACCTAGGTAAAGTAAAGACAGAAAGATATCAACTGTATGCTGACTGTATGTTCATCGAGACGAATAAGGTATGAAATGTAACAGGTAGTCTATTCAATGAACATTGCCTAATACTTTTTTCTGATTCTTCTTCTACCCTATGGATCCGCATTTAGAAACATGGACCTGCTAAATGCCTGCAATTCACCTACCCTATCAGTATGTCGTACAATGCAAACATTTAATATTATTATTAAAATTTTATAAATAAAAACGATAAAAGAAGTTTATAGTTTTCATTTATTTTTATGTTAAACATATACGGTAGCAGGATCTAGATCGATGTATACAAATTCATATATGACAGAAATGTTATGTATCTCAATACATACCTAAAACGTATTCGTCGTATATTCAGTAAGAGCTACCCATTTTTTTTTCTTTTTTTCTAGACATTCGAATTTTGAACAGCTTAATAATATGTTTTCTCATTTAATCATAATTAGGTTGACTTTATATAGTATTTTTCAGGAAAACCTTCTTCAGAAAAACCCTAATGATTCTTTAATTAACATAAAAAAAAATTAAAACATTTGATTACACAATAATCCCATTTTCGATACCTTCGAAATATAAGTCTATAACATATGTTTAGGTCTTTATAACTTTGAAACACAGGGTAGTTACCTCTTGCAAAATTTACAGTTATGAGAACCCTGAAGACTTAACCTGGAGAAATAAATCAGATAAATATTTTACTTTTATTGAAACGATAACTTTGCATACTAATATATGAAAATAATATAATGTATATCACCTGATAAATAAAATTGAAATTATTCTTATTCTTTTACAATGAAATGTGTTTTGAAAAAACACGATGAAACGTTATGTATATTAACGCAGGAGTTCTGTTAACGCATTCGTTATTTAGAGATTCACTTATAAGTACACTATCTATTTAGCTGATTCAATAAAAATTTCATTATTTTTAAAATTCCTAACGAGGGACCTACTGATAAGCGTTATATTATACCAGGTACGTATGATACTCTACTGCTGATTGCATACCTGATGAACGCAGTTGTACAAAGTAATATAGGATATACGTTACAGAGAAGTTTAATTTTCCGTGCAACAAATGACCTATATATATATTTTATGTGCAATGCTGACATTAACATATTTAGCGCATACCTGTTGAACATAGCTCTACAAAGTAATATTTAAAAGACTTAAAAGGCTTATATTTTAGAGATCGGATACAGGCGCATATATTCCTGTATATTACCTCTAAATTTTACTTTAACAATACATGTAGTCAGGTTTGGCGTAAATAACAATTAGGGATATCAAAGCCATACTAACTGAACGCTAACATAATATGCTCTACAGGTCAAACTCAATTAATTAACCCTGGGGCTATACATCCTTAGGCTAGAAACAGTCTTAAAACAAAAAAAAGAAATGGCTGAGTCCACCCTGTTAGACAAGAAATCAGAGTATGGGCGTGATAAATAAAACATATAAAGTTATTTTACAAACATGTATTTAGTATACATAACATAATACAAGAATATAGATCATAAGTTGTTTTCTATGACGACTGTTGTAGTTCTACGGGTCTCTGAGTCGTCGTATGCCCTCGCAGCAATACTAATACGTATAAAGTCCGACGACTGACTCATTGGAACTGTACCGATAGCCCTTTCCTTGTTCAACTCTTCGTTACTATCATAGTTGGTAAACGAGGAACCACATTCATCAATACCCAAATGCATGGCTGAAGTCATATCTTCTTCTTCTTCTTCTGTCTCAACGATATCAGTAGGTCCATTTGCTTCCTTTACCAGAGCTGTCTTTACAACATTTGCGTTATTATGTACGTTTTTTAAATGCCTTTTATAGCTGTCGATGCGTGAAAGATATTTGAAGCAATTAGAACACCGAACTTTGATTGATTCGTGAACGCTTTTAATATGTCTTTTTAAGTGGTCACGACGTGAAAAAGTTTTGACACAGCTAGAACACTTGATTCTGTTTGAATCGTGCTTGGTTTTTACGTGTCTCTTGCAAGTGAATGGCCTCGCGAAAGACTTGAAGCAAACCGGACACTGTATTTTGCAATCCTGTCGACCAGAGTCATTCTTCTTACATACGTCGTTAGCGTGCTGCTCCATTTCGACTAATGAAGGAACAGGAACACTACCCCGCCTATTTATACTGATCGACCAGCGCAATCGGTTGTTCTCGGTTATAATCGTAAGCGCTCGGAGCAATATGTATGCTCGAGAATGAATCGTAGGTTCTATCCTAAGTGTATGTAACCCGGAACCGATGTCCGTACATTTTAAATTATCAAACTTACCATATAAACATGAATATTTACTACATTTGCTTTAATTCTTGTTCCCTCCCTACCTACCTACCTACCGTAAACAATATGACATATCTGCGTCTAAATAGAGTGAACGAAAGTACTAGAGGAACTTAATATCTTAGATCACGGCTGTTTCTGGATACGTGATTTCCTCTTACAATATCTATAGTTATGAGAACCTTGAAGACTTAGCCTGGAGAAATAAAACATCGTCAGTTTAAAAGAAATAAGTCCGTCGCCATATTTAAACGTTATTTTACAATACATCATACATTTTCAATAGCTTCGAAATACGCAGATATGTAATAATATACTATATACTCTTGTAGGTTATTCAACGTATCTATAGTAAACTCTTATGATTAATAATAATCTGTAACCTTATTGTTTTTTATTACATCACAGGTTAGAGCGTACGAATATAATTTAGGTTAGATTAGGTTAGAGCCTACGAATACATTTTTAGGGCAGAACGTAGGGAGCAGAGTAAGTACAAAACAACATACTTTCATACAAGAACGTTTATTGATACGAGTAGTTTCGACGCTACTTAAAACATAATACATAACTTATATATATAATATCTATTAAAATAGTACATTTCGTATACACTAATAATGGTACTACATAGCCGACTATAAAGTAAACATGGTAAGTATAACAGCAGTTTAAAAGAATAGATAGTAAATATAACTATATCTAATTATTTTATAAAATACTATGTTAACTAAGAGGTTATATACAGAATATATACGCCTGTATTCGACCTCTAGAGGGTTCATAAGACTAGACTAGACCAGACCAGACCAGACTAGACCAGACCAGACCAGACCAGACCAGACTAGACTAGAGTATTATAGATGATAGACGGTAAAATCATGAACAATTATACCACCTGTAATATAATAGAGCTTACTTGATATTTTAAAATTAGTGGCTGAATCTAATTATTACAGAAATTCAATTGTAGAAACTGAAGATGTAATCTTTAAAACATCTAAAGTTAGAAGTTTTTAGTAGTCAGGTTAGATTAATAGAGGGTGTTATAATCAAATCGTTTTTAGAAACTATTTGTTTTGTAAGATTGGCTCCGTAAGGAAAAACAACATAGCTGTAGTCTTGATTTTGAAATTGAGATAGCTCGGGACAAAACGATGAATACAAAGTTTAGAAGTTTATTTCAAAATTCTGTGATAAAAAACATTAATTCTTCTTTACTTTACTTTAAAACCCAAAATTGCATGATAAATCAATATAATATTAATATAAATGATTAAATTAAATGAAGCAATCTAGGTTAGACCCCAAAAATTATATTAAGGTTATAGATTTTAGACTCCGGTTGTTGCAAAGATTCAAGAATCTCTATTAAGATTAGTTCATAAAACATTTATTAGGTTAGAGCATGTAGCTACTTACAAAAAAAAAAATCTCTATTAAGATTAGTTCATAAAATATTTATTAGGTTAGACCATTGTAGTTACTTACAAAATCGTCATTAACATTCGAAAAACTTACATATAATATTAGTTGGGTTACAGTCTACGAATATATTTTAGGTTAGATTTAGGTCGCGTGCGATCTAAATCTAACCTAAAATATATTCGTAGACTGTAACCCAACTAATATTATATGTAAGTTTTTCGAATGTTAATGACGATTTTGTAAGTAACTACAATGGTCTAACCTAATAAATATTTTATGAACTAATCTTAATAGAGATTTTTTTTTTTTTTTTTTTTGTAAGTAGCTACATGCTCTAACCTAATAAATGTTTTATGAACTAATCTTAATAGAGATTCTTGAATCTTTGCAACAACCGGAGTCTAAAATCTATAACCTTAATATAATTTTTGGGGTCTAACCTAGATTGCTTCATTTAATTTAATCATTTATATTAATATTATATTGATTTATCATGCAATTTTGGGTTTTAGAGTAAAGTAAAGAAGAATTAATGTTTTTTATCACAGAATTTTGAAATAAACTTCTAAACTTTGTATTCATCGTTTTGTCCCGAGCTATCTCAATTTCAAAATCAAGACTACAGCTATGTTGTTTTTCCTTACGGAGCCAATCTTACAAAACAAATAGTTTCTAAAAACGATTTGATTATAACACCCTCTATTAATCTAACCTGACTACTAAAAACTTCTAACTTTAGATGTTTTAAAGATTACATCTTCAGTTTCTACAATTGAATTTCTGTAATAATTAGATTCAGCCACTAATTTTAAAATATCAAGTAAGCTCTATTATATTACAGGTGGTATAATTGTTCATGATTTTACCGTCTATCATCTAGAATACTCTAGTCTAGTCTGGTCTGGTCTGGTCTGGTCTGATCTGGTCTGGTCTGGTCTGGTCTGGTCTGGTCTAGTCTGGTCTGGTCTGGTCTGGTCTGGTCTGGTCTAGTCTGGTCTGGTCTGGTCTAGTCTAGTCTTATGAACCCTCTAGAGGTCGAATACAGGCGTATATATTCTGTATATAACCTCTTAGTTAACATAGTATTTTATAAAATAATTAGATATAGTTATATTTACTATCTATTCTTTTAAACTGCTGTTATACTTACCATGTTTACTTTATAGTCGGCTATGTAGTACCATTATTAGTGTATACGAAATGTACTATTTTAATAGATATTATATATATAAGTTATGTATTATGTTTTAAGTAGCGTCGAAACTACTCGTATCAATAAACGTTCTTGTATGAAAGTATGTTGTTTTGTACTTACTCTGCTCCCTACGTTCTGCCCTAAAAATGTATTCGTAGGCTCTAACCTAATCTAACCTAAATTATATTCGTACGCTCTAACCTGTGATGTAATAAAAAACAATAAGGTTACAGATTATTATTAATCATAAGAGTTTACTATAGATACGTTGAATAACCTACAAGAGTATATAGTATATTATTACATATCTGCGTATTTCGAAGCTATTGAAAATGTATGATGTATTGTAAAATAACGTTTAAATATGGCGACGGACTTATTTCTTTTAAACTGAAGATGTTTTATTTCTCCAGGATAAGTCTTCAAGGTTCTTATAACTATAGATATTGTAAGAGGAAATCACGTATCCAGAAACAGCCGTGATCTAAGATATTAAGTTCCTCTAGTACTTTCGTTCACTCTATTTAGACGCAGATATGTCATATTGTTTACGGTAGGTAGGTAGGTAGGGAGGGAACAAGAATTAAAGCAAATGTAGTAAATATTCATGTTTATATGGTAAGTTTGATAATTTAAAATGTACGGACATCGGTTCCGGGTTACATACACTTAGGATAGAACCTACGATTCATTCTCGAGCATACATATTGCTCCGAGCGCTTACGATTATAACCGAGAACAACCGATTGCGCTGGTCGATCAGTATAAATAGGCGGGGTAGTGTTCCTGTTCCTTCATTAGTCGAAATGGAGCAGCACGCTAACGACGTATGTAAGAAGAATGACTCTGGTCGACAGGATTGCAAAATACAGTGTCCGGTTTGCTTCAAGTCTTTCGCGAGGCCATTCACTTGCAAGAGACACGTAAAAACCAAGCACGATTCAAACAGAATCAAGTGTTCTAGCTGTGTCAAAACTTTTTCACGTCGTGACCACTTAAAAAGACATATTAAAAGCGTTCACGAATCAATCAAAGTTCGGTGTTCTAATTGCTTCAAATATCTTTCACGCATCGACAGCTATAAAAGGCATTTAAAAAACGTACATAATAACGCAAATGTTGTAAAGACAGCTCTGGTAAAGGAAGCAAATGGACCTACTGATATCGTTGAGACAGAAGAAGAAGAAGAAGATATGACTTCAGCCATGCATTTGGGTATTGATGAATGTGGTTCCTCGTTTACCAACTATGATAGTAACGAAGAGTTGAACAAGGAAAGGGCTATCGGTACAGTTCCAATGAGTCAGTCGTCGGACTTTATACGTATTAGTATTGCTGCGAGGGCATACGACGACTCAGAGACCCGTAGAACTACAACAGTCGTCATAGAAAACAACTTATGATCTATATTCTTGTATTATGTTATGTATACTAAATACATGTTTGTAAAATAACTTTATATGTTTTATTTATCACGCCCATACTCTGATTTCTTGTCTAACAGGGTGGACTCAGCCATTTCTTTTTTTTGTTTTAAGACTGTTTCTAGCCTAAGGATGTATAGCCCCAGGGTTAATTAATTGAGTTTGACCTGTAGAGCATATTATGTTAGCGTTCAGTTAGTATGGCTTTGATATCCCTAATTGTTATTTACGCCAAACCTGACTACATGTATTGTTAAAGTAAAATTTAGAGGTAATATACAGGAATATATGCGCCTGTATCCGATCTCTAAAATATAAGCCTTTTAAGTCTTTTAAATATTACTTTGTAGAGCTATGTTCAACAGGTATGCGCTAAATATGTTAATGTCAGCATTGCACATAAAATATATATATAGGTCATTTGTTGCACGGAAAATTAAACTTCTCTGTAACGTATATCCTATATTACTTTGTACAACTGCGTTCATCAGGTATGCAATCAGCAGTAGAGTATCATACGTACCTGGTATAATATAACGCTTATCAGTAGGTCCCTCGTTAGGAATTTTAAAAATAATGAAATTTTTATTGAATCAGCTAAATAGATAGTGTACTTATAAGTGAATCTCTAAATAACGAATGCGTTAACAGAACTCCTGCGTTAATATACATAACGTTTCATCGTGTTTTTTCAAAACACATTTCATTGTAAAAGAATAAGAATAATTTCAATTTTATTTATCAGGTGATATACATTATATTATTTTCATATATTAGTATGCAAAGTTATCGTTTCAATAAAAGTAAAATATTTATCTGATTTATTTCTCCAGGTTAAGTCTTCAGGGTTCTCATAACTGTAAATTTTGCAAGAGGTAACTACCCTGTGTTTCAAAGTTATAAAGACCTAAACATATGTTATAGACTTATATTTCGAAGGTATCGAAAATGGGATTATTGTGTAATCAAATGTTTTAATTTTTTTTTATGTTAATTAAAGAATCATTAGGGTTTTTCTGAAGAAGGTTTTCCTGAAAAATACTATATAAAGTCAACCTAATTATGATTAAATGAGAAAACATATTATTAAGCTGTTCAAAATTCGAATGTCTAGAAAAAAAGAAAAAAAAATGGGTAGCTCTTACTGAATATACGACGAATACGTTTTAGGTATGTATTGAGATACATAACATTTCTGTCATATATGAATTTGTATACATCGATCTAGATCCTGCTACCGTATATGTTTAACATAAAAATAAATGAAAACTATAAACTTCTTTTATCGTTTTTATTTATAAAATTTTAATAATAATATTAAATGTTTGCATTGTACGACATACTGATAGGGTAGGTGAATTGCAGGCATTTAGCAGGTCCATGTTTCTAAATGCGGATCCATAGGGTAGAAGAAGAATCAGAAAAAAGTATTAGGCAATGTTCATTGAATAGACTACCTGTTACATTTCATACCTTATTCGTCTCGATGAACATACAGTCAGCATACAGTTGATATCTTTCTGTCTTTACTTTACCTAGGTAAACCAATCCTAGAGACAGAGTTGTATTCGCTATCTTTTGGTTGAGATCGACCACTTTATCTTCAGTAAGTTTGTCGGCGAATCTTTTGGGTAGATATGTTATAGACTTATATTTCGAAGGTATCGAAGATAATTACAAATTAGTATTAATTATACGAGTTAATATCCTACAAAAGTATATAGTAAATTATTACATATCTTCATATTTCGGAGTTGCTGAAATGTATGATATATTGTAAAATAACGTTTAAATAAGAGTTTACTTTAGATGCTACGAATATCTATATGGTGTATAAACAATAAGAACGTATATGTAGAAATCGCTTACAGGGGTAGTAGATATAACGAAAAGGGTTAAAATCTGTTCAAAATTACATTACGTCTAGAAACCTAGAAAATGAGATAATTGTAGCATACGCATGTTAAATGTACCTATTCATTCGCCTCGTCTGTAGTAGATATAATGAAAAAGGATAAAAATCTGTAGTATAGGGTTTATGCTTATACTCAGGCTCGCAATCATATGTAGCGTATCGATGCTTACATAGTATAATTATTTTCTCAACGTAGGATATATCGATATTCTTCTAGTTTGATTAAATCCTATAAGTTATATTCATTTCACCCTTTTTTTTATTCTGTTAAGACATTTATAATAATCATAGGGAGCCTGGTATGGGCATAAACCGATTGCAACTATTCTTTCACCTCGTCAGTAATTAGACTCGAATTTTATGATTTCATATATGAAGAATACGTTTAGTGATGCTTGATTTGAATACTACAATCTTGATCACGCGGTTGGAGTGTACTGATACCTCGATTGTATGCATAGAAGTATAATGAGTATCAGTTATCGTATATTCAAATTAGTTGAATATATGTAGTACAACTTTATAGATTCTAGAAAGTTCCTATCAATATTAGAGCAATGAATGTAGACTGATGTGTGTGTTATATAATACCGATTCTCGCATATACGAACTTAGGAGCTAGCTGCTGACTCTGCATGACATTAGATGATTATGATAATGATAGATGATCGTGATAAAGAATGTTGTTATTTATAGCAGTGACTTTATTACAATTCTTACTAGAATATAATTGTATGATATCACATCATGATATACAAAGCAGTCATTCAGAACAGGGTAAGATAATTCGTATGATCTATTAAATTTAAAATAGTAATCTGCTGTTCAGCTTGATTTAATTTTCGTAAATGTCTAAATATTACAAACATACAAACAAAATAGACTTAAGTAAGAAACAAAACGTATACATTACATATCTAAAATTGTACAACATATTGATAGGGTAGGTGAATTGCAGGCATTTAGCAGGCCCGTGTTTCTAACTGCTGATCTATAGGCTAGAAAAATCATAAAAGTATTAGGCAATGTTCATTGAATAGACTCCCTGCTTCATTTCATAACTTATTTGTTTTAATAAATAGACATTAGTCAAACGATGGATATCCTCATGTCTTTACCTTCAATATATAATATATTTATTTATATCTAGTTAATGATATGTGTTGTGATCTTGATTGACTGTAATCTTTTTCCTGTAAGATCCTATAAAAGCCGTAATTAATATTTCTTAATATATATAGTTTAGTTTAATCCGTGTATGTATTTTATTCTTGCATTTTTTATTTCACAATGTATAACTATATACAATTTATTTTAAATCCGTTTTTCTGAAATTTCTAGATTTTAATACAAACAAAATTGATTTAGGCTTCAGGAAATATCCAAACAGATCTACTCAGAATTTACGGTTGTTATTAAATAATAATTAGCCGTCGGCAACTTTTAAAATATTTCGATTAAACCAATAGTCTTTCATGTTTGAATTTTAACTTTCTACACCCGCTAATTGGAAATTCATTAGCAATGGTGAAATCATCGTTACAGAAAATAAATTTTACAATCAAGACGTCATGTTTTTACCTTACCGATCTCATTTTTCATATAAGTTAATGTAGGATAATAATGGTACTACATACCCGACTATAAAGTAATCATGGAAAGTATAACAGCTGTTTAAAAGAATAGATAGTAAATATAACTATATCTAATTATTTTGTACTGATATAAAAAGCCGCGGATCGACTGATGTTACGGGCCTCATGTAGTAATAATATCTGTATATAGTTTTCAAATTGATATATTTAAGATGTATCAAGAAAAATTTCTGGAGTTTCTTCACGATTGGCTCATATAAGGTTAATAATTGTCTCATCTCAATGACTCATGATAATAATCATAATTGGCTTATAATTTTTGAATCCTAAAGATTTAATATTATTAATGTACAATATTTATCAATATTTCCGGGAATTATTTTTAAATAAATTGGATTTAATCAAATATACGTGAAAGCATTTTTATAAATAACTCGTATGCAGTAATTTAAAAGACAAGCTCCGTGGTCTCGGGGTTAAGCTATGGACTTGTAAACAGACGTACTTTACGAATCCTGGTTCGAAACTCGTTGGATCCATTAATTTTTATAAAAAAAAGTGTAGCAGGTTGCCTATCTACAGGCGTATAGAAATCTACTATACCGATCACAGGACATTACCGATAGATGGCAGTAGCAGTACTAAAAATTCAAATCCAAGGGCGGGAAATAATGACAAGTTGGAAATGACAAGCGAGAGCGAGAGAGAGAGAGAGAGAGAGAGAGAGCCAGAGCGAAAGCCGAGCGAGAGAGAGGGTCTGAACCAAGCGAGAGCGAGAGAGAGGGCCAGAGCAATAGCGAGAGAGAGGGTCAGAGCGAGAGCGAGAGAGAGGGCCAGAGCAAGAGCGAGAGAGAGGGTCAGAGCCAAGCGAGGGCGAGAGAGAGGGCCTGAACCAAGCGAGAGCGAGAGAGAGGGCCAGAGCAAGAGCGAGAGAGAGGGTCAGAGCCAAGCGATGACGTCGCCGATAGATGGCAGTAGCAGTACTAAAAATTCAAATCCAAGGGCGGGAAATCCAAGATGACAGATTCAAAATGACAGATACAAAATAGCGGATATGTAAATGACAGATTCAAAATTGACAGATTCAAAATGACATTTCAAAATGGCGATTCAAAATGGCTATTCAAAATGGCGATTCAAAATGGCTATTCAAAATGGCGATCCAAGATGGCGATTCAAAATGGCTATTCAAAATGGCGATTCAAAATGGCTATTCAAAATGGCGATTCAAAATAGTAGGCGTGTCGTCCAAGATGGCGTCGACCAATCAGAAGCAAGGGGAGGAGCTACAGGAGTAGGGATAGCCAATCAGAGAGCAGTAGGCGTGGCCAAAAAAAGGAGTGGGGGGCATCTCAATGGGTGGAATACCTACTAGCATCATTATATACCACCACCTGCAATAAAAGACAATATTTTAAAAGAAGGTTTACTATACGGAACATTAAAAAGAAAGGTTTCCAAGCATAGACAATTAAAATAATAATTTATTAGCTATTGATCAGAGGAAGAGATAAGTATAGGACAACTTAGATACATAATAATGAAAAATAATTAAAAAGCATAAAACAAAAATTTGAAAGGATAAACATTTCTTAAAATGTATATATAAAGTTTTTATTAAACGACTAACTAAATAATTAGTTTGCCATTATGACACAGTAATAATATTTACACAAACATATAGAAATGTCGTAGTATAACTTAAGTAAAACATTTATAACAATTAACATAACTCAAACCAAACTTAACGATTAAACAAATGATGTCTTATAATATATACAGAACTCTTTAAGATTTTGATTACAATTGCTTTGTCCAAAGATTTGTTAATTTTGAATTGTTTTCTAAAGCTTATATATTTTTTTGTTAAAGTTCTCCGTTCAAAACTGAATAAAACTTGTAAATTTGGATAAAAAGTGTTAGAAATTACGTTATAAAACTTTATCTTTATGAAAGAGTAAAATTAAATTGTTAGAATATAATGCATAAAAATCTCATGTAAGCAACTAGTCCCAGTGTTTCATTTGATAGATAAAAGGAAGAAAAATAAGAAGGAAGTTAATTTAATTAGCCAGGAGTGAAAGATCTTCTACAGGTGGAGTTATGTCTTCATGACATGATATGGATTGTGATACCTGCTTAACGAGAGAGAACTGTTATGTTATGCTAAGTTTTTTGGTTTGTATGAATCATATAAAAATGTTAGGTGAATGGCTAATTGTGATTGTGTTCCCACCGCAAAACAAATATCTCATATAACAGGTCAGTCAAGGTGTGGTATAATAAATCTAAATACCAATTAGTCATTGTAACGCACATGTAATTTGGTAGATGCAGATTGTCTTGAGTTTTAACCATTATTATATTATCTAATGCAATTAATCATCCTTACTTATTTATATCACAAAGAAAGAATGAGGTCTTCAGACAGTAGAATCTGACAGTAAATAAAAATTTTATTCATATACCAACTACCAAGATAATATGTCAACTGTCATAATTTAGGGTTAAAAAGAAGGACTTTAGTAATAAACCAGTAGATGGCTTCAGTAACATTATAATTTAAAATATAAAATAATAAGCGGGAAATAAAATAATTTTATATAAAATAACCCTGAATCCAAAAAGACATTGGGCCTTATTATCTAACCTCTTCTAACTTCATGTTTTAAGTTCTATTAACTAATTGAACTACTGGCACATAATACAACCTTTAATAATAGTCCTATTCACTAATTTATTTTAAACTTATTTTAACTAATAAAACTTACTTGCTTCTATGACTATGGCGAGAATCTGGCAACACTGTGCAGTAGCGCACCCAAAACATTTTTTCGGGGGGCGGGGTATTTGATTAAATTTGCGTAATATATACTATCTTATTTATTTATGTATATTATTAAGAGAATAAGGAAAATCTCTATGATAAATACAAAAATTTCGGGGGGGGACTTTTTGATGCATTGTTTTAGCCATTATTAGCGCAAATATTTAGTTAAGTTATTAAGGTACACTAAAATGTAATTTATTATAACTTATTGATATTAAAATTGCAAAATGTAGTAAACTTGTATAACTTCAAGGAAGTGGAATCTTGGATTATTAATTTCTTTTTAATGTTGTAATAAGTATACTTATTTGTAATAGAGATAAATCTATTTTATAAACTTACAATTAACTCACGTTCCATTTATTATTTTTAACTTACATAATTAGTATAATTTTCAGATGTTTTAAAAATCAAGGCAACCAAAGAACCCCGTACAAAACAAATGGAAAACAGGGTACAGTCAGATTTGGCTAAAACTGATGTATGTTGTAGTTCATGACATCTTAATCAAAAGTCCTTATGGCACAAAGTATGAAAATGGCCAGTTTTTGAGTAGCTGTGAAGTCTACTGATCAAATGGTTGCACGTATACAAATGTATGTGTTAGCATATGTATACAGTGCTATTAAATTAAATTGCAATATGTGCATATCCCTATATCTCTAAGTAGCATTTGAAAATAATCGAGTCAAATCATTATGCACACATTGGCAACTGATTGTACAGCACGCTCTATTATGCGCTTTATATATTATATTGCACGGTAAATAAATAGCACTGTATGCGATGCGATGCGAGTATTTGTTTGCACGAGATGAAGATTATGTGCACGAATATGTTCGGATGATTTGGTTAAGCAACTCTAAACTCTACTTCGTATTCTTGACCGTTTGATCAGTAGACTTTGATGTTCATAATTCAAAAGCTGGTCATTTCCAGACTTTGTGCCCTGGAGGACTTTTGATTAGAATGTCATGAACTACAAAATACGTTAGTTTCAGCCCAATCTGACTGTACCCTTTGTTTTGTGCGGGGTCCTTTCAGCGGGGAAGAGAATGTTATGATAGTACACTTTATTACAGAGAATAGAAAAATCATGCAGTCAAAAATTGTAACTCCATAAATAAACAAAAAAGAACTGAAGCTTGGCGGAAACTTTCTGAAAAGATAGTTGCACAGGGTTTCATAAACACGAACCTAATATTTTAAAGAAAATGTATTAATTCTGTATCTTCTTCATTATAACGCATTTATTCTACAAGCGCCTAGTCGGAGCACGCCGGACGACGTGATTGGCCACGCGGTAATGAATCAGATTAAAATTTTCAACGGCGCGCGGCGGCAAATTGGAATGTAAATACCTCTTATATGATTGTGTGTTGTGCATTTTACATGCGAATTGATTGAAATTATTGAAAACATAACCAACAATATGTTAGAAAACTGAAAATTTATACTCTTTTTAACTCCTAAAGAAAGATAAATCGTACGGGTCAATAGCAATAAAAAATGATGCGTAGTGGTATACCTGGCATGTTTTTACAAAAAAAATTAATAATTAAAAAAATAACATACTTTCATTCATAAATAAAGACAAAATGTAAAAAATGCACTGCTCCAATAAATTACAACTCCTTTTCTTAGTGTTCCCCTCAGTGCAATCTTGATTTAATAGTTGAATTAAGAATATGTATGATCATTCAAATGTTCAGATCATTCATTGTTTAGCACTGTATTTCTCAAATTATGTCTTTATTTATAAATGAATGTATGTTATTTTTTCGTAAAATTAGCAAACTCAAATTAGTATACATGTATATTGTGCAAATATGTAGTTATGTAGTCAGACTTCGTAACTTGGTGTACACGTTTTTTTTGCATATTGTAACTTTAGAAATTAAAAGGATTTATGCAAAATTTAAAAAAAAATCAGAAATACAGTATTCTTTGACAATAATCTCCAAGGAGATCGAAGTTTGTTTTTTTTAGAAACATAATTACAAAATAATTAAAAAAATGCTACTTTCCTAACGATTTTTCGTTAAAAAAGTCAACTTTCATAATCAATATCAAAAATATATATATATTTTTGAAGTAATTGCTTTATTTGTTTTATATCAAAACATGCCAGGTATACCACTACTTATTTCCTATTGGTATTGGCCCGTATTGTTACGTGTTTTTTACTACTTAAAAAGAGTCTAAATTTTCAGTTTTCTAACATACTGTCGGTTATTTCTTGACACATTCTAATTACAATTAATATAGATAATGAAAGGGTTAATAAAGAGCAAATCATGCGGGTCATTATGTTTTCAATAATTTCAATCAATTCGCATGTAAAATGCACAACACACAATCATATAAGAGGTATTTACATTCCAATTTGCCGCCGCGCGCCGTTCGGAATATCTATCTGATTCGTCACCGCGTGGCCAATCACGTTGTCCGGCCGTGCTCCGACTGGGCGCTTGTTTTATTCTCTCCTGAACATGTCATGGTTGCATTACTAAACATGCCCCATAACGATTTTGCACATTTTAAACTAAATTTATTTGATCACTCTTTCTAACTTATTTAAATAAAATAGCTTCTGTCAAATTGAAGGTGGTACTAGGCCTGTTTAACTTTTGTTTTGATTTTATAGCAAAATAGAGGTGTTTTAATACTTAAAATAGGTTTAAGAATAGATACTTTTTAATACACCTTTTTGTGCATGTTATATTAGCATTAAAATAGGTTAGAGAATAAGGCCCATTATATTTATTGTTAAAATTTTACATAATCAACAATTATGTTTATAGATCCATTTAAAGAGTCTCACAGCAATATAAAAATTAATTTAATATTTTATCATTACATTATATTACCTTTGATAATGAGAGCTTAGCTGACGAAACAATTGTCAGGTAGAATAAAATGAATTTGTGAAACCTTTTTAATTTTATTTATTAAAATTAAAGGTTTTGGATTGTATTGTTTTTGATCTCACCGATTCAATTATACTCGATTCATAATTTATACAGAGCTTTAGAATGGAAATATTGTATTTTTGCTTCGCCAGATGCATATTTATTTTCTGAATCATAAGTTTTTATTAGACAGATTATTTTTTAGATATCATCTTCGCGAAAAGTCATTATTTGGGACCAGATATCTGCTGTAGTCTGTAGTATATTATAAACTACTATAAAGCATTTATCAGTGGCAGGGTGAGTTATCCCTACTGGAGAATGTGCATCTAGGCGGTCTATGAAAATATGTTGTATCGATTGCAAGATCCCTTATTACATGAGTAGTATTCTGTACTAGCCAGAGGTTATTGTTTTAGTCTTTGATCATGCTCCCTTGGAGGGTAAACTTGAAGCTATGGGTATATAGACATGCAATTGAGACCAAAGACTAATTCAATATATTAACTAATTTCAACTAATAGGTAATAAATATTTGTTCTACTACTTCCATATAGCTAATGGTTTACTTGGTAGGTAAATATATCACACACAACTTGTTCCACATGTACGTAGTTTGCTTCTTACAATTCTCGCAATGCTATTACAACGAATTTAACCGATATTTCATTATACACAATAGTTCATATTTTACATTTTTCGATGAATAATTCCTTCTAACCTTTCAATTGTAACGTACTAGCAATATAAAATAAAATGTACTGGTATTATTGCCAACAGACAATGTCCTACTTTTCATTCAGCAGGGACTGTGTGCAATACAAGCACAGATTCAAAGAACAGGTCAAGCGAAAACGAACTGGAGCACTAGTAAAATAGGGGACAGCAAAGATCTGAGCAGTAAAACGCAACTGCCTGTTTCAGAGGGGCAAAATACTCATTTTTGAATGTGTTACGTTCGATTTCGTTATGCATTATGTATTTTCAAGCATTTTCTGTTTGACGTTATAAGTTTATGGGTTACGTAATGAATATTTATTACGAATAATGTTATAGAGGATTTGGGAAAGTAAAAAATAACTTTTTATTAAGTTATCCCAACTAATTTTACTTAAATTTGTAACTTAGTAATTCCCGCGACTCCAGTGGCGTAACTACCGCCCCCGCAGACACTGCGACGCGGGGGGGCGCAACGCTCCCAAGGGCGCTGCTTTCATGAAATTTTATTTCGTTGAGAATAGAAGTTTTAAAACAAGCATTGGAGGTAAAAAACATTCTATGGAAACAATAAAAGGCAATTATGGATATACCGCGTGGCGCACTAAATGTCATCCAATTTAATTTTGTTCTTAAAGCTATAGTATTGGGCTATCACCTTTCAAATTGTGGGCGCAAGTTATTCAGTTCCTGAAAATTACGCCAGGTGAAGTTGGAAGTCACATGCATTTGACATTGGCACAGTAGTTTGTGTTAATGGTGGACAAAGGAAAGGTTTACCATTGCACAGAAGACAAAAGTTGTACTACTGTTCACGGAAACAACGATGGTTACAGTAACTCAGAAACGTTTTCGTGATCACTTTGGTACACGACAGGCCCCCAGCGCACAGGCAATACGCAGATTGTCTCGTAAATTTGAAGGCAGTCTGTTTTGGAGAATAAGCAGCCATGTAATGCTACTGTTAGTCGAGAAAGAGTTTGTGTTGCACAATGAATAGCGTTGTAAACAAACAATACATTCGATTCTGGGGAACGAAACACCCGCGAATAATCCACATGAAAGAAAGTTAGATGGAAAAAGTGAGTGTGTGGGTGGCAATGTCCAGTCATGGAATCACCGGCCATCTTATCATCTGTTTCTCCCCAAATTCATGGCAAGAGGTCTACCAATGCAAACATTGTGGTTTATACAGGATGGAACGCGCCCCCACACTGCAAATGTTGTGCTTGATTTCTCACAGGAAACTTTTGGCTTTCATATAATGTCACACAAATTTCCTGACCGTCCTGCAGGTGGCCGAACGTGGCTGCCCCATAACCAGGACATCAACTCACGTGGTTTTTTCTTTGGGTTAAAAAAAAATGGGTGTACCACTGGAATCCCGAAAATGTGGTGGAATGCGATGCAATGTAAGGGTGCGTCTTGAAGATGTGAGGCGATGCAGTGTGCATATGGAACATGTTATCCTTTATGAATACTTTTCTATGCTGTTGTGATTACTTTGTTCTCAATTCTGTACCAATCTCTTCGAAAATAAATATGTAATTTATAAAACAAATCGTGCGTCACCCTTTACATTGCTCAAAACAATTAGGAGACTATTTATCTGCTTTGATGACGACGCTAAGTATAACTAATACCTTTCCGTCGTGATCAGCAAAAACAGATTGACAATTCTCGAAGAAATATATTTTATGGGGGAAATAGCAAAAACAATGGATTTTGATAGTTTAATTCACCAGTCTACGTTAAAGCTCGACTTAAATACAATCGCGGAATTAACAGTAATTACAACCAATATCCGAAGCGACATCTATACAATGTTAATCACATTTATCGATAAAGAAAAGTAAAATTTGTTAAATAGGGGAACCGCCCTTAACTAACAACAGGTGTTCAAGGCAAGGACGAAGATATGAAAAGGATGTATTTTTCATGTATTTAACGTGTAAGATATACCACTGGGCACGTAATTATTGCATGCCACTTAGCTTCACTTTGGAATACTAATTACAACAGGTAAAAACAATGGAAAACACGTAAGTTTCATATGAATTTCTGTTCCAGCGCTACATGGGATATAAGCAAATGAAAAGATAATGTATTAGGGGGGCGCAAACGTAAATTTCGCAGGGGCGCGCAATCTTACGTAGTTACGCCGCTGCGCGACTCTTAATATTAATTGCACACAGAAAGTATAGTAATACAACTTAAGTATATCTTTTCAATTTATGGAAGATGTACGTTACAATGTTGCATATCTTCGAGGATGACTGCTTTTAGGTAGATGACTGAGATGCTTTTAGGTAGCGTTTTCAATAAGAAAGATTTAAAGAGCCACTACGTTGTAATAGTATATTAGTATGTAAAGTGAAACCTTTCGTACGCACGAGTGGGAATTGTAATGTTTTTAGTATTTTTAATGTAATATGAGTACAATGGGCTTACTTACAATTTGAAATGCGATTTTCTTAACAACTAGAATAACTAGCAGGAAGCGATCACATGTTGATAAGGAAAATACATATGTTTTAAATCATTACAGCTACCCCCTATCTATCCAGCTATCCCCCCCCACATTACGAGGTTTCTAGTTATATTAGTTACACCTGTCCCAATTTCTAGAATAAGCAATTTAGTATCATAAAGTAAATTTCCCGAATTCGAATAATTTCATGACTTCATCACTTGAATAGCACATAAAGATAAATAATGTTTTTCCTTTTACAAACATTGTAATGGAAACACAGTTTACAACTGTGGTATTCAATCTAAATGAGAATGATAACGGCATTGATTTCTTTCTCTGTCTGACGTACCGATTGCATAAATTTACAGACAATTTATCTTAATTATACTTCAAAATTGCTGACGTAGAACTTTTCTTTTTCTGATTTCTATTTTACGTTCACAGTTATTTATTTTTCAATTGCACTTTATTTGTTGTTTATACCTGTATGGTACAAACTAGAGATCTGTACAGTAGGGTGGAACGAAAATGACGAAAAAAAATTTTTTTTTGAATATCGTGTTGTAATAGTGCGGAAAAGTTGCCTTTCGGAATTCTCTATTATGTCGCAAAAAATGGACGAAATCGCATAAAAACTTCCACTGCCCCACACTGTCTGAAATTTGAGAAAATATAAACTGATTTGAGTTTGAGTTTAATGTTATGCAACTCTTCGCATATTATGTTTTTAAAATAGCTAAAGTGCTATTTAAAAAACACAATATCCCAGAGCTCACCGCGAGGAGGTAGTTGCATATCGAGCTCCACCCGGCCCTACCCACCCTTCGGAAAATTTACTTTTTAGTTGCATATTGTGCTTTGGTATCAAATTTTGGCATAATTTTTCGTGACTCCAACCTGGCGCGAATGAATCCATCTCTGGAAACCTGACCACAAACTGCTGAAGACGCCTCCGTTACTAGCTTAACGCACCTCTCAACAGCCTGCGTATGACAGGGAAACTTTTGAAACTCCATCTCCATAACGGTTCCATTTTCTTTCACACATCCGGAATTTACCATACTTTTCAATTCATCTGTTGACTATTCAAAAGTTAGTGGTGGGTCTGTTAAATTACAGTTTTTCCAGGATATTAACTCTATGTAGTCTCTCCCAAATAGTAACTTTGGTGCATTATTACATTTCAAAAAAATCTGTTTTTAAATTTATAAAATTTTGGGGTTTAATCGAAAATTTTCTAATTTTTAATGCCATTGGGGCACTGGAAAGCATTAACCTATATTCTCCAGATTTTAAGGGTTTTATATGAGACCCAAATAGTAACTTTGGTGCACTATTACATTTCAAAAAAATCTGTTTTTAAATTTATAAAATTTTGGGGTTTAATCGAAAATTTTCTAATTTTTAATGCCATTGGGGCACTGGAAAGCATTAACCTATATTCTCCAGATTTTAAGGTTTACTTATGTGACCCAAAAGGCAACTTTTACTGGCTATTACGTTTTGAAATTTGAAACTAAAAAATTTCGTTCCACCCTACTGTACAGGTCAAATTTTGGTTTTTACCCGACCCAACTCGATAAATCTTGAACCCGACTTTGAAATATTCTACCTGAACCCGTCTGAAACCCGATTATTTTTTAATAAAGTCCGAGTTAGACCCGAATTCCTTATAACAAAAATGTATAAAAAGAGTAATAAAAAATTAGTAATAACGTTTATTTTTAAGTATATATTGACTGCATTAGCAAACCAAAACTATTTTTAAATATGAATTTGTTATTTTTAAGAAAAAGTAACTCGCCAAAAATTATTTTTACTTTACTTGGATTTCTTTTCAAAACAACCCAACCCCTAGATGTCGAAATAATATTAATTCCAGAAGATCCGACCCCGACCCGAGCCCAACCCAAGCTCAAAATTACGTTGTGTTACGCGGTCTTAACTCGACCCGGGTCGGGTCAGGCCCATGCAGGTCTCTAATACAAACTATAAAAACAAGTCATAACAACCAAGGCATTATCAGCAAGCAGTATCATTTATAACGCCCCCGCTTAGCGTTAGCTTTGCTATCGACGTCGACGTTAAGTTAAAAAAATATATATAAACAACGTTTTGGCAACGCGAACAATTATAAATTACAACTAATTTTTACTCACCGTACGTACTCTCGTAAAGAATATACAGTGTGTTTCACTTCACAGCTTCACACCCCTGTATTCTTGCTATTTATAATCGAACCAATTTCAAAGGCTGTAGAGCTGAAATTTTAAATAATTATTAGTCAAGATTTTTTAATCAAAATTTGGTTTTGGGGTTTTGAAGTGGCCCATGACAAAATTCTGTGATGACTTTTTCGATAAAATAAGGCCTAATGTGTTTTTTCAATTTTTTGCATTTGTCTTCTATCGTAGTATGGGGTTTTTAATTGCCCATGAACTTATTTTATGGGGTTCTATACCTGATAAAAATTTGAAATTGATTGGATTATAAATAACAAAATTACAGGGGTGTCAAGCTGTAAAGTGAAACACACTGTATATTGGAACAATTAAATTAATTTTTTTTACTATCCCATCCCCAGGTCACCGGGAAATAACCCGGTATACCGGTAGGCCAGCACGCACCTGCCAGAAACATATTTTGAAAAGTAGAAGACAAAATTTAATAGCGCCTCCTTCGGTGTGGTGTGCAACTAAACCTGACATTTCTAAAATATTTGGAAATTAATTAAAAAATAGTCATTGTAATGAAAGAATAATTTAGATAAGTTGTAAAGGTAGGCTAGTATAGAAATAATAAACCACTACCTATAAAAAATAATGTTATTTTTTAATTAGTTGCAGGTTTCTCGCCGAAAAAACATTTTTTTTAGTTGCACACCCATCTGCGAAGATGGCACTTCAAAAATGCCGCCTATTTTCATATGATAAAAGTATATGGAGTTTCCGGTATTAATAATATTAAAGTATTTGGTATAATGAACTAAATATTTCTTTTTGATAGGTAAATTAACCAATTAAACATTAATTAAAAATATATTTATAAGAAAATAGATTCATAATGGTTAAAATGCTTCTCAAAATTGGATTAAACATTAATGTCATCGTTTTAAGGTAAACCAAATTCATAGAATTCTAGATAATGCTTAGGGTGCGATATATTCCTAACCATGACCTACTACTATTAAATGTAAACATTATGGCCCTCTCAAAGGGTCCGGACCGTGGCGTCTTCTATTTAAGATTTATCTCAGCTTAGAATCTTTGGTTTTGACATGTATTTAAAAATTTAGAATTGTCACTTTGTCGTTGTCGAGGTTATTGTAGTAGTGCGAATGAGCCATATCAGAAGAAAACTAAGAGAGCAGTCAATGTAATAAGCTAAGTTTAAGCGCAGGTTTAACAACGTTTATTTAATAATTTTTTAATTTTTATTTTCTACAAAACTGTAGACAAACAAGTATAGTAAGGTAGAGTTGCGTTTTTAAAACTGTACTGCTAAGAGCTTATAATATGTACTATGTATCATAAAGTTTTTTTATTTCCCCCTTCTATGTAAATGCCACTTTACAGGCCTTTATGTAACTAAGTAAATGAGTAATTACAGCCACAGCCCTGTGAAACTTTCTACTCGCCCGTAAAGATTAATTTACAAAGCTTGGCACGTAAATAACTATTACAGTGTCTGTTTATCCTAAAAAGATATTAAGTATTTACTACTGGTATAATAGTTGTTTGGATTATTTGTTTTGTAATAAGGTATAATAAGGTAACATTCAGCCATATGTCATAGCTATAGAACCGTAGCCTCAACGTTCCATGTCTTCTATCGCCGGATTTCTCAAAGATTTTGAAGAAGTAACAGTTGGAGAGAACACTTGTATTGCGAGTAAAATGTTCACTTTCTCCAGATTGGTTCTTTATATTTGTTCTTATTAGTAGAACACAGGCTTTATGGGCAGTCCTTTTTGCATTTCGTAGAAGGTCTTTAATAATGACGACGATATCACAGCTTTTGAAGAATATATATCACGATCTAAAAATAAATTTCTAGCATTTTTCCAAGCACGACAAAAGCTAAAAGATAATAGTAAAGGCGAAAGAAAAGCTTGTTCAATGTAGATTCTGATTGAAATCCCGCCACTTAGAAGTTAAAAAGTCTAATATTGGATGAAAAACTGTCTTTTATCAATATGTATCAAGTAACTAAACTCACACTCGGTTAAAAGCTTCAATACCTGCATTGTTAACGAGTGGAAAACATCTAGAGTTAATGACGTATGAAAGAAACATCGTACTAATAACGGGGTTTTCTCCAGCAGTACCAGATCTACACGTATCAAGTCCCATAAATACGATATCCAGTGCAGCTGTTTGATTTTTTTGAATTTTGGCGGTATATAAAAAAATTTAATCTTGAAAATGTATCGACCGGGGGCGACACAGTCCGGACCGTTTGAGATGGCCATAATGTTTACATTTGATAGTAGTTGGTCACGTCCTAACATACGCGTGTTATATGAGTCACTTTCTTAATGTCAGTAGCGTTTGCTATTGTCCACTTTCGTATGGGGTCCTAGGAAAAAATAATTTCAAGGTACATAAATATTCAAGGTGTTCAAATTGAAGTCGGCACTATTGCCAACTTTGTTACTATTAAAGATACGGTGTTGATTAAACTACCAAAGTAGTAGCGTTTTTTCTTCCGATTACGATGGTAATTTTAAAAACAATTGAACTTCGGATTTCGAGATACGTATTAAAAAAACAACATTTTTTTAAATGAAATACCCTGTATATTTTTGCACATTTTTAACGATAATTTAATTTTAATCAAAATTCATTAATACATAAATACCCTAAACTTACAAATAAACGAACTACAAGCATTTGTACCAATGTACCAGTTCAAGTTGAAATGAATATCATGTAGCCAATGAATGGCCGATTATTCGAAAGTAAAAGAATAGTAGATTATTCTACAAGTAAATAAAAGTGGTCGTTTTAATAAATTTTGTTTAAAATTAAATTATCGTTTAAAATGTGCAAAGATATACAGGGTATTCCTTTTAAAAAAATATTGTTTTTTTTAATATCTCGAAAACGCAAGTTCAATTATTTTTAAAATTTTACCATCGTAATCGGAAGAAAAAACGCTACTACTTTGGTAATTTAACCAACATCGTATCTTTAGTAGTAACAAAGTTGGCAATAGTGCCGACTTCAATTTGAACACCCTGTATAGTATTAGCGAAAAGTAACTCCATTAAAGGTGTCTTACACTAGAAAATTATATCAAATTAATAACAACTGTTACTGTCAAAAGACTAGATTATTTTCTATAATTTTCTGGTGTTATAATACACGAGTTAAAAAATCCAAAGATACCTTTAATGGAGTTACTTTTTGCTCATACTATATTTAACACTTATTCATAAATTGTCTCTAAAAGACTATCTAGACATAAGTAACTGTTAGTTGAAAAATTATCTTGTCTGCTCTAAGAGTGCTCTTCGGTCCGATCTTCTCTATCGGTAATGCTATTTACTGTCCGATTTTAATGAAACAGACAGCAAAGGATACAAGCACATACCACAATTTGGAGCTAGAAAAAATGTAGCCACATTCAACTGATTTTTCTTAAATGATAACACAGCACAAGACGACTTCCATGACCACTGCATCAGACATCAGACACAAAAGTGACGTTTATGTCATTATCAAAGCACGAAGTTTGCAGGTTTTTCACAGTCTAGCTTTTGTCATGTTACCATGGTAACTAGTCAAAATCGTGAAAATGCTGTATTTTACAATAAGAGGTGTTAAATCTCTTTATTCTGTCATCTGTTGTTTTCGTAAGGTGAGAATTTGCCTACGAGATGCGTAGCGGCGAGTGAGTAATCTCATGAACGAGAAAAAACGGATTTTATTTCGACTCGTAAATACCTTTTTTTACATTAGAACAGTTAAATTTGAAAATACAAATATTTATTTCATTAGCCATTAGTCCTCTTTCCATGGTTACCAAAACATAGTAGGTTGTTGCTTTGTGTATTAAGATTGACATTTTATCTTTTTTTAGTGAATTCAAAAAATGTACACTACTACAAATACTAACTATACTGTCAAGTAATACTACTCTGTTCTATAGCTCTTTTGTTCTAGATTTCATTTTATCAAAATATGTCTTATTACTTTTTTAAAATTCAAACATCTGGCTTTAGAATTTTCAACCCCTATTAAGGCTTACAACGACAGCACACAACGATGAGTGCACTACTCGTATTCAGATACCTACCATGTCTCATAGCAAATGTACGTGGCATACCTCCCGTGAAGGCTCACTGCCACGATCCCCAATTGGAGAAAGACTTGGGGTATGCTTATTTAACGCGTTATTCTCTTAAGTATAGGTTGGCACACACTAAGAAATAATATGCTCCAGCAACAAAATATGAGTAAGTATAGGAAATATTTTGTGGCAATATAGCCTCAGCAAAATTACTTGCATGTACTAATTATTATGATTAATAATGTTAACTAAAGAAACAAATTGATTTGTTAGGAGTTTTAGAATGATTTTGTTAAAGTGACAGTCATAATTTGCACAAGAAGCTAATTAATATTTTTTGGAAATGCAAAACCCTTACTTATTGCAGCAAGTTCTAATTTGTAAAATATACAAACAAATTTTCAGCCTTTGCTAACACTAAATATGCTGACTTTACTAATTAATATGTTCTCATAGAAAATGTATTAATTTGATAAATTTGATAGAATATTTGCTACTAAAGTTTGACCCCAGGTCGTATGGAAGAGCACCTTTTTGTTGCACATAATATAACATGCAATGTAACAGGTAGTCAACACTCACCAGACAACTGAAATAAACTTGCAAACTGCAGAATGCAGACAAGCGAACAAAGGAACGTAACGTCCCGAGTCCGTCACTACCGTAGCCGAACTGAACGCCGATTAAGCACATGTGTCATAAAAAATTAAAAAATATATTTGCAATGGAAACTCATTAGTTTGTCCCTACAACGTATTTAAATTAATCTGTAATTACAACACTTTGTTCTATTAACAAAAACTAATTCAGCAAATGAGGATTTGTTACCAAATTTAAGTTATTTCTTAGTGTGTTCTCGCTCAGCAATATAATTAGAGTTCACGTAGTTTCGAAACATCACAATGACTCATCAAGATCTGCCCGAACGTCACCTGCGAGTGGCGGCGCGTATGTTGTTCATTACAAGGGGTTAAAAATATGTGCACATAATATGTTATGAAAATCTCAAAGTACACTTTATAATCTTTAAATAACCACTTTCAATTGAAGGGGTTGGAGCTTAAATCAACTCACCTAAGTAGCAAAAAGATAATTGTGAGATATAAGCACACGCAACAAGACAGAATGGAAATATACCGACGCTACTGCATTAAGAAAGATATGCGCGTGCGACGGAATTTCGAACGCTCATACGTATTTCGGTTTCTGCGCATTGTGCTGTTTCGAAACCTTTTCACCTTAGTTGCAGATACAAAATGACTTGTTGTAAACCGTAAACAGTTTGCTATATTTACTAAAAATACTAACAAAATTTATTTGCGATGGAAACTCATTAAATTGGTACTTATTAATTTTATTTTGTTGTTACAACAAAAACTTTGCTTTATCAACAAAAAGTTATTCAGCAAAGAAAAGTTTGTTACCAAAGATAATTCATTTCGTAGTGTGCAGATCTCACTAGTTCACTTTCTACTACCGGCTACCGGACTCAAGTCCCTTTCCCCAGTCAGGCAAGCAGACTAGCCACTGTCCGGACAAGTCTTGACCTAAGATATGCCTAGGATTTGTCCACCGTGACCTATTAAATTTAAGGCTTAGTGGGCCTTTGATAAAGCCCCATTTGTCTCTATTATCTACAGAGATCTGGCATATACCGCGTAGAGATTCGCGTCATCAACCCTTAAAAGTGATCCCTCGGGGTAGCTTTACTTAGGCTCGGACATATCGTATTTCCTGGAACCCAGGTACCCAACTCCTTTTAAGAAATGGGGAAAGCCTTGTCTTCTCTACTACCCCTTGAACCCAAGAGGGTGGCAAATCGAACGATCAAGTTCAGAGTTTTGTCTACACCTCTCCATGGTCTCTATGGGCCACTAGTCAGGGAGCTACTGACGGGGTAGAACTTACTAGTTTCTCTTTATTAGAATCTATAGCTTCATATAGAGTCTAGGCATGTGGAACAATTTTTTACCTAGCGATATAAAAACCCAATTTATGAAAATCAGCTGTAGCCTAGATCTCTTAAGTTAAAATAACAATTCAAAATATTTGTTTTAAAAGTTTCTTCATTGTTCTGGCAAATAAATGCATCAAAATCAGTATTAGAATATATTATCAGGTTAGAATATATCAAACCCCAAATCAGACGACCAGTTAAAAAATTGTTTCTCTTTATAAAGAATTGAGGCCTTAAAAACAGTTTTTTCCTAACAAACTAGACAAAGTTTGAACAACATGGGTGCAATCCATCCATATATAATATAACGAGTTTGTTTGGAGTTTATATCCTACAGAGTGGTCCCGATAGCTAGCGCCACTACGCGGTGCAAATTGTTAGTTTAGCGAAGAAAAAACCTGACAGAATAGCAGCTTTCTTTTGCTATGAAAACAATTTCAAGGTTCGTACCGACAGTATTATTATATTAATTAAGTGAATTTAATTTTTAAAAGGTTTGAAGAACCTGCGGTGTTCGCTATTGTATTTATACAACTAATTAAAATTATATAAATGAAATTAAACAGTGGCAAACGGAGTTTTTACATTTATTAAACTTATTATTTAGTAGAATCATTACTACAGGACTCGACAGATGGCGCGACTATACATAATCTGTCAAAAACATAAATTTTTCCAACGCGACCGGCCGTTTAAGAGACGTTTTCCCTAGTCTCTCAAATCCAGGAGGTCGTACTTATTCGCAAAAACATTCATTTATATTGAGTTTGAATGTAATTTTTGTTGTGGGGGATGAAAAATGACTAAACATATTTTTTACAGTTGGGACAAATTGTTGAGAAAAAATTTGAAAATTAATTTTATGGAATTAACGGGCATCGATGCTACTTTTAGAGAAAAAAAATTATATGGGGCATTCTACATCACATCAACGCTAGCTGAACGGTGCATTATTTTGAATTTATTTTGTTGGAAAAAATCGAGTTAATTCCATAAAATTAGTTTTCAAATTTTTTCTTAACAATTTGTCTCTAGTGGTCAAATATATACATAAGAATTGAAAAAAGTGTGTATTTTAAATAGGAAACTTCTCCTTGTTACAGCGAATGATTAGAATACAGATGTTGGTCTTAAAAAGCTTTTTTTTAATCAAATGGGCACTCGTCAAAACCGAGATTCCAACATGACTCAAATAAGAACCACCCTAATGAGTATATTATAACATAGTCGTGGACAAATAATATATTACCATTAAACTCTATTGGTACTATTTTCGTATCTTCATCGATACGCTATCCGGGTCCAAAGTTATTATATGGGAAGTTGTCTCTGTGCCCTATACAATGCATGTTAAATGCGGGTACGGAAGAGAGTAATGGATGGGCAACAGCAAATTGGTCACGTGACGTCATTGGCGAACTTTACTGGAAAATATATATAAGTAGCATTGCACTAATCATCTGCAAAAGATTTTGAATATGCATAGCAAGAAAACGAATCGCTTAAATTAATTCAAACAAAATCAGTTAGATAGACAATTTATTTTTGTATAAAATAGTAAATTATTAAATTATCTGATTTTAAGTTTTTAAGTTTTTGTGAATTATGTTACAAAAAGTCCGTTTTTGCGAGTTCTGACGGAAAGCGTGTTTTTAATAATTAATATTTCAATAACTACTAGTAAGATTGAATGCAATTTTACATGCAAGTAACTATCAGTGTTGTATGTAAGTGGCAAGTTTTGTAATTTGATTTATGGATTATTTCTTTTATTATGAGACCACAAAAAGCAACGTCCGAGAGTTCCTTAAGCAAATTTACTGATGCAAATTGCTGATCCATGTGTCACATATCTTCTTTCTTCAATAACACAAAAAAGGCGAGGTAGGAAAAAACATTCGGACATTTTTGGTAGGGAATTAAATAAACTTTACTTTACCTAACCTCCTTCATCTCGATAAACCTAATAGTTTCCGAAAAAAACGACAAAAACCATTAGGGGGTGTGGTTTACCCTCATTATATCCTCGATCTCACCTACAGGTGGTGGCTTTTAGGGGGTTATTTAACAATCCACAAGGAAGGCCTATGCAATCATCAAAGGACTTGCCTCAACTTTCTGCTATTCATGAAAATTTGTTCTAAATTGACTAGACTACTAATCGATTAAGTCAAACCAATATTAAATGGTTTCTTAACATATACATTATGTAAAATTACAAACGTACAAGTATTATTCTTTCATTCTTTATATTTATTTTATGATTCAGCAGTAATAATTCTTATTTTTAAGCAGGTCGTTTTATGTAATATTTATGAATTGCCCTTCGTGCTAGAAAATAAGCAAGAAAGAGAAATTGGATGGATATAAATTATAAAATAATCCTAAACCTTCTCTTTATTCTGTGTTGACTGCAGTAAATATAATAAAATAACACTTACAGAAGATCCTTAAGGTTTTTTAAATTAAAACTAAATGGATGAGGTTCAAATTTCACAGAGATGAAACTTCGCGTAGTCATATATCATAGTTTATTATGACATAAGCTGTTAATCGGTCGAACGCCTCAACTTTTCGATAAATGATTTTTTAAAAACACTAGAACTCGACAATTTTGTTTTAATCTGCTGTGTATTCTAGTTATAACTATTCTCATTTATGCAGAATATTCGTTAAAACGGGACAAGCAATGTGTTAATTATTCTAAATGGAACCTGCATTTTTGTCGCATACAATTGTTCTTCAAACTCTTATTACATTTTCAAATCGCATTATTTTAAACTGTACTGTTCGGTGTATTTTAATTGGGAGTACATATTCCAGACTTTAACAGCCCTAAAGCCCTAGGTAAGTGGCTTTTGGTGCTCTAGGGGGGAGGCATACAGTTTAATGTGGGTTACGAACCACCGGAACCGCGATCTTGTCCTCTGGAACTGAATGCAGAGGCTGTGCTAAATCTCAGAATTTATTTATCGTACTTATCATTTTTAGAAATTCCCAATTGGTAATTCAATTGCTATTTGAAGTACTTTTGACACTTTGATGTCTGCCATTATACTCTGACTAAGATAACAAAGTTTTTCTATCGTCAGTTTCTATGTAGTTTTCCTGCATGTGATTCATTTGGCAAGTGTGTTTACTCTTTACCGTTTCTTATGGTGTCATGAGTATAGCCTAACATCGGAGTAGTTTTTAGTGTTTTATGTGTGCAACAAATGAATAAAATAGGACATTATACTTATCTTCAACTTGATAAAGTCCAAATGTCATTTAATAAATTAAGAAATGATCTAAAATACATCAGCAAGCAAAGTCTAAAAACTTTTCAAAAGGTTCATAGTTTTATACAGGCCAGAATCTTTGAACAGTGAGTCGTTCAATTCATATACCCTACCTTGACGGGGGAAACCATAACCGGGTTTCCGTTTTTTCCGGTAAGTTTTAACCATAAATTCATGTGACAAATATGCTGTTAATGTAAGTTTGTGTTCCATGTTCCATTATACTAAACAGATGTAGTGTTCTACGTTAAGGCTTTCTTCTATATATGATGATATATTGATAATGTCTATTGAACGTTGAAAACCATCATGGCTACACTGACTTTATTGACCGCCGCTCTAATCAATTCCGCACTGCTGCATCTAAACCACTCTCTTAGTTTCTGAGCAGGACAATTTCTTCTTTAGGTTATGGTTATTTTGTAGCGTGCTTAAAAATCATTCTCAGATAAACTAAGAACAGAATTCACAGTAGGTAATGAAGATACATTGTTAAATCACCAAAGATAAATCCACTGGATCGGATAGCATTCACGGAAAAATTTTAAAATTCGGGAAAATTGAAGATAAACATTTGAAGCCACTTATTAGTATGTTTAACCATTTAACACTGAGCAAATTCCGAAAGACTGGTTGGTTTCAACATTCTTCTCTATACCCAAAAAGAGCGACGCTATAACCAGAACCAGCAGCCTAATGTCTCTGTCTTATGTCTAAAGTATTTTTGAAGATTATGCATGAGGGAATACACACTAAAATTGGAGAACATATAGGCAATACTCAATAATCTGGGTTTTAGAGTGGTCTCGGAATATTATTTATGTGTAAATATAGAATAGAATAGAAGACAAGCAGTTGAAGTTGTAGGTTGAGGGAAAGATTACATTATACTTTTTCATTCGACGAAACGAACTTCACCTTTTTTCAATTCGTATCCTACTTTCTTTTGAGTGGTTCCATTTTTTAAACAGGTGGCAGCCAAGGTAGTTAAACTTTCCACTCGTTGAAGTAGTGTCTCTTCTGCATAAAACTGTGCGTCCATGTTATTGCTCTTGTTAATTATCATTGTTTTGACCTTTTTAGCATTCAAAATAAGCCCATACTTTTTGCCAGTGTTGACTACACCATCTATGAGTGCTTGTAATCCTTCGGCAGTGTCGTAGCCTTGTAGTGAGAGTAGCACAGTGTCGGCCGTGTAACACAAGTTGCTAATTTCAACGCCGTTGACCACTATACTTTCGTTTACCTCATCAAGATCGTCATCAGTATAGTTTCTCAGAGTATACTTTGAATAAAAGTGGAGGCAAAACACACCTCTTTTTATATTTTGATTTCCTGTGATACTTGACCTTCGACTTTTATGGATGCTATTTGATGCCAATATAGATTTTCGACTATTCGCTCTTCTGCTGAGTTTAGGGTTGCCAACTGACCTTTTTTCGGAAGGACAGTCCTTCTTTCTAAGACTGTGTCCTTCGTCCTTTCCTGTTATAGGAAAGGACGAGTTTTGTCCTTATTTACAACAATCAACAAAAATGATCCAATATTTTAATTAAACTTTGACATTTTATGAGCTGTATTAAGTTAGGTAATTTAGTGCATTATTGTTGTTAAAAGTAATTAAAATGATTGTAGATACAGATTATAATTTACCGGACGATGAAGAAAATATGGTTAAAAGCTCAGTAAAAAAAACAAAAACGTATGTTTGTATATAGTAAACCGGCAAATGTCGTTAATGACCAGCTAATCTTGAAAATTGCCTAGAATCTACGGTTTATTAATTATTAACAAAGCGGCGTTAACGATTATTAATGGTCTAGCGCCGCAGTTCAAGTTTTGGTTTTACAGTCCTGAACCATCTGCTGAAGAGGCAGCGGTAATGGGAACCTCTCAAACTAGTCCCTCACCACACATTATTTTGGAGACGGGTAGATTCAGAGAAACTGAGATTTTTCAGACAGTGATATCAGAAATAGCATGCGTAAATGATTTAATATTAATTGTTGATTTATTAATATTAAACAATTAATAAGTAAACGTACTTAATTAGTAAACATCATAAAAAATTAATCAATAATAAAAAAGAAACAAACAAAAAAGGATGATAAATGGCATTCATTAAAGAAGTAAAAAGACATGAACAGACAGTATGGCCGACTGGAAAGCGCGCTGAGTTTAACAATTACAAACTTAAGTTCTATTCTCAGTTCCGGTAATTTTTTTTAATAAAATTTCATAAAAACTTTTTGATGGTTATAATACGAAATAAAATAAAATACTAATATGTACGCATAATGATCTAATTTTTATAGTTCAAACGACTAAAATTAAAGGATAATTTTATGTAATTATTCTTTTTTATAAATAATATAATTATAAAAAAAATGTTTATTTATGAAATATATTAAATATTTTATTAAAAAAAATTATCCAAACCTGGAACTTACCCGGGGTTTTGTAGTCGTAAATTCACGCGCCTTCTAGTCAATTATGTCTTTTTCTTATTTAACGAATGTATCTAATTTATCATCCTTTTTCGTTTGGTTTTTTAATAAATTGTTTATTTTATATATAAACATTTTTTTGCATATAATATTTATAAAAAAGAAAAATTATATAAAATTTAATTATCCCTTAATTTTATAGTGGTTGTTGAAACTATGTATATTTAAGTTAAATAAAAATAAAATTAAATGATTATCCATACCATATTAGTATTTAATTGTAAGTTATTTCTTTTGATACGAACATTATAATTATAAAAAAATTGTTTTTGAAATATATTAAATATTCTATTTAAAAAGAAATACCCAAACCAGGAATAGAATAGCGCGATTCTATAAATAACAATAATTCGGAAAAACTTTGGTTTCTATATAACTATCCCTTGAATTTATACTCGAGGCACACTCGTGAATACTATGTGGAGAGAACCGTTTAACGAGCATTCAAGAGAGCCCTTTTAACGACATTGGCCGGTTTACTACATTAACGTTTCGTTTCGATTTAAATAGCATTGGAAAACTTTTATTATTGTAAATGAATATAATAAATAACGTTTCTGGAAATTCTTGAGTGTCCTTACTTCCAACTTTTAAAAGTTGGCAACCCTAGCTGAGTTTCTTCCAATATTTTCTAAGATGGGCACGAGTTTGTTATGTTTTATTCTACCGAAGGGTTTTCGAAACCTATGAAACAGGCAGAGACATCGCGATTCACTCGTTGAATCAATACCTAAATATCATCTTTTGTTCCGAGACCATTCCAAAATCCAAATTGAGTATTGCCTATATGTTCTTCAGTTTTGGTGCATATTGTCTTATGTTGAAATCAACAAGTCTTTCGGAATCTGTCCAGTGTTATATATGGTTAAAAAGACTAAGAAATGGTCCCGAATGTTCCTCTTCAATAATTTATAAAATTTTTCTGCGAATGCTATCTGGTCCAGTTGATTTACCGTCTTTGAGGCGTTGGATCATTTTTTGCATTCATCTTTAGTGATAGGTAACAATATATCTTCATTACCTACTGTAAATTCTGTCCTTAGTTAATCTGAGAATAAGTTTTAATTTACTTTTCCCATTCTTTAGTCTTGTCTTCTACTTTCCACATAACCTTTCCGAAGTCGTTTGTTAGATTTCCTCTCTGTGTTGTCTTTATGAGCCCAGCCAACAGCTTCTTTAACTATTTTATGTAAATTCATTGTGTCGTGATTTCTTTCAAGATCTTCTATCTCCGAACATTTTGGTGCTAGCATTCTCCTTTTGCCTCTTTGATTTTCTTTTTGATATTTTTGTTAATTTTTTTTGTATCTCTCTTCATTTCTATTTTTGTGTATTCTTCTCTCTTCCATTAATTGCAGTATTTCTCTTGATCATCCATGCATTTCTTTTCTGTTGTGTGTTTGTTGTTAAGTTACTATTCGCTGTGGATGATATGGACTCGTTAATATTGTTCTATAGCTGTTGTATTGTCTGTTTTGTTTGCCGTTTTTCATTAGTGTGATCTTTTAATTTAGTTAGATCGTTCCTTTGTTTGGGTTTACTTTGTTTAGATTTTTTGTGATTGATCTTCATTGATAGCAGAAGTTTGTTCGAATGATTGAGTGTAAACTGTTATGCGAAAGTTAATTGCTAGTAAATTACCACATTAAAATAAAGAAATAAACATAAAACATTTATTTAGTAAAAGAAATTGAACTTGAAATAAAGGGTTTTGTCAGCTTTAAATCGGTTTATCTTGCGATTTAATTGCTAATTAATTACCACATTAGAAAATCGCAATAGAAAATAGTACTAGAAAAATTTAAATTTCAAAATAAAGGTTTTTGCCACCTTTAGATCGGTTCTGCTAGTTCTAATAGAGCAATTAAATTTAAACAAAGGCTACTATATCTTGAGATTTAATTGTTAATTAATTACCAATTACCACATTAGAAAACTAATTATGAAATAAATAAAGATTAGTAAAAAGTTTCGCAGTATTTATTAAAATATAACCTGACAATATTGTTTCGACAGCTAAACTGTCATTATCAAAGGTAATATAAATATAAACAAACACGTCGCTAAGGTAGATACAAAAATAGGTAACTAGATAAAAATAATAATAATCAGAATTAAGTATCTAACACTTCCAGTAACGGAGAATTACTAAGCTCAAGTTGTTTATTCATTAAAGGTACCCTGAGTTTGTATATCTCAAAGGCTTCTAAAATGTCTAATTTGCGTTTGTTATTACAAAAATGTAGGAATTTAATATTATTTTGAGGAGTCATTGTGTGATTTTGTTCTAAAAGGTGTTTGACATAATTAGATTTTTCAGGATGTTTATTTTTGTAATGACGTACGTGTTCTTTATATCTTATGTCAAAATTTCGAAGTGTTTGTTCAATATATACCGAACTACAAAAACAACAATTTAAACGGTAAATGCCCGATTTCATGATATCATGTGTTCTGTCTTTAGCATTAAATAAAAAGGAAAAAGTGTTAGTGTTGGTTTTAAATGTTATTTTATAATTGTTGGTTTGTCTTAGTATATGTGCAATTTTTTCTGATATTTTGCCAAAATATGGTATAGACATGTAATTTGTGTCTTCTGTTTGATTGTCAATGGGATATATTCTTTTGATAGCTAACCTATAATCTTTTTGTTTAATTAAAGTGTCAATCATGTTCGGATTGTAATGATTGGCATGTGCTAGTTGTTTAATGGTTGATATCTCTTTGCTAAAATCTGATTTTGTTAGTGGAATAGTTAAAGCTCTGTGTACTAATGCTCTGTAGGCTGCTATTATATGTGCTTTATGGTGACAAGATTCATTTGGTATTGTTAAGTCCGTTTGTGTTGGTTTTTTGTATAAGGAAAATTCAAATAGATTGTGTGCGTTAATCTTGATAGTTAAGTCTAGGAAGTTTATAGCCCTATTTTGTTCTGTTTATAGTGTAAAATTAATGTTTTGGTGGATACGATTAATAAGAATTAAAAATTCATTGATAACCTCAAAAGAACTGTCAAAACAAGCTAAAATGTCATCAACATAACGAAACCAGAAGATAATGTGTTTAGAGAGGTTTAATTCAAATATCTAATCTTCTAACTTGTCCATAAATATGTTAGCTAATAGAGGACTTAGAGAATTACCCATAGGTAAATCATCTTTTTGTAAATAAATTATGTTATTAAAAGTGAAATAATTTTGACTTATACAAAGGTCAAATAATTGAATTAACTCTAACCTTTTAACTAATTCTATATTACTGTTAATCAAGAAACTATCTAATAAAGGAATACATTCTTGTGGGGGTATTCTGGAGAGCATGTTACAAATATCAAAACTAACAAGTTTTGAATGTGGTGGAAGATGTATGCTTTGTAGCTTATCTTTAAAACATACATCTTCCACCACAAGTCCTCTATTAGCTAACATATTTATGGACAAGTTAGAAGATCAAATATTTGAATAAAACTTCTCTAAACACATTATCTTCTGGTTTCGTTATGTTGATGACATTTTAGCTTGTTTTGACAGTTCTTTCAAGGTTATCAAGGAATTTTTAATTCTTATTAATAGTATCCACCAAAACATTAATTTTACACTAGAAACAGAACAAAATAGGGCTATAAACTTCCTAGACTTAACTATCAAGATTAACGAACACAATCTATTTGAATTTTCCATAAACAGAAAACCAACACAAACGGACATAACAATACCAAATGAATCTTGTCACCATAAAGCACATAAAATAGCAGTCTACAGATCATTGGTACACAGAGCTTTAACTATTCCACTAACAAAACCAATTAACCATTAAACAACTAACACATGCAAATCATTACAATCCGAACATGATTGACACTTTAATTAAACAAAAAGATTATAGGTTAGCTATCAAAAGAATATATCCCATTGTCAATCAAACAGAAGACACACATTACATATCTATACCATATTTTGGCAAAATATCAGAAAAAACTGCACATATACTAAGAAAAACCAACAATTATAAAATAACATTTAAAACCAACACTAACACTTTTTCATTTTTATTTAATGCTAAAGACAGAACACATGATATCATGAAATCGGGCATTTACCGTTTAAATTGTTTTTTTTTGTAGTTCGGTATATATTGGACAAACACTTCGAAATTTTGACATAAGTTATAAAGAACACGTACGTTATTACAAAAATAAACATCCTGAAAAATCTAATTATGCCAAACACCTTTTAGAACAAAATCACACAATGACTCCTCAAAATAATATTAAATTCCTACATTTGTAATAACAAACGCAAATTAGACATTTTAGAAGCCTTTGAGATATACAAACTCAGGGTACCTTTAATGAATAAACAACTTGAGCTTAGTAATTCTCCGTTACTGGAAGTGTTAGATACTTAATTCTGATTATTATTATTTTTATATAGTTACCTATTTTTGTACCTTAGCGACGTGTTTGTTTATATTTATATTACCTTTGATAATGACAGCTTAGCTGTCGAAACAATACTTTCAGGTTATATTTTAATAAATACTGTGGAACTTTTTACTAATCTTTATTTATTTCATGATTATGGAGTTCCACAAAGTAAGGCTGGAAACAATAAACAAGAAAACTAATTGTTAATATAGTAATAGAAAAATTTAAATTTTTAAAATAAAGGGTTTTGCCAGCTTAAAATCGTTTTTGTTGGAGTTCTAATAAAGCAATTAAATTTAAACAAAGGCTACCATATCTTGCGATTTAATTGCTAATTAATTACCACATTCGACAATTAATTCCTAATATAGTATTATTAGCTAATATATTACTATATTAGCAACTACTTTTCAAATGTGCTAATTAATTAGCAATTAAATCGCAAGATATGGTGGCCTTTGTTTAAATTTAATTGCTCTATTAGAACTCTAGCAAAACCGATATAAATGTGGCAAAAACCTTTATTTTAAAAATTTAAATTTTTCTATTACCTACTGTATTAACAATTAATTTTCTAATATAGTAATTAATTAGCAGTTAAAACGCAAGATATGGTAGCCTCTGTTTCAATTTAATTGTTCTATTAAAACTCCAGCAAAACCGATTTTAAGCTGGCAAAACCCTTTATTTTTAAAATTAATAAAACATTTTTTACTAAATTAATTTTTTATATTTATTTCTTTATTTTAATGCGGTAATGTATTACCAATTCATTTTTCTGTTATGTTTAAGCTATTTTAAACGTTAATTACGTATTTTTTCTATATGGTTTTGTTAGCTTGATATAAAGCTGGCAAAACCCTCATCTTTGTATCTAAATGAGCAATTAATTTTTAAATATCGTAATTAAATAGCAATTAAATATAGGCCTAGTTTCGATTGGTTTTTCTATTATAGTTTTGCCAGCTTGACGAATCCTTCTGTATAAAATTTGAAGTCTATTAAATCTATGGTTTTGTTTAATGTTTTTTTGTTCTATAAATTAAAACGTCCATTAAAACTGTTTTAAAAGCTAAGACTAAATTATTCTTTTATTTACTGTAAATAAAACAAATAAGTTAAATCAATTTATATAGAATAATTTAAACATTCGGCTGAAAACCTCAATGTTCAGCAATCAGTGAATTTGTGTTAACATTTACAAAGGAATTAATTGATTTTTATCATAGTTGATTTACGATTTCGCAATTTTTATGCTCGTTTGTTATGTCAATAGAATAACAACGTTTATTTAATTGCAGATTAGACGGTAGTTGCTGACTACTGTCGTCTTTGAAGCATAACAAACACACAAATTCAACAGTAATTCAAAAGCAAACATTCAATATATGGGTCATTCTACCAATTGCAAAGAAACAGTTTACTGCAATTTGATTTCGTAACTATTTTATTAAAAAATTAGCTTTACTCAGCTAATAATTGTAAAATACGATATATTTTTAATTATTACAAAAAAATATAGATGTATAAAGTAAAGCGTAAGACCAATTCAAACCTGAAGAGCTTGAAATCACGTTCTGTGCGCTGTTACTTTACCGAGTTGTAAACTTCTCTACATGTTAATTAAATAAAATGGTCAATAAATGTTTACAAGATTACATACACATAATTCTTACATGCTCTTTTTTTATAATTATGTATAATAAAAAATGACACTAACAGAAAAACCCCTGTTCCTGTGGTATCACGTTACGTAATTACTTTAAAATTACTTCAAGCTATCATATCAATACATATTTTGACTAATTTATGGAACATGTGATCCGTAATAACCTAACCTCAAAGTTTATATAGCTGTGTTTGTTTATTTCACGGAACGGCACTTCTGTTCTCGCACAGGAGCGACGATGATCTAAATTCACTTAAAATTAATTAGCTTTTTCACTTAATTAGGTGTTCTGTTTAATTAACAAGATGCTTTATAGTATTGATCTAAATATTTTCTTTTGAAAGTTTCTCTCAATTGTCTAATTTCCTCATTTCTGTGTGCATCAAACTCATTACTTTTACATCTTCTTCTGGTATTTGCGTTAGCTGGATATGAGCACGACAACATGTTTTTTGTCATTTATTTCGTCATATTTGTTATAAATAAATACAAATAATAAAAAAAATACACTGTTTATTTTTCAACGTTTGATTAAAATTATTCAAATTGGTTCAATAAATTAATTAGGAAATTAATTCCCAAGCTTGCTCAAGTGTATTTAATAGTCGTAATAGCCTGACATAGGACTATTACAGTTATTCACTTGAACAAACACAAATCAAAAATCAGATAAAATATTCACAAATGTTCAAATATTTTGCTTTATGAAAAAATAAATTTAAATAAAAGAGAAATTGAAATGTTTTATTTAAAAAAAATAAATTCTTTTAAAAACCTTTAAGGTTAAACAATGTGATTCTGAAATTATTCAGATGAACTTTATAAATTTTATTATTGGCAAATCGAATTTAAAAAACCTTTTATTTCGACCAACCTGGTATATAATGTCAATAGAATTTCCTTTAAATTCTATTCGCTATTGGTATCACTGCATTAATATCTGTCAGATGATTTCGTATTATATAAACGTCAATTCATAAAATCGATAATGGAAAATAAATTCTCCAGAATTTATTTATATAACTCGTTCACACTTCCATATAGTTTGTAGCAATAATAAATCTTCTTTAACTTTTAGAATGTTCAGGTAAACACTTAGAACTTTGTTTCAATCTTGTTTATACTTTATGTTTACATAAATCATATGATCAACACTTTTAACCTCACTTAAATTTACAGATTCTTAATCCGGAGTCGAGCATAGATTTGCGAAGTGCCTTTGATCGACTGACTTTGTTAAATTTGGCTCCAGCTTTTATAGGTTTTGTCAAAACAAATGCCGACGCTGACACATTTTAAAATAATCGCAACGCGGAAGATATTTATGACGTCACAATTTTCACTCAGCTGTTAAATTTTCTCACGAATCTTAATTCTATACACACAGGATTATAGCTGATAAAACAAGGATTAAAACAATATAACACACTTATGTCCTAAAATGCATCGTAACGAAGATATTAGGCAAAAACGATTGACAATGAACAAATCTCATTATGACCTAATTACATACAAAATTCAATAAATCCAGGTTTATCCTTTACAAAATAGATACATAATTACACAATATAGCTAATATATATTAAATTTCCACAGGGACATCTTTACAATTTAAGAAAAACATAAATTACGATCCGTCACAACAATCGGATAAATCAAATGATGCATATACAAGTTTTGCCTTTGACATTAATTCAAATGAAGTCAATTTATGGTCAAATTGTCCAGCATACAGTCCTCCAAGTGTTTGCATTAAAACAATGGTGAGAAAAATAGTATAAGTGTCAATAATTACCAAAACTGAAACATAGCAACAAAATCGAAACCTTCAATAATAAAAATGCTCAGGATTATTATATAAGAGTTTAAAAGCTTATTATGCTATATTAGTCATTACAAGATTGACCTAATTAATTTGTTTTTAGTTGACTGACAGCCCGAAACTAAGTTAGTCTATTGGAAAATAGAAAAATTCATCCTACGTTAAAGATCGTAGACTCTAGATTTAAATAAGAAAATTAAATGATTGATATCTTTTTTTAAAAATCAAACCTTTTATTATGCATATACAAAAACTAAGGTTATGTTTGCATAAAATTATATTCTTGATTTCTATTTTAAATATTGATGAGCCTAACTGGGACCCAATATGTAGCCTTTAGATTAATTATGCCTAACACCTAGCATATCCATCTTTGATTTTAAATTTGATATGTGAAATATTTGTCTTCACATTTACGATCTTATCGTTCAATAAAACTTTCAATGAGATGGCCTTATTACATCTCAATATATATTTTTTATAATTTATTTGCATATTTACAATCTACTTCCAAAGGAGTATTAAGTAAATGAGATAAAAGTACAAGATATGTAAGGGAAGCATTCACTAACGCTTCTCCTTATTGGCTACTATTTCATCATTATATTAGGTCTTCAGGCCAGGTTCTGTGGAGTTCTCTTATGTTAGGACCGTTGTTATATAACTGCTCTATCAGGTCGTTTTCGTGATTAGTTACCTGATCGTGATATTTGATAATGCTTCGCTCGATCTCGTCTTTGATGGTAGCAATTTTCAAGTCGGTATGAAGTCTGTGGTTGCTAACGTACCAAGAAGCATCTGCCAGGGTTCTGAGTACTTTTGACTGAAACCTTTGTATGATTGCCAGATTTGATGACTTAGCACTCCCTCATAACGGGAGCCCATAGGTCGAGATAGGTTTGATTATGGTTTGGTATAGTAGAGTTTTGTTGTTTAACGAAGATTTTGACTTACGTCCAAGAAGCCAATACATTTGGCATAGCTTGAGGTCCATCTGCTTACGCTTCGTCTTGATGTTGGTTTTCCATGTGAGTCGTTGGTATAGGGTTAGTTCCAAATATTTTGTTTCAGATTTTATAGGTACAGGTATGTTGTTGATTGTTATAGGTGGACAGGTTGCTCGTCGATTCGTAAATGTGACTTGGACCGATTTGGCTTGACTGATCTTCATTCTTCATTTATTATACCATTCCGTAAGAAGATCCAAATAGGTTTGTAGTTGTTTGGAAGCTGCTATTGGGTTTTCGCTAGTGGATAGTACGGCAACGTCATCGGCAAATGAGGCGATTGTAGTGGCATTTGTTTTAGGTAGGAATAGAAATGGTTCAAGGACACTACCTTGTAGGACACCAGACTTTATAGGATGAAAGTTGGATTGTTATCCATTGTGTCTTACTGAGAAGTTTCTGTCATTTAAATTGATTTTAGAAGGAGATAGATATTACGTTTTTTAACTTAAATATGAGACCAAGATGCCACACTTTATCAAAAGCCTGTTGAATATCGAGAAATACCGCATTACAAAATTTCTTCTCGTCTAAGCTCTTGGTTATCAGATTAACTATTCTACGCACCTGCTGGATGGTCGAATGTCGTTCTCGAAATCCAAATTGGTGGTTGGGGAGTAGTGATTTAAGGTCATGTTCTCCATGGATTCTTCTTAAAAGGAGTCTTTCAAATACTTTACTCGCTATAGGTAAGAGGCTGATGGGTCTATAAGGTAATGTTTCATGTGGAGGTTTGCCTGGTTTGTGAATCGTAATTATCTCGGCATATTTCTATGCAATTGGATAGTAGGTTAAGCTTAACATTCGGTTATAGATGACCGTTAAAAGTACAATAGCTTTTTGGGTAATTGTTTCAGTATTTGTCCTGTTATCAATCCTGTTATATCCTGGAGATTTATGTATGTTAAATTTGCTTATTTCCTTCTTAACTTCTGCAGGCGAGAACGGTTTAATTGGGAGAAATATTTGGCATGGTATGAGGATGGAGTTATTCACTTCGTTATCTGAAACTCCTATATCAGGTTGAAACACCTCAGCTAGATGCGTGGCAAAAGTATCGGCCTTCTCCTGATCACTACGCGCCCACTCTCCGTTAGGTTGTTGAATTGGTGGAACGGCTAAATGTGGTCTTTTCAGCTTTTTTGTTGCCTTCCACAAAGTGTTATCATTTGGCGAGAGTTTGGTAATATATCGTTCAAAGTTATTGTTTTAGATTTCTTTAAGTGCTGTTTTTAGTTCTCTAGACAGTCTATTGTAGTGATGTTGGTCAATGTTGTTCCTAGATCTTTGCAACGCTCTTCCGGTTCGTCATTTCTCAGAAATTAGTTGCCTGATGCGTAACGGCACAGAAGGAAAATTGGTGGTTTTGTGATCATTTTGTGGAGTAGAATGCCAGGCTGCTCTTTGTACTACTTTTGTGAAATACTGTACTGCTTCGTTTAGGTCTTCAGACTAGAATTTATTCGTAATCTAAGATCAATATTTGCTACTAGGTAGTCTTGAAACTGCGTCCAATCGGTATTTTTGGAAGTCAACTTTGGGGAAGTGGTTTGTTAATGATAGTGGTACTTATACTGGATATGACCGGTGTGTGACTCTATCAGGCAAATATTTCTTGGAATTCCGCATGTGATAAAGTAGTCTAAAAGACCGGGTAGCTTATTCGGGTCGGTAGGCCAATAGGTGGGTACCCTGTTAGTGAGATGGTAATAATTGTTATTGATCATGGTTCGCAGAAGATTTCGACCCTTTTTTGTAATAATTCTCGAGCCCCAGAGGGTATGATTGACGTTCCAACCGCCCCCTACAATGAATTTATTACTAAGGGTACGGAAAAAGTCTTATATTCGTCTGATGACATTATGTGTCGTGGGGGGCTATAGATAGGAGACCTTGAAGTGTCATGGAAGAGCCTTTATTTCTACACTTGTTGCTTGAATTTTGTTAGTTTAGTATTTGGTTAGTTCGTGGTGAGAGATCGAACTACGTATAAGTACCGATGAACCTGCATTGACTGTAAATGTTGTCCGATTAGTGAAATGCGATTCGGATATGAGTAAAATGTCAATTTTGTTTAGATTCAAAAATGCTATAATTTCTTGCTTATGACTGAACAGTCCATTAGCGTTCCAAGTAGCAATTCGAAAAATATGAGCCATTATTAATTCAGTTTACCAATGACTGTCGTTAATAGGTTTAATATTATACCGTTTTGATTGATTAATTTTGAAATCATAGCTTTGAATTCATTCAAAAATGTTGTTAGTTATTCACCGATGTCGGGTAATTGTTCAGCTTGGGTGAGATTACCTCTAGCAGCGATGTTTGCATATGTTGATTGAGTATCTTGTGAGGGATCATTGTGTGGTATTCTTGAGTTGGTTGGGGATAAGTTACTAGTTTGTAAGTTTCCATTTGGATTAAGTTCCTTGTTGTTGATTTATGCGAGTTATATTATTAGGTCTATTTTTTGTTGCCACTAGGTTCACCTCGTGCATTGTATTATGCCACGGCTTTTTCTGTGTGGTTCTACTGTTATTTTAGTGTTGCATAAAAATCCTTGTTTAAATATTTCTTTATTGTTCGACTGGGGTTCTAAGTCGACGAAGAATAGTGATAAAGGTTCTTTATTTATCCTGTGCTTCACGTTCATAATGTTTCGGACTTTATGGCCTACTTTTTCTAAATCTCTTTTAATATCTTCGACTGGAATGGAGTAGTGCAAATTTCTAATTGCTATGCCATAGGCACGCTCTTCTTTAATTTGGTAAGTGTGGTGTATTGTCACATGGGGTTTTCGTGACTGGAGGACGTAGTCAGAGGTAGAGAGGAAATTAAACACAAGACATCGAAAACAACTATATACTAACAACAATAAAGAGAGTACAAAGGTTCACATACATAATGGTTATACATCGTGAGGACGTACATGTCCACCTAAATCTAACATAATCATGAGGGTGGTCGGAACCACCCTGCTCTAGCACAAAATCTACAAACTAGGCGTAGGAGTAGAACTTCTGGTGATCTACAACTAAGCGAGAGGGAGCTTGGTCACAACTTCCTCATAACTTAAGCAGAGAGAGGCTTTTAGCGCAACCCCTCATAACTAAGCAGACGAAGCAGTAGAGGGCCAGGTATGCAGCATCCCAGGATACCAGAATCTAGACCATCTACTATTAATTAATGAAAAGTTCACTTACCCGCTTGTTTCTTGATGAGGCTTCTTCCGAGTTTTGGCACAGACTGCCTTTTAAGCCAAACTAAGCGGGTTTATATACTGTTGAACGCGGAAAATATTAGCGTCGTAGTGGGAATCAGTAGGTTGGTATTCCAAGAATGAAACTAAGGAAGCTCACGCTTCCTGGTTGCAGGCTTGTGGGTAGTTTGCATTCGAGCCGACCGTACCTGTCACTAAACTGTGGGTTGATCAGAAGTGTGCTGGTTTCTTCTGAAGGAATGTGCAGCTGGTTATAAATTACGTAGGTTGCCAGCATAGACGAGAGTAGCGTAGGTAGATATGTTGCATGCCAAGTAATGCAAGTTGCAGTTGAGATTGACATAGGAATGACCCGTCGTGGGTGAAGCGGGAGCGTTTCTTCGAAGGACCGCTCAGCTGGCTCCAAGTTGTTGGCGGTGAGACCGCGGCCGCTTGACTAACGTGGGCAACTGAGTGTGGCCTTGCACGATATATTGCACGAACGGAAGCGAAGTTTAGTTTTGTAAATAATATTGGATTGTAAATATTTCCGTTTGTGACAGTATAATATTTTCCTCTTTTAGGTGTTATACGAGTTTTCTGTATGTTTCAATTGTATGTGCAGTGATTTTGACTGTTTCATTAGCTCTCCTCATCTACTACTAAGCAGAGGTTGCTGATCATGTCTTTAAAATTTGTTACGCCATGTCTAAATATAGGGGGTTGTTTTAGGGTTCTTTCAGTTTTTATTTTATTATTAGTATCTTCTGTTTCGACTGATACATTTAGATTTGCCGTAGATAACGGGTTATAACGATTTTGGATGTTAGTATGATAAGTGAAGGTAACGGCTGAATCATTGTTTTGTCTTTCTCGTTTGCGACTTGCCATGGGCGTTTCTTGTCCGTTTCAGGCTCCACGTCGCTGGTGTCTACAGGCTTATAGTGTGGGTTTGAGGTTGTGGGTTTTAACATGTACTGTTGTGTGGTTTATAGTTGGGGATTGATTGTAGGATTAATACCCTGATAAGTAGCTAGGACGGTATTGGGAAATTGTTGAGGCAGAAATGATTGTTGTAGCTGTAGGAAATTGTGTACGGCTACACCCGGTTGTTGCCAGTACATTTGATTTGGGATGTTAGAGGGTGGATACCCTAAGGATTGATTTGGTTGTTGTGATGTGGGGAACATATCCCTTGTAAATTAATTTAGATTTAACTGCTTACTTGGTATCATGTATTTGTTGCACTTTTAAATAAAAATTGTCTTTTAAGAATATGGTCATGAATATTACTGCCATAGCGATAGCGCTATCAAATGAATACTCATGCAGGTATATTTAAATAAATATTTGTATTATTGTTACATAAAGGAAAAATACAAGAAAATGATCTTTCAAAATATTTGTAAGGAATTTTTTCTTTACTCATTAATATCGTACTGTATGTCTTAACAAATCTACTGTAAGCAGTACGTTACAGTACGCAATTACTGATCGTTGTAGCAGGAATAAGTTTTTTTCAATAAAACTTAATATTTGATGTTAGAACAGAAATTTGGAAGTTTAAATGAATATTCATTCTAATTAAAGCTAATGCAAAGTGACAAGACTTTCTACAGAAATACCTAACTTGTTCCATTCATACTTTTATTAATTCGAAATGAATGGCGAAAAAAGGAGAGAAACGAGCTTTTAGCGAACTTTATACACAGCAACTAAAATCTTCTTAACCAGATGTCTCTCGGGAATTGTAATTAAGGAAGTGCGTAAAAATTTCCACAAGGAAGAAAGAAGTAATAATAAGAAAATGCCTTAATATGACCTGTTCACTCCCGGCAGCGACGACAGATAATTTCATTTATGTATACACCTAACGTGCCCCCGAGGCTTCTTAATACGTCGAAAACTCAAGTTCAAGATATTTATTTAGACTTGTCGGATTTTCAGAGTGCTTAAACTGCTTTAGCTCCCTTTAAAGCTCAAGTTGTCAACAAACTTCTTATATAACTTGTTCAGCCTTCAAAGTTTCTATATTATAGAGATGTCATGAAATTTGTATTGACGAGAGGACTTGTTGGAATACTTGTAATTTACCTCATCTCCTCTCTCGGAAACATCCCATACTATTACAATTTCCTTAATATTACATTTATTATAATCTTAGCAAAAATGAATTAATAATTTTCATCTGCTTGTTTCAGTGGAGGAGGGGTCAGCCACCAACTTTCAGCGACCCGGCTGTTGTCTTCTCCAGATGGTTCCCGTTACCGTCTGGACGAGATGGACCAGACATGGCCCTGGGCCGACTCGTATTCAAGTCTTCATCGGGATGCCTACACCGAAGTTAGAACCCCTAGACCACCCGTTTTTACAGTTGGATGTTTTCGTGCTTGTAGGGCCAGAATTTATCATAGTTTAGCGAAACGAAAGGTTTGTCTTGTTAAGAAATTATGAATGTTATTGTCACTTATCGTTACGATTTCTATTCACAGGTGGAACAAGGTGTTCGTCTCTACAATAAGCACAAACAGCAACAAGCGGTTAAAAAGTGGAAGTCAGCTTTAAAGGCCATTCGAAAAAGAGAAGATAAATTTGAAGTCTTGGGATACCTTTATCAAGCTTACATGGATTGGGGAAAATACAGGTCTAATAATTTTTTTCATACTATAGAAATAATAAATTTTATACCTGATTACATGGTTAGGCTAAAAGTGTAACGACCAAACTTCTTTACATTAGAAAAAAAATGCAGAAGGCCGCATGATTGAACAAGTCATTTTGCAACGAACACCGTTTTCCAAACAAAGCCCCACGCATGGACCTCAGAATTCTCCATATAAACAAATAACAAATAAATCTTATACTTACTTTAATTATTGCTCCTGGTAGTGACTTATTATTTATTCAAATTATGCTCAGGTGTCGTGTGTTAATCGCAAAAACTTACTAATTTAAGATCGTACACAGAACATAAATAAATCAGATAGAGGATGCCACCCAAATTATATAGGAGTATTTTTTTTGATAATTTAAAAGCAACGATGAAATCTAGAATTTGGTAAAAGACTTCCATCTAAGTTACGTTAAGTTCTTTATATTTTATTGTTTCTAGTTTATTTTGATTAAAATGATCAAGTTATAATCAAAAATTAGTAATTTTAAACTTTGGTTATTAATTGGAATTCATGAAAATCGTTTGACAACATCACAATCCATAAACATCAACAGCATTTAACGATTATCTCAAACCTGTGAGCGTTATGAAGTTCTACAATGTAACCTATTTTAGGATGGCATTCTAGATGCATTTTGACTAAATTTCTAAACCAAGAACCAATAAATTTTCTTGCAATTGTGTTTGTAAAGTTTAATTTCAAATAATGTACAGATATTTAGTATGTTTGACAGCGATCCTATCATTCTTATATTCTTGCTTTAACTTTAATCCACCTTGGCACTACCAGATAAAGGCTTTTACTAACAATAAACAACTGACTAGTGATTACAAATAACCAAAGGAACCACAAACACACTGTCCAAACTAAAGTTGCCGAAACCTAACTGAACTGTGAACTTTTAGAAAACCCAAATCTTTGGGCATTGGAATAATTTCCAACTTTTATAGATGATTTTATTATTAATAACTTCGTTTTAAAGAACACTCCAACTTTAATTGGTATTAACTCAGTAAAAACAAATTCTCAAGTTGCTCGAAGCGACCTAGGTTGTACTATTTATTCCCTTTCATAATTTATCAAAGGAGGAGCCCGCGCAGATTACTATAACAGATGTTTCCACAGCATGTGTTAAACACTAGACCCACGGTCCGATACGGAAAGAAAGCTGTTTGTTCCAACCAATCACACAATATTCTTGACGTCAATAACTACCGATGATCAATTTAGATGAATTTCTCTCTTATATTTTATAAAAGGTGCAAAAAAGCCCATGGAAAATCGGAATAAGCTTATAAGAATCCAACCCCATTACAGAAGTATAAAAATGTCGGACAGAACATGAATTATGTTTTTAAAAGCAGTTGGTACATTTGTGTGAATATCTAATATTAAGGAAATTTGTCTCAAACTAGCATACGTTTGCTTAGAACGAAATCACTTTTATTATTTTATTTATTTTATTTTATTTTGTGTCTTTTTTATAATATGAGAAACAGCAAATGTGTTGCGTACGTGACTAAAAAGGGGATGTATTTTATAGAAAAAGGTACATATGTTCCTGATAATCTTACTTTAACGTTTACAAAGACGGGAATAATTTTCTTTTATACCAGAGTACTTACAAGAATTATACGGAGAATTACAATCAAAAACACTTTGACTTCTGCAAGCTCCAGAATATAATTTAAATTTAACTATTGTTGGTTAGAGTGCCTAGGATACGTACATACGTAGTATCTTCGTCTTCCGCGACTAATAATAATACTTTATTTATCACCTTAAGACACAACAGAAGTGTATGGTAAAAGTCAAGGAATATAAATAATAACATAAAATTTGCTAAAAACAGCTATAACATCCGCACAAGTAGATATTGTAAAAACAGGTAGATATAGGTTCATTAAATTATTAAACATTACACATAAACATATAAAAAGAAAACAAATCTAGTTTAAGTACTCTAAAATGTCATAAAAACACTTATCAATTAGCCAATTTTTTACTTGAATTTTAAAGTATTTTGTATTTTGAATCTGACGCAAATCAGCTGGAAGCCTATTATAAACTTTACAACCAAGTATATCTGGAAGATTTCTTTCAATATTTAAAATGCCAAAGGGAACTCTAAGTTGTTGCCGATTTCTAGTGTTCATATCATGAATATCACAATTTCTAGTTAATGTACATTTTTTGTTATGTATATACTGTTTTACCACTACTTAACACCGTTGTTCCTCGAGTTAATGTGAAAGGTAGGTACCATATGGAGCATCGTTAGGATAAGATTTGGCTAAAAAGTTCAAGTTTTTTAAGTAGTAAGTAAGTAGTTATTAAACAAAGAACAATTAAATTATTTTAAGTATCAATAAGTAAAGGTATTTGGTTTCAGGTTTTGGAGCTCCATTTTCATTTCGGGATAGACAGAAATACGTATGGAAAAACGTTTTATATTTTCATATAAACACCAGAAAAAGGAAAAGAAAACCTCCAGCACAAAAAAACAGTGCGCAGAAAAAGCTAACAATAAAATCTATTTTGTAATCACACAATATTACCCAATTTCGAAATGCTAGCCCCAAATTAATGAACTTCGTAGATAAAAAATATAGATTAGTATACCAAGGTCGAGTTATTACTCAAGGAACAAGTCAAATAAAAACATATTCTTTTATACCAAAATAACAACCTCGCTTTTCTCAATTTAGGGCGAGATTTTTACATATACAATAACTTTTGAATCCTCTTTTAGAGAAAACTAAGTCTTAGGCGAAAATAAATTAGATTTTTCTGTTTTGTTTTCTTCGTTTCTCTGTTCCCACTAAACAAAACAACAGATGATCTAAACTAATTGAAAACATGGGAGTATAAATATAGCCCCTTTCAAAATCATCAACTTCTCCAAGATATATTCTCCCTGTTAAATTTTAAAATTTTGTAGAGTGAACTTGGGAGATGAAAGATTAATATATTAATAACGGAGGAATTTATCTGTGCGATAGGTTTTACGAAATCTTTTATAAGGTTTAAATTTCTGCTTAAAACTTTTAAACCGCTTAAAACATATAAAAAATATCAATCAAGTTAGACTTTATCTTTATCCCAGGAATGAAAGATTACTCTAAGAAAAAATTGAAGCCCAATAATGATAAGTTGAATATAGCAATACATATAATTGTTGCTATAGGATAGAATATTATAAAACATGTTTTCTAACGCAAAAGAAGACAAATATCACATACAATTTTTTATAGAAAGTTAGAAGTATCTCAAGCAGCATCTAAGTAGCAGTAACTGAGATCGGAACCTTGATGGAGTAGTTGTTACGTAACTACAACTAAATTTGTGACTTTATAGGTTCAATTACTTCAGTTCGAATTATTTTAGTAATTATGTAGTTGTTTCTACTAATTATTGGAACTATGTAGTTCCATTACTTCTGAGTAATCTTTGAAGTATGTGGAACGGTATTACTACTAGCAAGTGGACCTTACAGCTGACGTGTCGCCGATTTCACAATGTAAATTCGCAGGTTTACAGTTTTTGATTAATTTTTCAGAAATAATCTAAAACGAAATAAATACTAAACGTTCGTTCATTTATTCGAATTATTTTCAAATCATTTTATTAAATTTATCATTTTTACTAAAAAACTAATTTAAAAAAAGTAACGGAGCTAGTTGGAATCGAACATTAGGCTGATCGTATATAAAGCTACTAGTTAGCCACGCGGCTACCCTGTCTGTTGCGAGTAACGTTTTTATTCCACGTAAATACGTTACGTCTTGTTTGTGTTAATTTGTTATTTTTTTTTAAATAAGTCGCATTAGATTAAATGCAGAAGCACGTATTTCCTTATTCTTCTACTTTTATTTAAGAAAGAATTTTTGAAATCATCGAGACGTCAGCTGTAAGGTGCCATTGTTAGTATATAATTACATTAAAGTCGTGTTGAAGGTTCCTGACACCAGTCTAAAACCATTGCTTAGCCCTTTAAAGTCACGGAACCTTACAGTAGTATTGAAAGTAAAACTTACGTTTTTGCTAGCCAGGAGAATCACTTTAAAGTGATTTTTCGTCAAGTACTCCATCTCCATATTTACTTGTGAAATGTTGGAGGCCATTAATCGATTTGCAATTTGTTATGATTGTTAATATATGTTTTATTATATAATCTTCAATAAAAATAACAAATTGGTGCCAAATTGTGCTTTTTGTATTATTAAGTACGTATTACAAATAAAATAGTAATCAATTTTGTGACACGATCGCAGCATTAGTAGATAGAAAATGATAGAATATTTGCTAAGTTGCAAGAGTAAGAGAGAGCAACCACGCGATGCGATGTGTGAAAGTGAAAAAAAGTTCCACGAAAGTAGCAATTACTACGCCGCCGCGTTCCCACTACGTAACTGGACAAGTTCCAGAGAGGTTACTGCAACGTATCTGCTACCTAAGAATTCCCCATTTCGGTTCCAAGCACGTAATAAAACCGTACAATTACGTGCTTGTAACTAGTGGCAAAAACTTAATAGTTCCACCGGTAGTTGCTGCTACCACAAAAGTTTACGCGAATATACAAAGGTATATTAATTTGACGTAAAAGCCAGTTCATAACAATAAACATTATTTCTTAAAATGTATCTTATCTTTAAGTTACTGTTTATAGATTCAGAAAAGTAATATTTAAAATTGGAAAATACTTTTTGCTATTTTTTTATACTAGTATGTTTGTAAAATATGATACCTGCTTTATAACATCGAAGGAATGGGCGACAGGAAATTTAAATCGATAAGGTCAAATTCCTTTTAGGTTCTTCCATGTTTTCATCTTATGAGAAGTATTAGCATAATTTGATATAACACCTTCGAAATAGGAAAGAATTTTAGTAGATGCATATTTTAGGAAATGCTCCAACAAAAGTAAATTCTGGTTTACGATAGGGTTGAATTTCAATATATCATCGACTGAAAGAAATTTTGATTCCAACGTGAGAATTCCACTTTATATTTACGATTCCATTATTATATTTTACGACTTTCGTATTTTCTCGCTTTTTTCTGTTCAGAAATCTGAAGTTGATCATCCGAATCTGTAGCTGTTCTAATTGAGGCTATAGTTACAAGAAATGACAGTAGACGATAAAAAAGTGATGAAGATAGAAATATGTTTCAATTATATATCCAGTGCCCATAAACCCTAGAATATAAACTTGTTATTTTCTAACTAATGCTGGATTCGGTATTTCAACTCTTCTTGCTCTGAAAGCTCTATTGCTATAGTCACAATTACTTACAGCAATGGATAGCATAGAAACAGAGATCTTCGAGTAAATAGATCTGAAAAGTTCTTTAAACTATTTGAGATATCAACACTAGATGGTTATTAAATATTTCTAACTCACTCCTTTATACACAGCCACCTTTATCTTATTTTTTATTATTAGGTAGATTATTTTGGTAGAATACAATACTAAAAAATGGATGTGAATAAAGACGTGAGTAAAGGCTGTCAAAGAACGTTTCCCTTATTCTTTTATCTCAGCAACCCATCGCCCGGTATCAATTTATCTGCACTAGAATTTTTCACTTAGAAAATTTTGATGGTACCATCTAAGTGTCCACCTGAAGAAATCAATCAACGTGTTTTTGTCGAAATTGCTATTTTAGTTTAAGAGATATTTGGGGTGAGAAATTTTTAAATGAACACACTATATATCTCTTGCTTATCCGCAATATTTCTCAATTTTTTGATTTATTTAAACTCTCGAAGATGTATTGCAAGTAAATGACGAGTTTGCCTTTGTACGAGTTTTTTCGTTTAATTTTATTTATACATTAAATACTTCTCTTCGAATCTTCGCGCTACTACCTAAACACACAATTCGATAGCGTTAGAAATAGCAAGCAAATTCAGTTGAAATTAGTTTCATTTTGTTAAGAAATGTATAAACTTTAATTTTATTTTACTTTCACAGGTACGACAAGTAAATACATTTTTAAACTCTTCGACAAAGTTGAAATTTGATTTTAAAACGTGATTTATTAAAAAGATTGAACAATAAATATTTCCCTATGTTGCATTTGAAAATAATCGAGTCAAAGCATTATGCACACATAGGCAACCAATTATACAGCACGCTCTTTACTATTTACATATATTAAATGGTACACTTGGACCTTAACCCTCAAGTACTATCGTGTTTTCAAGTAACGTATATACTATCATGGGGTGTTTTAACATCCCATTCTTTATAGTGAATCTTTTTTGTGATAAAAGATGTTTTTTCATAGTTGTTTTTAGGTCATAAAACAAGTCCTTAGCTTACTACTGACATTAAAAAAGAAAAGATTCTATTTGAAATGAAAAATAAAATTCAAGATACATAAAAGTACTTTTTTTTTATAAAAATACATGTATACATAAAAAAATATATTTGAAACTAAAAATAAGCTTTTCGTGGATCAATTTTTTGTGGGATAGCGACCGAAGGTGTTACTTAATTACGTCAGAAAGAAACACGGCATTATCATCACAAATAAAAAATTTCTGTTGACATTTTTGGGTGTTTCAGCGCTCTAAACCTATTGTTTTTCAAAAACTGTAAGAAGCAGCAGATCATGATTTGCAACATTAACGTTAAAGGCTTTGTTTTTGTAAAAGAATACCTAGAAGCTGAAGAGCGGAAGTATAATAATTTAGAAGATATTAAGCAAAAAGTTGTGCCTGGGGTGCCGAAACACCCCACGATAGTACTTGAGGGTTAATTCGAGAATTTCATATAATAAAATGTTATGTTTCGATTACTAATATTCAAAACATTATTTTTGCATTAAAAATGTATGAAACTTTCAGTTTCAAGTTAGTTTTATATCGATTGTTTTTTTTAAATATTTGTTTAGTTAGAAGGGTACTAGGAACGTGTTTGTGCCGAACGCGCCCAATCCGCACTCGTTACGCCGCACTGTGGTATAAAAGTCGAAAAACTGGCGCATCACGTTTCTCAACTAACAATGCGACAATTAAAATTAAATTTCCAGTTGTGAAAGAAAAACCTATATAATATTTAGTTTTTGTTTAATTATTATCTAGAGAATGTTCTGTTGCACTTTTTATGGTAAATTTTAAATAAACTATAAATTGCAGAAGTAACTTGTTAAGTTGGCAGGTCGAGGGGGTCTGAAATCTTCAGGAAATCTTCACCAAAGATGCTTCTCTTTGATGTATAAATTAAAACGCAGGAATCGAAACTTATGACAGATTATTGCTAAAATTTAAAAAAAACTCATAATCTTCGTACCTATATTTAATGCATCGTAATAAATACAAGCGGAATAACTGTAACAGGCTAAAACTACTTACCTTGAAATCTAAATCCATATTTTCAACTGGCAAATTAACCGCTTCTGTTTCACTAAGGATACATTTAATAAACGCACAAGTGTACTTGCTTTACATAAGTGCTACGATGAACTAGTTAATCGATGAATCAGTTACGGGGTTGTTATTTCAGTACGTGGCTACTTATCAGTTCCATGGTCGTGCATATAAGATGCTCCCATTAATTCTTAATAACACCTGACAGGTAATTTAAGAATTCCATGAACTTGGATTTTCTACCCTTATGCGCCGTTTTTGTGAGTTTTACACCAATGTGCGCCGTGCCGCTCTAGATCACTGACGAACTGGCGAGACTTTCAGAAATTTTAACTCTTTTAATTGTGGTCTTAAAAAGAACTTCATCTACGACCACTATAGGAAGTTATACATTTCGCACAATTTAGTAACCGTGAAAATGATTCATTGCTCACAATCTCTAAACTGAACGGTAATGATTTCCCACGATCAATAGTTCTATTAAAACGCCATAGATGTCAGCACAGGCATCATTATAATATTATTAATTATTTGAAATATAAAAGTTGTACATTTTAGATAAAGGTTAATTGATTTTGTTTAATAAATGTTTTACATTAAGAGCATAGGACGCGACCACGTTTCAAACAAATTGATCTTAACATAATTTTTATTATATTTCCCAAAACACTTCTGTAATAAAGAATCAATTTCTCTTTGTTTATCCTACCGTGCGTTACCTAAATGAACAGAAGAGAGCACTCGACTGCAACCGGCAGCCAATAGCGTCCGAAGCCCACACACTGGCCACGAAATAGATACAAAAAACATAAATAATTTGCCCAACTATGTTATTATGAGAAATGAGCGACGTTAGCATTTGTATCTTATATGGGCGATTGTAAATCTTAACAACACGTCAAATGCACATTTAGAATTCGACAATAGGTATACGACATAGATAGTGCATTAGCCTAATAACTGAAATGTACAATACAGCTTTTTACTTTAATGTTGTTAATTAAACAAAATTTGTATAAAATAGGTAACTAGATAAAATAATTAAATATCTAATACTTCCAGTAACTCCGTTACTGGAAGTAACTCCGTTACTGGAAGTATTGGATATTTAATTCTGATTATTATTATTTTATCTAGTTACCTATTTTTGTATCTACCTTAGCGACGTGTTTGTTTATAATTATATTACCTTTGATAATGACAGCATAGCTGTCGAAACAATATTGTCAGGTTCTATTTTAATAAAGCTGTGAAACTTTTACTAATCTTTATTTATTTCATGATTATGGAGTTCCACAAAATAAGGCTGGAAACAATAAACAAGATTATTTCGTCTTCGTTAGAAGAACAAGCCAAGTTATACAAGAAACTTATGATCAAACACGGAATCGCAAGTCAGGATGTTTGGTTTAACCAAGAATGTCTGAAGCGTCAGGTTATTCCTAACTACGTAAACATCACTACCAGAACCAAGAATTCGATTACCGAAAAGGTGATTAGGAATGCCAAAAGAAGATGGCTCAAAGAAGAATCGAAGAAATGGTTTAGTATAAGAGACAATACGCACGTTTATATAAAAGTACTCCATACAGAACTTACTCATAAATTACACAATATCCAATTTGACATCTTAGATTTTGACATCAGAGAAACCGTCAGTCACATTAAATTCAAAAACTACACCATACAGAAAAATAAACTTATCGACTTGTACAACAAAAACGTACACTACAAAATAACCTTAATTGTCAGAACACTGCAAACTTTTATCCTCGTTTCATAAACTTGTCGAATATAACATTCAATGACAGAGAAACACAATTTCTTAACAAAGGTTTCAAGTTTTGTCCTTTTCCAAAATTTACCAACACAATTAAAGAAATTTTGGCCGTTGTATGCGAAACTATACTTAAGAAAGATCATAATAACTATCAAAATTCCAAATTTCGAATTTGTTAAAAGAGATGTCTTTGAAACAGGACAAAATGTACAACACATCTAACATATCACTTCTTCAATCTATAAAACACAAAATCACAGAGAACAATCTAATTTCTGTTAAAGCAGATAAGGGTAAGACTTTGGTAATTCTTTCAAAAGATATTTACATACAAAAAGTTAATGAATTTATTAATAAAGAAAATTTAGAAACTTTAAACAAAAACCCAACCACAAAATTCCAAAAAGAAATAAAACAAGGTTTAGAAAACTGCAATATCTGCTTTTCAGAGTTAGAAAAGCAACAAATCATTAATAAAAATCCACAAATACCTAAACTATATGGATTAGTAAAAACACATAAACAGAATATGCCAATAAGACCAGTTGTATCATACATCAATGCACCTAATCACATTTTATCCAAAAAACCGAACCAGATTATTAACACGATATGTTACAAATCGAAATACTCTATTAGAAATTCATTAGAATTAGTAGATAAGCTGCAAAACATACATCTTCCACCACCTTCAAAACTTGTTAGTTTTGATATTTGCAACATGTTCTCCAGAATACCCCCACAAGAATGTATTCCATTATTAGATAGTTTCTTGATCAATAGTAATATAGAATTAGTTAAAAGGTTAGAGTTAATTCAATTATTTGACCTTTGTATAAGTCAAAATTATTTCACTTTTAATAACATAATTTATTTACAAAAGGATGGTTTACCTATGGGTAATTCTCTAAGTCCTCTATTAGCTAACATATTTATGGACAAGTTTGAAGATCGAATATTTGAATTAAACCTCTCTAAACACATTATCTTCTGGTTTCGTTATGTTGATGACATTTTAGCTTGTTTTGACAGTTCTTTTGAGGTTATCAATGAATTTTTAATTCTTATTAACAGTATCCACCCTAACATAAAATCTACACTAGAAACAGAACAAAACAGGGCTATAAACTTTCTAGACTTAAATATCAAGATTAACGCAGACAATCTATTTGAATTTTCCATATACAGAAAACCAACACTAACAGACATAACAATACCAAATGAATCTTGTCACCATAATACACATAAAATAGCAGCCTACAGATCATTAGTACACAGAGCTTTAACTATTCCACTAACAAAATCAGATTTTAGCAAAGAGATATCAACGATTAAACAACTAGCACATGCAAATCATTACAATCCGAACATGATTGACACTTTAATTAAAAAGAAATGATTATAGGTTAGCTATCAAAAGAATATATCCCATTGACAATCAAACAGAACAAACAAATTACATATCTATACCATATTTTGGCAAAATATCAGAAAAAATTGCACATATACTAAGAAAAACCAACAATTATAAAATAACATTTAAAATCAACACTAACACTTTTTCATTTTTATTTAATGCTAAAGACAGAACACATGATATCATGAAATCGGGCATTTACCGTTTAAATTGTTCTTTTTCTAGTGCGGTATATATTGGACAAACACTTCGAAATTTTGACATAAGATATAAAGAACACGTACGTCATTACAAAAATAAACATCCTGAAAAATCGAATTACGCCAAACACCTTTTATAACAAAATCAGACAATGACTCCTCAAAATAATATTAAATTCCTACATTTTTGTAATAACAAACGCAAATTAGACATTTTAGAAGCCTTTGAGATATACAAACACAAACTCAGGGTACCTTTAATGAATGAACAACTTGAGCTCAGTAATTCTCCGTTACTGGAAGTATTAGATATTTAATTATTTTATCTAGTTACCTATTTTTGTATCTACCTTAGCGACGTGTTTGTTTATAATTATATTACCTTTGATAATGACAGCTTAGCTGTCGAAACAATATTGTCAGGTTCTATTTTAATAAAGCTGTGAAACTTTTACTAATCTTTATTTATTTCACAAACGAATACTTAATTATGAAATGTATTTCCCTTCTTCTTATTTGTCGGAGTTTGAGAGAAAAGCAGTTTTAGGTGGTGTCTAATGGCGGTCAGTGTGACGTCATATCCGTCGCTTTTAAAGCTCATTGCTCCGTGTAGTTACGCTGCTTCCTACAGTTTTATATTCTAAGAGTTTATGAGATTTCCATTATGTTGGTTTTGGGGTGATCTTGAAACTAATAATTAATAGGCTAATAGTTACATCAAAAAACCATAAATATACGAGTTATGAAGCATAGTTTTTACAATGGCTGACTTCGGGTTAACCTGGGACAAAAAACCCATATGCATTTGAAAGCTTATAAAAATTATTTTTTATTGAACTTCTTACCATGATTAGTTTCCGAAATAGGTTTTTCGAAATTTCTTAATCTTCAGAATATACGGTGATATCGGAGTTGTTGTTAAGCAAACTCGTACAATGATGCAAGAAAATAGATATTTAAGGGAGTTGTGGTGGGATAGTCTGAGCCAAAAGTTATGGAGCTTTGCTATTTTGACAAATAGAAATAATTACATAGATTTGCTTCAAATAATGGATCAAACGATACTAGTTTTATTAGAATGCATCTGAAAGCAGTTTAGTTATTATTTATATATGTTTTTAATTAATTATTAGTCTTTCTAAACTCAGATATTAACTTTTGACTGTCTAGTCCAATCTTAAGAACGTGAAAATATGACGAAAAAAACAATTATTTTAATCAGAAATTTCATTCAAGTTTACTTCAGTACCGCGCGGTAGATTAGATTTTTAACAAAAGAAAGGCACACGCCTAATCAAATCAAACAACGTTTATCCAACACCTCTATATAAATACCATGTTTACTATGGTCATTTTAAATAAGGAATAGTTATTTATGGTACAAGGGAGTTAAGTAAGATATTATCCACGAACGAAAAATTTACCCTCGAGGGCCGGCAGGCCCGAGAGGGTTAATTTTTCTGAGTGCCACTCACGCGTGCCATACAAAATTTTATCCAACGTCTCTTTATTTAAGTTTAAACATCGAATTTGCAATGTATAGTTAGTATGTAGTTTTGACGGTAATACTCTAGCACGATGACTGGATTTTAATAATATTAAGTAAAGTAAGCTGGTGATTGGTTGTTATCTTTGAAGGAGTGAGTTTTTTAAAAAATAACCCACGTTGCTAGGGGCAACGTAGGTTATAATGTAACATAAGAGTAAACAATCACTTTCCTTATTTAAAATGACTATAGTAAACATCGTTTTTATATAGAGGTGTTGGATAAGGTTATTGTCTACTCTTATGTTACATTATAACCTACGTTGCCCCTAGCAACGTGGGTTATTTTTAAAAAACTCACTCCTTCAAAGATAACAACCAATCACCAGCTTACATTGCATAATATTATTTTTCGCCTACCTGATCAGAAAGTGCTTTTTAAATGTCCTGTTTTGAGGGCAGTTAAGGCTTCTTTGCGGGCCTCTTATGTCAAACTTTTTACTGCCCTCTTATGTCAAATACATAACCTCTACACTACTACTAGATGAAACCACGATTTATTTATGTTAAGTTGGAGATACTGTAAAAATTGTAATTGTTTTTTAAATTGTCATACTTTGACCACTCCTGTGCATTATCCTAAAAAGATTTTAATCAAAAAATGAAATCATTAGTTTTTAACATTAAAAATATAACTCATTCGTAAAACTTTTAGCAACAGAATATGACGGAAAATGTAATTTCAAACATATTTTTACATAACCTTTAAAAATATAAAAAACATACGTCAAATTTTTCTAGGCTTCTTAGATCATAACTTTGATTTTCATGTCTTCGTCGATAAATTTGTCGTTTGTTTTTTTCTTTTCACAGTGTCATTGTATGTATAAATGGAGGTTGTGACAATTAATTAATAAAAAGAAAATTGTAATTTCCATAAATTATACAATGATTAATTACTCATCCTAATTAAAAGTTATATCCTGTTCCTTTTATTTACCAATAATAATGAAAACATTTACTATACGGCCGTGTTGTATGTAGTGTAATGATTATTAGGTTAATTTAGTTAATAAATTACTAAAAACGTCTGGCGTTATTTTCATTTTCATTCATTCCCTCTAACATATGCCTATTTAATTTACTAATAAGTTACGTTACTGTTTAACTTTTGGAATTCTTTTTTAAACTTTCAAACAGGTAGGCGAAAAACTTTTGTATGTCACTCGGACCGAAAAGCATTTGTAGCCCTAAGTAGTCCGCTGTCCTCGCTACGCTACGCTTCGCTCGGGCATCAAACAACTGCGGGCTACAAATGCTAATTTTCTGCCCTTGAAACACAATATACTATAAAATCCAGTCGTCGTGCTAGAGTATTATAGTTATTTATGGTACAAGTGAGTTAAGTAAGATATTATCCACGAACGAAAAATTTACCCTCGAGGGCCGGCAGGCCCGAAAGGGTTAATTTTTCTGAGTGGATAATATCCTTAACTCACGCGTGCCATACAAAATTTTATCCAACACCTTTTTATTTAAGTTTAAACATCGAATTTACAATGTATAGTTAGTCTGTAGTTTTGACGGTAATACTCTAGCACGATGACTGGATTTTAATAATATTAAGTAACGTAAGCTGGTGATTGGTTGTTATCTTTGAAGGAGTGAGTTTTTAAAAATAGCCCACGTTGCTAGGGGCAACGTAGGTTATAATGTAACATAAGAGTAAACAATCACTTTCCTTATTTAAAATGACCATAGTAAACATGGTATTTATATAGAGGTGTTGGATAAAATTTATTACTGTCAAAACTTCAGACTAACTATAAATTGCAAATTCGATGTTTAAACTTAAATAAAGAGGCGTTGGATAAAATTTTGTATGGCACGCGTGATTTAAGGTTATTATCCACTCAGAAAAATCTCGAGCCTGCCAGCCCTCGAGGGTAAATTTTTCGTTCGTGGATAATATCTTAGTTAACTCAGTTGTACCATAAATAACTATTAGACGACGTTTATGGTGATTTATCTCCTTTATATTCCACTGTAAAAAGTAGTCAAAATGTTTCCGTTTGGGGCAAGAATCTCTTGAAGATGATGAGCGCACCAGTCGTCCACTTGAAGCGGTAACGCTTCAAAAAGTTGCAATCATTGAAAAAATGGTATTAGAAGAACGCCGTTTGAAAGTTAAGGAGTTAGCAGTGATGTCTGACATTTCGGAAACAAGTATTCTTCGAATTCTTCATGACCATTTGGGTATGAATAAAATTAGTGGAAGATGGGTACCGCGTCTTCTTTCTGCTGTTCAACGTCAACGTCGCGTCGAATGTGCGCGCTCGTTTTAAACTTGTGTGGAGACGACCCAAAGCCGATTTTAGAGTCCATTGTCACTGGAGATGAAACAATGGTTCTGTATTATGATCCTCTATCCAAAAGGGAATCGATGAAATGGCGACGACCCGACGAACCTCGTCCCAAAGAGGCGAAAGTCGTTCTATCGACAAAGAAGCTATGGCAACAATATTCTGGGATTGTGACGGCATTTTACTGATTTTATTTTAAAGAACGCAATACAACTGTTAACAGTACATATTATGCGTCTTTATTGCATAAATTGAAAAACAATATTCGTGAAAAATGTGGAGGAAAATTGACAAGAGGTGTTCGATTATTACACGACAATGCACCCGTTCATACTACCGCAATTTCACAAGCTGCCATTTACGAATGCGGCTTTGAAGCATTGGATCATCCACTGTACAGTCCGGATATGGTTCCTAGTGACTATTATTTATTTTCCAATTTAAAGAAAGACGTTAGGGGACGTCGTTTTAAGGACGAGAACGAGTTGCAAGCAGTTGTAATTGAACATTTTGAAGGAAAAACTTCAGATTATGTTTACAAGGGCATTGAATTATTAATTCCACGTTGTAATAAGTGTATTGACATTAGGGGATATTTTATATTGAAAAATAAATTATATTTTACCAAGTTAATTTTTTCTATATCAGGCCGAGAATTTATGGCGCTTACCTCGTACTTTTCGGAAAACAGTCCCTACAATAATGGGTATTTTTTGAAATTTGATATGAAAAAGGCCTTTAGCGGGACTCTTTTGCAATTTTCTCAGGTTTTATGAGGTATACTTATAAAATACCTCAAAACAAAGTTGAAGCCTTCAAAATGTATTATATTATTCTTTGGTGTGCAATAAATGTCGACCGATAATGTATGTTCGAAGAAAAGTGCGTTTCTATGACACTTATTCACTCATTTTCATGGTTAATTATTAGTCCAGTCAAACTAAACATTTAACTTGGAAAATGGAAGTACATGGGATTTTTTTCTTCCAGCATGTAGGGGGGGTCTAGAAAAGCTTAACTTGAAGTTTTCGACCTCAAATTCATATGAGCTTTTTCCGCCATCTTGAAAAGAAGGGTGAAGTGTTATTTTGAAATTATCTCTGTAACAGTAGGTCCGACAAAAAATTTGTATAAAGCATTTTTGTCGGCAATACGATCGTCTACAACTTTTTTCTGAGACTTTTTTGCGTAATGTAAAAAATGAAAAAGTTGTGAGGGAAAACAAAAATAAAAATTGTGGTGGTCGATTTACCTTTCGTCGGTTACCTGGAGAACACATTACAGTTATGGTCTTTGAAAAGATTTTTTTCTTCCAGCATGCAGGGGGGGGTGTCTAGAAAAGCTTAACTTGAAGTTTTCGACCTCAAATTCATATGAGCTTTTTCCGCCATTTTAAAAAGAAGGGTGAAGTGTTATTTTGAAATTATCTCTGTAACAGTAGGTCCGACAAAAAATTTGTATAAAGCATTTTTGTCGGCAATACGATTGTCTACAACTTTTATTTGAAACTTTTTCGCTTAATATAAAAAATGAAAAAGTTCAAACTTTCATCCACTTTCAAGTTCACTTCTTTTCAAAATGGCGGAAAAAGCTCATATGAATTTGAGGTCGAAAACTTCAAGTTATGCTTTTCTAAACCCCCCTCTACATGCTGGAAGAAAAAATCCCATGTACTTCCATTTTCCAAGTTAAGCCCGTTTTTCGTACAGTTTGACTGGACTATATATTTTCCACAAAATATATACTTCCACAATTTTTACGGACGTTTCAGAGCTCATTCTACATGATTATTACCTTACGAATAGGCCATTAACCATACTTTTAAGATGGATAGTATCCGAGTTACACGATGGCGAATATACCTGTGGTCCTTGACGACTCACTCCTTCAATTCACAATGACGGTTAGTCTCTCTGGAATGCGTTCTCCCAGATTTCGGCGATGTACGACGGTATAGTCGACGCTATATTCCTCAGCTACAGTAAACCTTCAGTGTGAAACTTCATGAAAAAAATTCTGACAGCGACGAAAATGATGATAACGCCGATTCTATTGAAATTCTAAATTTCAGCAAATTTTCTAGACAAAATCATTTGTAATAATTTTTTTTTATAAATATTGTGTACAGTAATTTGTAAAAAATATGATTTCATAATTGTTAGCAAGGTTAATACGATGTTATTTTATTCTTTTTTTTTTCAGTGTGAATCTGTAAATGCATAGGATAAAATAATCAAAAATAGCATCATATTAGCTCTGCTGTCCTAGATCATTATGAAACCAATAGTCCATTTATATTAATAGTAATATTTCATTTATAGCTTTCATGTTTCTTATTGTTATTATTTATTATTACGTCACTAATTCAGAATTTTCATATAATTAACTGAGTAAACGAAAATATACATTTTTTACAAAATAATATCTCAGGAAATATTGCTTGCATGACATTCAATAACCAACTGTTTTATAGGAAACTTAATCTTTTTAGCTTTTATATAATGCATTTTGTACGTAGGAGGAGCCAAATTTGAAATATTTAAAAAACGCGCAAAGAAACAGCACTTTTTCGGAATGTCGAAAAATGACAGTTGCTGAAGAAATTCTATTTCAGAAACTCTGGGACGTACGAGGATTAATAAAAAAGAAAATTATGGGGAATTTTGTCAGCTACATTTTCATTCTGAACGTTGATGCCCGTAAAATTAATACTTTCTGAAATATTAGCGAAAAAGCAATTTTGTCTGCCATTTTACCAAGATAGCGCAGCCGGTTCTTCTACGCATGGGGAGTTTTGATGGTTTTTAGCACCACTTTTTAAGCCTATATACCAATTTTTAGCTTTTCCCCAATTTTTTCCTTTATATTGCTGAAAATGATTTAATTTACCTGGGCTACCGTATATCCAACAGTGTTGGACATAATTAAATCTTACTGGCAATTGACAATTAAATTAATTAATTGTGACTATTTTTTATTTTGCATGATTACAATTAATTAATTGTTAGTCGATCTGGCAATTAAAAATTAATTAATTGTTAGTTGCTCCGACAATTCACAATTAATTAATTGTTAGTTAAAATTATTAATTGTAATTGTCATTGCTATTAACAATTGATATTCATTATGATGACAATTAACCTGATATTTATTAAAAAGATGGCAGATTGCTATATAATAATGCATCCCTTAAATAGTCAGATGTTTTTTATTTGTAACTACAGCTGGGACATACGTTTTCTTATTAAAAGCTTTTTACTATTTTTACTTATTTTACGATTTATATTTTTATAGAGATTGTGCAGATAATACATTTTTAATAATTTACAAAGTTTATTTGTGCTCCCAATATTACAATACATGCATAAAGATATTTCAATTGCTCTTTTTATTTATAATAGGGTTTGTTTAAAAGTCTAGGACAAAACTGAAATGCGATCTGCTGTTATTACAAAATACTAGAAGGATCTTCATAGTTATTTTCGACGAACAAAAAGTTCGTCTCTGAATTCGTGAAGTCGGTCTGTCTGTCTGTCGGTCTGTAATCTTAGACAAGCTTAGTCGAGATCACAACAATATATATATATATATATATATATATATATATATATATATATATATATATATATATATATATATATATATATATATATATATATATATATATATATATATATATATATATATATATATATATATATATATACACGGATAATACTTGCTAAAGATCTGAATTGCTCCGGCCGAGGCATCTTATTAAATCAAATTATACTCAGACGTCGTGGGTGTTAATCACAAAGCTTCTGATTAGATAATAAATTCAGGAACAAATAAAAAATAGAAAGCGCCACCAAACCGAATAAATGCTACATTATTTTTTAATAAAGGCGGGAGGTCCCCAGTTTGGTAAATGACCTCCCTTTTAAATTTGACATTAAATTGATCTGATCAAAAATCTCTGTTATTACTAAAAGATTTTGTTAATAAAATCAGCAGTTTGTTGAGCCGAACTATATAAACGGTAATTAAGTTTGAAGTCTGTTTATTAAAGCAATAAAACACGAGCATGGAGTACATAAAAATTATCATTTCGGGATCCCACAAATTAAAATTTACACAAAGAACCTAATTAATCTTAAAATATTTTTAAATTTATTAAATTAAAATCACAATCTTAGTTAAACAGTTTTAAAACATACCTAAACATATATGATCATAAACATATATGATAAAAAACTGCTGACTAAAACTACAGTTACAGGATACACACCTTGGTTGTTTTTCACATTGAACGACTTTACACTTTGCATTAATTTCCAGTATGGACCAAATTGTTGTAAATCTTAACTTTAACGATACTAAAAACTATAATAACTTCAGACTGAACTAGAATGTCGCTTGAATGTATTATTGACGTGTCCTTATACAACATAGCGCGTTATATGATTATTATCAAAATGTGACAATTTACCATGAATTCACTATTTACTAACTTTACACTGATTCTTTAAACCAATATAGTGTGCAAATGAGGAAACTTTAACATTAAACTTTATTCTCAATAAGTTGTACCGGAATATACGTAATTAATTCTCTTTACTGAATTAATTCTGCATTAACACTCATCAATACTGAACACTCAAAAAAATTCATACCAATTTTTATATCGATGATATGATAATAACAAACATCCAGGCCAGTCCGAAGACCGACTTATAGGGTGCAAAAACTACAGTAATTCTACAAATTTAAGAGAGGGATTTTTAAATGGTCCAAACAAGCCAAACTTGACGAAATTTTGAACCAATGAGCAAAATAATCAAAATTCGAATCATATTAAATATCTTTAAAAGGCTTATCAGCTATACAGGAAGTGTCAAGCTATAAAATCTAACGCCTAGACACATGAGACTGAATTAAACAAACCAACATCAAAATTTAAAGCTGCTTTTTATCTCTGCAGCGTGTATGACAGCATCTAGCACAAAGAGTGGCAAATATTTTTTTATGGACTACCTATCGTATATGCAAAATTTTAACAAAACTGACACACCTCGGGAGTTTCTTTTTCATAACTGAACTTAAGACCTTAAGTCAGTCTTAGTTTGTGAGTTCCACAGACAGCAGCAAAATTTTTGTCGGTTACATTTTAACGTGAATAGGCACTTGAAGGCCTTTTAGGTACGTAGCTCTTACGCATAACCCTTATTTTCTTTGTAGCTTTAAAGTTGTCAGTTACTGCAATACAACCGATTTTGGTGAGTTTTTGTAACGCTAACATAGGTCTTAAAGGGCTATATTACAAATTAAGATTTTTCTTCGTGATCTTGATCGTCTTCTCTGACCATTTGAAACAGCTTTATTCGGCCGCTGCACCTAACCGCAACCAATTAGAAGCAATTTTTGAAAAACTAACGATTTATCGAACTAATAAGGCTGCGCAATTAGCACATTAATCCTCTGATCTCTTAGATTAATATTGCTTGGATCGGAATATAATAAGGTTGGTCTTACATTTAAAAATGTAAGAATAATGATAAAATGTTCAGAGGCAGAAAACTGTAGTGGTTGGTAGTTTCCAGTATCTTCTCTTCAATGACTTTTCAGGTCATGGATCTAGGATGAACTCTACTAGTTTTTGTCATCTTAGATTTAAAAAATAAAACTTACCATCCCAGGTGTACATCCTTAGTCGAATTAGAAGTTGTAGAGACTATTAGAATAAAAATTGGATATAGAAAGCCATAAATAGCTTTAGATGTTTGAATAGGTACCTTATTAAACTAGTTTCTCCAAAGTACAACCGACAAAACTATACAAATATTTACCGAACTGCATTGATGAGCTGATTATGATTCGAAAAAAACTATATTCGAAAAAAATGACAAAAATCCCATTTCAATTAAGTTTAATTGGGGTTAATAAGATTTGAAAAATGAGCATTACCGGTTATCCTACCGAATCATTTCCCATTTTACTAAGATCTTAGTTTTTACAAACAAAAACCGACTGTGTACCGTTTTAAACACGGATGTTTTAACCATATCTAATTGTTCGAAAATTCAGCTACAGAAGCATAGTTATGGAGATTGTATCGGTAGATTTTGAATTAATTAAAACTACATTCATCAATCCTGTTGTAATTTCTTATTAACAAAGGTGCAAACTATTTTAATCATTTGCTTGTCATGTCAGCCTAAAGGTAAAGATAACAGACTCACACATAATTAAGTTACACTATAGAACCATAATTACTAGTACAAGAAACTGTTATGTAACTTTAATTACATTAACCACCTGAAGTTATTTAACTGAAAGGGAAGTTACTTCCCCTAAAGCACAACCGCACTCTGCAAGTCTAATCGGAATTTTTATTCCATAAAATAGCAGGTTTTGGCAATTCTCTAAATTTTAAAAGTTTCTTTATGTATTTTTGTATTTATAGTAAACAGCAAAGGAAACCACTAAAAAGAATCAATCTTTTATCCGTGCTTCCCCTTACAACTTTTATTTGAAAAACGCACAAAAAATAAATAGGAGTGAAAACATGTGTTTCAATAGCTGTTTCGTAAAGTAATAACCATAACATTTACCCAATACACGTTTTCGTAGGTCATAAAACACAAAACAAAAGTTTGAAACAAATTTTTGATTGCCCAAGAAAGCCGTAGACAAGGAAATCTTTTGCATTATTTTAAAAGATCAATTTTGAAACTGTAATTTCGAATCAACCATTTAAAGTTATCTTTACAACCTTATTGGAATTATGTTAATTTTACAATGCTGTTATTACAATTACAATTTTGCTAGAAGTAATAATCAAAAGTGGAATAATATACATTTTTAAAATATTTATTTTAGTTTGAATTGTCCCGCTCAATTTCGTAATCAAAATCGCATTGAATTCTGCTCTGGGTAACTATATTAATTTTTTTTCAACAGATATAAAATAGTGGAAAACTAGCAAAAGTCGCTGCTGAATATATCGAAATACATTTTATACAATTAATCGTCATTAATTCTTGTTTTGTCTCTGTACCGACCATTATCTCTTCTATTATTAATTTGTGAAGAGCGGTGAGTTAATCTCTATAAAAGTGAATTTATTTTCTTTCTTTTTTTATTTCTTCTTTTTTCTTATTTTATGGTTTTATTTCGTATGTAATTGTGTTTAGGTTTTGGATACAGGAAAGCAATTCATTTTTTATTTAAAATGTTAGTTACTATAATCATAATTGCAAGCTCCGAAATTTTTGAATTTCTATGTTTTTCCTATCCCGTTCATTTTATAATCGCATACAAAATTATTTTATAAATCTAAAAAACATATCGCGATGTATTTGAGACCGATGTTTTTATCATTAGTGATATCCATATTTATGTATGTTTCTAGATATTGTTTGTACCTCTCACATGGAAAAAGTCTTAAAAAAGGGATATTTTAAATAAGCTAAATCATTTGCCTAAATAATATGCACTCGTATCTAGATACGATTTATTGCTTGTCTTCAGCCTTATATAAAACAATAACAAAACATTAAAATACAGAATTATACTGCTTTATGTGTAATGTTGTAGATACAATCAACATAATAACGAGCAAGCCCGTTTTAATAATAACGGTATGTAAATAATTAATATTTAAATAGCATCAAGTCTCTAATGTCCCTAAATAATAATATCAAATAATCATAAATTTCTTAGTCGATTATATTAGATTATAAAAACAATAAATATTTATTTATTTACATATATACATTCCACACAGGCTTTTGCCTAATGACATGAAAATAGGTTTTACAAAAATTTTACAAAAATAAAATGAGTGCACCTCAAATACTGGGTGATTTTTTAAATTTCTGATCTAGAAAGCCATGACATAATTTTAAAACAAAAGATGCGGAAAACGTAGGGCGTAGTTTGAATCGTTCGATTTGTCACAACTGTCAGATTTCAAAAATGTTGACATAAACATAACCTACTCCAGTGTTGTTCTCGCTTCTCGCGAATAGCAGTGTGATCAACGCTACGCCCTACGTTTCGGTGACCTTCGATACGGCGTAAAAATCACGACTTACTAGATCAGAAATTTAAAAAATCACCCGGTACAATATAGAAAATACAATACACTTGTAATGTGTCATTGTTCTACTTAATGCTACTGTTAAAGCTATCAAAATATTTTCTTCTATATAAGCATACTGTATTAACAAATATAACAGACATTCCTAATGTGCAAGCTAACTATCAAAATCCGTTCTTGCACATAAACATATTATGTCAACAAATGTAATGAGCATTTCGAGATTTATTTGCAGAGAAAATCTGAGTGAATCAGGAATCAATGGGCAATATGAATAAAGTGTGGCAAGTTGCGTCTGACTCTATTAGCAATAATACAAAGCACTATCTTTTATGTCACGTGGGGTTTTCGTGACTGAGGGACGTAGTCAGAGGTAGAAGTAGAAAGTAAACACAGACCACAATTATCATACTAAAACAACAAGTTACAAAACATTGGGTTTACAAATATAAGTGTGAGGACGCATAAGTCCTCCTAAAAATAACACAAATATGAGGGTGATCGGCACCACCCTGTACTAGCACTAGTCCTACGACTAAGCAATAGGAAACCCGATATTCAATGCCCCTAGGCACCAGATTCTGGGATCCTACATGCTACAACTAAGCACATTAGGGAGTCAGGTAATCAATACCCTGCGTACCAGATTCGAAACCCCTAAGATTAAGCAGAGGGAGACAGGTAATCAATACCCCCGGGTATCAGATTCTAGTCCCCCTCCATAAATAAATATAAAGGTACTCACCAGCTTGCTTCAAGAGGTTGATCGTTGGAGTCATTTTCACGACTGAATGTTAAGCTTTAAGCAAGCTGGTTATATACTATATCTTCATGAATATTGCGGAAGCCTTATTGTATAAATGAATATATTACGTATAATGAGATGAATATATAAATGCATAATAAGATGCAAATATAAAAGCATACTGTATAAATGAATATATTACTTCCAATGATATGCACACTGTATAAATTACTTCTAATGAGATGCATACGCGTGCGCGTGAGAAGCCGCTGGATAGACTACTGTAACCTTGAATGATAAGTGCATTAGTTGCAATGCAACTTATGCAACGAATGCAGATTATTTTAACAGGATACATTATCATCTAAATGGTGATTCGTAGGCAAGTGTTGCAGATAGAACCTTGATAACATTTGCACTAAACGGAACGTAAGTTGAGAAATTATAAAAGTATTCAATTTGAAATAATTCCGTTTGTGACACTATGTTTTATCATAAAATCTCAGTTAAAGTATAGTTCTACCACACTCGTTGATTAAATCGTAAATATGTAAAAAAAAAGCAAAAACAATCTTATACTAAAGCTTCAAATTATACGAGCCCAATATTATAGTAGTTAGTTTGTTTTTATTTTTGGCCGCCCCAAAAATTTTTTTCTGAAATGTTATTTTTAATTTTCGAAGTGACTGTTTTTTTTATAGAAGTGAAGAACTGCCCTTTACCTACTCCATACAAAGTTTCATAAAATTTTATTAGGGATTCCCTTACATCACTTTTTGCAAAATCTCTGAGTACCATTGTCAATATACAGACGCGAAGGGGTAGGCTGGTGTGATGGAATCTCCCTCCCCCCAACAGAATTTTATGACACTTGTCAGAGTAAGGCAGGGGTAATATGTACTTCACTCTAGGAACAAGTTTAAGCTAATAACTACTGGGTAACTTTCGATTTAAAATATAAAAGATGAATACCTCATATAATGTACCGTGCCTGAACCTCGTAATAGCGATCGAGCGACTTGTTTAAACCGTTCTTGGTCGGTGGGACATCTCGTCAGGTGATTTTGCTCGCTTTGACTCTACTATGTACATACTATGGGGTTCAGGTACGATATAAATAAATACACATAGGTACTTATAATATAGGATGGTATATAATATAATTCTTATTAATGAAAATGCATAAATAAATATTTTAACAATAATTATTTCCTACACCCTAAAAGGCAAAAACATGATTTTACAAATATACAACACAATTTTAATGAATATGAATAACAACCTTGAACGTGGACAAAAACAATTTACAATTTACAGGTATTCAAAACTCTTTGTTCTAAACAATTCTCAAACTATTTTGGTCAAAATACCAATGTGTGTTTAAGACGTAATATATTTCTTTTTCGGCTGTCAAGATAGGTAAGTTTGGTTTTGCATAACCGTCAGCGGTGTCAGTGCAGTTAACGTGTTATCTTAATAATTGAACATACAAGTTTTATATGCAGGAAATGTACATATTCAGATATACAAAATTCGTACTGTATACTGTGTTTAATAACGTTCTCCTTTTCTTATAAAAAAATAGCCGAAATAACCATAAAAGTTCAATTATTAGAAGTTTATTAAAAAACATTCTTCATTAATAAAGATAACGCCACACTAAAATATATTATTTAGTTTAAAACTTCCGAGTTTAAATTATGTTAAAAACGGAATCCACTAAGAAACTTATTTCACGATAAGTTACATTTGATAACTATAATTGTTCATTCCAATACCTGTATTTCGATCAAACAAGACCGAAACGTACGGGAAACTTTATAGTTTGGTTAACCCCAAAAAGTCAACGATAAACTGAAGCAAGTGAGCACAAAACGGTAGCAATATAACTTAATTATACTCTTTAAGACGGTATCTTTCTTCATATTAAATACTGTAATGTTCAAAATAAAGATTAACATAAACTTTACCTGGGGCATCTCTCCGAGAGAGAGTCCCAGGAAAACGCGAGAAATTGTCTTCCGCTCGGCCCGTCTATCTACTTGTTTACTGTTCGAGATTCTGTTGTCAACTCTTCTAAACTAAAAACTATTTCGCGGTGGTATGATTTTTTGAGGAGGGCGAGATTTTAAACAAACCAAGAGAAAAATAGCGGGATTTTTATCAGCCAACAAAATACATCCATGTCATTTGTTCGAGAACATTCTTAACTAAACTTAAGGAGATTCCCTTTTGAATTTATACGCAACGGAATGCAAATAACCTCCACAAGTGCAATCTAGATAGCTCGTTCCAGAAAATTCCTTTTTCATACCGCCGGCCATTATCGACTGTTTTGCAGGATTCAAAATTCGCCGGGAACATTAAATTCCCGGCCTAGTACTTACAAAAGTGACATTTGTTAAAAATTCACTAGAAGTGGGGTGGCAGCATTGATTCTTAATTTTCTAAATGTCAACAAGTTAGACAATTTTGACATAAATGAGAAATCAAAACCAGGCAATTCATAAATAAACAAATAAAACCTGTGAATAATAGTTATTTACTTTCATTAATAGATAATCCTCATCGGGAGCACTTGTAATAAATTTTTCAATGTCTTCAATCTCTAAAAATTTAGATTTTCTCGGCAAGTAACCATCTTTTTTTCTTTTCAAAAAAGCAATTAGTTTTGAATAAGTTTCAATGTTGATATTGTCTTTAATATTGAGCGTTGACTTCAACATGGAAAATATGGACCATAGAGTTGCAGAATTGTTTTTTTTTATTTCTCATCAAAATAAGCAAGTAGAACATACTCATTGTAAACATTATTCGTATTATTGCTAGCACACCATTTCTTAAATTCGTCATAAGCCTTCCAATATCGAGTTGCAGATTTTGCAGGTAATAAATTCTTTATGGCTGCTTCAGCTGCTTCTTTTATATGAGCTGGCGTTTCCATAATTCGTTTAGTATTAGCAAATTAATTATTTTCAGAAGAAATGTCAATTTAATTCTAAATTTAAAAATCAAATGTGCAGTGAAAGGTAGGTACCAACCACAAAAAATTAAATCCCCAGTTATTTACTTTCGCTACTTTTTTACTTTTAAAAAATGATTTAAATTTGTTGGCATGAAAAATTTTGTGGATTACACGTCCAGAAAATGTTTTGCGAGTGCTCGTGTTGCTCCGCCTCGGCTAGACGCCTCGGCTACGCAATACCACTCACACTCGCAAAATATCATTTTCTGGACTAGTGATCCAAATAACTATTTGTCGGTATATTATTTACTATACTATAACCAAAAAATGAAGGATCTAAACCGAGTGAATCTAGCAGGCGCAGATTAGCAGTCGGAGTTGATTGTGAGCGAGCCTTGTTCCCAAATTGTCAAATTTAGACAGTTTGAAATTAAGAATTGTCATTGCAATCTGTCAAAGTTTTGAAAGGTTTTTCACAACTCCAATTGTTACTTATTAAACTACTATTAATAAATAACATTCTGATAGCAAAAGTGTGTACGACATTAGTTGCTGCTTAAAAGATTTTTCACAACTCCAATTAATATTTATTGATAGTAGTTTAATAAGTAACAATTGGAGTTGTGAAAAACCTTTCAAAACTTTGACAGATTGCAATGACAATTTTTATTTTCAAACTGTCTAAATTTGACAATTTGGGAACAAGGCTCGCTCACAATCAACTCCGACTGCTAATCTGCGCCTGCTAGATTCACTCGGTTTAGATCCTTCATTTTTTGGTTTAGGTATAGTAGAATTTCAATACAATGTGGTTTAAAACTGCAGACTCAAGGTTTATTATTTTTTAACCATAAGGATTTTTGTTAAAGCTAATATTAGATTTTAGCCCTTATAAGCTCGAAATTAAAAACAAATTTGTTTATTCTGGAACATTCTATTTCTCGAAAACAAACATTTGTATGGCGTGAGAACGTTTGCATCAGTAGAAATTCTACTAAAATATAAGATATTGCCTACGAATATATTTCCAGGTGACTCTTTTGTACTCGAAGAAACATTATTTAGATTAATGTAATATTTGCAGTTCCAACATAATGGAAATTTTACTAAACTGCCAGGACCGTACTGAGATTCCTTTAATATTTGTTAGTTTCAAAAAACGTGGCGTTATAAGAAGACACGAAGAAAACATACAAATCACTAATCCAGCTGCCTATTATAAAATGTATTCATTTATTTATATATGTTATCGTGTATTTATTTGTGATATTTTAAATCAAAGGACGCCCCAGCTCCCCCATTTTATTTCCCGTAAATTTTCTTTTGGCTTACGAAGCAGCTGTTTCTTGTTGCTAGAGTGAAGTATTGCTCCTGCTAGGCTTTATGAAGTTCTATTGGGAGGTTCTTCCGCGTTGCCCTTTCTCGTCTGTAGATTGACGAGAGTACCCATAAACTTCGCAAGAAGCGGTGTAAGGAAACCTCCTGATAAAACTTCATGAAGCTTTCCATGGAGTAGATACAGAAGCAGTACTTCATTTCAGTACTCTCATTCAAGTAGGAAACAATAACTTCGTAGATCAAGAGAAATTTTGGGGTGACCTTTAGGTTTCCTTTAAGTTACCTTTAAATAAAAGCATGCGAACTAATATGGTTTTGGACTTTGGACTATACTGCGTCAGTATGTTATAAAAAGTATCCAATTAGAAGTATTACGTTGCTGATTCTTATGGAGGTAGGTTTTTATATCGCTTTAATAACCTGTACTTAGTGTCTTTACAAAAAAAGATCACTTTCCAAAAATTGAATATCATGACATTTTACTGACTACGTAGTGTAATGTAGGATACAAGACAGCTGATGTCTATTTTAACTGTTTAATAGACAAGAAGATCCTCATTAATTCTGTTTTTTGAAAATTAGGATTATTATTACAGAATATATTCACAGAATAATAGTTTTAAGTAAATTATTGATTTAATAATGACTAAAATAAGGATACTACTTAATTTCATTTAAATCCCTAGAAATCTCGTAGGAAATCTATTTTATATTTACCTCCACACAGCTAACTGCGTGAAGTGTTTTCCATAAATATCACTTTTTAAGTGCATAACTCCAGAATCTTTTGGAATTCCCCATAAATCCACTCATTTTCAATTTCTTTTTATTCGCACTAATTTCTTGAACACCTATATCCCACTATATCTCAGTTTCATCTATCCACATCAGATTTTCACATTTTCTTAGAAGCCTTGTAATAGCCTTGTAAAAGTTACTCGATGTGAATGCAAATATCGTATACTCATATTTCAAAATGTTTCCTTCTTTCTTCTCGCATAAACCTTTCAACCATCAATGAAAGCGACGCATCAAGAGTAACTAGATATCCTATTGAAGAAATTTCAGATCTCTCATATTCTCTCACGTTCAAAGATGAAATAAGTTTCTCATTTGAAGCTATTTCTTTATGCATCTACCGTTTGTGAGTTTGTTACTTCCTGAAATACCGAGAGATCGGTCTGATATTATAAATGTATCTGGTAAGATTAAATGCATTTTTACCTGCAGTTTTTTTTACATTTTGTTGTTTTTTATAGGAATGGGCTGTGTAGAAGATGTGACTTTACGGTGTAACTGTAGGATACAATTAAGGCGCGACGCGAAATTCTTCATTTAGTGAGAATTTTCTATTCGATACATTCTTGTAATTTTGTATTAAGTTGCTTTAAATTTATTTGAATTCCCATAATTCCCGATTATGCTATTACATTTTTGAATCGTATGGAAATTTTGAAAATGATGCCATATTGAGAATTCAACCGGATATCGATGAAACAGCCGTGTGAAACATTAATTGCGTCTTCCTACGCTAGCTTGGGAACCTGGCCTTCCATTTATTTGTAGAATTTGCTCATGTAGCTCATAACTATAAGTTGCAGAGCTTAAAAGAATAACCGTTCAAAATAACGTCGTACAAAATATCGCTAAATAAAATATCTTATTACAATTTGTTGATTGTAATATTGTAGATCTTATCGTTTAAATTAAGTCATCTGGGTTACATACCTGTTTCCTAGGAGATATATTGACATTTGGTCACATCTTTGAGAGAGCCTGATATCAAAGTCAAATATGTGGTAATACAGATTTCTTGTATGAAATAATATTCCTTTTTTAATCGAGGGTGCTTGTGGATTAAAGAGAACAAGAGAAAAAGATCCCGTGTAAATAACAACCCATCATTTTATCTGGATTTTGTGTCTTTCTTCCAGCATCTTAAAGATGGATTTTTTATGGTGGAGTTGATTGGAAAACTACCTTTTTTGTGGTGATATTATTTTTGTGGAATAATGAAATATTTCCTTCTCTCGATTAGAGGATTTACTAGATTTACTTAGACCATCGATCTTGGGATAAAAACTTACCTCAAATAGGGTTTGCGTTGAGAACTGCGGTACACGAAGTCACTGGTTATTCGGCAGCTTACTTGAATTTCGGTAGAGAGATTCTTATTTCAGGAAAGAGATACCATACTGCGAGTCAAGAAGATCAACCATTGACCTTTGACAGTCGTACTCAGCTTAGTGAGCATCTTAAGGGCCTAAAGGAAACGTACATGGTTGTTAAATCTCGTTTAGATAAAGCGTATGCAGCCAACGCAGCACGCTATAACTTGAGACGTCGACCAATTATGTTGGAAGAGGGACAGGTAGTATGGAAGAAGAACTGTACCCTGTCCAATGCAGCAGAATATGTGGCTGGAAAACTTAATCCTAAATACATAAAGTGTCGAATTCGTAGAAAAATATCTCCGAATGTATATGAGGTTGAGGATTATGATACTAAGCGTAATTTTGGTTCATGGCATGTTCAAGATTTAAAGATACCATAAAGTATCTATTGTGGATAATCGCCGTGGAGCGCGTTTTTATGTTACATTTTGTTTCTCTTCTAACGAAGGGGGGAGTTATTACAATTTGTTAATTGTAATATTGTAGATCTTATCGTTTAAATTAAGTCATCTGGGTTACATACCTGTTTCCTAGGAGATATATTGACATTTGGTCACATCTTTGACGGAGCCTGATATCAAAGTCAAATATGTGGTAATACAGATTTCTTGTATGAAATAATATTCCTTTTTTAATCGAGAGTGCTTGTGGATTAACGAGAACAAGAGAAAAAGATCCCATGTAAATAACAACCCATCATTTTATCTGGATTTTGTATCTTCCTTCCAGCATCTTAAAGATGGATTTTTTATGGTGGAGTTGATTGGAAAACTTCCCTTTTTGTGGTGATATTATTTTTGTGGAATAATGGGAATATTTCCTTCTCTCGATTAGAGGATTTAATGTTTGCATGTGGACGGACTCCCTTGTGTTTTGTGAGTAATGGTATGCTGGTTATTATCACTTCTAAGTAGCATTAATTATTTTAGGAATAAATACATATGGTCTTATTATCCATATTGGGGATGATTTATTGATTGAAGATGATAAGGTAAATTTTGGAGACAAACCCTCACTAGAGGTAAGATAGTTTTCGTGAGATTGCCAAGCAATGATTTTCCTTTTTGTTGTTCTAGGGTTTTTTTTCCTACTGGGTTAGTGGTGAATTGCATTGTACCACTCTTTGTATTGGTGTTCGAGCGCGCCAAGCTTACTGGTTTGGTATTGGATCCTGTCTTAGTTATTTGTCATTGTGGTCAACTAACAAACTGTTAATAGGAGTTAACCATTGGTATTCTTTTAGGAATGGTATTTTTTCTATAACTAGTATAGCTGTATGTTTGCACAACGATTTAACAATATCAATACCTGTAAATAGAGTTTAATTGTTGATATTAGTTCTGGGTACAAATGTACATGTGCACATATGCCTAGCAGTGGCGTAACTACGTAAGAGTGCGCGCCCCTGCGAGACTTACGTTTGCGCCCCTCATATTATACAACTATACGTAGGTAACCTTTGTTAAAATAAAATCTGCAATAACTAATTCTAATAATTCATTAGATTTTCATTTCTTTGCTTGTATCTCTTGGATGAATTTTTATGTGATGAATGAGATTTAACACCAATTACAGTTTTTTCGCAGGCTTTAACGCAGGCATTTGGCAAGACTTCGCACATACTATATACCATTCGATGCGTATCGACCCCGACTCAAAGACAATTTACTTTAAATTTATTTTTATCATTATATCTTACATACAATTAGGTTGACTATTTATCAGAATTGAATCTGAATAAAGTTTTACTAGTCTGTACATTTATAAGTCTGCTCCCCTTTTCCGTTTTCTGGCAATTTTCTTGCTTTCTTGCACCTTATTTTCTCTTCTTTGTAACAACCTTAATCTAAATAATTAAACAAAAATAATCAACAATTAGACTTCAATTGAGACATCTTATTGATTTAAATTGCTAAGGCTTACTAATTTTAGATAGAAAACAGGAAAAATAATAAAAAGGGCGCTACCCAAATTATTTAATGTTATTGCATAATCTTTAAACAAGTATCTACCTATCGGGAAAATATTATCTTTGATTTATGTTAAGTATTACTGACTGTCAGTTTTTAAATTTGAAATCTAATCCTTGAGTGGAACATCAACAATTTGTCGTGTCTAACTATATCATTGAGTATTAATTTTGAATTCTGTATATTAAATTAAATTTTAAAAATCATTTAAACAATACAAACATACTGATAATTATTGATATTTGAAAACCAACACATATTATTAGCTTCTACATTATAACTTACTTTGGGATCCCATTCTAAATACATTTGCATTAAATTCCTTGTTTAGCACATAAATATATTTTGATCGTTTACAAAGAATGAAACCACAATTAATATTGTTTAAATAACTTACAGACAAGATGCTGTATCAATGGTTCCGTTTGGTTTTAGTACCTTAGTAATCCCTTATTTCACCTTATCACCTACAGAAAAAATCTTAAACTTTCTATATACACACAAACTTACAAACACCAGTTAAGGTTGGAATAGAACATAGAAGTGCTAACTGTCAGCAGCAAATTGAATCCAGTGCGATTAGAATTAATCTCTAAATCTTCCGGCGTTGCAACTATTTCCACTGTAATGCTTATTGACTTCTTGATTATTTAAGAGTTTTGCATAGTTTGGTTCTTATTATACCGCAATGGAAACCAATATCAAAACAACTTGACCCTTGAGTTTTTTTACAACGTTTGCTACGGAAGCTATGGAAGTTAATTTATTGTAAACAAATACAGAATTTGCAACAATTTGCATTTCTTGTTAAGTGCTGAAGTTCTCAAAACAACAATGTCATTTTTCATAAATGATAACTTAATCAAGACAAATTCTTGAGTCGTTTCACTAGAGCATTTATTCCGTTTCTCTTAATTTAGATATCATTGTTAAAACGACAAACACACAGCAATTTATCATAGGAGTAGTGTTTATTTTTCAAAAAAAAATTTAAACGATAAACGGTAATTTCGCTACTTAACACGAAAATCGATAAAAACGGTGGATAAACTCACGCTACAAGATTGTGGCCCCGCCACTGACGTAGACTAATTCCTGTACTAGGCTGGACCAGATTAAAAAGACCCCAAGAAGGGAAGATAGCTTCAATTTTCTTGACCTGTTTTATGGGATGTTTCAACCACTTGTATATTAACAGTGACATCATGCACCACCAATAATAAATTTAGCTAAATTCTCTCTTACATTTTAAAATTCGACGCAACCTAACCTAACCTAACCGAATCTAACCCAACCCAACCCAACTCAATGGAACCTAACCTAACCTAGGTTTAAGTTAGGTCTGTTTATAGCTAGGTGAGGTTAGGTTAGGTCGCAAGTGCATCAAAACATGAATTTCCAGGTAGGGTGGTGGAATTAATATGGAAGGTTTTGGCGATTATCTCGAAAACTACTACTCCCCTCAAACACTATTGTTAAGCTCAATGAAACACATCGAATGGTATTATTTATAGAATGTGCGTCTGCGGGTGGCAGACCTAAACTAGAGAACAGCTATATATTTCTCCAAAAATTATCAATCTGTGTCGCTGATCCAACAAGTTAGCACAGTTATTTTAAAGTTTTTAAACAAGTTTCAAATTTTATTTACACAATTTACAAGTACATCACGTTCGACGAAAGTGATTTAGTTATTGTTAGCGTCGTCGTCAAAGCAGACCACTACTTAGTTATTTAATTAATCTTTTTTAAACACCTAATATTATTGTAACACAATATCCTCTAATTGTTATAAGTAGGTATAGGATTTCTATGCATTTGCATGTTTTTCTGCTTATAGCAATCACATATGTCAATTAGAAAGTGCATATAAATGCATATTTAGGTGTTTTTTTATAAATGCATGCATATTTTAGCATTTTTGAACGAGTGTGCATATTTTACCACTTTTTTAGCGTTTTAGATGCTTTAATTATGAAATTTCTAATATTTTTTTAAATAATTTTAGCATTTTAGACAGCCAACCAAGGGCGGCTTAGTTGAGTCTAGGGGAAACCCATAATTTAAGCTTATTGTTAAATACTAGGCTTTAAGATATTTTACTGCCTTAACGATCTGTGTACTTGTTAATATTTTCTAAGAAAGAAAAAGTTTCAACTAAAATTTAAATACTTACATCTTGCGGTATTGTGATAAATAGTTATTAAGAAATTTCAAAAACCCTTTGACAACTTCCTGTTCATAGAAAAATTTGCCTTTACTTTTGTTTACTAATCTTGTAATCTTTCAATTAAGACAGTTCAGAAATTGCAAACTGCATTTCAGTTTGAAATTTTAGAGTGTAAAGATGGGTAAAGAAAAACGGTCTGTGTCTGTTACACTTCGAAGTTATGTCAAGGAATTAAGTGTTCTTACAACTGACGATAAGGTGTTGTATTGTACAGTGTGCGACGATAAAGTGACTGCAACGAAACGCTTTCAAGTTACACAACATCTGAATACGGTTCGACATCAAAAGTGTGTTGACCTGAAATAAAAGAACAAACATTGTTACCGGGGTACCTTAATAATTCGCCGGTGAGTCCAACAAATCGATCGAATTTAATAAAAAACTATGTAGTGCATTAGTGGCTGCAGATATCCCGTTAAGTAAAATTAATCATTCAGCATTTCGTAATTTTCTGGAAGAAATTTCAAAAATGCCAATACCCGACGAGTCTACACTCAGGAAAAATTATTTACCTCGTTTATACGAAGAGACTATAAAATCAATTAGAAAACATGTAGCGAATAACTACATATGGGTTTCCATTGACGAGTCTACTGACACTACTGGAAGGTGCGTAGAAACTTCATTTCCTTCGTTTTGTTAGTTATTTAACTAATCATTTTACTAATTAAAGACAGCAGAGCAATTTACGGATGTTTTATTTTCTATTTTGTTAGTTACATATTTAATCACAACAAAATTTTTGCTTGATTAAAATATAATTTTTTTAAATAACTGTTTTGCGCTAATTGTTTGTAACCGACTAATTATGTAGTTCGATAAAATAAAAATCAAATTTTTGTTTTCAGATACGTGGCTAACGTTATAATTGGCGTTTTAAATTCGGAGAACAATCCCAAATCCTATCTATTAGCAATGGACGTTTTCAAGAGCACCAATCATTGTTCTGCGGCAAAATTGTTTAATGATTCGATGGCTATTTTGTGGCCGGACGGCATACAGTACAACAAAGTACTCCTGTTCGTCACCGACGCGGCACCGTACATGATCAAGGCTGGAGCAGGCTTACAAGTTCTGTACGACAAAATGATCCACTTAACTTGTCTTGCCCATGCAATGCATAGAGTTGCGGAAAAAGTGCGGGAAATATATCCTAAAGTAAACTCTATAATTTCAAATGTAAAGAAAATTGTTTGTAAAGCTCCATATCGCATACAAATATTTAGGGAAACTGCTCAAGAAATGCCTCTCCCACCTGAGCCTGTAATAACAAGGTGGGGTACTTGGCTTTCTGCAGCAGAATATTATGCAACTTATTTTGATATTATTAAAGCATTTGTAAATAAACTTAATAAACACGATGCACTATGCATACAAAGCATACAGGATGCTTTTAATACTAAGGAGGTGAGGGCAGAATTATTGTTTGTTTTGACAAATTTTGTGGGTTTAGCTAAAGTAATTCAGAAATTAGAAAGTCGGGGAAATTCATTAGATGAATCTCTTGAAAGGGTTTGACTATAAAACCAAAATTTAAATCCGTTATAGACAAAAATCCTGGTTTTCACTTAATTAAAAGCATAAACGATGCATTATCCGTCCAAGACATTTTAGACGAGCTAAAACATTATTCGCTTGTAGAATTAAACAATTTTAAGTATGCCCAATTACGTCTTGCGATGTGGAACGGAGTTTCTCAAAATATAAAACAATATTTAGGGATAATAGGCATATGTTTACTTTTGAAAATTTAAAAATGTACGTCATTGTGAACTGTAACGCTCTATGTTTAGAAAATATAATTAATTAAATGATTGCTTAGGATGTCTAATTAAAATAATTTCTGTAAATAAAATGTAAATAACGCTAAACAGGTGTTTTTTTAATAATGAAAGTGCATATATTTATTAAAAATTTCTAATAAACGCATATTTCATGATTATTAAGTGCATATTTAAGTGCATATTTCACGTTTTTATAGTGCATAAGTGCATGCATATTTCAGCATTTTTAAGTGGATACAAATCCTATGCCTAGTTATAAGCAATGCATATCTATAATTCTCTTTTATTGTTTTCATAGAATGTTCTTTTACCTCCAATGTTTGTTTTTAAATTTCTATTCCCAACGACATAAAATTTCACGAAAGTAGCGCCCTTCGGAGGATTGCTCCCCCCCCCGCGTCGCAGGGTCTGCGGGGGCGGTAGTTACGTCACTGATGCCTAGATCTTTTATTTTGGATAAAGTGTGTATGTATGTACGCACAACCGTTGATTCAATAATTGATGTTTGTTTTGGGTACCTAATCAGATACATGTTCGTATGCAAAGAATTTATATAATTCAATACTTGTTGCCTTACGAGGCCGATCATTTTATTTGCATTTATGTTATATACTAACCGATAAAAATTATTGTCACAATCAAACATTATTATCAGTCCTACTCTTTTCCTGATTTATGGTAATACCGTTTATTAATAAAGTAACAGATTGTGAACGTATGTGATCACACACGACAACCTACTTCTGTATTTGAAATACCTATATTTGCATTAAGAGTAATCTAATACCCTTTTCAAATTTGAACCAACATATCATACAGGGTGTAATTAGGGCATGATAATAAATGCGTGTAATAATTTAGCAATCTTTTTTGTGTGAGTTACCCAGTCTTCTAATACTAGTAACCGAGTATCAGAAGGAACTTTGTTTTGGGAGCCAAGGACGAACGGTTACTGGCGCCCGCAATAATCTTTCTAGTGGTCCCTGAAGTAAAGTAAACCGCACGACCACTCTCCGATGGAGTTAGCCCGGCTTCCTCTTTTGTTCATCTCCTGGGCTATCGTTACCGCACAATTTTTGTTTTAAGTCAAAAGGAGCGTGACAGAATTGGCGCCCAACGTGTGTGGCTCAGCCTGGATCGTAGAGGTGAGTCGTTCGTGAACGAGCCGTTCGATTGAGCCGGTTCGCAAGAGTGAGCTGACTGAGTCGGATCGCAAATATGAATCGAGTCGGTTCTCGGCTCACGAACGAATGGTCTTGGTCGGAGTTTGGAGCGGTAAAATGAAATGGCGATACGATATTCAGTGATTCAGTCGGTCAGCAATGAGCGAAAACGAATGAACGCAAAGAGCAGGAGCGTTGAGCGACTACACGATCAGAGACGACAGTAAAATTAAGAAACCCTGCAAACCTGTACATTGATCTGCTAACTTCCTAATGCGGTCAAGTAGCAAGTCGATTAGTTCTTTCCCAATTGTATAATGACCACGTGCATAATTATTTGCTGCATCTTCCTTTCCGGTAATCAACTGTTCAGGGTGAAATAGTTGGCGGTACGTACCAGTCCGGACTTCATCAATCACCGTTGGCTCTAAATCCGCATAACCAATGCTTTTTTTTCAGTTCAAGCCTCCAATACGAAAAAGGTTTTATGCGGGCTATTACGAAATTTACATTATTCAAAACAAGTCTCAAATAATAGTTATTTTTCTTATTGTTGTTGGTCCAAAAAATGTTATTACTTTAGAAACCACTATAAAATTACATTGATTTAACAATGTGCTTACTTAATATTATACTTTTTTCGTAGTACCTATACACTATTTAATTTTATTTATATATTTTTTTTAATTTACCTGGTAACTTAAAATGGTAACTGATACTGATACTGTAATATATAAAATAAAATATAAGTTAGGGTAATTTTATATTCCTGACTTTTCAAAGGCAGGGCAAATTGCCACAGAAAAAAGAAGTAGGCTACAGTCGTCAAAGATATCCCAAATATTATTTTTGGGTAACAATTTGAATTGAATATTTTTTTGTTTAAATTAAGTATGTGTTTTTACCCTGGTGAAAAAGCCTGTTTTATTTTTGTTTACTTTTAGAAAATATATTTTATTTCCTGTTATTCTACCTACTTTTATTATTGCAAATATTGTTAATTATGTTATCAATTCTTTTAAATAAAATTGTTATATTTTTATAATTTAATTAATTGCTGGCATATTTTATTTCTATGTAAAGCTGGATGAACCCTTTCGTTGATATAAATCTTTCTTACTCAACATCTAATCGCGTGAAACCTGAGAAATGAACACGCTCTGCGCTTTATTTGATGTTTTGTTGATGCTTCAATCTTGTGGTTTATTTATTTTCGCAGCTCCGGGTCGCGGATCATTTGACCCGGTTCAGTGAACCGACTCACTCTACTGAACGAGAGCGAGTGAATCGAATCAACAAAATGATCCGCTATTCCCACCTCTACAGTGGATCGGCTGGTTTTATGTCAACCATTATTTTGGATAAAGTTGAGTTGTTTAGTTGATAGTTGGTCTTGGTTAATCCACATCGTTCAATTTATATAATAGGAGGTAAACTGTGTGCTTAATTAAGATAATTATCTTATTGTATGCATTATGTTTCGAATCCAGTTGAGGAGGTAGACTTCTTAGTAGTTGAATTTTTTAGTTTTAGTAATCAGTAGCTGACTCTTTGGGGAGAGAGTTATTATGGATCCTCATCGTTTAGTACGGGATGAATTAGAATATGAGTTAATGGTGCGGGGTTGTACTACTTTTAAGGCGGAGACTGTAGTATCGATGAGGAAGAAGTTGAAGGAGTTTTTGACAAAAGAACAATTTGGTGAGTTGCCAATTGCTGCGATCTTTAAACCAGATGTTACAAGTGAAGTTGAAAAATGCTATCAAAAGGTGGGCGATCTAGCCAACCTTGTTAATAATATGACAGTCCCCGATACGAATGAGCTTAAAATAGCAGATACCAAGTTGCGACACCTATATGGGCGGTTAATTAGACTGCAGAGTCTGGAATCAGAGGAAATTGTGGTAAAATCTGTAAATGATTTATTTAATCAACTTAATACCATAGAAGAAGTCTTAGATGGGAAGGCTACCCCTGTTGGGGATATTTCTGCTAACCCTAATACGTCCTCGAATGTTAGTTCAGTACCCATCGCTAAGGTTAACTATGGCTCCAAAATGGTTCCAGTTCACAAGTGCGGAATCTCATTCAGTGGAGATAATGTGGGACTTAGCACCAATGCTTTCATCGAAAAAATCGAAGAACTGCGCGTTGCTCGAAATGTTCTTCCAGAGGACTTAAAGAATTCCATTATCGATCTACTCCAAGGAAGTGCTCTTATTTGGTACCGATCTATAAGAAATCAAATTACATCATGGGAAGATTTTATTAAACGTCTGAAGGAAGAATACTTACCTGCTCATTATGAACATGAACTCTGGAATGAAATTCGTGGGAGATTACATGGTCCGCAAGAAAAGTTGGTAATTACTTTGCTTGTATGATTAATTTGTTTTCCCGATTGTCACTTTCCCCTTATGAGTGGGAAAAGTTAGATATTTTAAGAAGAAACATTCACCCATTTTATATGCGAGGAGTTGCCGTTCAAGACTACAATAGTACTTCAGAATTATTACAATTGTGTAAGAGGCTTGAAATGACTAAAGATCTTACATCAAACTTTAAACCGTCAGCTGTTCCAAAAGTTAATCTATTAGAGCCAGACTTAGTTTGTCCGTCTGCTCCATGGAATGGGTCTAGATCTGGGTTTAAAGAAGTTAAAAGCATCCAGTCCTCAAAGAAATGTTGGAATTGCCTCGAAGAAGGACATTATTTCAGTAAATGTTCCAAATCTCGGGAGAGAAGGTTCTGCTTCCGATGTGGAGAACTCAATGTCATAAAGTCTTCTTGTAAACGCTGTTTGGAAAACGCATTCCAGGGACGACGGGATACCGGACGCCGACCCTAGGTGAATACCCGGCAAATTCTTCATGGATCTCCTGGTTTGAGTTCATTCTCACCATTCTCGACTTTGTGGTCTCTTTTCACGCAAAGAAAGGGATCCTCGTCCATATTTGAAGGTCGAAGTTTATGGACTCCAGTTTAATTGCCTTTTGGATTCAGGAGCTACACAAACCGTCATCGGTGGACGTGGCTGGCAAAAACTAAAAAAATTAGGTCTCACTTTGCAAAACAAGTCTCTTGTATCAGTAGCTGATGGCCGTACATGTATTCCTTTAGGGGAACTCTATATACCATTCCGGTTAGAAAATAAAGTTAAGGTTATTAAGTCGTTAGTTATCGAAAATATTATAGATGAAATAATATTAGGTGTAGATTTTTGGAAGGATATGGAAATCATTCCTAACTTGCAAGATCTTTCATGGAAGTTTGGAACACAACCCGCTATAAGTGGAATCAAGATTCAATCAGATTTATCTCCTGAAGAGATGCAGGCTCTAAGTAATGTTGTTGAGCGTTTCTTTCAGAAGATGAGCCCAGGGTTGGGCTGTGCCAAGGGTGTAAAGCATATCATCGAAACTGGGAATGCTATTCCCATAAAACAAAGATATTATCCAGTTTCCCCTTATATCCAAGAGAAAATTAATTTGGAGGTGGACCACATGTTGGAACTTGGGGTTATTGAGCCTTCCAACTCCCCATGGACAATTGTCATGGTGAAGAAACCAAATGGCGACTATCGGTTTTGTGTTGATTTTCGCAAGGTCAATAGTGTGACAAAGCGGGATGCTGACCCTTTGCCCTACATGTCTGTTATTCTAAATCGTCTTTAGCAGGCTCGCTATTTATCGTCAATCGATCTAAAGTCTGCTTCTGGCAAGTCGAGCTGGAGGAGGAAAGTAAGGCCAAGACTGTATTTGTTGTACCGGGCAAAGGTCTTTTCCAATTTAAACGTCTACCTTTCGGACTGCATAATGCACCCGCAACTTTTCAGCGGCTTGTAGATTCTTTTTTTGGTTGTGATTTAACACCTTATGTGTCGGTCTATTTGGATGACATTGTCATTGCTACTCCAACATTTTCTTTACATCTAGAAATTCTAGAAAAAGTATTTACGCGTATACTAGAAGCAGGACTTGTTGTGAACAGAGATAAGTGTGCATTTGTTAAATCTCAAATAAAATATTTAGGGTATGTTGTTGATCGACAAGGGTTACGGACGGATCCAGAGAAGATTGGCTGAGTGGTTAACTATCCTGCTCCGAGAACCAGCAAGGAAGTGCGACGATTTTTGGGAATGATTTCTTGGTATAGGCGTTTTGTCAAGCATTTCGCTACTCGTGTTGCTCCTCTGACTCGTCTAACCAGTAAGAATATCAAGTTAGTTTGGGATTCAGAAGCAGAAGCTGCAAATAGAGTTTAATTGTTGATATTAGTTCTGGGTACAAATGTACATGTGCACATATGCCTAGATCTTTTATTTTGGATAAAGTGTGTATGTATGTACGCACAACCGTTGATTCAATAATTGATGTTTGTTTTGGGTACCTAATCAGATACATGTTCGTATGCAGAGAATTTATATAATTCAATACTTGTTGCCTTACGAGGCCGATCATTTTATTTGCATTTATGTTATATGCTAACCGATAAAAGTTATTGTCACAATCAAACATTATTATCAGTCCTACTCTTTTCCTGATTTATGGTAATACCGTTTATTAATAAAGTAACAGATTGTGAACGTATGTGATCACACACGACAACCTACTTCTGTATTTGAAATACCTATACATATTTGCATTAAGAGTAATCTAATACCCTTTTCAAATTTGAAGCAACATATCATACAGGGTGTAATTAGGGCATGATAATAAATGCCTGTAATAATTTAGCAATCTTTTTTTTGTGTGAGTTACCCAGTCTTCTAATACTAGTAACCGAGTATCAGAAGGAACTTTGTTTTGGGAGCCAAGGGCGAACGGTTACTGGCTCCCGCAATAATCTTTCTAATGGTCCCTGAAGTAAGTAAAGTAAACCGTACGACCACTCTCCGATGGAGTTAGCCCGGCTTCCTCTTTTGTCCATCTCCTGAGCTATCGTTACCGCAAAATTTTTGTTTTAAGTCAAAAGGAGCGTGACAATCTTAGAACATTTGTAGGAGCGGACAAAACATTTCAAGCTGAGATTTATTTCAGTAAAGCAAGCAATTACTTTCGCCGTCTTTTTCCCGATGACTCGGTTTATTCAAAAATTGAACATTATAAAGTAAAAATGACCAAAAAACAGAAATACCAATTCTTTGTTATTGTCAGACTCGGATTCACGGTGGGGGGGGGGAAGAAATACCCCCAAATCTTTTGCAATTCTAAGGAAATATGAAATTAAAAAAAAAATAAAATCCACCGGTACAATCACAACAAATTTCCATTGTGACGTTAACCATCCAGACTTTCTTAATAAAGCATTGTACATAGAACACTGTTTTTTAACAACATCTTAAATAGTTGTAGGTACTTTACATAATTGGATAATTATCTGTGTAAAGGGTTTCCCTAAATAAATAAATAAATAAATAAATATTTACTAGGGAAACCCCGTCACGACATGGGGTCAAAAGAATTGAAGTGATTGAAGGATTTTCTTATGTACAACATTCGTTGCGTGATTACAGTCCTTCGAATTTTTATGAGTGATTATTTAAAGAAACGCAGCCAAACATAACCAGTTGAAAATTCTAAGACTAACATTCCCCTCTCCCAACTTACCCTCCTCTCTTCCGACATATCTCCCGCTGTGGCTTACCCCTCCCCACCGGTTTGTTCTACATGCATACATGAAACTTCTACATTGAATCCATATATCATATGCTTAATATATGAATTATAATATACTAGCTTTCTAGTTTATTCTGGTTTTTTCAGACATACCTACTTTACTTTTTCATAAAATATTCGAATCTGAGGAGAATTAAAAAATTTCGAAAAAAACTGTTAGACAGAGACTGACACTCGTATCGAATTTCGTAAAAATGGTTTGTCTATACATCAGACCAATTCGAATACCTATTAAACACTCAATGATTCATGATGGAAGGCTAGACTGTAGGGTAGGGGTTCCCAAAGTTTTGCCTAGGTGGGCCAAATTGTAAATTCCAAAATATTGGGCGGGCCAAAAAAATTTTATGCAAAAATACGTTCAAACGATAAAATGTTTGACACAACAGAAAGATTTATACTAATTTTATAGCATAATCGTTCTTTATTTATAGTAGTAATTACTTTTTATTACAAAATGTTTATTAACACTTTGCAAAAATAGTTAAACAAAAATAACTAAATAATTTCAAATAAAAGAAGAAAAAATAATAAATTCCTCAATCAGAAGTGACTTGTGCAGTTGTTGTTTACTTTTAATAATATCATTGAGTCTTGGTTCTAAGTCGGTTGAATGTATTTTTAACACTGCTTGTAAATGTTCATCAGTTAAATTTTATCTCAAGTTGGACTTACTACTACACATCAGCTAATCAGGCTAATCAGCTGAGGGCGACCGTTAAGACAATAAAATATATATTATCTGTATAATAACAAAATATATATTACATATAAATTTTAGTATTTTTTAACTGAGCAATTATTAATTATAATATGATAAAATTTATTTATTTTTTTAAATTATCTATATGAATTCTAAATCGCGGATGATCTGACATCGCGGACCGCATTTCTAGGGTTTGGGCGCCGCATTTTGGGAACCCCTGCGTGTACGGGCTGCACAGCCAAAGCTGCATGCGTTATTGCTAGAACTTAGAATTAATTTATTGTAGTACTGTTAAATACTGCACGCGTATAAATTACGAAATGGTAAGAATAAAATCAAAAATCGGTCTTGTTTAAAAAATTCTTGTACACGTCTATTAGTGCATATTTCAAGAACATGATATAAAAATAGTGTGGAAATTTATTGGATCGGAAATTTTTAAGATTTTTATACTTTTTTGAATATTATAAAATATAACTACTGAATGACTAAAATATCAAGACGAGAGATTTAGATAATGAGATAATAGCCGCAGCACATATCGAATATTAGTGATGGAAGTGGTCTGTTTATAAAAGTAGTTCCAGAAGTTGACGCGATGGATTTTGAGATGGCGCCCCAAGTGGATGTCGGATTTCATACGTCTTGAATTAGTCATTTTACATTTATTTAATTTAAAAATATAAAAATTAAAAAAATTATAAAAATGAAGTAGTGTTGACTAATCTGCACAGCGAAAGCTTTATTATAAAAAAAGAATCACGTAAGGCCCAGTGGAACTCTCAAACGAACTGGAACAAAAATAAGTCTTGTGTTTTAAATATATAATGTAAATAGATAATGTCAAAACCGCCATAAAAATATTTCTTTGCATTTTTATGTTAGTTTTGAGAATTAGATATCCCGAAATGCCAAAGAGAAGTTTGGGTTTTTATTTATCAATTATTTAAAAAAAATTTCCACCCCCAAAATAATTCTCTGTATCCGCCCCTGGCTATTAGAATACATAGATATAATTGAGTTAAAGATTACTGATGTCATATTATTTTTTATTATATTTGTCAGTTGTTACCAAAAGTTTCTGACATTTGACCAGCCTTTAAATAATTTATAGCACTAAACCCATTTACGTGTGCATAATTATAAAAAAGCGTTAACTTGATTAATGCTGGTGTTTACATTTTTTCGGCCACCACCGTACAAGGACTTGATCAGACACGTATTCTCTTATAGATGTCGCTATCAATGTTATTCCGGATTTAATAGTTAAGCTCTGTTGAGTGTGTGAAATCTACGAACGACTACCTTCGACTCGAGTCTCGAGGTGCCGCTCGTGGATTTTACATACGCATTTTTTTAGTAGGTTTCTCTTTCATATTATTTTGTGATTTTAACGTCTTGTTTTTAAACCGCATTGTCCACTAAGTGGTTAACTTTCACATTGTTAGTGCGGTTCACGACCATTATCTAGAATCTTTTGTTGGTAGATTTACTAGCTGTATAGATGTCGCCATGAATGTCATTTGACAGTAATGTTATTCTGGAGCTAATATTTAGGTTCTGTTAGGTGTGCGAAATCTTCGAGCGGCTACCTTTGACAGATGAGAGTATTCTCCATTTAGAAACACATATTTTTTTATAATCAAGTTCTGCAGGTTTTTAGATAAATACCTTAGTTTTTATTTAAAAGAAAGGATCATCCAAATCCATCAAAGTTTGTGCCTGTAGGATATCGCTAATGTCTCGGTTCACTGTGCGACTTCTTTTGTTGCTTGTTTACTATATGCAATCTGTTACATAATAAAATAAGCCTATTTGCTCTTAGATAAATGATATTTATGTAGATATTCTGTCCACTAGTAACAGCTATTTCTATATGAATTAAGATAAAAATCTATGTCATAACTATAATCTATGTTATTGCATAAATCTTAAATCTGGTGGTGTCTTGGCTATTTTCTTACTTTATTGCAAGGATATTTGAATGATTTTCTAAACGCACAATCTATTTTCACTGCATTCCACAATCACTACTGACTGTTGACATTTCAAGACCATTGTAGATTGTAGATATCTTTATTTGCAACCAGCCATATAGGATCGACTATTTTCCGTAGTACCATATTTTCATAATAGCTATTTACATTGGACTATATGTCCAAACTTCCAAACTGGCTTGAAGATGGTATTGTATACCAGCAGTTTATTTCTGATTAAAAGTTGTGCACAATAGTGTTTTTTGAATCTTATGTCAAGTTGCTTTTCTTTATTATTTAATGTGACAGTTGGCGACTCTACATGACATTTTGTAAATACAATAATATGATTACATTTTTGTTCATTTAACTTGATTCGCCAAGGCTGTGTCCATATTTTTGTAGTTTGGCAATTATTTTTGAGTAACTCTTTCAGACGTCGCACTGGAGTGTAAAAGTTAAAATACCGGCGCATCGCTTTTATCTTAACTAACAATGCTCAGCAAAATATCGTTTTTTAATTTAATAACGGCAATTAAAATTAAATTTCCACTTAGATTAGATCTGATTTATGAGGAAATCAATATAATAACAATATCATATGTTTAGTAGATGTAAGATAAGTTTAACAAATAAAACTTGCTTTAAGCGCTAAGATAAAATGATTAAGTACGGGGATGTTATTTCAGTACGTGGCTACTTATCAGTTCCAAGGTCGTTCATAAAAGATGCTCCCAATAATTCTTAATGACACCTGACAGGTAATTTAATAATTCCAAGAACTCGATTTTCTACCCTTATGCGCCGCGCCGTTTTTGTGAGTTGTACACCAATGTGCGATGTGTAGCTTGGTTGATTGTTATTTTATCTGGATGTCTAGTGATTTTCCAGGTTCTTCGCAATTGTTTTTTTTTGACTAATAGCCCAATCGGCAGAGGTTTTTTTACATCAAGCTCAACAGCAATTTTATTATTGGAATTTGTTAGTAGGTGGGTCCTGAGTATAAAACCAAGTTGGCGTAGTGGGGGTGGGTATGCTTCAGCCTCGGTCTTGATAATTGCGTTTTTGCAAATATTTCGAGAACGGCTGGTTCTACGAAGAAAATATACCAGACCTTTTTTTGTAGAAAGGTAAATTATCTAGAGTATATTTTTTAATTTATACATTTTTTAAATTAATATCTTAAGAGTTATTACATTGCGAAGTTTTCAATTGTAATGTCAGCCGTTTGTTAATTATCTAGCAAAAACTAAAAAGTGAAAACTTTGCAGTGTAATAACTTAAAATATTAATTTTACGAAAAAATGTTCAAATAAAAAAGATAGATAATTCACCTCTCTACAAAAAAGGTCTGATACCTTCTTCGTAGGACCTTCTGAAGATATTTGCAAAAACGCGTTTATAAAGATCGCGGCTGAAGCATATCCGCTCCCGCCGCGCCAACTTTTTTATACTCGTATATAATGTTTTCTCTAATGTTGAGTGGGCAATCGATTTTCCCTTTATTTTGTGTTGATGGCGTTGCTTCCCAGGTAGTTTTTTGGATCATTGTTGTGTAGTTTTAAACTTGTTTTTCATTCTGTTGTTTTTAAAAGTACATTGGGTTTGAGATTTTCATCAACTATTTCTTTGAAAAAATTGCCAATTAGTTTTATGAAATAAATAAAGATTAGTAAAAAGTTTCACAGTTTTTATTAAATTATAACCTGGCAATATTGTTTCGACAGCTAATGTGTCATTATCAAAGGTAATATAAATATAAACAAACACGTCGTTGGTAAATAGTTTGTTTACATTTATATTACCCTTGATAATGACAGTTTAGCTGTTGAAACAATATTGTCAGGTTATAATTTAACAAAAACTGAGAAACTTTTTAATAATTCTTTAATGCTTTTACTAATTCTTACTAATTTTTAACAAATCTTTATTTATTTCATGATTATGGAGTTCCACAAAGGCTGGAAACAATAAACAAAATTAGTTTTATGATTAATTGATTATGTAACTTAGGCAGTGGTTCTGTTTCCTTTATAGTGGAATATACAGCTGCTATCACAGGGTTCTGATTTGATTATATGTCAAAGTTTGATTCGATATCTAGATATCCAGCCTCAATACCTTCAGTGACAAAAAATATATACAGCCAGGAAATTTTTGTGGATTTGTATGCCAATAAGTAGGTTCGTAAATTGATAGATGGTTTGATTGCTGTTCTAGTATTACTTCTTTAGTGACGACCAAAAGACAGGTCAAGGTTACTAATATAATTCCAGGATTGATAGATAATTGGGGCATAGGGGCATAAAAGCTTTAATAAAAATAGTGAAACAATGCGATAAACAAGGGAAATATTATAAGATATATATTATAGTATAATATTATAGTATAAGTATTACATGTTTTTAGATTTTGGTATACAATTGAGTTATGTACTCAGTTTATTCAAAACCTATATTTCGACCCATTTTAGATATTTGTCAGGGTTACATTAACATTAATATTATTAACTTATTATTAACACTTTTCAAAAAAAATTGTTATTGACATCTTAAAATGTTAATATTAAGTTCCACCATATTAATGTTAATGTAACCCTGACGAAGATCCAAAATGGGTCGAAATATAGGTTTTGAATAAACTGATTACCGAACTTAATTGTGTACCAAAAGTTAAAAACATATAAAGGAAACAATAAATAAATAAATATTAGCTATAAGTATTATATGATAATATTTATAATATTATATTATATACTATTCCTCTTTTTTATCGCATTGTTTCACTGTTTTATGAACGCTTTTATATCCCTATACCAAGCGAATGCGTTTTCTACAGATATATCTGTCTACTCCTATATGTTCAAAAATAAAAAAGAATCAAATCTAATGTAATTCTACTTGTGTCTAGTTTTGGAAATCTCGTATATCTTCGTATTTCAATCAAATGAACATCAGTCGTCAAACCTTTATCACAATAATAATAATCATACCAAAAAATCTTTATCTGGGTCAGTCTTTTTATATGTTTGCTATTAAGTATGCAAAAACGGCCATACTATAAACCAACCCTGTGAAAAAAGGGTATTTATAAATTGATAATTGCATGCATTTTTGAATACGACTTTGCAGTTATGGAAATCCACTTTTAGATGAGCGACCCAAAGTGTTTTCAATGTAACATTCTGTGATTTCCGTGAAAGGTTATTTTTTAAATTTCGTCCATTAGACAGGTATGTAATTTAGCAAAAAGAATTTTCTGTGAAAAGATTGTGGGAACTTTACATTAGGAGCTTAACGCTTATGCGTCCTAGATAAAAATTACAATTTCGCTATACATAGAAAATGCAAAGAAAATTCACTTTCTTTTATTAAGGAAATAACGTATTTATAAATAAATAATAAATGTTTTTTAGAGTTAACGCTGATGGTCACAATTCGCCCAGAACATCAAAACGAACATTTGTCAAATTAGATACGTAGTGACATAAACAACATGAGGCAGCATACGTACATGCCTGGTTGATTCTTAAGGGCCCTTTCGAATGCTCGCGAATCGGTTCTTTCTACATATACACGAGTTTACTTCTAATATAAATTCGTCTTTGTCAACGCGTAAAATATAAGATTTCAAAACATGTTTACATGTGTAAATAAATTAATTTTAATTGTTGATTAATTCATATTAACCAATTAATAAGTGAATGTACGGTAATTAGTAATTTTAAAAAAACATCAAAAAGTAATAATAGATAAATTAATAATAAACAAGGAACAAACAAAAAAGGATGATAAATGTAATGTGATAAAAAATTTTTTAATAAAATATTTAATATATTTCATAAACAATTTTTTTGATGATCCCTTAATTTTATAGTCATTGTTTAAACTACATAATATGTGTTTAATAATATTTATGTTAATTGAAAATAAAACTTAAATAAAATTAATAAAATTAATAATAGAATTCTGTTTTAGAAATATTATAATTATTAAAAAAAGATTTATTTACGAAATATATTAGATATTTTATTAAAAGAATTATAGGAACTGCATGGGATTTGAACCGTGGTAACTAGTCTGAAAGCCAGCCTTTTATCCACGGAGCCACGCTCTGCTGACGTTGTCGGCTTATTTAATGATTTGTCATTAATCCTTTTTTGTTTGTTTCTTTTTTTTATTAATTTATTTATTATTACTTACAAATTAGATCCTCCGTGGTCGAGTGGTAGAGATCCTACCTCTCGTTCAGAAGGACAGGAGTTCAAACCTCGGTTGCAAATAAATTTAAAAAATTTAGTACAAACGTGTTTGAGCTCCTTAGGATAAGGTATGAAAGTTGTATGAGTGATAAAGTATGGGGAGCGTAATGTACTTGCTACAATAGCTCCATTACGTCCGTTGCACTCCCATAAGAGTTTGTATGAAACCCCGACACTGCAAATTGCAGTAAAAGGGGAATGGATTATGTATGTATGTATGTACTTACAAATTACAAATCTCAATGTTTCTCCAAATATATCCCTCTCCAGAAATAATGTGTGGTGGGGGACTAGTTCGAAAGGTTCCCCTCTCGTGGTCCTCTTACCGCTGCCCCCAGCATGGTTCGGGACTGTTTAAATATAGCCTTAAGCCTTTGCAATTGCAATAGGGATCCTACCTCTCGTTCAGAGGGACAGGGGTTCAAACTTCGGTTGCGACTGAATTTTAAAAATTTAGTACTGTCGTGTTTGAGCTCCTTAGGTTAAGGTATAAAAGTTGTATGAGTGATAAAGTATGGGGGAGCGTAATGTACTTGCTACAATAGCTCCATTACCTCCGTTGCACTCCCATAAGAGTTTGTGTGGAACCCCGACACTGCGAAATGCGGTAAAAGGGAAACGGATTATGTATGTATGTAGTATGTAAGGAAAATTCAGATAAATAATAATCGTTGAAAACCCACCTTTGACTTTTGAAGAGGATAGACTTTGCTTCATAACAGTCTTTGAATGCAAGGAAGAATATATTGCTTCCTGTCATTGTCTTCTTTATCCTAAAGCTGCCTGACATCATATTGCTTAAGTCGGCGGCTTATCCGAGCGAATATTCATTACAACGAATGATAAACTTATTTACTCTTACGCCAATAACAATTAAATAAAATAAAGTAACTTCGTTATAGTATAAATTATACTTATACAACAGAGCAGTCGTTGCGGATAAAACCAGAAGACAATTGCAGTGTACAATTTCGTTCTGGACAAGTTCGACCTTAAAGACACTTCGCTCTCTCTGCGCACACTTGCAAGCCGCTACTGCTTGGCATACATTTTATGAATTGAAAGAAGGCTCATCCGAGAAGTTTGACAAAACTACAACTTTCGAAAGCCAACAATTAGTGATAAGCTAAGATACAAAAACAAGATGGACAGACTATCCTCTATCAACAATAGATAAAAGATAAATTAAGCGTATCACAATAACTGCCGGCAGATTTATCATAGTCAAAATGACTAGTGCAAAAGGCAATTGTCTTTAAGCTACATGGTCTGTATCAAAGAGGTAATTGGTCCTGACGCATAATTATCTGCTTCACTTCCTAAAAAAAGCGCGAATCTTCCAAGATTGGCGATTTTTATAGTTAGCCTTACTCGAAAGATGGAGTCAGTAAAAGATAATCGATCAATTCCCGTTGTTCGATCTATCAAAGATGTACGGAGAATTCGATCTCAGTTTACTTAGACTCTCAGACAACATACATAACACTTTCTAATTTCAACCTGAAGAGAGAAAAAAACCAGAACTAATTGTCGCCAAAGATCTCTGGCCCATTATGAAAGAAGTGACAATAAATATTTGTTGTATTTTCATTAGATTTTTTTTATTAGTTAATAAATTTGGTTGAACATTCTTGATTTTCTCATACTCCATCCTCTAAACTTTATTTGTTTATTACCAGATATACCAAAGTCCATTTTTTCGTTTTTTATACTCGAATGTACCTTCTGCTTGTTGAAGTTGAAATTCGACTTTATGCTGAACATAAATCGGGTCAGCGTTTTAACCAAATAACTGAAGAAAAATGGAAATACTATGACTTATTGGAATATATATGGGTGTACCATTGCGACTTTTCGTACATTACCAAATTCCAATACTGTCCTGTACCGTTAAGTTTACAGCAAGACAAATACTGGTTTTACCGGGAAATGTGAGTGTCTGGTATTGAGACATAACTTTAAAAAATGACTGCCACCGCGCATTGTATCAAATATCTAGAGCAGCTACAGCAGTCTTGGCACCTGATGAATGAATCCATGGAAGGCCCTGTATAATGAAATTGGTAACGTAACAAATATCTAAAAGTTCATAATAATATAAAAATGTATACTTACAAATTATGATCATCTACATTTGGCATATTTTAAAATGGGCTCTTCATTGATACCTTACATGACCCATGTCCTTTAAACATTTTATGACCCTTGACTTTGGTCACTTTGTCGAGTTGAATCTCAAACATAAACTTGAAGTTGTACGTGATCGTCCATAGGACCCTGTTAAATAGAATTTCAAATCGGCCATGCCCATTTAATATGCTACATTTAGGTGACAGGTCAAGTCGACGTGAGTCATTGAATTACTCCTTAAATGGACTCTTCATTAATACCCTACATGTTCAACCCACAAAGCTGACTGATGAGCCTACATCTACCCAATCCGGATACCCAACGGATGAGAATGTCAGAAAAATGAGAGTCAGAGAAACCGCTGTCTTACCTAATCTAATGACGGAAAACCCAGTGAAGTTTATCCCGGTTGGAAGGGGTAAATTCCAACCAATGGGAAACTGAATACCACTAGGTAGTTGGCTTCTTAAATGTTGCTCGGAGCATACCATGACTTGAAATCTGCAATCCAAGTCCGGATGTGTCTCATAGAGCTCTAGAGCTATTACATTTGACTGGTGTTAAAGCGAAGACATAGCCTCTCACGCTCAAGACAACTTCATCCTAACTGATACACACTGGAAGTTTAGAACTTTGCTGTCAAGAGCACACCAGGTCTATAACTTGGGAGATCGTGGTGGGAAAACTATAAAACCAAGTCCTACCTCAATAGAGGTTAGATTCGACCCTAAAGGGTTAGAGAATAGTCCGAAGCTGGACAAAGGGCCATCTTTTTGGAGAACGCGCCGACGGGTCACTGTGTTTACTGCTCCGCCACTAACGTGAAGAGCTAGTAGAGAATGGATAGTAACCTCGCTCGCACCAGTGAGCTACTGGTAGCATTGCATCAGCAGTCGCGTGTTAATTGAGGGTTATCTCAATGCGTGTCTTAGAGACAGGAGGGGACGTAACACCTGCATGTTCAGTGAAAATAAATAAATAGAACGCCAAAAGTTTAAGTAACGCTTACCGTAAAATTAAGTCAGGTACTCAGGTAAAGAACACGAATGCTATCAAACATTCATGACAAACATACCGCACAGGATCCATGTGGCCTATTTTCAGGTCACACGGTCACCATAAGTCAACCAACCCTGAATTTTCCTTTAAATGGGTTCTTCAATGATATCCCACATGGCCTTATTTACAAATTTTGTGACTCTTGACTTAGACTATTTACCTCGCATGACGGTATTCTAAAGAATCAACGATGAATGAATAAAAAAGTAGTACATAATATTCCTTTGGAATTTTTTAACGCATCATACTTTAATTAAATGTTAGCGCATATTAACGATTTCTAAACTTTTGTGAACATAAATATATTTAGCAACCATGCTGAGAATTTTGTGAATTTCCTTTCTCTCTAACATGATAACAAAATTAATTGTTGAGGGTCTTTAAATATATAAAACGTTAAATATTTTAAAACGTGTCATATCCCTATACGGCATTAATCCCTAAAATAAACTTTAATATCACTTATTCTATTTATTCTAGATTTAATATAATTTCATGAATTAATATTTCGGTTTCGTTTTCAGAGATGCCTTGGAATTTGCTCACAAACAATTATTTATATCAGAAGAACTAGACAATCCAAATATGAGGGCAGAATCATATTTAAATCTAGCTAGATCACATCAAAGATTAGGAGGCTTAGAAAGGTTGGTATTTACCATAATACCGCATAATCTTAGTTTATTTTACGTCTGTTTTCATTACCAGAGCATTATCTTACGCGAGACATTCTTTATACAACGAATGCGAACAATGTGTAACAGCGGGACATGTACACCTAACTGTTGGTTCCGTTTATATAGAATTAGCAGGGTATAATAAAGCACTGGATAGCTTTCAACACGCTCATCGAATTGCACAAAACGTACACGACCGTGCATTAGAATTACAGGTGAGTACTAAAGAGTTTGGACAGATGACACTTTTCTCGCAAAAGAATTTTCTTATTGGCTAACTCGGAATCGTTTCAGGTTTATTTAGGACTATCGGAACTTTTTGGTCGATTACAAGATGCCGATAAAAGTGCCACTTACGCTTCCAAGGCATACGATATGTCGAGATCGTTGCAACTAGGAGACCTAAATTCCAGAGATCATAGGTATGAGATATTTTCCTTTCTGGTGAGATTCATTTTGAGGGTTATTTTTATTTTAAAAACAGTCTGGGAATTTGTTGAAAAGGGTTTTCTAAACTAGAGTGTGGTTAGATTGTGTACAAAGTGGACACTAATTACCACAAAGTTTAAATTAACCAATTTACAAACTACATTTCAGATCTGCGCTACTACAAATGGCCTCAGCTTTACGAAAACAAGGAGAATTAGGAGACGCGCAAGATTACTGTTCGGTAAATTTATCCCTAGACAGCTCTGTAAAAAATACGGTCTAATTTTTATTTTGTTTAGGAAGCCACGCGATTAGCGTTGGTTTCGGGAGATCAAGCGACTTACGCACGAAGCATACGAATTATGGGAGACATATATAGAAAAAAACTAGATATAAATGTATGTAATTGTATTTTGTGAACATAATCTCTGAAAATAAAAGTTTCAACTTTTAACGCATCAATACTCACAAATATTTTCATTTTCTTTCAGAAAGCATTTAGACAGTATGAAACTGCCATGGGCTCCGCTGCATCAATGGGTGACAGGGTAATACAAATGGAATCGATGGACGGGGCTGCCCGTTGTTTAGAAGCATTGAGATTGCAGCACAAAATATGTAATTGTCGACCGTTGGAATTCAACGCGCGATTATTGGAAGTCGCCAGTTCGGTTGGTGCTAAATTATTAGTTCGTACAATTCGTATTCGTCTGTCAGAAATTTACCAAGCCCTGGGTGATGAAGAGCAACGGTTGCATCATGAACGTATTGCGTTAAGACTTCAAAAAGATTTAGATCTTACGTGTGGTGGTTGCGAATCTCCTTATGGACTGGAAAGTGATTCACTCGAAGCACTGCCTTGTACACATATACTACACGCTAGGTGAGTACCTAGTATTTTATTTCCACCGCCTAATTATAACTCTGTTTTTGTGACGTGGGGAGTTTCAAGTTGAATTGAAAAAGTTTGAGGAGGATTTTACTGTTATTCTGTTTTAACTTATTTTTCATCTGCAAATGAAATGTATGTGCTATACAAAGTGGATGGGGGGGATATAACTTTACTGTTATACAACTTTATTTTAGAACGTACCACTGTTTCAAAAAAAATAATAAAGTTGAAAACTTTAGCATCATATTTCTGCGTTAATAAATAGTAGTAGTAGTTTGATTATGGGACTTTGTCAGCAAATGCATCTCATCTAACACAACAAAAACCTTCAATATCATTTTTTCGTATGATCAATTGTTTACGCTTAAAATCGGTTTCATTTTACATTTAAAAATTCATTTTACTCAATTAAGAAACGTGACAACCATGCAAGACAGCCTCCTTATGTCGCATAATATTGAGGATTGTAGTTTGTTGAACTTGAAATAATTTGTCAATAAAGCACGCTTTTGTCTATACTGCTATTACTATACCTTACAATTTAATGAAGAAAGGTCAACGCTTGATACACAGCTGTATAAATAATACCGTTTTAGGATGAGATAAGATAAACAATTTGTGAAAAAGCTCTTTAAATCATAAGGGTCCGGTATATTTTAGCTGATTAAATTAATTTAAAAAATAATAATTTTATAGAACTAAGTGAATCAGTGGCGTGCGGTCCATGGAAGCAATGCTTCCCTGAGAAATTACTCGAACATAAAAAACAATGTTACCAAACTATTTTTTATAAGATTACATAAGATACGATTATAGTTATTAGTTATTTACTTAATTTATTATTTAATTAATTTCATTTATTTATTACATTTGTGATATTTAATTAATTTAAAACTGCCAATTTCGTGCAACAAAAATACTAAAATAAAGTACCTACTGAACGGAACGGCAATGCAGACTCAAATATACTACATATAATATACTTGCATAGAAGCAACGACTCATTTGCTAAGTGCACTTATTCGCATTTTCGTTACCGGATGGTGCACTGTGGTGATGCGGTTGGCATCGTATAAGGTCATGTTATTAGATGCTCGGTGCTCAGATAAATTTGATTATTTATTCCTTTTAGTGTTAATTAAGTGTTACTTATTAAAGTATATCTGAAAATGATACTAAATTTAAGAAAATTGTATTACTTTAACTTATATTAGCTAAAATAATTTCATAGACGGAAATAATTATAATATTTAGTTTGATTAAGTTTGAAGTTAAAATTGCTTATCGGGTGACTGCGAATTCGGCTGTTTCGGTAAAAGGTCCGAGTATTTCCGATGTCCTTGTAAACTACTAGAGAAATAATTTTTTGCATACAGTTTTAGAAAAAAAATATATACATTTTTGATAAAGACAGACGAAAACCAGAATTTCCAAATTTAATTTTTTTTTCATTTATTTAGTAAAGATGAACATGCAACAGATATTTTAAAATTGAAGCCTACAAAAATTATTGGCTAACAGTCCGTAGTAGTCTATGTGTTATTCTGTTGTCCTTATCTTCTTTTTAATTATGAAAAAGGTGTTTGGAATCAGTTTCCAATTTATTCACATATTTGAGGTGCATTATAAATACTTTTTTATTATACCTGCATCATAATCGCTGATTAAAACACGCAAAAGCGTGCATAAACGGGCCTTTAAAGCCCTAGTGCTTTAAAGCTGCCTAGGTAACAAGAAATCAACAACAATGTTAAAATAATACACTCTACAAATTTTGAACAATATTCATAGCAATCAAACAACAACTTTTAACCATTTCTATATCAACGATTAATGATGCAGATTATTTCGAAAAAGGTATTTCAATTTACTTTTTTGTTACAATTTTCAGAAGGTATAATAAAAAATAGCGTATAATACACGTGTATAAGAGCCTTTAAAGCACTGCTCCGTTAAAAGGCACTCGGCTTCGCCTCGTGCTTTTAAACCCGTCATGCGTGCTTTAAAGGCTTGCTTATACACTTGTATTATAATATACTATTTTTAATGATTATAATCTGCTATGCATTTTGTCGATTTTAAACCCCCACCCCCATTTATAAGGAAAAATAAGAAAATCACATAGCCCCCTTTCCCAAAGGATAAGACATAAGGAGTTTTTTTTGTGTTTTTTTTTTAATTTCAGAATTAAAACAAAAATCATAGAAATCAAATTTCTAAGGTTAATGAACTACTTATTTATTTATTTTTTTAAATAAATTAAACTTATAAAACGATATTTTATTCAAGCTAAAAGAACAAAGCAATCAAAAGAAAATGTTAGAACAAATGAATTTGACTCATATTCGTTTGTTTCAATTTGTTTTGTGTTGATATATCGAGGATTCCCAGAATATCGTCGTGATATGTAGAGCATCGCGAATCACGTCGAGGACATGGCCCTGATAATGCCGGAATGTTTACATTTGCTGTAATTTATTGCATAAACAAATTGGGCTTCCAGATGGTTTTTATAATAGAATTATAAATATCATATTTCGTTAAAACGTTTTTATCACAATGAAAGACATTATTGACTGCATAATACTAAATACTTCTAATTAAAGAAAGATATTTCAGTAGACATTTTATTATGAACTCAATCATTATTTCTTTCATTTCGATATACACATTGCAAAGAAATACGATACTTATTATTTTATTATTCAAACCAGTTCGAAGCCCAAGTTGTTTATATAATAAATTACAGCAAATCTAAATATTTCTTCATTATCCGGACCACGTCCTCGACGTGGTCGACGATGTGGCCGCGGCCGACGGTGGATGCTCTACATCAGGGGTGGGCAAACGGTCGATCGCGAACACTTCGCTAGTCGATCGCAGACATTTTAAATAATTTACTAGGTTAATTTCAAATCTCTTCTTTAATCAAGAATTTTAGAGACGATTTGCAAATCTCAATAATCTTTACCTGATTTTTGAATTTATTTCATTTCCTTTTGGAGAATTCGATAACGAGGATATTTCATCAACTCTAGCTCATACTTTTGAATTGAATTTATCGGATCTAGAGTTAGAAATTTTAACAATACAATCAGATATAATTCTGAAAGCATGTGCAAATGAAAATTATTTTTGGAATTTATTACCAGAAGAAAAATATCCATTATTGAGATCGGTAGCAATGAGCATATTTGCATTTTTTGGTTCCACTTATCTATGTGAAGCAGCGTTTTCTCAAATGTAAAACATCAAATCGCAATTTAGGAGTTCTCTGACTGATGACTACTTAATGGCATCTATTCGATTGTGCATCAGTAGTGTTGGAAAATGCCAGAGCATTTATTTTTGGAGATTATACAACTCATAATAAAATTAGCCAATAGTAGTTGCGAATTATCCTAGTTACCACATATAGATAAGTGAATATACGCTTCACGACGTTGTATAATCGTTTCGGTATTTCCAAGCCTGCAACACTATTGGTTCAAGCAATCGTTGTCAGAGTAACAATTATTTTGAAGTCATCGACATACCTGTGCATGCAATAAATTAAATTAATCTGTCAAAAAAGCATCGCTTCGTTTTGTTAGCTTTGTATTTATTTGTTATATAATCGTATCGAATACCACTAGAGCAACCGAAAATAATCTTATACCTACCTCGCGACACGACGTATTCCTTAAAACACCACTCCAGCTACGCTGTCGTGGTGTTTCGCAGAATACGTCTCGTCGCTCGGTAGGTATAATCGATTATTTTCGTTTGCTCTCGTGGTATTAAAACTGAATATTCCTGTAGCACAAACGAGAAAAAACGAGAATAAACCCTCAAAAGTAAGCAGTACTGGAGAATATACCTTTAACTTGCAAAGATATACCCAAAATAAGAATAATTTCAAAAGTTCTTGAAATATTCTCAAAATGCTGAAAATGCTTGAATGTTCCCCAATTTTCCTCTTCTCATTTATAATGCTAGTTGTAGTTAATTTTACTGTTGGAAGGTAACAAAATGTGTTCATAAAAAGTGCTCTAAATTCTAATCTTTTCCATCTGTTAGAATGAGATAAAGCGATCTTTTTTCTTCTTCATTTTAATTAGAACTTTAGTTATAGACTCCTTTAATCATGGTATGTGAATATGTCCCATTATATTTAGATTAGAAGCTGAGATATGCAACTTTACGCCTACTGGACACAACGATGACCGCGAATACTTCGCCGACCGCGGACACTACGCCGACTCTTAAAATAAATTTTGCTACTAGGCACTTTGCCGATTATAGTGAATACGCTGACCGAGGACATGGTCGGTAAAGTGTTCACCGCTTGCGGTCCGCGTAGTGTCCGCGGCCGGCGTCCATTATCATATAAGTGTGCACAAGTAATACATTTTAAAAACTTTACTAACATTTGTCACTTTTTGTACAAAAAAAATTTTAAAAGTTTAAGTGTAAAGTTCATATATAACTAGAACAAAAAACAAAAGAGGCGCTAACGGGCGGTTACCCAAATTTCTTGTCAATGTTTTCAAAGGTATATATTGTGCAAACTATGCTTATTAAAGTGTCACACATGTGTGTGTGGACATGCGGTTTAGGATCGTTTAGTGTCGGTTTTATTATCGATTTTGTAATATTCTTGTTTATGCTCGTTTGTGCTGTATTATTATGAAAGTTCTCGAGAATTATTATGAGAACGTTCACGAACGTGTTTGATTATGCTTCCAACAGCTGCGAGTAACACGTGTACATTTTGCATGGGCATGCGGTTTCAGATCGTTTAGTTTCGGTTTATTATCGATTTTTTAATGTTCTTGTTTATGCTCGTTTGTGCTGTATTATTCTGAAAGTTCTGGAGAAATATTCTGAGAACGTTCGCGAACGTGCTTGATTATGCCGCCCAAGAGAACGTTCTTTTGATACGATTTTATCATGCGCGAACGTTGGCGAACGTTCTCATCAGCATTTTCAGAACGTTCTTTCGTTTACAACTCTATGCATCAGTGATTACAAACCTAACTTTATAAGACTTGTTGATGAAATGGAATGTCACGCATCTACATCAAAAAATTAATTCAAAATATTTATCAATAAAGTACAGTTGCGATCATTCGCTAAGGAACGATGAAAAAATAGTGATCGCCGTTTTTTTAGTTTTTTGTACAATGTACGCTGTAACTCGGCCCGATTTATGAATCGGGGAATTATAATGTTAAAAAATGAAGTGTTCTTGACTATAATATAATAAACTTACATCTACACAGTATAAAAAAACTGGAAAATTGGCAGTTATAATTTTTTCATCGTTCCTTAGCGAATGATCGCAACTGTACATTGCATAAAATAGTAAATACAATGTATTTAATATATTATTATCAATAAAGACCTTAATTAAATTTTGATTTGTTTTTAATTTAACCCATTTTTCGAAGTCGATTGCACATAAATAAGAAAAATTAATGTCGATCATACCAGTATTAAGTTTGCCCACCCCTGCTCTACATTAAAGTCACTACTTTGTACTAAAGTGTAGCAACACGGAGAATTCCTAGAACGCGTGTTTTGCTTATAATAATTATAGATAAACTTGGTATAAAAATAGAAAAAATAATTTTCTTGATTTCAAGTAAGTATTTGAATATTATTTTGAAAATTTAATCATTTTGTAATTTCTATCTTTTCTTTTTTTCGGGGGGAGATAAAAGATTCTTTTATCTACCGCCATTCCGTTTGTGAGCAAAAATAAGGAAAGATTTAACCCTTCCATTTCCTAAGCCTGCTTACTTAATACTTGAACGCCCACTATTCGTAAATAATCTGATCTATTTGATTAACCATGTGGTGATTTCAGAGGGTGTAAACAATAAATGTATGTCACTCACTGACCTAGATTCTTCATTTAAATGTTTCTAAACAAATTTTTATAATAAAAAACAATATAACTGCTTAATTTTGTTTTGCAGCAAAACAAGGATGCGTCATTCAACGAGTGTGCCTACTACACAATCAATAAATATGATCGGTTTGTTTAGACTAATCGATTTGAATTCTAAAAGAATACTTTCAGCTGTAAAATGCGATTCTTTTTAAGCAAGGTTGCCAGGTGTGGCAACGGTTTTTTTTCTAAATTTCTCGAAAATTAATTAAGATAGAAAAAATGTACTAAAACTTTTTTGTTCCTTTCATGTCTTTTATTAACCCTTAAAATTAATGCGTCGTATACCCTTCCACGCTGTATAGTTATCCGCAACAACTTGAACAATAAAAACTACAATAAAAAAATACAAAAACAGCTACCATGTTAATGCAAAAAAGGGAATATAGTTGTTAATCTATACCATTTCGCTTTTTGTTTCAATGTTAGAAAGTCTAAACTGCTTCCAGGCTATAAAAATTTCTAAATCCAAACGGTAGAGACTTTAAGATTTACTTCCAGATCTAGCTCTACTTTTATTTATGCGGACGTTTTAGATCTAAATGCTACCTATAAATCTTTAAAAGGGTCAATTTAGACTTATCAGTTTTTATATGGCGTTCAACGGTTGCAATATTTTGTAAACGCATTGAGATTACTTTATTTGATGAAAGCCTATGATAATTAGCCTATGATAATTAGCCTATGATAATAAAAGCCTATTGAAGAAGTGAAATAATTGTTTAATTTAATCAGCCTACATTGCACACTTTTTATAAATAGGTACAATAAAATTTACGATGAAGTTTAGTTGTTTGTTTTCAACTCCATGTAGGGAGTTAATGTTGAAAGAAAGTTTATTACGTACGTACGTGCGCGTTTCAAACTTTTATTTTTAATTGAATGTAAATACTAAAGTGTAATTTACCTGCGATTATTTGTAAGTCGTTCAAGATGGACTTTTAATGAAGCATTGTTTAAGTGTTGGTGTTTATAATTTATATTTGCCCCAGAAAGAAGTTTGTCCCCGTTTCCAGATCGTTGAAGTAGCGACCGAGCTATTCATCGATTAACTTTGTAATGTTCGCAACGGTCAGTTAAAGCGGGGTCTTCCGCAATATTGCTCAGTGTTTGTGTGACCTGCAATCGAATCTAAAACTGCAAGAATTTTTATTAAAAAACTTTTACAGTTGCAATCTTCAACAGTTTCATGTATCGGAGTATTGCAAACGAAGTTATATGTAGGTTGAATTAGAACAAGTCTAAATCAACTACGCGGCTACATTATTTCTAAATATAAGCTTTTAATGGCCCACTGAAGAATAGACAGAGGATGTGTCATAAATATTGATACAGCAGCACTTATCCAAATAGTATGTACTTCACGCTGTTTCAATATTTCATAGTTTATCCTCTGTACAGTGTACACATCATGAATTTGTTATAAAGTATAATTCCAATTTAGTATCAACTCTAAATCAACCCATTCAAATTAGGTACATAAACCATAAAGTTTATATACTGTAACAACCTTAATTTCAAAGATTAAAGAAAAAATCACACGCACCCAAATAAACTCATAAATCACTTATAATTACGTTAACATATCTCCCGGCAGCGAGTGTTAATTGCCTTACTAATTTCAGATTGGAAGGAGGAGTAATTAAAAACATAGAAGGACGCCACTCGAATTGTTTGATAGTATTGTTTAAGATTAAAATTTAGAATCTACAATTTAAAAATACCCTCTTTAGTTTACGTTAAATTAATTATTATTTATTGCCATTATTTTAAATGGTTAATGAAAATCTACTCGCAACATAAATTTCTACATATTAACTTAATTTGGGGTCCCATCTTAAATACATTTGCTTTAAATTCTTTAATTAACACAGATATGTATACAGGGTGGGATTAAAGTATGGAATATTAAAAAAAAGCGAAATCAACCGGTTTTTTTATAAACGCTAAAACTCGAAAAAAAGGCTTAAACACGCTATAAACACAAGAACACACAAACACCAGATAAAAATATAAACAAGTAGAAACAATAGGTGGACAGCACTGTTGAATTCTGGACGGTTAGTAGAAACTAGATCTTAGCGTGTCGCAATTTCACAAATAATCGGTTTAAACCATAAAACCTGACAAACGATAAATTAGTACAGCCTTGCACTACTTAAAGCATTATTCCTTCCTTATACAAATTCAAAACGTGGACTTATACGAACCACTCAACGCGTGTCTAAACTAACGCTACGAGACCGTGCTCTCGCACTTATCTTCTTGTACTATACTATCTTAAACATCTCCGAGAATAAAGGTTTTGCAATTTTCTGGTAACTGTTGTGTAACTGTAAGGTGGCGTGTTCGGTGCTAGAGTGCTTCAACCAATACACCACCAATAATAAATTTAGACTAAATTCTGTCTCTATTATTTTTATTAAAAGTGACAGACGCTAGTAAACCATGATTCGAACTAGCTTACCAGAAAGCAACCAATTATCAACTATAAAAACTATCCGACCAAACAAGAATTATGTCTCCAAAAGCAATATGTTCTACTATAAACTTTTGAAATTTAAAAGAAACTTGATGCAGCATATGGAATTAATTATCCAAGATAAAATCATAAAATTCATAAAGTTTCTGTTGTTTTTATTGCCTGCAAGTTTAACATTTTGTTCACTTTTTAATTTCACATGTGGGAAATAGATTTTGGTTGTACAAGTGTTAACTTGGTTCCAACTGGATACGGCAAATTTTAGATTAAATAGTACTGTCTGTATTTATATGCATTTAAAAACACCTTATGGGTTCTGTATCTGAAAAACGAATACAAAAAATGTAGCTAAGTCAGTCACAGTGGTGACTACGAAGCGTAGGCGTTTTGTACTATTGCCCGCCTGGAAGCTTAAAAACCTGAATCTCTGACCCACGCTAATGATCTAGAGAAGGTCAAGTAACTCAATAGACCTTATATACATTTTTAAGATCTTAGAATGCCGCACGCTCTAGACTCTAGAGTGTCACTGTTGACCTAAGACCGCTCTCGTAGGGGCCAAATTCCATTGTCGTTTTCAAAAGTGTAACTCTGATCGATGATTCTCCTCCTCGTAGGGGTGGGGATCAACATAATATCTGTTTTCTTCACGTTTCACTCATTGGAAAAGTAGGCAATACGGATATAATGTCATATCCACGCCTGTGTCTTAAAAACTGAGTCTTTATAAAATGAATATTTCTAGGCGTTGTGTTTGTAATGCAGACGTTCACAGCCCTCGCAGGCTGTCTCTCTCGTCCGCCACGACTTTTTACCGAGACATTGAGATTAACCAAAGAAACCTGTAATAAATCCTAGAGACCTCCCGTCTAGGAGTAGAAACAATTATAAACGAGCCAAGGAAAATAATTTTTCCTACGACCACCTACAAAAGTAACATATTTCGCACAATTTAGAGACTAAGAAACTGCCAGTTTCCATACGCCGTGCGAGAATTTTACAAAACATGTCCGGAAAGTTGCCCTTGAAACGTGTGACGAACGCTGTGCTATGAAAACATGATACAATATATATTGCAAACTTGTGTTCTAAATGTATTGATTTTTTATCTAGAACATCTCGTTTCTTTAATATTAAGTAAATTGAAGTATTTTTTACATAAATTTAACACACTTTGCCGGAATATACTGTTACATAACCTTACTTTAAAGATCTAAATTATTATAGTATCTAAAGTCACAAGTCGTCTTTGTTTTCTGCAAAGTTTGATTCTCTGATTCAACTTCTGTTAATTACCGTATAAGCAAATAAGACGAATTTATCGAACATATTTCCAGAAAATGGAATCTCAGAGATATCCTAAATCCTTGACGCCTCAACTGCGTTCAAACATATTTCCTGCGTTCTGCGGTGAGATCGGCACATGTCTGTAACAACGTATAATAGGTATAATAGGTGCTGCTGGCAAGTTATTTGATTCTTTCTATACAATGTTGGGTATGCGATATAACTATTTTCGTTTTTTTTCTCCGTAATCGGTCCATTAAATTCAAAAACTATCAGAAGTGTAAAATCCTCCTACTGTAACTTTTATATGAAGCGATGTTTTCATAAGCTGCGTACTTTTACGCTTTATTGCGTACAAGATATAACGGTTAAATTTAAAGTTAAATATATAAAAAATAAAGTGTTGCTACCTTGCGCTGACAGTGAAAACTTAATCTTTTCTTGCAATACTAAATGCAGTGACTATACAGAGTGTCATGAGTTTGAACGCAATAATTTTAAGAGGTAATAGAAGACATCAAAAGGAACAAAAAAGTCTTAATAACTTTTTTCTACGTTAATAAGCTTTCGAGTAATTTAGAAAAAAACATTGCCATATCTGGCAACCTTGCTTAAGTATAATCGCAGCTGGGTCTTGACCTTGTTTTAGAAAATCAAACAAACAAACTGATGATGACAGCCGTTGTTTAAAAATAATAAAAACATCTGAAGCAGATTAGACGGGTGACTAATTCTACGAAAATTGCAATCGGCAATATTCCTCCGTAAACAAGATTTGTACGTTGTACGTTAAAATGACGCTGATTCATAACAAACCAACTGTAAAAATAAGATAATAATTGATCTACATTTTATATTTATTAATTTCTGGAATATTTTTAAAATTTCTTGGCGTATTCGTTTCTTAATAAAAAATACTATCTTATGTAAAAAAGATTTGATTAAGGCACCTAATTACCATAAAATTAAAGACTTTTTTAATGTAGCCAAAACGAGTTGTCAGCAAAATCCCTTAACCTAATTATCTAATTTAAATTAGATAAATCAGCTCTTTAAAAGATATTCTCTTATAAAATCATTAAAAACCTGAGCAAAAAAAATGTTATTAGATAAACAACGTGCTTTATTGACAAATTATTATTTCAAAGTTCAATAAATTACCAACTCAGTATTATCTCACTCTAATAATAAAAGAGTATTATTTATACAGTTGCGATCAGGCATTGACCAAAATATTCTTCATTAAATCATTAAATTGCAAAGTTCTAAACAAAACGTGCTTTATTTCAATGTCAACAAACTTCCACATCAGCATTTTATGCGAATGTGGGACAAATTTTATTACAAACTTTATAGGGTTGTCACGTTTCTTAATTGAATAAAATGAATTTGTAATTGTAAAAATAATTCAATTTTACGCGGAAACGACATACGATAGGATAAAACGGGATAAAAATAGGATAAAAAATAGTGTCTATGGCCTGTATTGTCAATGCTAGGGAGCCCTATATAGGATAAGCGAACTAGGTCCCGGGTATTTGGTAGTACATTAACCTATACTAATTTTAGATGTGAGAATACTTGAAAGACTTTTAAACCTGATTTTGTGAACCTACTTGATCTTTATTGAAGATTTTTATTTATAAAACGACACGAAGGATTTAGTCCAGTCAAATTATAAAAAATAGTGGAAAGTTAAGGTAAGTTCTCGAATTTTTGCATAGGCTTTTCTTGTAGATTGTTAAATAACCCCATAAAAGTGAGCTCGAAGAGTTAATGAGGGTAAACCACGCCCCTTTACGGCTTTTGTTTTTTTCTCGGAAACTACTAGGTTTATCAAAATGAACGAGTTAGTTTTAAAATAAAGTTTATTTAATTCCCTACAAAAAAGATCCGAATGTTTTTCGTACCTCGATTTTTTGTTTGTATTATCGAAGACAGAAAATATTATGTCATACATGGGTCAGCGATTTGCACAGTGAATTTGCTGAAAGAACTTTTGGACATAGCTTTTTGTGGTCTCATATTTGTCATGAAGTAGCTAAGAAAATTCGTTTAGAGCCGGACGTGATCATGGTCCACTTTATCATCTCTTCGTCAAAATCCATCAGGTGATATTATCGTTATTCTTGATGCCAGTCGAATGAAAGTTTCGCATTGGAAAGTTAATTCTTAGGAGAGTACACCGTACTAGTTAAATTTTTTATCTAACCCAATACGTACACGATGTTTCCCCTTTCTTGAAATCCTAAATTCCTGTATTTATAAGATCTTGATATCGAATACATTATTTCTTGAATGATTTTTTTCTGTAAAATTGAAATACACAATTTAAACGAAACTGTTGCTTTGTGGCGCCCCCTACAATTGAAAGCAAGTAATGAATTTTATCGATAACACAAAGAAAAGGCGAGGTGTGTGATAGCATTTGGACATTTTTGATAGGGAATTAAGTAAATAAGCTTTTTTTTACCTAACCTCCTTCATTTCGATAAACCTAATATAGTTTCAGAAAAAATGACAAACACCTTTATGGGGCGTGGTTTTTCTCTCATTATTTCTTCGAGCTCACTTTTAGAGGTGACTTTTAGAAGGTTATTTAACAACCCACGAGGAAGGCCTTTGTTACAAAAACAATAACTTACCTCAACTTTTCGCTATTCATAATTTGTTCTAAATTGATTGGATTAATTAAGAAACTTAAGCGCTTTTTTGAGAGTGAATGATTCGAACTGAACTGATTTTCTTATAAGGTTTAGTGTGATACAGAATAATATTAAAATTGTAGAAGAAACATCTGCTATTTGTTACGGATTCTGAGAGTTACTATGCCTACATGTATTCGACTTATTCGAATCTCAAATCTGACAATAAGTTTCCTTATATTAATTACCTACTTACGATAACCTTAATTAGGATAAACTTCATTGAGTACTAACATTATAATGAAGTACCACGAGATCATTTGAATTTATAATTAAAGTTGGCTGTGATTTTTAAATTAGATTGGCAACACTAACTGTTCACTTCACAGTTTGATTTGAATTGTCAAAGTGACGCTCCAAAATGTTTAATCTAGAACATAAAATTGCATAACCTCTAATTTACACAGCGAGTCAATTGGCAGGATCGCCAAACGTATAAAAAAATTTCCGCCTACTTTAATTTTAAATTTAAATGATCTCACGGTTCTAGATTTTTACTGCAATTTAAAAAATAACTAATATAGCTAGTTCATTTCTTTAATATCCAGTTTATCCTTCTGATACGGAAAACCAAAAAATGCCATTATAATTAAACGCAGATGTTACACGTTACTGATGAAAGGATAACTTCTATCTTGCGACAGATATTGCTAATTAATACTGCTCACTATAAATTTTTTTGTTTAATGAAAAATGATCGGCCCGGAAAGATCAAGATAGGTCATGCGGTAAACAAAAGGACCGAACCGTAAACTCTATTAGGGCACTAGTATGAGCGATGTTTATATAGTTGAAGATTTCACTAAACCCCTAACATTTTGTTATCTCGCTAGGACAGTTCAAGTTATATTCGATGAGTTTAAGTAGCAATCATTCATTAAACTTTATGACATTAGCACTACTAATCACACTACTAAATCATTAATTTATGTATGGGTAAATTTCACATATTAGGATAATCTGAAGTAAAAAAATAAATAATAAACTTGGGTTTTTCTTTACAAAAACTGCACAGATTTTGTAACTAGCTACCTTATGTTAGATTTTGTTAGTAGCAGCGATCATATAACGTTATTAGCCATTTTATTTTTGATTTATCAACTATCATTTCGATAAAAAAAATGTCATTTCAGTAATGATACAAAAAATTAAAAAAGATATTTTTATTGCTAAATACAGAATTCTTCTAGAAAACTAATAGTATATATGTATCTAATTAAGGTGCGTACAGACACGCAATGTAATCGTAACGTATCGTATCGCAACGTAACACCGTCGCGTAACTTCGTCCCATAACACCGTTTTAAAGTATGGACGTTTCTATTAAAGGTGTTGTTAAGCGAATTTACAACTTCAGAATAAATTAAACAAAAAATGTAAATAGCCATTTCACAAGTAAAATTTCTAAATTCTTAAAAATAAGCCTGTAATTAATTTTTGAAGTTGAAAGGTCCGAAGCGTGTGACGTCACGCGTGCTCGCGCCTAATATGCACAGCATTATAAACTACTTTGGTAGTAGAAATCCGACCACAAATCAGTGCATTTCACGTGTTTGGAGGTAAATACCCAGATAGCATACATGCTTATGTCAAGTCAAACTTGCATTTGGATTGATATACGCTTATAAGCGTATATCAATACAAATGCAAGTTTGACATAAGCTTCTATGCTATTGGGGTAAAAAGTGTTTATTTATTAGGATATTTATTGGTTATTACTATTGTGTAGTTGCTATTAAAACGACATGAATCGATGTTGTATATTCTGGTGTAAGAATACCGAAAAGGCTGGCAAATATAATTTTTCTTTTCCAAATAAAGATAAAAATCTTAAAATTTACCGGCAGTGGTTGCAAAGAGTGAAAAAAGTTGATTGTATCAGGAAATTTTTCCAAAAAAATCGAATGACTGGCGAGAGAAAATAATAACTATTTGTAATAGAGAAGAACTTCGCTGATCCTACGTATTTGAATATTGAAAATGATAAATATGCAGCCATAATCTCTGCAAATATGGACATAGCAGAGCATCCTTCGTTGGAGAAAGCAAAAAACTAACTATTCCAGATATAATCATTAGATATCCTTATCATTATTACTAAATAGAACGTATTTAAAAATGTAACACTTTAATTATGCGTGAAAACTAGGAGTACAAGTTATTTTTAAAGTTATTTTTACTTTTTTATAACTTATGTGTAAATATTTAGTTAACACGAAATATTAAAAAAATCATGCCTTTTTCTTAATCAAAATAATCTGGATCTTCTCCTTCTGCAGGACGAAATCGTGTATACACATCATTATCTTCGGAATATTTGCTTATTTTTGAAACGACACAAGCAGGTATTATCTTCCTTTTATTATTTCCCAAAGGCAACCAAGAATTTTCCCAATAAAAAAATTGTTTATATGATATAACGATTGCTTAATTCGGTGAGACGTTTTCTATTAGTTTGATCCGCTCGTAATAGCATCTCGTAGCTGGAAGTGTCTAGATTTAACACTACACTATGAAAATATTCGTGCGAAATTATACACCAACTCGCCTTTGAAATTAAAAATTTCATTTGTTTTTACGCATCGATGTAATTCATAATTTGTACTCATAGGACCACAAAATTCGCAATTACACCAGGCGACGATTCCGATTCTACTATTGTCTTCGTCTTGTGATAAATCGTTAACCGATGCCTCCAAATCATTCAAAGTGTTTAAATGCATATGGTGTTATTTTATACATTATATATTAAAACACTGTATCAATAAAAATTGCAATAAACACTTAAATAAACTGAACTAAACCCTATACGTATAGCAAGTGATTCTGTCGCAGGCACGCGTGACGTCACACGGCCGCGTTCGAGTCAAGCGAAAAAATGGTTTACAATACCTTTAAGAGATCGTGACGAAAATTTTCGGCAATGTAGCACGAAAAAGTTCGCTACCGTTTGCCCTACCGAAATGATAGCAAAACCAACTTTTCCGTGCGACATCGACGAGATTTTCGTGGCGATATCTTAATAGAAACCAGGGCTTTACATCGCAACATTGTCGCGTTCCATCCAATGCCGGTTTTCTAGCGTCACATCAAAGAAATGTTGCGCGATATATATATATATATATATATATATATATATATATATATATATATATATATATATATATATATATATATATATATATATATTGCGATGACTTCGCATAAGAAGAAATATTTTGATTTTCTTTTGCCCCACCTCGGCTAGCAAATAAAAATATAAGCATTGAATTCGGCTAATTAAAAATAAAATATTGTTTTTATATTCACTTATTACATGCTTACAAATAACGAATAATTACTGTTAGATCGTAGAAAAATTGTTTTATAAATAAATTAATTTAAAAAAAACAGTGTACTTTGGAAATGCGTTTCAACTTTCTTTATTTAAATTCTTATATGAATCAAAATTACTTTTTAATAGTTTTAAATAATGCACTAGTTACATAACAATGTTACGTGAATTCTGACTAAATCAAATTTACGTAATAGAGTTGGGCGCCAGTTAAATAACTTAAAATAACAGAATTAAATTTTATAAAAATAACTCATCTCAGGGTGAATGTGGATTCCTGTAGGTTTTAAAATTATACAAATTGAAATTGAAAACACTTTTTAAAATTGAAATCTTAATTAAGTTTAATGGCTAAATTGTTCAAATCACTTAATTACACCTCACAAACGATAGTCTTTTCTTCATCAGATACCAAAGGAAATAACTTCCTACCTTTTTATAAAGCGATGCTTCTTCCTTTTTCTATAGATGTCCTCTTTCCAAAACCAATTGGCAGAGCAAGTCACTTATGTTGTCTCAGTGCCGATTTCCAATTCCGGTTGACTTCCTTCCTTTTGCATGGCTTTCCCACATAACACCATCCACACTCTTGGTTTTGGTAACTCACTTTTGTTTTATTTTAATAACGGGTACTATATCCCTTTTTCGAAGAACTTGTATTTGCTCTTTGTGTTTAATTAAATAAAACACCGATTGATGGTTTTAATCGAAGATTTATTATCTTGCTTACTTAGCAAGTAAATTAACTTTAAAAGGTTCTTTATAAACGTATACACTTTTACAATCTATAACCTTTTTAATACTTTCGCTGTATTCCATTCACCAACCAACTTAACTATCTATTTACATTTGTACTATGTTATTTACATGACCTTACTCTTTCGCTTTATCTCAGGAACTGTCTTTACTCTTTCGTCGTTTAACAGTAAGTGTCTAATTACATTAACACTATATTTCTTACACGACTTTACTCCGTCGCTTTCTATCAGTAAGTTCCCTTTACATTAGTACTATTGTCTTTAACACGACTTTACTGCGTCGTTGTTTACTATGAAGTGTCTTAAAATTATCATTTTCTAAGCTTATATACTATTTCTTATTTACATAATTATATTACACAATTTGACGTTACCTTACGAACTAATACAAACTGTACACTCATATAATACATAATAGCAGATTAATATTCTTTATAAAAATGACACATCTATTACAGGTTATTATACAGTACTTTTACGCAATAATAACGAACTATTTACAAAAACAAAACCTTAAAGAATCACATAACCCGTCGATATACTCATTTGAAATTATACATAATTGAATTACATCACAACAATAACTTGCGCACAACTGGATGTTACGTATACTTAAGTAATCGGTGAGTAAGCTGTTTGATAATAAATAGAAACATGTATTATTTAACCTTATTAAAAAGTATACACATTGATTTCAAAATCAATGACACTCCATTAAATAATTTAAATTTATTTTTAACAGGAAAAGTTGATAAAAATATTTCAAAAGTGTTAGTATTTAACAACGATTTTAGAATTTTCCAAAATTTTCCAAAATTTCCAAAATTTTGACACTAAAATCCACAGCAATATATATATATATATATATATATATATATATATATATATATATATATATATATAAACTATCCTTAACTGTGTACCTTGGTAAAAAGAATGAGCGCTGATACTTCACCATTGTCTGGAAATATGACACTCTAAAAAGCCGAAGTTTTGCAGAAAAAGCGTTAAACATCGAACTTAATTTGCGCCCATAAGGAAGCATCTTACAAAATTTATGTTTAGTACAACAAATGTAGTTCGAAATGTGAAGAATGCAATGGTTTTTACCGCGACTTTCTACGACCAACTGTTCTTGAGATATCAAGATTTTCGTTTACATAGAAAAGTGCAAGAATAGTCGAGCACCACGAAACAAATATGGCTGTCGTATTTAAACCAAAAGGAATAAAAATAAATTAATAGTGGCTTCGAACTACCAATACATAGATGTTATACCACACCAAAAATTGTCCTGTTCTGAGGTGGTCGGGCAACCGGTGCGGAACCACTTGGTTACGGTTTTAGGTTATTCGAGTTTCACCACATTTCCCGTTCTAAGCGTCAATTTCTAATTTGTAAACTTTCTAATTTGTAAAGGTTTTATACTGGGGCCGCCGAATAGATATAGTACAAAAAAAATTAAGGCAGCACAGATTGTTCTGATTGGTTTTATGTGAAAGTGACATTTACAATAAAACATTTTTGCATATGAATTGTTAATTCATTATAAATAATGTCACTTCGAGAGATGCTAGTATAAATAATAACCATACATTTTAAAAAATTGCAGTTTTATTAATTTAATAAAAATGTTATTAAAAGTTCGGGCGTAAGACAGTTTGACAGTAAACGAATTGATATCTTTTTGGTACAAGTAAACATGCCTTTCAATTTGAGCGGTATATTTGAATGCTACCAATAGAAAAGTTTTGTTAAAAAGATGGGGTAGTTGTAGGCGGTTTTAATTACTATATCTGTTCAGCGCCCCGAGTATAGTATTTTATATTTACAATACTTTAAAAAAAATTATTCTAATCGAAGTAGTTTGGACCGGTTCCGAGATAACGCTCTTTCTTTGCTTAGCGTTACTCTACTATTATAGCAAGACCAAAGAAACACATTAATATTATATTAAAAATTTTTGACATTTCAATTGTGTTTCTTAACTATTTTGCGCGCAAATGGAATATTTTTTTGTTTATTTCGCAAGAAATAACTTGGTTTATTAAAACTCCAGGAAGGGGGCAATTGCCGAAATGACATATTTCCCCGGAAATTGAGGAAATATAACCATCAATAAAAAATTAATGCAAAATACTGTGCCATGGTCTCAAGTAAAGCAGAACCTACATATCGTTGTGGCTTTTTCCTTAAGAGGTTATTAAAAAAGAGTATAGTATAACAAGGACTCGATTTGTCCCATTATGTGGCGTTTACCCATATAACTATAACAGCCATCCTTGTTTAATTAATTAATGTATTTTTCTTGCTTGTTTCAGGTGTGCCTATGAACTTTTTCGAAAAAATAAAAAAAGCAAGAAACGCACATGTCCCGAGTGCGATAAGTCCAGTTCGCGATTGTATCTAAACTGCAATGATTACGGTTCATATAGTCCAGTACCACTATCAATATGTTCATCAGACAGTCACTGTACAACTACACATCATGTAACTAGCTCTGTTTAAACTTTTTAAAAAAGAGTATATTAAAAAAATTAAAACGAAAAATCGAACTGTTAAGTAACTAAAATGAATGCATTGATATTAGATTATTTACTACTATTCATTTTTATTTTCATAATAACTGTGAACCAATTAACATTAAGCAATTAATTAACATAATTAAAAACTTGAGAATCACCTCATCTAGCTTGAAGAAAATAAAAAAGCATTTAACAAGTTGTTTCCACGAGTTTTATTTTCACGATCCTTTTTCAGAAAGAATAAGTTAAAGAGGAATTAGCCTTCCAGACCACAATAAACAAGTACCAGTTAAGAGTTGGGCATTAACTGAAAAATAGTTAAGTTTCAGGAATTTTTTATTGTTTTTGTTTATTAATATTATTGTACGTCATAGATAAATGGAGTTTACACATTTTACACCTCATAGGTTAATTCGAGGAGAAAAAGCATCGAATTTGATTCACAAGCAAACTACTCAAGAAAGAAAGTATTCGGAGACGCACAGTGGGGCAACTCCATGAATTGTGGACACTAAGAAAAAACTATTATAAATTTTAGTTGTAGATTTGTTGTTTGTTTATTTATCTAGTATTGTGCTGTAAAAGTCTAACAAATATTACAGTGATAACCACTTCACATACTTAAGTTCGTGTCGCTGAACCGGGGGGGGGGTGGGTCGGTAAGTAGCCGTTTTTATTTTTTGCCTTCATGCTCCGTCTGCTGTACCTGATTATAAAATTGATGTCATTGTTACTCTATCACCGCCTACTCCTAGCATGTAAAATTATTGAAAAGCTCCTGCATTTCTCTCCCGACACCGGCTGTCTCCAAGACCACCTCCCCGAGATGACGAGCTACTTTTTGGCTTGTTACTCCTCGTCTTGGACGTACTGGTTGGCTTATTTTAAAATCAAATCCAATTATAAAATCTACATCAGACTGAAAAGGACAAGATTCTCACAACAATCGCCGTTTACTTTGGTTTTGTAGGAACGTACGCTTTGCTCCGAAACACCGGACAGAAGATAAGTATCTCTGCGTTGATTTAAACTACTAGTTATTACATCTTATTTTCTAGAATTAAATCATCTTTAATATCTTTAATATAAATATTGCCTCAATTCGCGTGATAAATTTAAAACGCATTTAGGGTCATTCCTAGGGCTGTGCATAATAATCGATTAATCGGACCTTCGATTACTTTTTTAAAATAATCTATCAATCGGTTAATCGATTATGAACGATTACATAGGTCCACAAAATAAAAAAAAAGTTTTGTAGTTGAAAGGTGAGATACCATACCGTATGCTTTTGACCCATCACCCAAGGATTTGTTATTAGATATATTTTTATAAATTTTTTGAGGTGTTTTTTGAGGTTATGTCGAAATCCTTGGGTGATGGGTCAATTCTGACCGCGGATTCATTTACTCACCTCACCTTTCAACTACAAGACTTTTTCTTTTTTTTGTGGGCCTGTGTTATTAATTTCGATATCGCACAGCCCTAGTCTTTCCATAAAATAAAGGTAATTATCAAATGTAACAGGTTTTGGATTTTCTTCAGTTTCTACAGGACCTCAAGTGATCAAAATCAATAACATTAAATTTGCATCTTCATAGTTTCGTCTGTATAAGAGTCATCAGGAAAAATGACTAACAAAATATCATTTTTTGAAGGTTTAAAATATTTTATGAATATTTTATTGAATATTTTCTTTGTGATAAAATATATATTTTTATATATTGATTATGATAGTTGACTTATTTTAACGAAAAATCGTAATGAAAGTAGCACATTTTTAATTATTTTTTAATTATGTTTGTAAAAAACAAACTTCTTCTCCCCGGAGATTATTGTCAAAGAATACAATGTTTGCTGATTTTTCTAAAATTTTGTATGAATTTTAGAACAAATTTCTCAACTTACAATATGCAAAAAATGTCGTGTACAACACGTTATGAAAGTCTCTTTTTTTCACTCAATTGCTTGATAAACTCGGGCTTCGCCCTCGTTAATCTATACTGCAAATTCATGAAAAGAAGTATGAATCTGATAGCTAGTTGTACAATATAGTTGGGGTAAGATAATGTACATATTTATATAAACGTTTAAATAACCTAAACATTTTATCAGTGACTCTCAAAATTTTTGCACCACATTTAAAAATAAGAAAATTTTGAAAAACATTTACTTTTTAATACAAACACTTTAAAATCATGTTAATTGTTTACTAATTGCGTTTATTAGTGTTAAGCAATAATTCCTCCTGCACTCAATTCTTTATATTGAAATAATGATTTTTGAAAATTGACGTTTTTCAAGTATTAAGAATTTTTAGCGACTTCAAATAAAAAAAGTCGTATGTTTGACTAAAGCAATTATAAAAAACTTTTTACATTTATATAATATGATTTTTGGTTGATATGTAAAAAATATCATATTTTGTTATTTACTTCCAGCACATATTTATTTTGCATTGTAAAATGTTTTAAATTTCTACATATTTCAAGAAGGCATAGTTAATATATAATAAAAATTTTTTTCCCATGTTTATGTTATATAAAAACTGTTTGTTTGTTTACTTTTACATAAATATAACAGCAAAATATAAAAAACATTAATATCAATGTACAGGATGGCCCATTTATTAAGGGCCTATACCTTATCTCGGAAACTATAAATTTTGTAAAAAAAATTATATAAAAGTTGTTTCTATTAGAATAATTTTTAATCTTTTAGTAATGACATATTTCTTGTTTGTCTGGATACAAGGTGATAAAATAAACAACATTTTTTTAACCGTTGCGATTTACTAAAACTATTAATAAATTGATAGGTAAGTTAAGTCGGTACGTCAGTCAGAATGAGGTCCAGCGGGAAACTGGGAGATTTCCCGGTGGTCTGCTAGGCTCGCGGGTCTTATGGGTGGTTTGAGAAGACAAAACTATCGGTACGCAAAATTTTTGTTGATTAAATTCGTAGATCTAGTCTAGTCAAAGACACTATTCTGAAGAAAGTAATTATTAGTACTATTATTATTAATGTAAATTGTAATTGTATTGTAATGTATGATACACATGCTTCTACGTAGTATATTGTAAGTGTTAGGCTTAATGACAACCACAGGTAGGTGTTTGCGTGGTTGCCTGGACCGAGTACTTAACGTGCCCTCTGACAGCACAGCTAAGTGTACTGAGCCTGTACGTCTCAACCAGAAAATCTTCGTAGGTTCCTGATTAAGAGTGCGACTTTTTACCGTGCAGCTAGCAGTGGCGTAACTACGTAAGATTGCGCGCCCCTGCGAGACTTACCTTTGCGCCCCTCATATATACAGATGAATCGTTTATTGTAGAAAGGGGCTCCGTGACATTTTCAGCCATTTTGAAGTTTTCGTGGATATTACGTATTTCATTGATTAAGTATTGGCATCCTATAGGATTTTGGCCTATAATATAATATACATTTTTCCTCACTAATATAATAATGTTTATGAATATGTTTCTGTTGTATTTTTAATAATATTTTGATGATTTTTTTATTTTATTTTTGCTTTTATTGTTGAAAGGGTATTTTTTTAATTCATGCTTGTCAAAATTATTTTTTTTATAAGAATTACTTGATCATGTGTTATGAAATTCCAATGTAAGATTTCCTAAACTGTAAAATGTTACTTGGTCCCTTTCTACAATAAACGATTTAATTATACAGTAGTTGTTTTATAGAGTGGTGATTTGGTTGGGTTTTCTTTATTTACCTTGACCTTATGGGTGTGTCAATGTTTGGTTTATTTTATTTTAATACTAATAATTTATTAATGATTTAAAAAATCCAACTCTTTTTGTTTGTTGGAAGTATATAAACATTTTGGTTACCAAAAATGCATTCATATTGTTGATAATTACTTATTAAAAAAATAAAAGAAGTGGAGCTTAGGGTCAATAATAAAAAAAGTCGATAAGGAATATGGAGATGAGAATCAATAAAAATTTGTACAAGGAAAAATCTGCACAGAAATGTAAAAAAATAAAATGTTGTTAATTGAATATAAATTATGTATATATAAATGTAATATAATAAAAGAAATGAACCTATAAAAAGGAATGGAAAATTAATATAAAAAAGAGAAATGATTTGATGTTTTAATATAACAAAGAACTGACTTATTAAATATTTCATCGAGAAAACTACTTTATTTGAAAAGATAAAAGGTATAGGGTTATGATTTGAGGTTAGGCAATGGAATGTGCGGCAACACAAAATGAAAAATAATGGTGGCTCTGTTGCGACATATGTGTACCAGGAAGTCAAAGGTAATTTTATATATGTTTGTGTTTTAAGAAAAATAGGAAAGTTAAAGAAGCCAAGAGAGACAGATTTAAAACTTTAAATAAACTTTTGCTAACATTTAGAGATTGATAATACTAAAAAAATGTATAAACAATTTAAATCAACTTAAGGCTAGATGAAAATGTAATTTTAAATAATACTTGATTTCTGAAGAAAATTATCATTACTGTATAAAATTCTTCAATTTATTTCATGTGAATCAAAAATATGAAGATGCCTTTAATAAGTAAATAATAAAATTATGAACCTCAACAAACTGATACTATAGACTTTTGGTAGAGGTAGTCAATTTAATTTTCTTATTTGATTCAAACAATTTAAATCATCTTATTAAGCGTCGAACCATACTACTACAATACGTAGGTAAGTTTTGTTCAAATAAAATAAGCACTAATTAATAATAATAATTTGTTACCTTTTCATTTTCTCTTGGCCTATCTTTCATAATAACCGAGAAGAAAAATGTCTTTGAAAAATGGGTTTAGTGGTCACTGGTTTAAGAATCGCAGTTGGAGCAGATGCACCTAGTTCTTAATTGCATTTTTAACTTGATAACTGATACATTGATGCAGCCGATCTGATGGTAGGTGATGTCACAGTTTGTTTTGACTATTATTTTTGTTTCATATGATTTAGTTTATGAAAACCTAAACTCAATATCAGCTAATGTTTATGTACTTTAAACCTTTCATCACTTCGATTTTCCAGAAAGTAGATTTTACAGTATCGTTTTGAATTTTTGGTTGTTGATGCAAAAATATTAAGGACTTAATTTTATTAAATCTATGATGAATTAATTATTCTAAATTTAAAAAAAATTGTATCTCTAACACAAGGGATTTAAACAAGTATTTAATCAATTTTATCCCAAGAAATAAAATTATCAATAATAATAAACTATTTCAGTATGGGGCTGTACCAATTTATGTTAGAACAAAAGGGAGATTGCCTACTTATTTGTGTTATTGTTTATTATAAGTATTTCGTTTTCAAAGACAATGCCATGGTTACGTTATAGCTAAACAAAACTTGTCCCTAATGCAGTGGCGTAGCTAGGGTGGGTGTCACCCGGGGCAGAAGTAATGGTGTCACCCCTATACTTAGATGTAAAAAATTTATAAATCCTATAAATTAATGGAAATTTAGGGAGTTATACAATAACACAAGAAAACGAACAATACAACAAAGCAAAAACAATAATACAATAAAGCAAATCAAGTTATACAATAATAAAACAATAAAATGATTGACAAATGTACTATTTTATTTATTGCACGAAAAATTACAACATTGAATAAAAACAAAAATGACTGACTATGATTCTATGTCTCTTTTACAACAATTTTCTTCCACATTTTAAAGTAGTAAACTCATTTATAACATCTTCAAAATCAATTTCAGATGCTATTTCATTTTCAATAGACAATAAAGCTAAGCCAGAAGGCCTCGACTGACTCATCGTTGATCTCAAATAGTTTTTTATAAGTTTGAGTTTTGAGAAAGTTACTTTTTAAGCTCCATTAAAAATAATAGGATGAGAGGATCTTGAACATAAAAACAATTCTATAAACTGTGGAATAACAAGGGATGTGGAATACAACTGTAGAATAACAAAACTGATAATAAAATAAACAAAAAAATATATGTATAGCCCCTTTATTTTCAAATAGTAGCGACAACGATTGGTCTCGCCGCTGGAGCAAAAGCACCAGAACGCTATTGGCAACACTGAATGTTACCAGATTTGACATTCCGTCTTACAATAAATAAAACTTAGGTTTAATAATAACCATTGACAAAAATATTCACAACCCAACATTAATTTGATAATGGACATTCATGTTCTGTAAAAACGATCATATTAATATAAGATATACTTACATGTGTAATTGTAATTTTTAAATAACTTTTTATTAAATTTCCGTAACAGCATGCATATAGTAATTTTTGCTATATTAAAGTTTGTGTCAGGTTTGCTCCACGACGTCGCTACTATTTGAAATAGAGGGGCTATAAATATATGTAGAGTCACTGCATCTAGTTACCTAGGCCAGCTGGTCAACCAGAGTACCACAAACCGCCGCCACATTGCGGAAAACGAAGCACGAAATTGTTCATTATTTGTTCTGTATTGAATTTAATCAAATCCATGTTTACTTTAAAAGGTTAAACGTAAAACGTGGTTTTAATTTGTCTATTATTAAAAATTACCCTTCTCTGCCCCAATATGGCGGCGGTTTGCGTTACTCTGATCGACCAGCTGGCCTAGGTGACTAGATGCAGTGACTCTAAATATATGTTTTCAGCAGAGCCCGCAGCGGAAGAAAGACGTGCCATTCTTAAAAGCGCACAGAATTTTAAAATTTGTAATTCGTAAAACAGGCAAATGTAAATAGTGTCACTTGGGGTTTTCGTGACTGGAGGACGTAGTCAGAGGTAGAGAGAAATCAAACACAAGTTGTAAAAAACAACTATATACTAAAGACAATAAAGAGAGTACAAATGGTTAACATACATGTTGAGTACATATTGTGAGGACGTACATGTCTTCCTAAACTAATACAATACAGGGGAGGTCGGAACCAACCCTGTCCTAGCACTAGGTCTACAACTAAGCGTAGGAGATAACCTCCTGGTGTTTACAACTAAGCTGGGAAGCCTGGTCACAACTCCCCATAATTTCGCAGAGAGTGGGCGATTAAGCGCCGCCCACTCAACTAAGAACTAAGCATAAAATAATTGAAAGAGTACTCACCAGCTTGCTTGTAGATGTAGTGTTGGAGTCAACTCACTGACTGGTTTGAATAGCTCAAGCAAGCTGGTTATATACTGCTGAACGAGGAAGTAATTAGTATCGTAGTGGGAATCAGTAGGCAGAAGTTCTCGGTAAGCAACTAAGGAAGTTCATGTTTCCTGGTAGCAGGCTTGTGGGTAGATTGCATTCGCGCTGCTAGTGCCTGGCACGGATCGGCAGCTGTGCGGAAGTGTTGTCGATGGAATGTGCACCTGCTTGCAATTCGTGTGGGTTACCTCGCATGTACGGAGTAAGTAGGCGAATAAGTTGCATGCCAACGAATACAATGGTGGGCGAAGCGAGCGCGCTTCGGAGAAGACCTCGCAGGTGTCTGCGCACATGGCACCAAGTTGTCGGTCGCGAGACTGCAGCTGCTAACTAGCGTGGGTAACTGAATGTGGCCTTGCACGCTATATTGTACAAACGGAAGAGAGGTTTCGTTTTGTATAAAATATTTAATTGTAAAATATTTCCGTTTGTGACAATAGAAAATATAAATTGTTCAAAATATACACATGAATACTGAAAAGTGATACATTTTCTATAGCAGAAATACATTTTAAAGCTAAAATTACATATGATTGCTATCAGATAGTAAATATAAACTAAACAGAAAGAAATATTTATCTGACTTTGAGAGTAAAAATTCAAATTATTAAATGTGTTTAAATCACAAATTCACTAAAATAATTCTGTTGGAGAAATGTGTCATCCCGAGAATGGTGTCACCCCTAAAATGGTGTTACCCGGGGCGGATCGCCCCCCCTAGCTACGCCACTGCCCTAAATCAATAATAAAGTATTGTATGAATGTAAATACTACATTTGTTTCTGTCAGACTAACTACACACAGACTAAATTCACAAACATAATAAAATGTAGTACCGTCAATCCGTATAATTGCCCAATTATTGTTTTTAACAAGCCTATTGCTTAGTTGTTAAACAAGGTATTTGATCTTATATGTGAGGTAGGTCGTAAGTTGTGACACGTTCTCGCAGTCCCCAAAACTTACCTTTTTACCAATTTTTTTTATGTGCGTAAAATCAAAAATGGCATAAGAATTTTTTGTTCCTATTGATGATGCCCTTGCCTTCTGATCTTTTTTAACCCAGTTATGTATATTAATATTACTTTGGTGAACAGCCAGTGTCGGTGCTAGAGTTTACGCTGCCACAAAGAAAATAGATTTTGCCATCCTAGCTTAAATAAAAGATTTCAGACTAAAGATTTCAAATTTTTATTCCAAATTTAACTTTTTTAATAAAAAAATAACTCGAGAAAAGAGTAAAATATTTATTATTAAAAGCATTAAAAATTGGAATAACACAGTCTGCTCATTACATAAACATATAACCATTTTTTCAATTATAATTTAGCAAATCTGTAACGTCGTTTAGTAATTTTTGGGGCCCCCTAGAACTCGAGGCCCCAAGCTGTAGCTTATTTAGCATAATGGTAAATCAGATCCTACTTAAGCGTAAATGCCTGATGAAATACAGAAAGAAAGTCGACCAAGGTGTAGATGCAGGTTAGAGAAATTCACAGAAAAGTTTTTTATTTTAGATAATGAAAATTACTTTACTTTCAAAAATTCTGATAAAAATGCAATTGGTGGATTTTATACCAAGAACTCTCTTGCAGCACCTGATAAAATTTTTATTAGGAAATCGAATAGAGAATAATCCATACTTTTCAGAAATCATCTGTAAAATCTCTCCAAGTACTTAAAATTACTATTTCCTTTTTATCATTGTCGTATGAGTTTAAAGAGTAGTAATATCCTGAAAATTGTGAAAAACTTAGATTTACTCTTTTTTTTTAAATAATTTAAATGAATACAATTTAACAACTTTTAAAATAAATGTGTCACGTGCGCTAATGTTTCTTCGTAGCGCAGTTAGCTGAAATGGGTTGATAATAAACTAAAGTCGCTGCCGCTCCATGTTTGATTTCAGCTGGCAGGTAACTTTATTAATATTTTTATATACTGAGGTGATATTAGATCACCTCATTGAAAATTTTAATTAACGATAGATCGTAAACGTGAAAACAAATATTTCACATATCAAATTTAAATTAAAAGATGGACATGCTAGGTGATAGGCATAATTAATATAAAGGCTACATATAGGGTCACAGTTAGGCTCATCAATATTTAAAATAGAAATCAAGAATAAAAATTTCATGCAAACACAACCTAAATTTATATGCACATATAAAAAGGTTTGATTTTTATAAAAAAAGGATATCAATCATTTAGATTGTTTTATCATAATACATGTTTATACAACCCAAGTTACATATTGGGATGGGTTTTTCACTTGTAGAGAAGAAGTAATCTTCTTGTTTAAATTTAGAGGCTACGATCTTTAACGTAGGATGAGTTTTTTTATTTTCCAAGAGACCAACTCAGTTTTGCCCTGTCAGTTAACTAAAAACAGATAATTTGGGTCAATCTTGTTATGACTTATATAGTACAATTAGTTTTTAAACTTTGTTATAAAAATCCTGAGCATTTTCATTATTGAAGGTTTAAATCTTGTCGTTATGATTCAGTTTGACGATTATTAACTCTTATACTGGTTTTTCTCACCATTGTTTTTATGTAAACACATGGAGAACTGTATGCTGGACAATTTTATCATAAATTGATTTTATTTGAATCAATATTAAAGCTGGAGCTTGCAAATGCATTAATTGGTTGATTCGATGGTTGTATCGGATTCTTAATTTATGTTTTTTGTAAATTGTAAAGATGTTCCTGTGGAAAACTTATATGTATTAGTTGTATTGTGTGATCATGCATCTATTTTGTATAGGATAAACCTGTTTTATTTTAATTTTGTATGTAATTAAGCTATAACGAGATTTGTACATTGTCAATCGTTTTCGTCTTATATCTTTGTTACGATGCATTTAGGATACAAGTGTATTACATTGTTTTAATCCTTGTTTTAAGTACTACAATCCTGTGTTTATAGAATTAAGATTCGTGAAAATTAAGAACAGCTGTGTGGGACAGTGACGTCATAAACTTTACGTGCTTCGATTTTGTTTTGAAAAAATGTCAGTGCAGGCAGTTGTTTTGAGTAAACCTATATAAGCTGGAGCCAAATTTAACAAAGGAGTCGACAAAACGTTTTCGGCAAATCTATGCCCGACTCCGGATAATAAATCTGTAATTTAAAATGAGGTTAGATGTTTGGACCATATGATTAATGTGTCAATGTCAAATATAAACAAAATTTGAATTAAATTAAAGTGTTACCTGAATATTTTTAAAAGTTTAAAGATTTCATTGTTGTTCCACAATTATTTAAAGTGAACGTGATTGTTTAAATAAATTCGGGAGAATTTATTTGCATTATCGATTTACGTATTGACGTACTCAAACAGGAAATCAGTGGATAAATACTATTGCAGTGATACCAATTTAGGATTATAAATAAAGGAAATTATTTTTATAATATACCAGGTTGGTCGTAATAAAAGGGTTCTTTAATTTGATTGACAATATTAAATTTATAAAGTTTTTCCTTAATAATTTTTATTGTAATAATTTATATTAATAATTTATTTTGTTTAACCTTAAAGGTTCTTATTTTCTTTCAAAAATAAAACAATTCAATTTATTTTATTCCAATTTATTATTCATTAAGATAAACATTTTTAATTTGTAAACAATTTTGATTTGTGTTGGTTTGTTCAAGTGAATGACTGTAATAGCCCTATGTCAGGCTATTACGACTTTTAACTACATTTGCGCAAGCTTGGGAATCAAATTTTCCCATTGGTGTTATTGTACAAATTTGAACAATTTTTCTTTTTAATTCTTTCTTTTTAACATTTCTAATTATTTCTTTTCTGAATTAAATAAACTTTATGTGTTTTTAAAATCACTTATGTGTTTAATTGATGCACATACAAGCATCCAGTTTTCTTTCTTTTTGAATTTAGAGTTTAGCAGTGGTTGTCCAGTTTGCAGGAGCCCTAGTGTTTGCAACATAAGTTTTTCTCCTTTTTCAGGCATAAGAGTTAAGAAGAGTCTCATAATTCAAACAATTTATGCTCTATCGAATAACCCTGAGCTGGCTGATTGGAATAAAGAAAAATATTTGGGGTGTATTTTCAATTTAATCCACCGTATATAATTTATATTTTGGAATGGTGGGGCATATTATACTATTTATTTAATATTTAAATATCACCTCAATACAATTTATTATACAAAGGAGTATATCGGATAAGCCAACCTGTTTTTTTTTCAAAATTTTTAACTTGCGTTGTAACTGTTATAGAACGACAGTAAATAACCTAAAACGATTCTGTTCCTACCCGAGTACTTCTAGTACTAAGGGGAGAAAAATGTTATTCTCTTCCTTGCTACTCCATACCAACGCGGACATATTGAAGCATTAAAAACTCAGCTTCTGTAATTCGGATTTAGATAATATTTTGCAAGCATATAGGTAATAGATCATATATTACTTGTACCAATTTGATTAATGTTGAGTGAATGGTTGCCTAGTTATACCACTGTAAATTAATTTTTGCTCCATGGTAATCTATAGTGTACATGGAATCTTTAAAAATCAACTACTAGATTTCTAGAATAGCGATTTTGATTATTTTTCGCTAAAATATAGACAATATACTGAAAATAATTTCTGGCAAGTTTGCTACTTAATATATTCTAAATACAAATGAATTAATTATGTACTCATAATAAACATTCAGGTGCCATCTTGACGATTCATCTTACGGGTTGTTTGGTTAAAAGGCTGTCCTGCAGAATAGTTAGAAGTATCCAAAAAATGTAATAGTTTTTAGGACTTGTTTTTATAAATTAAATTCCAGAAAATACAGTGAAGGACTCTTATATAAATATACAGTAGGCCGTTTCTATATTTTATGAAAATTTGGTTCACACAGTTAAAATAGGTTGATTTAGAAAAAAAAATTTATAATAGTTTTTCTCAACGGGTAATACAGCCAGGATTGTGGTTTTACTTTATTTTGCAAACATATTATTTTTTGTACTAGGCTGTTTTTATGAATTTGTTTAAAAGTTAATAGTTATTAAAATCAAAAATGGAAAATAGGCAATCCAATTAACAGAGGAGCTTCGAAATTATCTAACATTAGGAGCTAACAGTAGTATAATTCTGGGATATTTTAATCAGGCAGCCAGGCGACATTCCGTCGAGACAGTATCACTTACAAAATGCATGAAGGGAAATTCAATACGTTTTAAAAACTATAAAAAAATTGACTAGTACTTAGTAAGAAATTCTTTATAAATTTGGTTAATATGCATTACCTTATATTAAATCTACCTCATAGTTTATTATAATTAATTTATTTATAAACCTTGAAAATTAATTACTGTTCTTCTGTTGTTATATACATTTCAAGTGATAAATACTTGATAAATAAAATAACACTCGCACAGAAATATTAATAATAGGTGCATTTTTTATTCGCATCGTGCGAATAAAAATGAATTAATTTAGAAAGAAAAATTAATTGAAATTACCGTACTAGAATAAGAAGGTTACAAAAAGTTTAAATTTATTTATGAAAATTAATCATTTGTGTGCATTACAACACAAAATTAAAATTAATAAAATATAGACGGTACAGTGCGCGTATAAAGTCTGGAACTATCGAAATAAACCTTTTATTAAATATTTTTGAAAAAATCCTCGAACACGTCGATTTTTATCTTAAATGAGACATATTTTAGTGTAATTGTTATTTGTAGATCGTCTTTTGTTTCTGAGTATTGGCGATAGTGAATTTTTTTTTAAATGGAAACCCTAATTTTTTATGATGGATTTGGAAAGATAATGCAATTCTACCCAAGTAGCACAAAATATTGGCAAATCATTGGGGCAATATTGAACCTATATTGCATAATTGGGGCAATATTAGCAAGATTTAACCAATATTAGTTTTTGGGAATATGTTTTAACAATATTGTTATAATATTGGCGGAATATTTAAATGCAATATGGCGCTTTACTATAAAAAACCAATATTGCAGGATCATTTAAATGCAATATCCCATAAATGTTTACAATAAATATTCTAACAATATTGTTTTATAGCATTTATTTTTAAATTATTGAACCAATATTGGCGCATTCCTGGCAGAATAACTGTAGCATTTTTCTTTTAAATATCGTATAACAATATTAAACGATTATTTAAATACAACATTGTATCGCATCATATACATATTTATAGTAAATACTCTTAACAATATTGTTTTATAATTTATATTTATAACATTTTTTGATATTTATTTAAGTCTAGTTTTCTCAGTAAGCGATTTAAACTATATCAAAGACAATAACCCCAAACACAAAGCCTGGTTAGTTCGTAAATGACTAAAGTTATTGAAACTCACTTCAATAACTACCTTAAACCTCAAAGTCCGGACTTGAATGTTATTGAATATTTATGTCAATTGAAAATTGCAATAATGATTATAAAGAATCATAAGATTTTAAACAAAGAACAACTAAAACGAGCGCTTTGGGAAGAGAGGTCAAAAATAACACCAGAATATTAGTGCAAACGATGCCTAATAGGCTAAAAGATGTTATTATTAGTCTTATTAATGATTTTAGAGTTAGTTTTAGTTATTTTTTCTTTTTACTGTTATAAAATCTTGTATGAGTGTTACGTTGCATTTTAAACCAAAGATAAAAGATACATATTTGTAGTTAACTAAAAAGGACAATTTGTTCCGCTACCTACCCCTAATACGAGAAAGCTGCATTTCTAAGAAGTCCATTATTTAGGGTGGATGTTTACAGGTCAAGCCTCGAGAATTCACAGTATGCTTTAGGATGAAACGCTACAAGTTCAAAATAAATGAGTGTCTGAGAGTACGACTTTATTATTTTGTTTAATAAATAAATTCGTGAAAGTGTTAACATATGTGTGTAATGATGAATCATGTGATTATTTAATTCAATTTATTCATTTTCTGTGATGATTGAACATTGATTGCTGCGAACATTTGTCATGACAACATTGTGTTGAGCCAGGAGGCCAGGACCAATGCCGTTATTTTGTGTAACACCATTATTGTATGCATGTAATGTAGGTAAGTCTACGCACAGTCATAAAAGGGTAGTTAGTGCATTGGTCAGTACCCTACTTATTGAGACGTTTCTCATGCTGTTTATCTTTTATTACAGGAACGGACCAGTCAATCAGTTTTGGTGTGAATAGCCATCGTTTCTTTTATTAGATGTTTCTTCTTATTATAAGTACCAGATTATTGTAAGATTAATGTTCTTTCAGGTTAGATATTTTATTTTGTTTATAATTTCATTTAAATAAGTTTCCGTCGTTTCTTTTATTGTCTATTTTTAAAAATTAACATTTGATTCTTTCGAATAAACTTTTGTACTTATGTATGTAGTTTTCAATTTTATTTTTTATGTATTAATAATAAATATGATGCAATTAACTCCGTTTTTTATTGATATTACTTTTATTTCTCTTGTTTTCCAATACAGTGACAACATTATAAAGCAATATTTACATTCAACATTTCTCCAACATAGCATTTTATTATTGAGCAATGTCTAAAGACTATATTGGAACAATAAAGTAGAATATTATTGAGCAATATTTAAAATCGACATTGCACCAATAATGCAGATTATAATGGAGAATTATTTAAAATCAACATTGCGCCAATATAGGAGACTAATATTGAGCAATGTTTAAAACCCATATTGGACCAATAGAGTAGAATATTATTGAGGAATATTTAAAATCAATATCGTACCAATAAAGCAGAATGTTCACATTTCTATATGGGTCAATATTTGTGAAGAACATTGTACCCTTATTGCCGCAATTTCTAGCCAATATTGCACCTATATTTTGTGCTACTTGGGTAGGAACTCTGAATTGTTTTTTAATTTTTGTTTTAAGACTTTAAAAGCAATTATCTCGGAAATTTCTTAATACAGTATCATACTTTTTTAGCATATTTGGTCTTAGAATTGCAGTATCTTTCCAAATCCATCATAAAAATTAGGGTTTCCAATTAAAAAAATTTTCGCTATCGCCGTAACTCTGAAACACTAGTAGACCATCTACAAATAACAATTACATTAAAATATGTCTCATTTAAGATAAAAATCGATGTGTTCGAGGATTTTTCTCAAAATATTTAATAAAAGATTTCTTTGGATAGTTCCAGATTTTATACGTGCATTGTATAAAACGTACTAAAATTATAAAAATTAAAATTATTTTAAAATTCTAGCATTGATCTTTTTGCGTTTCTGATAAACGTATCTGATGAAAAGTATAATAAAATAAGAAAAAACAAATATAATCTTTGGCTATGTTACGTTAGCAATAAATCTCATCTACAATTTTTTTTTATTTTTCAAAATTTAAAAAACATTTCATAACAAAACAGTTGGAAAAACTATAATCTTTCTTAACCCAGATATTTCTTGCCCAATTTCTTTTTTTGCGAAATACTTTTAGTCCTTGACGTTTTCTTAATAGTAGAGGTACTATATAAATAGAGAAAAATAAAAAAGAAAATCCAGTGTGCCACAAATATACGATAGTACTATTATATTTTATACGATATTATGTATGTTTTTTATTTCTCATCATTTTTTTCACTAGTCGTTCCGGTAACTCTAATTCTGTTCTCACGAATTGTCCCGGTACCTCTAACACCGAGTTTAGCCAGTCCATCCAATCATGATATAGTAGTAGAGAAAAAATTGTCAAAATACAGATGGTAGCAAAATTTTCAGTTAGAAAGAAGAACTTTTGCATATTCTAAAACCACCCACGGACTCATTCCTCCTCAATTCCTTATATTCGTTCCTTATTTTACTGTTGGATCCCTGCTAGGGTTCAACAATGCTGTATATCCTTTGTCAGTAGCACCAACCCAAAATGTGAAGCCATACCTAATCGGTTTGGCATTTATAACTTGCTTGCACGGGTGCCTACCAATATAAGGCACCATGGCTTCATCGACTATTATATTCAGAGTAAGGTGCATTTTCCAAAAATGTTTCATCGATTATAGTGAAAAGCGATCTCACTTTTGCAAATTTGCCCAACTGGTTAAGTGCTTCGTTGTTATAACAATGGAAATTTGTCATTAAATGTACTGTTACAAAAACCGTTAAAATAGCGAAATCATCCGATCAAATGAAGTCATTAGTACAATTATCTACTTTGATGACATCTCTTGGGCTTAGAATAACTAGCAATAAATTAAACTGAAAACGTCCTTTTAAAGGACGGTGGGCAAATCACAAGAAACATGCTATACGTAATGCTATAGTGTCTCGTAAAAGTACCATAGAAAATATGTTTGACAACTTTTATCGAAAAATGTTTTTTACAGCCTAACAGTACGCTAAATTTCCTACAAAATAAGTGAGGAAGTTATGTTTTTTAACTTTGAAAAAGACGTTGGAAACTGAATTATTATATCATTCGAGTAAATAAAATGTTTACATAACATGCAGTGGCGTAGCGAGGGTGGGTGTCACCCGGGGCAGAAGTAATGGTATCACCCCTATACTTAGATGTAAAAAAGTTTATAAATCCTATAAATTAATGAAAATTTAGAGAGTTATACAATAACACAAGAAAACAAACAATACAATAAAGCAAATCAAGTTTTACAATAATAAAACAATAAAATTACTAACAAATGTACTATTTTATTTATTGCACGAAAGATTACAATATTGAATAAGAACAAAAATGACTGACTATGATTCTATGTCTCTTTTACAACAATTTTCTTCTACATTTTAAAGCAGCAAACTCATTTATAACATCTTCAAAATCAATTTCAGATGTTATTTCCAATAGACAATAAAGCTAAGCCGGAAAGCCTCGATTGACTCATCGTTGATCTCAAATAGTTTTTTATAAGTGTGAATTTTCCTATCCTAAAACCGGTATGGTTATATGGCATCCAGCTCTGGGGCTGTACCAAAGATAGTAACATAAAAACCATACAAACATTCCAGAACAAGGTGTTACGCAACATGGTAGACGATCCATGGTACATACGTAACTCTGATCTGCACCGAGACCTCAACATCCCAATGGTCAAGGAAGAGATCAAAAGGTTTGCTGGCAAACACGAAGCCAGGCTCCACCTACACGAAAACGCAGAAGCTCTTCAGCTATTGGACAACCAACATATTGTTCCAAGACTGAAGAGGACCAAACCATTCGAGCTTGTGTAGTGCAGTGAAAAGCAGAGCATAGTGCGAGTTTAATAGTGGCTAAAAAAACTAAAGGACATCGTCGGATGAATAGTTTAGGTATTTAATTAGTTTAGTTTTAAGAAGTATCAGAAAAAAATTAATGGTTGGTCTTATAGACCAGTTTTAATAGACAGACACCATAAGTGTGTATGAAAAAAAATAAGTGTGAATTTTAAGAAAGTTACTTTTTATTTAAGCTCCATTAAAAATAATAGAATGAATGTTTGAGAACTATCATGGTATTGCATTGGCTTGAGAACTTAGGATAAGTACCTAAATTATAGTTTTCGAGGTATTTTTGGGCTTTGAAAGGAAATTGAAAGGAGGTACAAAAACAAATATAAGTAAAATTTTTACACCACTAAAGGTCGCTTTTAAATGCATTTAAAGCGCTAATTTGATTAGAGGATGGGTTAAAAAGGTGACACAGGGCGTTTTTTTTCATAAAGAATGTTCTCCGAACGTCCCTTATTATATTGCAATTTTAGACTGATAGCAATGTTTTTTCATGGAAAAATGAATCTATGTTTTTATTTTGTTTTAATTGTGTTCAATATTCAATTTTTACTTAACTCTATTGTTCTATTTTCTTCTTTTTCCTTTTTGGCTTCTTTCTGATTTGTATGTATGAGTTGGATGTGTTGACATCATCTTCGCTATCCTCCGCGTAAGGAGAGACTCCTTAGCCACAAACACAAATCCCCCTAACATGGCATTTCATTTTACTGTACTGTATCGAATTTCCATAGGCATTGCAACCTAATGAAATCGTCGCCATGCTCATCAGACTCTGAAACTAACTGCTTCTCACAATATTCAAAGTGGCTATTAAAAAAATGTGTTTTGAGAGACATTGATATCTTTTTCTTTTTGAAAAACATTTGGAAAAAAATTTACTGTGAACTATAACGCTCTCTGTCCCCTCTCTCCTTATCCCCCAATCAAATTAGCGCTTTAAGTGCATTTTAAAACCTGTTGGTGCAAAAATGTTACTTATTCTGGGTCCCGCAATAGGATTGTACTGTTTTTAATCGGCCACTGTAAAGAAACAAACAATATATTTGGACTAATTGTTACTAAGACTAAAAGTATAATTCTGGAAATCTGTTATAACACTTTTAGTTTGCAAAGATCACATCCCTAAGATGACCACCGTCTTCTTCTATTCATTGCTGCAATCTAATCCTGAAATTGAGCATATCGTTTCTGAGTAAATCTTTGTTTATCGAATTTATCTCTTCACAAATCCTCTTTTTAAGGTCAAGAAATGTTTGGCGACGGGCAGAGTACATTTACATTTTAAGAATCTCCACAGAAAAAAATCCGGGACCATTAGGTCCGGTGATCTTGTGGGCCATACAATGTCACCAAACCTTGAAATTAGGCGATTTGAAAACATCCGCTGTGACGCTGTCCTGTTGGAATCATGCTTCATTTTAATCCATTCTTTGGAACTCCGCAGCCACAAATGTTTCCAACTTTTCAACATACCAAACTGTATTGACTGTAACAATGTGGCCGCTTTCTTCAAAAAAGTATGACCCGGTCACACCAAATGTGGACACTCCACACCACACTGTTACCTTTTGGTCATGAAGTGGGTTCTGCTGATTAACGTACCCACGAAGCTGGAAGTGAGCTTCCTCATACATGATCAGTTTATAAAAAATTTCTGCATTGTTGTTCAATGTTTTCAGAAATTGGTTGCAGAAATTGAGGCTCTTAACTTTATCAATAGGATTCAGCCTCTGGACTATCTGTATCTTATATGGACGGAATTCCAAATCCAGATGTAAGATTCATCGAAAATTTCGCTCTGAAATTCGTGGTGCAATCGAGTGCCGAATTGCAAAAGTTGTAGACTCCGCCCAACTGCTACTCTGACGCTGACAATACTCCCTTGTGTACCAACTGTACGGGTACGACAGATAATTTTGAGCTTACACTGCCCTTTTCGTTGAAATCGCTTATCCATCTAAAGATGGAATTTCTTGTTGGAACTTTAGCGTGCTCTGGCAAATTAAGATCATGACAAAACGACTGGATCAGAATAAACGAATTTACAACAAAGACATTGTACATTGTAACACAAAACCGTCAACAATAAAATACAATTTTATCACTATTTGACGTTTATCAAATAAACAGTATTTCCATAGCAATTTTTAAAAACGTTCAATCCTTTTGCCGGACGCAGTATTTGTGTTTGTATCTACTTTCAATTTCCTTTCAAACAAGCCCAAAACCACATCAAAAACTATATCTTTAGGTACTTTTTAATAATTTTCAAGCCACTGCAATACCGTAATAGTTCTCAAACTTTAAAATTTAAAGTCTTTCCAAAAAACTTTCCATTCCAAAAGAAAAACTCTACGATACGAAAAGTCTCGCACTGTCAATATTTAGTTGACATGTTTTTTATAACACTTTTATTATGTAAATAAAATGTAGCGAATTAATGCTTTTCCTACTGTTAATAAAATAATACAAATATGATTTTTAATCGATAAGAATTCATAGATACATACATAGTAAAAGCTTTTACTACTTTTATTCACATGACCCATTATTACATTACATACGTATAGCATATTCCTAATAGATCTTGAATTGCTTTTTCTATCAGTTTATTCAGAATAGTTTTTCCATCTGTTTTGTGTTTAATAAACTGATTGATCTTTTGAGATTTTCTATAAAAATTTAAATCAAGTTAAAAATTCTAAATTAGTCGTTTGAGGAATTAAAAAACAATATGTATGGATGGAATTTATTGCTAACATAGCATAGGTATAATGTATAAAGGTGGGTCTTCGAGAAAAATAGAAAACTTCAAAAGTCAGATTTCAAAAAATAAAACTCTGTCTAGAAATGAGAAATATTTAAATAATTTCAATAATAATACATACAGCAGTAGCATACTATAAAACATACAATAGTATAAAAACGTGTTTATTTTATATCCAAGACTGTTTGGGTAATTTAAAACGATAAGATAAAACTATCGCCCGCAAAACATCTATCCCGTAACGTATCTTCGACTGCGTTACGTCAGCAGCTATTAAATGTTAGCAAGAAATACAATGCTGATTTATATATAATATCACAAAAATATGTTCGTCCTTCTCTGAAGTTTATTAACTCTCTCGTTAAGAAATTGCAGGAGGTCTGCAGGACACCTTTATAATAATAATATATTTTAAGTACACAATGTTTTCCAGTCGTACGTATAAAATTACGATTAGAGGTCTTCGTAATTTTATACCTACGTCTACATAAAAGTGTGTACCAAAATACACACATAAGGTTACGCTTTTATATCGTTTTGTGTTTTACTGTTTGTGTTTAAAATACTGGGTATTACAATTTACAAAACTTTACCAACAGCATTGTATTATTACCAAGGCGAAGCATGGCCCTGTCAGTTGTTACATAGTTAAGTATATGCACAATTGATTCTAAGTTTTCATAATTTTATATGTACGACTGCAACGAATTGTGTATTAACTACACAACTGGCACGTTTCGTCGTACCGTATGTGACACCTTTGCGCTTCGCTTTGGGCACTACAGTACTACAACTACATGTATCTTACGCTCAGCGTTGCCAACTCTTGATTCATGATAAGCACTAAAACTTGATGGAAAAAGCACTAGAAAGCACTAGATGGCGTTAAAAAGCCCGAAATTTTTTCAAAATTTAGTGCATTTTCTAGTGCTTTTAAGCAAAAATGTTCTTATTTCTTTGAGATAAATAAAGCACTAGAAATAACTAAATTTAAGATTTCTAGAATTCCACCAAAAAAGCACTAAGTAAACATAAAATTCTTTTTTATAGGAGTATTAAAGAAAATTGTTTTATAACATTTTTATTGAAAAAAACAAGGAATATAAACAAAAACTGAGTAATAAAATAAACATTTCTTCAAATAAAACAAAACACTTAAACTTAAAAAAATAATAATACCTAATTGTCTCTCCATTGTATCTCATTTAAGTCTAATAAGTCTTCTTCAGTCTCATTTGTTACTAAAGACGTACGGATATACGCTTCATTTGTACCAATTTTTTTAAGCACATCGTTTGGTAACACATATTTATCACAGCATGAATTGTTTGTTAAAAGGCCAAATTTTATTTGCAATAAAGCATTTGAACTTTCTAAACATAATTTGTTTCTAATTTTGTTTTTGAAATGATTCATGTGACTAAACACACGTTCTACCGCAGCATTTGAGTGCGGCAATGCAATGGCAGCTTTGGCTAAATTACATAACTCTCTAAAAGTCTGCCTTCCTCCAGCATCGCGGTAATTATTAACTTCGGCCCAAAAGTTTTCTGTATTGTCTGAGTTATCCCATTTAAACAGAGTCAAATTTTTCCATTGATCTTCAATTTTGGAAATATTTTCTCGATCATCATAAAATAGTTTTGCTAAATCTGTTATTGATTTTTTCAAATTCGGGTATTTTAACGATTCCTCCACAGACAAGATAGAAATATTTTGCAGCAGGTCAACATTTGATGGTAATCTACTTCTAATTTCATCAATAAGACGTAATAGAAAGTCTGTACATATTTGCCTGATTTGTTTAATTTTTACTTCACTTAAATTTAAGTCTTTTTTTGCGGATTCAAATTCGTAACCGAAATAGGCGCTTGGATCTAATCTATCCCTAACATTGCCAGAAAAAAAATCAAATCTATTTAAAGCAGATGGTATAAGAATTTTACTACACAAAAATATTAATAAATTACACAAATTGCAAATCAATTTAGTAGAATCCACTTTGTCGCCTTCGAATAATTTGTTTGTTTCTTGTACTTTTTGTAATACTCCTTTTAGGAAAATAAAATACAATTTATTAGCATCATCATTATACATCTGATATAAGAGATCAGCTGTATATGAAGCTTCAGATATTTTTGCCATATTAAAAAAGGTTTTTAATTCATCCCACTGCGACAAGATTCTTGTTACAGCTGGTTCAAGGGATATCCATCTAGTATCACATACTCGAGGGATGTTTAGTGGACTACTACCATCATTTATGGTTGCATAAATTTCTTTATATTTCTTCTGTCTACTAGTAGAGTTTTTGAACCAATTATATGTTTCCTTAGCTAAAAACTCTAGATGACGCGGAAGTGTTTTTTCAGTAGCCTTACTAAGAGCAAGTTGGAGCGAGTGGCAGACACAGCGCACCAATATTAATTTAGGTAGATTACATTTTTCTTTCATAATACCATAAACACCCCCAGAGTCACCTACCATGACAGAAGCATTATCACTGCCTATGCCTACTAATTTTTGTGTGTCAAATTTTAAAAATTTTAAATAATTCATTATAAAGCTTCCACAATATCCATTGCTTTACCTGACTGAACTTCAATAAGACCTAGAAATGTTGAAATGACACAATTTTTTGATTCACTATAATATCTTATAATAATGCCAAGAGTTTTTATAGTTGTAATGTCAGTCGATTCGTCCAACAAAAGACTAAACTTTGAACAATTTGCAACCTCCTCACATAAATTAGAAAGAAAATGTTTACCAATCACATTCGTTATGATGTTACTACACTTGGTGCGATGCAATTGAAACTCTGTGGCTTTGCTGTCCGCAAAAATTTTGTTACACATGTTAGCTAAATGATCTACTGATCTAAACGTGGAATGTACTGCTATAAACATGGAAATACTAGCTTGTGCCTGAGCCTTTTGAAGGAGTTCCACTGATGTTGGAAACTTAATCCTTTGTTGATTCCTATTGTTGAATGGTGCCATCGATTTTGCATGTTTTTGCGTTTCCGAATGTCTAGTTAAATCAGCCATCCTATAAAATGATTAAATTAAGTTTTCGTTTAAGTTTTAGTAGGTATATTGATTTACATACCTTGCATACATTTCTTGTTTACAAAAGGTACAATATGCCTTATTATCATTATTTTCGACCGGCTTAATCCAATCCTTGAATTTTGGTAGTTTCTCCCATTCCCTGCGATACTTTTGGGTGTATATTTTTTGTTGCGACATAATTCATCAGTTATGCCAATACACAGGAACTGGAATTTTTCTATCAACGTCACAAGGGAATCTAGGTTTTTTACATCAATATTAATATAATAATAACTACTCGTAACCATTACTGTTTGCAAATTTGCAATTGCATGTTGCATGACGTGACGGTATGATACACGCGACGCGCCACACACAATTGACATTTGACAAATTATACAGTGTTGCCATGTTGTCAAAAATGTCAATATTACTGGCGGCGATCGGAGTTGCCACGGTATTTGTCGGCGAAAATCGACCATCTTCGAGACCATCTTGCACTTTCGAAAATACACTAAAAATGCACAGGAAAATACTGGAAAAGCACCAAAAAAAGCACTGCGCACTAAACGTAAATAGTGTGGCACTAAATGGTAACAAAAAGCACTAGATCTAGTGACAAAAGCACTAAGTTGGCAACCCTGCTTACGCTCCTCTATATTATACACTTATGAATATGTTCCGTAACAATACTGGAAATAGCTTATTTTTTGTGCAAAAAGAAAAACATTTTCTCAAATCAATTCATTAAGAAAATCAATTGATAAAGTTAATCACCATTTACAAGAACAAGAATTATTAATAGATTTTAAAAATTAATAAAAACTAATTTGGAATAAATACGAAAAAGAAATGGATGATCTTATAAGCAAATGCAAGTAATATAGTATTATTATTAAGATTAGTTTTTTCTCCTCAATCCAACATTAATAAAAGCAAATCTACCAGGCCAAGAGACCAGCAATTCCAAGTTCTATTCAGCCAATCAGTTCCAATTTCCACGACAAAACGCACCAGACAAGTGGAAAACCTTTACCATCTAATAATCTTAGCTCCAGAATTTTTACAAGTAATAAATATCGTTTTATTGCGTATCCAGTCATCACCGAGAAAGACAACGCCGAGAAAGACAACTACCGAGAAACCAAAACCGAGAAACCACTACCGAGAATAACAAATACCGAGAATGCATGAAGTAATAATTAAAAGTTAGTAACTTTGATGGATCTAAAAGAGACAGAGGAGAATACAGGAGTGCGAGGAAGGACAGATAAAGATTAACTGCGTAAAGGAAACACTATTCAGCGAAGGTTAGGCTATAAGTTAGTAAGATTGATAGATCTGACAGGGACAGACTCCAATAGTTAACGTGTGGCGCCTGAGAGAGATTAATTCTAACAGGATACGCTATGCAGTGGATGTTAGGTTATAAGTTAGTAAGTTTGATAGATCTAACAGAGACCAAGAAGAATACATATGGAGGGGAAAGAAAAAGATCAACGTCGTAAAGGAAACGCTAGGCAGCGGAGGTTAGGTTATTAGTTAGTAAGTTTGATAGATCTAACGGGGACAGACTCTAATAGTTAATGTGATAACTAAGAGAGAGACTAACTCTAACAGGACACGTTATGTTGAGTGAGTGTTAATATTCTAATATTAATTAATTAAATAATTTTTTCGAAAACTGTCAAAAAATGTTGACATTTTTCAAATGACATTTGTGTTCAAATTCTAGCTTGCGAAATCACACATTCGTGGAACTCACTGCGAAGTTCTTTTTTGGTCTAGATAGCGAAATACTTTTTTGGTCTAGATAACGAAATAAGTCTAAATGAAAACTCTAATTTATCTATTTAATTTAACATTTTATTACAACAAACTACTCATTTTTGTAAACAAACGCTATCATACTATGTTTTGGAAAGATAAATATTAACATTAACAGTACTACAGTGACTTATTGAATTTATCCCAGTCCTGGATGCATAATCTAAACCTCCGGCTGCGATGTTAATATCAGAATGAGAAGTGGTTGCTTGTTCTCTCATCGCTACTGGTCCGGTCCGTTTTCAACCACGCAGACAGATTCGTCTGTTTTGGATGCGCAATCCAAACTTTCGCCTGGGATGTCAATCTCTGCTAGGGAAGTGGTTGCTTGCTCCCTTATTGCTTCCGATCCGGTCCTTTTTTCAACCACGGAAACAGATTTGTTCAACAATTTACCCGAAATTTCAATTTTATTTTGGATAGACTCCTCAATGTAACTTTCTGCGACCGTAGAAGATCGCTACCCACCATGTCGCTTAATATTGATAATATCTCCCCCAGAATTGGCCAGTAGTGTTGCAGAAGAAAGCCTGAAGCAGTGTCCCGTAAATGCTTCTGGTTCCGGCAGCTTCAAATATGTCGCTATTTCTTTTGGAGTACTTATTTTGTTAACACCCCTTACTTGGTTGCAGCACTTCCCATTTGTGTATTTAATAAAAAATCTCCGACTGCTAGTAAATGTTGGACGTAAAGCATAGTACTTTCGATATAGGGAAATATGAGCCAAATTTGAAATCACAAATGTTCTTTCGGTGTGAGTTTTAGAATCTGGGATTTTTATAATAACAACCGCACCTTTGTCTTCAATATCGTCCACTATCATTCTTAGCAATTCATCAACTCTGCACGCCCCATAAATAGCAATTGTCAAAATAATCTGTAAAATATGTTTGGTGTAAGTCAAATTGTAAATAAAAAGAATATGATAAAAAACGATACCTTCATTGCCAAGAACTGTTGATCAGGCGCTTCCAGTAAAAATTTTTCTATTTCTGGTTTTGTAAACACCTTGGACTTTTTTGGGCGGTACCCCACGCATTTACTCTTTAGATATGGTATTAATTTAGGAAATTTTTTAATATTCACATCCTCTTTGACGTTTAATGTGGTCTTCAACATTGAATAAATAGACCACAAGGTTGGTGGCTTCAGTTTCTTAGATTTAAATTCAAAATACGCCAGTAACACCTTTTCAGACGTTTTCGTAATTGTTTTTGCACTACACCACTCTTTAAACTCTTTATACGTCATTTCGTATTGTCTAGCGGACTTTTGAGGAATTAGTTGAACAGTAGCTTTCTCAGCAGCTTCTGAAATTTCAATTGGCAAAAATTCTTCATCACTTTCATCCATTTCAAGGTCAGGAACGCACAAACCACGCAGGAACTGACACAATAAGCTGATAAATTTTTTATTTATTTTCTGTTTAGTTTCGTTTCTATGGTTAATTATAGAGAATTGATGCAAAGCAGGTTAGATGATAATTTACTTAATTTTTAAAAATAGCACTATAATAATGTTGTTTTTTAAATTACTCCTGCAGTTTTCGAAAAAATATTATTTCTGTCTCGAAAGCGAAATTCTTCGAAGTTTTTCGGCTCGCTAAAGCTCGCCGAAAAATATCTCATCTCGAATGCAAAAGTAACATTTCGCTTTCTAGATACAAAAATAACTAATTACTTCATATTATGGATGCATTCTCGGTATTTGTTAATCTCAGTAGTTTCTATTCTCGGTTTTGGGTTTCAAGGTTGTCGTTTCTCTGTTGTGGTTTATCAGTTATGAAACTTGGGTTAAGTTTTGATGTGTGAGCAAAGGAAAAATAGCAAATAGTAATATATCTAAGAAAGATAGATGCTTATCGCATACGTTGCATATGTCATTCTTCTGACATGTAAACCTTGACAATTATGGGATGATGTTTATCTTTCTCAGATGAATTACTATTCTCTGTTTTCCTTGGCTCACACATAAAAATTCAAAGCCAAATTTTACTAACACTATATATTGCGATGTTATGCAGCTATGCAAATAGAATGCCTTTATGTTTTAGTTTAATTGTGAACTGCACTCGCTAGATTGTTATCTCTCAGGGTCGCCTTTACTAATTTTTATTTGCCTTTACTATATTTTCTCTACACAATGAGACTAAAATACTTATAATTGAATTTTCAAGTATGGGTTCATTTCCTTGAAAATCTTTAAAACTTTAACTAAAAATATTATAGAACAATGGAATTTTAAGTAATCTTTAACTATTGGGAAATTTATTTAATGGGAAACTTTGCTTAACCTTGAAAAATTAATATTCTGACGTTTAGTCATAACCACACTTATGAACTGCAACTTTATGAAATGAGGTAAGTTTGATCAATATTTTAGTTAAATAATATAATTAAATTCTTTATTACTTTATAGGTTATGGGCATCCTCTGCTTGAAGCCTTTTTACAATAATAATGGTACGTTGATTTAACCTCCGATTAAATTATAAAATCGCACTTCAAACCTCTTGTCACTAATGCTCTGCTTTTTAATAACACTTTCACAAACCTTTTTTGTTATTTATGTAGTTAATAATGCTTTCTCCCTTCTTGTAGCCCTTTCTCAGGAACCGGCACGCCGCTCGCTCTCTCGAACTGCCCTGGATTCAGGAACTTGCGTAACTCAGGATACGTCGAATTTCCAGACAGCTAAAAATGTTGTAGGTCAAGAGTACCTGTTTGTCGTTACCTTTATAATTGAAATAACTATTCTCTTCTTCTAGGATCAAAGTAAAACTTTGAAGGTCTTGCGCCTGTATTCAGTTCGGACATCTTTTGGTAGTAAGTATTTTTCCATGTTTTAAAACTTCTTCTTCTGTAAACTGCTTCTGGTACTTGTTGGTTAAATAAATAACACCTTTACTATATTTTTAAACTGGTTTTTAATCTTTATTTTTCATTAACAAAAATTATTACATCTTCCCTTTACAAAAATTATTATATCCCTCTCTACAAAATGTTTTTTCTAACAACCTCCCTAGAAACCACCATTCTTATTACCTTCATATTTTTCTTTCTTTGTTTCATAATTTAAAATACAAAATTAACTTTTCTTAGATGATTATTTAGTTTCTCATTATTTATATATCTCCATTGCAACCATGCATTATTATTGAAGAATGGTTGTTATGGATAAATTTTGATTGATATTTAAAATGGAATGCTATGTTTGTACTATTTTTAAATGTACTAAAAGCTATTTTACAACTTTTCCTTAATTCTAATAACAATTTTATTTTCAGGTTTGAGCTTCAGATGTGATAACCTATATAGCCCAAATACTTCTTTTATGTAACAACAATAAACTAAATAGATAAATTTAAACTTGAACTCTGTTTTCATTAATGATTTTATATGAAAGTGAATGTTATGAATGTTCAACATCACAACTACCTCATCTCTGTTCATCAAGCAATTTTAAAACAATAATGAACTTTTATTAACTTGAACTTGGTCAAAATATCATTACAATATATTATGCGGTTATGACCTCGGTCATAACCACAGAAACAGAAAAACACAAACAGTTTTAGGAGAAATTTAATTTTTATTGCACTCTCAAAGCTACAAATATATTATAATTACACAGTAACGCACCTAAATTAATGTCATTCATAATTCACAATCACAATTCACCACTTATTATTAAATAAACCTGGCCAAAGGATTGTGTATACCCCAACCAGTGGACCCGTGTAAAACATCCAAAGGAATGAACGCCAGCAACCGTCAAGCTATTCTTGCAAGTTTTCAATTTATAATACATAATATAACTGTTAACAAATATCGTATTTAATAACAGATAATTTACTTTTTTTATAAACACATAACGTTAAGTAACTAATACTCTGTTAATAAGTTACGTTAATTATATGTGTTTAAATGTTAAAAAATGTATTTTTATGTAGAACATTCAAATGTATTAACTATTACTGTAAGTAAATTGATGGGTAACAAATCTTATGGCCAAATGAGGAAGCACGGTAATTAATAAAAAATACTACATTAACTGTCAATAAATACACAGTTTCTGTAAACCAGGCTTTGTACAAAATTCATGTTAATTATTTAACATTTAGAATAAGAGTGCTTCTAAAGAACAAATAGTTCACATGTATTATACTATTGTAAATCACAATCAAACAAAATCTTGTTTGAACTAATTATTTCTTTGGCTGTATAAATTGCGCTTTTTAAATCTTACACAAGTGTGTTAATTTAAATATGGCATAGTATATTTAAACAAATTGAGCTTAAACTAGCACGTTCGTTAACTATTAGAAAGTCTTTTTCTTAGTGTACCATGTACAATATAACTAATTTTAATTCATTGATAATAAAGAATCTACTTTGATTTTTCACATAATACAAAAATGTGTATTTTCTTTCTTTAAAGCATCGATTATTAGTTGCCTCGTTGCACCTAAAGATATTAATGAAAAGTAAAAAGATTTCTTTGTATGGCTGCTGTGGCACCTCGAAATATCATCGTAATCAACTTTTTTTGCTGGAATATATTACTAATTATTATTATTATTAAGCTAATACATTTTATTTTAAAATAATAGCTGTTCAGAAAGAACTTAATTTATCCTTTTTTTAAGGGGTATTAGCCCTTATCTTCTCTTTTCTCATAGTGATTGATGTGTTTCTGCCTGGTGCACTATTCTTCTCCATTCTTTTGTTTGTTATGAGGTTCCTCCACTGTCTAATATTTAGCTTTACAATGTCGTCTTCAACTTGTTCTTTCCACCTGCATTTAGGTCTTCCTCTAGGCCTTGTGTACATTGGACTCCAATCTGTAATAGTTCTTAAAGCTGTCACCTTTTCACTCCTGTATATATGCCCATACCATCTTATTCTCATCGCCTTTATGACTTTTACTATGTTCTTCTTGCCCAAAATCTCATCAATTTCATGATTCATAAACTGCCTCCGCTCATTTTCGCTTATTTCTTTGGTCCTGTTATTGTTCTTATAATTTTCCTTTCTAGTATTTTAAGCTTTTCTTCTTATTTTTCGATCATTGTCATTGTTTCTGTTGCATATGTAATTACTGATCTTATCATTGTCGTGTATATTCTAATTTTGATCTTTCTGCTTAGTTTCTTACTTTTTAACGTTTGTTTGTTACAGTAGAATGCCCTGTTCCCTTTCATTATCTTCTCGTTTATGTCCTGCTTTTCGTTTTTCCTGTGTACTATTGTTCCCAGATAATTAAATGCTTCCACTTCTTTAAATGTGTGGCTATCACACGTAAAATCTGTCATTACTCAATCAATTCTGCTGCAGCACATGTACTTAGTTTTGCTTTCGTTTATTTCTAGTCCTCTCTTTTTCGTTTCTTCGTCTAGTTTTCGGATTGCTCTTTTTAATTCTTGCTTGCTTCTTGAGATGATTGCAACATCGTCTGCATATGCTACAATCTGTGTTAATTGTTCCGGTGCCCTCTATTTTTTTTATCGCTTCATCTAATGACAGAGTGAAAAGTAGTGTTGACGTTGCATCTCCCTGTCTTACACCTTTTTTTATTTCTATTTTCCCTGTTGTGCTTTGTCCCATGTCTACAATTGCATTGGATTCTTTCATTGAAATTCTTATCATTTTTCTTACTTTTCTTGGTATTGCTCTTCTTTTCAAGTCTTCCATTAATTGTTCTTTCTTTAATTGGTCAAATGCCTGCTTGAAATCTATGAAAATGATATGCATCTCTATATTATAGAGTGTGAATTGCTGTGACCGTTGATCGCCCTTTTTTGAAACCGTTCTGATAGTCACCTATAGTGTTACCTGTGTGTTTTTGTATTCGTTCTTTTATTATAGATGCTAGCACTTTATATGTCACGTTAAGGAGTGATATGGCCCTGTAATTTCTGCAGTCTGCCATATTGCCTTTCTTTGGTATTGGGATTATAATACTTGTTTTCCATTCTTCAGGCATCACCTCCTGTCTCCATATTCTTAGTATTAATTTAAGGATTTGTTTATATAACTCGTCTCCACCTTCTTTTATTAGCTCTGCTGTTATCTTGTCACTTCCTGCAGCCTTTTTCTTCTTTAATTGTTTGATTGCGTTCTTCACTTCTTCGTATGTCGGTTCTTCTGTGCTCGCCTCTTCCACATTTTCTTCTTCTGTTTCCATGTTGCTCTCTTCTTCGTCTTCTTTGTATAATTCTTCGAAATGCCTCTTCCATGACTCTTCCTTGATATTGATCATTGCTTTTTTGTTTGTTTTTTATTTTTTTTCATGTATTGGTATAACGTTTTGGTATTATTGTTTCTGCAGTCTTTTTCTACTTCTTCTAATTCTTTTTCTATCCACTGTTTATTTTTCCGTTTACATAATTTTGTGGTTTCATTCCTATTTTCTTTATAGGCATTCAAGTCTTCTTCTTTTTGAGTTTTTAACCATCTTGCTCTCATTTGTTTTTGTGCTCTATTGCTTTCATGCATTCGTAATCAAACCATTGTTTATTCTGTGTTTTTTTCTTGTATCCTATAACTTCCTCTGCTGCTTTGCTTATACTGTCTTTGATATATTCCCAGTCTTCTTCTATGCTGGCACCTTCGTTTTCTTGCAATCGTTTTCTTATTTCCGCCTTATATCTGTTTTTTATTTCGTCTTGCTCTAGCTTTTCTGTGTCCCACTCTTTTTTTTTGTTTTCTTGTTGTGATCTAAGCCTTTTACAATTATTTTGCATTTGGTTATTACTAATATGTGATCTGAGTCGATGTTTGCTCCTCTGTATGATCTTGTATCTTTTATTACCTCAGTGTCTCTTCTCTTTATTAACACATGATCTATTTGATTGCCTGTATTTGAACCTGGAATCATCCATGTTATTTTATGAATGCTTTTATATTACTAATACAGAGGGTTAATTTTCTCACACACAAGCAAATTGTATATCAGAAAATATTGAAAATCTGCTAATTTTCGCTGCACCCTAATGCATATGTTAATAATGATCTTGAGATTTTTAAAACTACATTTATAGCCGAATTAAAACTATATTGAATTAGATACTATAACTGTACAAATTAGTGTAAAAAAAGAGGTAAAACTGAAACCACAGATTAGTTATGATATCATACAACAAATACAATCGAGAGATCGATTATTGAAAGAAGGGATAAAACATCATAACTCATAAATGATTGAAGAATATAAAAAGTCTCGCAATAAAACTAATAATTAAAATATAAAACAAAATATATTATAAAAATAAATTAGAATCAACTACACATGACACAAAGAATATTACGTTAGAATAATAAAAACAGTAAATGGGATTGAAATTGAAGATACAGATAATTAGTGTTGACAAATGGAATTATTTTCACTTTGGAAATATTTCGAGATGGAAACATTCCTAAATTTCCGCCTTAACCTTGAATTAATGTACGCGTGTGCGTTTCAATTTTGTCGTTTATAATCTCATTTTTAAATGTTGTGCATCGTCATTTCGCAATGTTTAATTTTTAGTTCATAACACTAAATAATTATAACTTATAACATAACATAACTTATGAAATAAAACTATTATCATTCATCTATAATCAGTGATCAAGGTAAATTTCATGAGTGTGCCATATTAAGTTTTACAATTATTTATTATTTCCTTGGAATGCATTTTTGATTTCTGTGTTTTTTTTTAAATAATGAATCTTACAATTTTCAGTCATTTATTTAGTTTTTACTAGATCAAGCCTTACTTTGTGGAACTCCATAATCATGAAATACATAATACAGAATAATAAAAAAATAAATCAAAATTTATTTAGTTATTCACCTAGATACCTCTTAAACTGTATTTGATTTTCGTTAACTTTTTTTAACATTTGCCATTTCAATAAGCGTTCGGAAATATTTCCACAGAAAGTTTCCAAAAAATAAATTTCCGGAGATTTACCAACACTAGCAGTTATTAGTTATTTGCACTATTTCTCATAATTATTTACTAAGCATTCTCTATTTAGTGGTATTACCAATTAATATGGTAATTAGAATTGCTTACATGGTAAATACTATTTAAAAATATAATTTTGTTGTGATGCAAGACTTTTCAATATTACTATATCTTGCATTTTTATTTATTTATTTTTGGGCGAGGAATCAGGATGGCGGAGCATCCTTCATATCTTATGGCAGCACTAGAATTTAGCCGAATCTGAGGGATATCCACCACCAGTAAGAACTTTTATCGTGCCAAACATCATATTGACACAGTTTTACTTCCTATCCGAGAAGAAGGCATGCTTTTAGTTTTTCTCTGCCATGAAACATTACCAGCTTGTCCGAAGATTATGAAGCGACCCTTGGACTATGAGGCAAACATGCAAACCACTAATCCACTGAGGCTGGTTTTCAGTACTTATTTCTGGTGATACTTTGTCGCACTTAAAATAGTAACTGCATAAACTGAAGAGTAACAGAGGCCCCATTGCAATGACGTGTTATTAGAGTGTAGGAGTAGGTTAAAAAAAGAATCTGATAAATACGATAAATAAATGATGAGTTTTTTCATTTTACTTTTCGACAGTCTCCTTTTAGGTCTATACACTTGTTCCAACGATATTCAAGTCGCTTAATCCCATCACTATAATACGACGAATTAAATGCATCATCGTTTTTTCTGCAATCACTTCTTCATTTGATGAAAATCATTTACCACCAAGCCGATTTTTCAGGTTTGGAAACAAGAAAAAGTTAGACAGAGATAAAACTGGACTGCAAGGTGCATGAGGAAGAATTTTGAATTGTAATTCAACTAATTTTCCGTTGCAATTGCCGATGAGTGAGCCGGTGCATTATCGTGATGGAACAACACTTTTTTTCTAGCCAAATGCAGTCCAATCGTTTTTCCTTTAATTTTTCATTCAGCTGGTCCAATAGTGACGCATAGTATTCTCCTGTGATTGCTTTGACCTTTTGGACATAATCTATAAAGATAACATTACAAGCATCCTAATACACAGCGGCCATAACTTTATTAGCTGATGCAACCACTTTTGCTTTCTTCGGTGCACTGCAACCAGCTTCTATCCATTGTTTTGATTGAATTTTTGTTTTGGGTGTGTAGTGGTGTATCCAAGTTTCATCAATAGTAATAAATCGATGCAAAAATCTAGTGTGATTAGATGCTTAAAAAGGCTCAAACAGTACTCAGAAGTGGTTACACGAATTCGTTTCTGAACTTCAGTTAGCAAACATGGAACCCATTGTGCTGACAGTTTTCTCATATACAAGTGTTCATGTAAGATATGACCAACATGTTCTTTTGATATGCCAAAAGTGTCGGCTATCACACGCACCTTCAATCGACGATCATTTAAAACGAGATCATGAACTTTGGTGACCATTTCATCAGTGGTAGCCTCTTTTGGACGTCCTGATCTTGATTTATCTTCGGTGCTTCTACGACCATAATGATATAATAATGTGATAACTTTGGTTTTAAGTTAATAGTCGAGGAATGTTAAAAACTTACTTACCTAACTTGTTTTGGAAAAAAAATTTTTTAATTAAATTATTTCACATGTTATACGTAAAAAATTAATTTTGGAGAAACTGTACATTCAAAATTAATCAAAATAATACCACTTATATTTCATAGTATTTGAACTATTTTCCCAAAATCTTAAGAAAATCGTATGTCTAGGGACTAAACTATTACCTCCTTTTTGCCAAAAAAAAGCAGTTTTTTTTGCAAAAAGCAGGTTTTTTGGTAATAATTTAGTCGCTAGACATACGATTTTCTTAAAATTCTGGGAAAATAGTTCTAATACTATGAATTATAAGTGGTATTATTTTGGTTAATTTTGAATGTACAGTTTCTCTAAAATTAATTTTTCACGTATAACATGTGAAATAATTTAAATAAAATTTTTTTTTCCAAAACAAGTTAGGTAAGCAAGTTTTTAACATTCCTAGACTATTAACTTAAAACCAAAGTTATCACATTATTATATTATTTATGAAACAAATAACACACGTTTTTTGGGTACACTTGACCTTAAATGATGGTGCAGATTCGCCATGAACACGATCTAACTCTTCTTTGATCTCTTTTTTAATAGCAGCACGAAATTCTTTTTTATCCATATTCACAAAACAACCAATCTCGTTTATTGTTTAAACTTTAAAATTCAAACGATGCCATGAAATATTAAAATTTTAGAAAAAGTTGTTTATATACAGTTGCTAGAACATTTAAATAAAAATAATATAATAAGTAAATATCAGTCAGGGTTTAGGGAAAATTTAAGCTGTGAAACAGCAATATTTGATAAATCAATGGAAAGAAAGCTATGATAACAATGAAGTAATTATAATAGTGTTCTTTGATATAAAACGGGCTTTCGAAACTATTGACCGGGAGAAATTACTAATAAAATTAAAAAATTACGGGGTGGGAGGAATTGTATTAAATTGGTTTGAAAGTTATTTGGATAATAGGAAGCAGCATGTAAAATGTAACCAAAATGTATCATCAGACAGGAACATAGATTATGGAGTACCACAAGGGAGTATTTTAGGACCCCTTTTGTTTAGTCTGTATATTAACGATGTTAGTAATGTCATTAAAAAATGTAAATTTCATCTGTTTGCTGACGACATGGTTGTGTACATTAGTGGGAGGGATAATATTGGTATTCAAAGGGATTTAAATGAGGATATAAATAATATAAGTAATTGGTTAGGAAGTAATAAATTAAAACTTAATGTAAGTAAAACTAAATCGTTAATTATTGATAAAGGGAGTGGGTATCAAGAGGTTTTTAATAATTTTGTAGTTAATCTTAATGGTGAGATAGTTGAAACAGTAGACAGTCATAAGTATTTGGGTATTATTATCGATAAAAAGTTAAAATTTGATGAACACATTAATTACATTTGTAAAAAGATTTCAAAAAAAAATTGGGGTTTTGAGGAGATGTAGTGGTTATTTGTCAACTTGGTCAAAAAGATTGGTTTTTAATACAATAATACTACCTCACTTTTGCTTTGCCGCTACTATTTTATTTATAGGAAATAAAGGGGATTTCAATAAATTACAAATTCTACAAAATAAAGCAATGAGAGTAATACTTAATTGTAATAGATATACAAGAGTGGAATATATGCTAAGTACATTAGGGTGGGTTAACGTTGAAACTTTTTTAAAATTCAGGTTGTTGTTTTTGTGCATAAAATGAAATTAGGGTTATTACCACAATATTTGACAGATAATTTAATATTAGTAAATGAAATTCACAATCACAATACAAGGTTTAACAATAATTTTTATTTAATCCGAAGAAATTCATCAAAAGCACAAAATTCTCTTTTTTATAATGGAATTATTCTTTACAATCAATTGCCTGAACAAATAAAAGGATTAAATTTGAAAATGTTTAAAAGAAAAGTCAAAGAATTCTTTATATCTAGCATCTAGTCATATAATTTATACATATAGTCATTTATATTATTTATTTGTATACTTTTTATATTTATCTGTTATTGTAACTTGTGCTGTTGGTAATTATTGTAAGAAAGTGTAATGAAATGGACCACTGTAGTACCTATATGTAAAGTTATAGCGAATGCTAAATAAAGATTATTATTATTATTGTAACGTTCTTTTTCAAATAATAACACAAGTGCTGTTTAAATCGTCTATTCACAAACAAATATTTATTTCTATACACTAATGAATACACTATAAATTAACGCTATGATTATAAACCATTAAAACTATTATTTACAGACTATGAATTTCCAATATAACATTTATCTTTACAGTTACTATTTATTTCGTTAAACACAGTTAATGACTCGCTGTTGACTGCCTCTTTTCTCCGCGAAGCCGACTTTATACCCTCCTATAAACGTTCCAGAAGTCGCCCGAACATACCATGTATTTCTAGAATACACCAGAAGGCCGTGCGTCTACGCCGCGGCTCTGGAATGTGCCACAGCTCGTTGACGGCCAGACGAGGCTTTGCACTCGTTACACTGCCCCCCTCTTCAAGTCTGTTCTGTCCCAGAATAAGTTTATTCCCTGGTTTCTGTAGAAAGGGTCGTGATGATATCGACAGTCTTCACCTCGACTACACGTTCCATTACGGTAGAAGTAACAGTCTACACTCTTCGTTGGCCTTAATGCGGGCTGTGGGTCAAAACTGCAGACGAAGATCTTGACGTCCGTACCTCTAAAGACAACTTCCAGCATGTTTCTAACGATTCTCCAATCCAGCTGGTCCCGCCCACAGCCGAGTTTGGGAACTGCCAATTTGTTAATACCCCTGGTAAGCAACTCGATCCTCAAATTCCATAATGCCCTCCACAAGTCGGCGTAACTCGGTTTCTGGTAGTAAAACTGCTTGGTTACCAAGTAGTAAATGGATCGGTCATGATCAGGCAAGCGTAAGGATTTACCAACAGAGGGATTTTGTTCTCGAAGTTCATTCAGCCGTCCAAATTTATTTCTAAACACTACTGCGATCCCCCTGGACATACGGAGATCCTCGGAGACACAGTGGGCAATGGAATAATCACCAGGGACCTGGAAGAGATCTTGTTGCATCTCAGTCGTGACTCCGAATCGCGCTTTTCTAGTTCCAGAAAACGCAGCCATAAATTCTCTAAAGGTTGGCTGATCATGTTCAGGCCTTACGGTATTGATAGCCACCTCAGCCTCATCTTCCCGATCCGGGACTGCGTCATTATTTCCCTCATAGTGCGCCAGACGATTGGAGTGTACCACCTTTGATTTCCCCCTTGGCAATTTCTGGATGCGATAAATCAAGTCATTTATTCGTTTCTTCACCTGGTATGGATCCTCCCAATTCCGCTGTAACTTTGGAGAATAGCCACGACGCCTTTGCGGGTTGTATAACCAGACAAGCTCTCCAGGTTGAAACCCTCCTTCTTGGGCTCTCACATCGTACGTAGCCTTCATCCGGTCACTCGCGATTCGACTATTATTTCGGGTTCGGTCGTGAATATCCTCCAACTTCTTCTTTAAGTTGATGACATAATCATTCCCGGCTACCTCCTGCTCTATAGGTGGAGACCCAAATTCCAGATCACACGGTAACCGTAACTCGCGTCCAAACATCACAGACGCTGGTGACTGACCGGTTGTTTCGTGGACCGATGCACGATAAGCCATCAGGAACAGATGCAGGTATTGGTCCCAGTCTCGTTGATGATCAGAGACGACCTTGGCCAAATATTTGCCCATTGTCCGATTCATGCGTTCTACCATTCCATCGGACTGCGGATGTAACGGTGTGGTCCGAGTCTTGCGAATGCCCAACAATCGACAGACTTCTCCAAAGAGTACAGACTCAAAATTGCGGCCTTGATCCGAATGCAGCTCCATTGGCACTCCGAAGCGACTGAAAAACTCTTTGACTAGTACGTCAGCAACAGTCGCAGCTTCCTGGTTTGGTAGGGCATATGCTTCTGGCCATTTGGTAAAATAGTCCATTGCCACTAATATGTATTTATTCCCATCGTCGGTTTCGGGAAATGGTCCGGCAATATCTATGGCTATTATTTCCAGAGGACTACCCACATTGTACTGCCTCATAGGTGCTCTTCGTTTCCCCAAGGGTCCGTTACCAGTGGCACATAGTTCACATTTCCGGCACCACTCCTTCACGTCTTCTTTACAGTTGACCCAATAAAAACGCTCCCTAACTTTCTCCAAAGTCTTTTTCACACCGAAGTGTCCTCCTGAGGCACAGTCATGGAGATGTCGCAATACTGTAGCCACTCGGCTTCTTGGAACCACGAACTGAGACCTAATGGTGGTGCCATCTTCACTCTCCAGTACTCGCTTCAGGAGATCGTCTTCCACCTTCAAGGACTCCCATTGGGCCCAATATGCTTTGAGCGTTCTGTTGAAAGGGCTGACGGCCTCCCAGGCAGGCCTTTCTCCCACGCGCATCCATTCCAGTACCATTTTTAGTTCGGGATCAGCCTCCTGCTGTCGTTGCAATTCTTCCGGCAACCAATTGTCGTTGACGATGGTAGTCCTTAATACTTGGCAAACCCTCTCTTCCAAACGAGAGCAATGACGGCAATCCGTTGGACAGGGTCTTCTTGAAAGAGCATCGGCATTTCGATGACTAGTGCCCGCTCGATGTTCGGTGTCAAAGTCATATCCTTGTAATCGTTCGATCCACCTTGCGACCTGGCCTTCAGGATTACGGAATTGTAGAAGCCATTTCAACGCTGCATGGTCCGTCCTCAATAAAAACTTCCGTCCGTACAAGTATTTGTAAAAGTGCTCAACGGACTTCACGACGGCCATAGTTCTTTTCTGGTCACACAATAATTCCTTTCGGCTTTAGACAAAACCTTACTAAAATAGCCGATGACCTTTTCTTGTCCATCCTGTATCTGAGAAAGTACACCCCCAATGGCCAGATTACTTGCATCTGTGTCAAGTATGAATTTCCCTTCTGTCCGTGGATAGCTCAATATTGGTGCGGTTGTCAGGGCACGCTTCAGCTGTTGGAAAGCTGTTTCACACTCTCCGCTCCAAACATACTCGCGTCCATCTTCAGTTAGCCTTGTCAGAGGCTTCGCTATATTGGCAAACCCAGGAACGAAACGCCTATAGTAGGTACATAACCCAAGAAAACTACGAACTTGGTGTTTATCTTTCGGTGTTGGCCACTCTTGAACTGCACGAATCTTATCGGGGTCGGCTGCCACTCCATTTTGTGATACGACGTGCCCGAGATATTTCACTTCCTTTCTGAATATGCGGCACTTTTTCGGACTCAGTTTCAGATGGGCTCCACGTAGTCTTCGGAACACTTCCTCTAGGTTTTTCAAATGTTCGTTGAATGATTTTCCGACTACAATCACATCATCTAGGTATACCAGGCAGGTCTTCCACGACAGCCCTCTCAGGATGGTCTCCATTAGACGCTCAAAGGTGGCCGGAGCGTTACATAGACCGAAAGGCATAACTGTAAACTGCCATAGTCCGGAACCAATAGTGAACGCGGTCTTCTCCCGGTCTTCAGGTTCCATTTCAACTTGCCAATAACCACTCTTCAAGTCCAAAGTCGAAAACCATCGTGAACCAGACAGGGTATCTAACGTGTCGTCGATGCGTGGTAAGGGATAGCTGTCTTTCTTGGTCACGTTATTGAGCTGCCGATAGTCCACACAAAATCTCGTTGACCCGTCCTTCTTACTGACCAGGACCACCGGTGATGCCCATGGACTGCTGGATGGCTCGATGACCCCTTGTTCTTCCATATCAGTAATAATCTTTTCGGCTTCTGCTCGCCTTGCTAGAGGTAGACGCCTCGGCTGCTGACGGACAGGCATAGAGTTGCCTGTATTGATTTTATGTTTTACTATATTTGTTCGTCCCTTCTGGCTATCGTCAAGAGCGAAGATATCTTGGTATCGGTGAACCAAACCCTGTACCTCTTTCACTTCCGTTCTGTTAAGGTCTTCGCACGAACTAGTAACCATACCCACTAATTTTCCACCATGGTCTTTGGGCACTGGTTTTGGAACATCAGCCATACACCTGGCTACTCGAAATACTGGCACACACTGTCCCACAAGGGTACTCTTCTTCAATGTCACCGGATCCACATTAACGTTCATAATTCTCACCGGTACTCTCTTTCCAACCTTGATCAGCGCTTTTCCCACCAGTATGCCACTATGGATCTTCTTATCACAAACAGGCTCCATCATTCGCACACATCCTACCCGAAGATCTCCATCCAAACCTGCCTCAACAACCATCTCGCTTTGACCCGGCAATATCACATCTTCAGTCAGCAAAACCCTTACAACCGGATCTTCTCGTGGGTGCAACGGAAGTTCTTCGTTACCGACCTTCAAAACACCCTCTTTCAAATCCAACGTAAAACCAAATTTTCTCAGGAGGTCCATTCCCAAGATGAAGTCATCAGTGATATCGGCTACCAGCACCTCATGTTCACGTTCTTCACTTCCAATGCCAATCTTCATCTTCACCACTCCGCGTGTTGGTATCACTTCACCTGTTGCTGTACGGAGTCGAGTAGTTGTCGGTAACAATTTAATACTTGATTGTAGAACATCAGGGCGTACGATGGATTTTGTCGCCCCCGTATCAATAATTAGTGGAACAGTTCGGTTAGCAATCTTTCCATCTACAAACAAACTGCCGTTACTATTCTTTGATGTTACGGCATGGATCGTGATCTCCGGGGCATCTTCACTCGCAGTCAACGTTCGCCCCCTCTTGCCAACCCCTTTTAACTTTTCCGACGGTTGTACTTTTCTTATTTTGGGACAACGGCGTTCTACATGTCCTTGTTCGCCGCAGTTCCAACAACGAGGCCCTCGAACTTCTTGATGATTCTTCTTACGGCTTTCTTCATTCAGAAGAACTCTCAGTACTAACTCCTCTAGGTGATCCTTAGAACCTTCTTCTTCTTCCACAACGGCCCGAACACGCCCGTGACCTCGGGACGCTTGCTTTGCAGCTTCAAATTCTAAGGCGTGAGCAAGCGCGTCATCAGTTGTTCTTGGTCGTGCCAGCCTCAATGATTGTTGTGTTTCCCCGTCTCTTAACCCATCAATGAAGGTCTGCACAGCCAGTTGTCCCAGAAATGAATCGGGTGCCGTAGGGTACGCCAATCGGACAAGCCGCGCAACATCGGCTTCAAACTCCTGCAGGCTTTCTCCATTCTTCTGGATACGATTCTTCACTTGCGTGTGATACACTTGTTGAAGATGCGCGTCTCCATATCTCATCTCCAATCTAGACACTAACAATTGGTAATCATTTTCCTGTCCTGCTGGGATTGTTTGCAGGACGTTCAACGCGTCTCCACGCAAAGCCACAGTTAAAGAAACGGCCTTTTCCTTGCCTGTCCATCCGTTGGCCCCAGCGGCCGCCTCAAATTGTTTGTAGTAGGTGGACCAAGGTATCTTTCCATCGAACGTGGGTGGTTTTACTTTTATCCCTACGGCAGGAACCTTTTCTTCTTTAAATTGTTTCTTTACTTCATTAAACGGCCACTCAGAAGTTGAGGGAAACCGTAGTTGCCTCATTCTATCTTCCAGCATTTCGGTCATATCGTCTTTCTTAGTTGTTGGTGGTAATTGCATTTGGGATATTTTCTCTTCTACCATCTTTATTACCCTATCATGTTCCGCCAATCTACCTTCCAACAGTCCTAACGCGCTGGCATTCTCAAAAAATTCTTCGAAAACTTTGTCTTCCAACGCTTTGACATTTTCCAGTAATTCTCCTTTAAGCCTTCTAGAACTTTCTTCAGACTTTTCTAGTAATTCTTCTTTAAGCGTTCTAGAATTTTCCAGTAAATCTTCTTTAAGCATTTTAACATTTTCTTCCAGTGCTTTAGTATTTTCAAGTAATTCTTCTTTAAGCATTTTAGAATTTTCAAAAACTTTTTGTTCCAGCACTTGAGTATTTTCCATTAGCTTTCTAGCATTCTCTTCGGACTTTCTAGAACTCTCTTCGTGCTTTTGCAGTAATTCTTTTTTTAACATTCTAACATTTTCTTCGGACTTTCTAGAATTCTCTTTGGCTTTTCTAGAACTTTCCAGTAACTCTTCTTTTAATATTCTAGAATTTTCTTCGGACTTTCTAGAATTCTCTTCCATTTTACTTAAAAACACGTTGGTATCAATTGCGGGTCCAGATATCTCGAAGCGGTAATTTTCAGGATCTTCCTTCTGTTCTAAAAGCCATTCTCTTAGCCGTTTTATTAAAACTTCTTTCTTTCCATTACTATCCAAGTCCCTCTCGTCCAATTCCCGTTTTAAATCTATCACTAAGAGATCTTTTAATAGTTTCATCACCATTGTAATTGTTTGTTGAAATCAATTTTAACACTAAACATTTATTCTCACAGCACTTTATTTAATTATTACACGATTTTATTTATTTTAAAACTCCACACCTGACAACACTGTAACGTTCTTTTTCAAATAATAACACAAGTGCTGTTTAAATCGTCTATTCACAAACAAATATTTATTTCTATACACTAATGAATACACTATAAATTAACGCTATGATTATAAACCATTAAAACTATTATTTACAGACTATGAATTTCCAATATAACATTTATCTTTACAGTTACTATTTATTTCGTTAAACACAGTTAATGACTCGCTGTTGACTGCCTCTTTTCTCCGCGAAGCCGACTTTATACCCTCCTATAAACGTTCCAGAAGTCGCCCGAACATACCATGTATTTCTAGAATACACCAGAAGGCCGTGCGTCTACGCCGCGGCTCTGGAATGTGCCACAGCCCGTTGACGGCCAGACGAGGCTTTGCACTCGTTACATTATTATTATATAATATTTGGCTCCAACTTTTACAGCTGTCTTATAAAAGGTTATAAATTTGATAAAAGTCACTCATGTGTTCATTGTGGTGCTATTTCTATATTACTTACCTCACTATTCAGAGCACCCTCATACGTCCACGGATTGAGTTCACAAGAAGGGAAAAAATTTTAATTCGAAAAATGTCATTCTTGATAAAAAGTTTTGCTTGCTGCAAAACCCCAGGAAATTAAAACAAATTCACGTTTTATTTTACCTGCTTCATTTTATAGTCAATTTTCTGAGAAACCATATGTAATTTTGCACTAAGTTCAAAACTTTAACAATAATCTAGTGGGTGATGTTTATGTGATTATTAAGCAATAATTCTTTCAAATTGTCATGCAACAGTAATTGTTTATTTCTAATCAATACCAAAAATAATAACGAAAAACTAACATTAAGTAAAAATGAACACCAACTATTCGACGTAGCCTTTACCAACCTCAAAACATTTCTCTACTCTAATTCGAAATACTTTGATTTGAAAGAATTATTGCTTAAAATTGACATAAACGTCACCCACTAGGTTATTGTTAGTTTTCAACTTGGTGCAAAATTCCATATGGTTTCACAGAAAACTAATTATAAAATGAAGTAGGTAAAATAAAACGTGAATTTGTTTTAATTTTCTGGGGTCTTACAACAAGCAGAACTTTTTATCAAGAATGACATTTTTTGATAAAATTAACAATAAGTTTTTCCCCTCCTGTGAACTCAATCCGTGGACACACTGTATCTCATTTTTGGATTTTTAATATGGTATTTAAGTAAGATATTAAGACGAAGGTGACAAATTATTACATTACATTATTATTATATTTTATGTTTTTAATAATGTGAAATAAAACAATTATAGACATGTAAAAACTTTTTTATCAATTATGTGTTGTATACATTAAATACATCTGGGTGATATTTCTTTTTGTATATATTAGTACTGAAGTAAATATAAATAATTCGTCAAATGTAAATAATTATGTACATCATAAAAAAGAAGAGATTCTTTAATAGTTTTTACTTATTTTATATAATATATAAATTGGCTATCAAATATACAAATACTATCAATTAATTTCATTACTTATAAAAAATAATTATGTACAAAGGAAGACATAATACATATTTTTAAAAATATCTTCGCACTTAAAAATAATTAATCGTTGTTAAGTTTTAAACCATTTATAAAAATAAATCGTTATGGTTACTTCTATGCTGCTATCTCACTATAAACAAAGAAGTAAAAAAATTTGAAAAATATTTATCAATATGTATTAATTACTTACCTCGTAAGTTCCCTTCCTGCAATTAGACCAGTTCTTGACCTTGATCTTACTAGTTGAGCTCTTCTTTCAGCTACAGATTTTAAGAAAACCATTGTAATTTTCATAAGCATTGAAATATTAATCTAAATGCTAAATGTTAAATAATATAGCCAAATAATTTCAAGGTTCTTACCAGAAATCATTTCCAAATGACAATCGCAATCTTTTAAAATGATTAAAATTTGAATAATAGGATTTCAATAAAAGTTATAATAGAATCCACTTACCGCCAGCTGGTCTTGGACCTCTTTTACGTTTCTGTTCCCTACTAAAAGCACTACCAGTTTGAAGAGCTTCCAGTAAACTGCAAACCAGATGACAATTAATCTACTTTTATTCTCGTTCCAAACCAGAAATAATATTCAGTAGTCTTTAATTTTGAACAATAATATTCTTAAAGAAATTAAATTACATTATAATTAGTAACTTAGAATAGTACCTGTCCATCACACCCTCTTGTGTTTCTGATGGGTTCATATCAATTATTGCCCTCTTCCTTGCTGCACGTTCTTGTTTCTCTTTTTCTGCCTTCTCTCTTGCTAATCTTGCTTTCTTATTCTTCTCTTCAATATCACGTTCTCGTTCATTATCTTTGTGTGCTGCCTATACAAACATTAAAATAAGAATAATATTGATTGTTACTCATTATCATAAAAACTCACTATAAAATGATCTTTAAAAGTTTTCAAATCCGTAAAGAACTCTTCTAATGCATATTTCTGTTTATCAAAAACATAATATTCAGAAAGATCTGTATATAATGTTTCCATCTTCTTAAACATATTCTGCATAACCAAACACTGATCTTGTGCTTCTTTTGCAAATGACTTTAAAACAAAATTAAGGAAATTACTGTAAAAATTAAATTATAAACTACAACTAATAGAATAAGAATAAAAAGGATACACTCATTGTTTCTGCAAATTTATCATCATCACTTTGTGGTATTTTATTATTGGCTAAATCAGTTTCAAGGTTTTTAATACTGGTATCCATTTGTTTAAGTGTTTTCTGTATAATATCAAGTGATACACGACTAGCTCTGGAGAAAATGTTACAGTTAATCATGAGCACAATAATTCAATTAATTAAAGCGTAACTTACTTATCTATATGTGACAATTCATCATAAAAATTAAGTAGTTCTGGGAACTTCTTTTCTACGGTCTCGACAATGTAGTGAAGTAGAGTATGTTTATTTTGTACGTCTTTTGTGCCAGTTAACTGTAAGCAAAATAATGTTTAGCTTGATCACACTTTGTAAAAGATTAATGGACTTACCTTTGTAAGGAAGCTAATTTCAAATCCGAAAGTTTGTGCATTTCTACTACCGGTGTTCATATAATTTCCAAGCAATAAAATAAGTTCTAATAATTTAGCAAATTTCCTGCTTTTCTTGATTTCTTCACAAGCAGCTGTTCCTGCTACAATATCCTGCAAGAAGAATATGTTATTTGTCAACTTTTAGTTGTACATTGTAATACATTTCTTCACATATCATTAAAAATGTAAATAATTTTTCCTTTCGCCATAGGAAACCTAACAATATTCGTGCAATAAGGTAGGCTTGAAAGTTGGCAATATCAATCATGCTCTAAAAACAATTGATAAATGACGTTTGCATGCGATATGAATAGTTTCCGCACACTAATGACACTACACATCGCAAAATTTAAATTATTCCATATTATATTTTTTATTAAATATTAACTAATAATAAAACATTAAATCCGGCAAAGCATGGGCAGCAAGCAACTAAGGACTGCAAATGATTTTCTATCAGTGATATACAAGTTTTTCGTCTACCTGCCGGATTCTTGAAAAATGATCACCAAAAGTTAAACAGTAACATAAAATATTAATAAATTAAAATAAGAATATGTTAGAATGACTTGAAATAATGAATAAAAACTAACATAACACCAGATTTTTTCAATAATTTATTATTAAATTAATATAACTAAGGGCCGGTATTATAAAACTTTTTACTTCCTAGATAAAATTTACTTTGAGAGTAAATTCATTTGTTCTGTCAATTTCATATGCAAAAGATAAATAATTATAGCATATAGGTGGAATGCAGGCCAGTGCTGCTTGAGTAGACGCAGGGTGCTGGCTATGTCAATTGTCAAGAAGGCATCACGTGAAACCCAACATGCGTGTAGTCGAGTTCAAGTTATTTAAAAGAGGGGTGTTAGGTTCGTATGTCTGCTGCTGTTGACGTAATTCGGTAAATGTAAACAGTAATAAATATAAAAGAAATTCTATATCACATATTTATTAACAAAACATTACTATAAGTGTTATAAATGAAAAAATTTAAAAATTACTTAAAAGATTGTTACTCTATAATAATTTCACTTTGTTTTTAATTTAAGTTAAAAATTGAGATAAATCATGAAGGAAATTATCGTTTTTTGGGGGTTGTAGGAAAAATAGTGTACATAACTCGCTAGAAAGTCTTTCGCACCCTCGTGCGATATCTGTCACTTTCCATGCTCGTTATGTAATATACTATACAATTACAAAAGTTTATCAGCATAAAAAAATAAGAAGTATGTACTATTTAATATTTGAATTTATTTACATAGTAATAAATGCCATGAGGGATGTTCAGGTTATCACCTGATAACTAAGTTATATATACAGTGTGTCCCCAATATACCTTTCAAGAGGAAAGTTTTATTATTAAATAAAATAATATAATAAAATAAAATAGTCTTCATTACTCACAAGGATTCTTTATTTAATACCGGATACCATTTTTGGACAGATGCATCTGTCCTTTTTGAATCTGATATTAGTTTATCAAAGCAGGGTACCTGATAAGCCGCAATTTTGGGCCACACTCCATTAAAATACATGCAATTGCTTGGGCCACTGTAGAATTTACTAAAAAATGTCATTCATCCGACAAAGTGAACCCTTACTAGAAGACAGCCATCAAGAGCGTTCTCTGCACGATAAAATATCCAGATCAGATAGCAAGGTTGGGGGAGGGGAGGTTAAATACCTCTGAAGTGTCTCCTTGACCTGCAGAAGCTTTAATTTAAACTTAATTTAATCACTGCGAACGTACAGAAGAATTCTCCATACGCCGAACAATACAGATTATATGACTGGGGAAGGGGAGGGGAACATTCGAAACTTCATTTTAACCTGCGAACGCTAATCTGTGATCAAATCCAGCAGACAAGGACGAAACAATCTCGGAATGCCGAACTATCTATATGATAGGGAAAGTTAGGAAGAAGGGGAAGAGGTAGGATTTATGTAGGTTCCGTATTACAGCGCAACCACTCTACCGCAAATCTTTGAAAGTTTCCTAGGCTAGCTAGAGCTAACATTCAGTCGAAGCGTTATTAACCTACACGAGAGTTGTCAGACTTTGAAATATCCAAGTCAGATGGCAGGGGGGGGGGTAAATTCCATTGAAGTGTCTCTTTGACCTGCAGTAGCTTTAATTTTAAGCTTAATTTAGTCACTGCTATATACGTTGAATTAAGATTTTACATATTAATTATAAAAAATATGGAAAAATGATCATCGGTCAAGAAATTATAAAATTAAAAACAAATTATTTAAAAAAAAACACTATAGTTTGTCTGAGATGTCGCCTAAACTAGAACGGATGTTCGCGAAAAAAGTTTCCAGCTGTGGACAAGCCCTCTCAGGGTTGTATGGCGAAAATCATATACCATTTAAAAGTTTTGTTCACAAAATCCACCATTTTTAAATAAGTCCATTTCCTCATACTCGCATTTAGGGTTTTATGTAACTTTCCTTCAAGGCTTTCTTCGCAGGCGTTTTCAAATATTGTTCGTCTAAGATGGGTAATACTAACATACTCATCTTCATCATTTTCTTCTTCCCTGTCTTTTTGGAGGATATCTTTCAAAATATTTTCAGTGTTTTGTAACCTACCTCTCTACACACCAAAATAGTATTTCACAAATAGGGGAAGTCCCGCATTTAGACAACTAATAATAATAAATCACTTCGCTGAGTTCGCACGGTTGCTACGTTTAAATAAGAATCAAATTGAATTTTTATAATCCCGGGATTTAATGTGTATAATCCCAGGATTAACGGGTCTGAAAAATTCTCAGGATCGCGAGATTTCGGGATTAGGGATTCCGAGATTTCGGGATTGGATGCCCTAATTCATACGGTATTTTTCATGTAGCCCTCCTTAAAATAGAGGCAGCAAATGAAGTTCTGCACTTAGGACTTCCTTTCTGTAGTACATACAAGTGACGCAATTTTAAGCAGCAATTTCTGAAAAGTGTTAATATATACAATAAAAATATATACTTACTGGCTTGCAGTCATTAACCATTTCAGTAAAGTGTTGTCTAAAGCTAAGCGATTTCAGTCGAGGTAATAGTCGTTTAATTTCTGATAATTTTACACAGAATTGTTCGGCTTCAGTGAGTTGATCATAGCAGTCTTTATATTGTTGTAATTTAGCCAGTTGATCAGCTGGTGGTAAATACTGTAGAAATCAAATATAAGTAAATCTATAGGTAGGTTTTATAACAAAATTAAGTAATTACCTGTATCAATTGTTCTAACACACTTTGTGTTAAAACTGTATCATCACACTTAAGTAAACATTTCTTAATATCATCGTATGGCATGTGTTTTAATGACCCACCCAATAATATACTAATATTTTGAGCTACTTTGCCATCTAGCACTTTCAATTCTTTTATTTTCTTTAAGGTACCAAAATTGACATTTCTAAAACAATCGATTAAAAATATCCAATAAAAAATACATAATTAACAAAGATAAACGTACTTATCTACTACATCATCATCTAGTCTTTTTGGAGGTGGTTTTGAACTGAATTTCTGAGCTAGTCCTTCTAGAATATCAGGAGAAGCTAGTTTCTCCTCTTGCACTTTAACCCAGAATGACTTTTCTGACATCTTTTGAGGAATAATCTATAAGAATAATTAATTAAAAGAAAATTAACTGACTTGATTGTCATTATGATACATACAGCTTTCCAATTGGCTCGCTTCAATGGTCCTGTAACCTCCCATTTCTTTTTAGGTTTAAGACCATGAGGTAGAATATCAGGATTAGCCATTCCAGGTAATGGAACCATTCCAGGCATAGGTGGTGGAGGCATTCCAAATGGAGGTGGTCTGGGTCCAGCACCCATACCGGGCATTGGTGGAGGTGGAGGACCACTACCCATACCTGGCATAGGTGGAGGTGGAGGTCCAGTACCCATACCAGGCATAGGTGAAGGTGGTGGGCCAATACCAGGCATTGGTGGAGGTGGAGGTCCAGTACCCATACCAGGCATAGGTGGAGGTGGTGGGCCAATACCAGGCATTGGTGGGGGTGGAGGTCCAGTTAAAACTTTGGCAACATTCTCTACACAGTTTTGATCTAGTTTTCCTGTTGAAATGGATGCACCTGAGGCACGTCCTTCTGCTATGGCTAATTTGGCTAAAGCTTCTTCTTTGGCTGCTATGGCTTCATCAAGTTGCTTCTTAAGTTCATCATGTTTAGATTGTTTATCTTTTTCAATTTCAGTTGTTTTATCTGTATGAATGAAATTACTTTATATTGATGTTAAGAAAATAGGGCAGTTTAGAAATTACCTATTAAACCATCTATAAGTGGTTGTAAATCTAAATCAAAGTGCCTCTTACTAAGATCAGGATCTAAACCAGATTTATGTAAAACTATTTGTGTTATGCATTCTTCAATAAATTTATAATAAGCTGGCCTGTCAAATGTAAAATAATAATAAACTTGTTAACTTAAGTACATTAATAAGAAAGCTTACCGGATATAATAATCATCTCTAATAAATAATAAATGTTGTAAAATACTGAGGAAATAAGGTTCAGCTGGTGTATCTAATGTTGTATTTTTTAAAACTTCAAAGCAATCATTAATGTCATCTATTTCCATTCGTACATTATCGAATCGTGACTGTAATTCATCTGCATCTTCATCTTTTAAGTTTTCAAATATATTGTACTGATTTTTAACTAAAGGAGTTGATTGATTTTTGAGAAAGTCTAAAGAATAAATAATAATTGATTAAAATTAGATCTTGATAAATTGTTATAGAAATACCTAATTTATCATAAAGTCCCTGTCGAACGATTTCATTCCTTAAATGCATCCTAAATTCAAAATCATCTGTTTGAGATAACAGGGCATTTATGAATTGTAAGCACAGACTCTGAAAAATGATAATAGTCATAATTTATAAATATTAGCAAATACAATAATACTTCTATAATTTATAGTACAAAAGGTATTCTGTTTAGAACTATGGTAAAGTACGAGGGTGGTTTGATAAGACAGTGACTTTTTGAATAAGATATTTATTTCGGCAAATAAGCGTTTTATTTTTCAACATAGTCTCCTTTTAACTCGATACATTTAGTCCAGCATTTTTCCAATTTTTTTATTCCTTCCAAATAATAGGTTTTCTCAAGGCCCTCAAAATAGGCGTTTGTTTCAGCGATGACCTCTTCATTCGACCTAAATCTCTTACCGCCCAGCCATTTCTTTAGGTTTGGAAACAGGAAATAGTCACAGGGAGCTAAATCTGGAGAATAGGCTGGATGGGGTAGCAGTTCGTAGCCTAATTTATGGATTTTTACCATGGTGACTACACACGCGTGCACCCCTGCATTGTCTTGATGGAACAGCACTTTTTTCTTCGCCAAATACGGCCGTTTCTGCTTCAAATCAATATCGGATTTGTCCAAAAGCTCTTAATATTCGCCGGTGATCGTTTTACCCTTTTCAAGATAATCGATGTGAATGACACCGCGTGCATCCCAAAAAACTGTGGCCATGACTTTGTTGGCCGACAGACCCACCTTGGCCTTCTTTGGTGCACGTTCACCCGGAGAAACCCACTGTCTTGACTGTTCCTTGGTCTCTGGTGTAGTGTGATGGATCCATGTTTCGTCTACGGTAACGAAACGCCGCAAAAACTCGTTCGGGCTGAACATCGCCAAATACTCCTTTGAAGTGGTCAAATGGTTGCGCTTATGGTCGAGTGTGAGCAATCGTGGCACCCATCGCAGGATAGCTTTTTCATGTCCAAATACTCATGTAAAATGTGATGTACCCGCTCAGTTGAGATGCCTACAGCCTCAGCCACCTCACACGCTTTCTTTCTTCGATCGTCCAATATCATTCCATGGATTTTATCGACGATTTCTGGCGTGATGACCTCATTTGGGCGACCTGAACGTTCGGCGTCACTTGTGCTGGAACTCAGTAAACCACTTCTTAACCATTGAAATTGATGGTGCAGAGTCCCCATAGTATTTATCAAGCCTTTCCTTGGTTTCGGTGATGGTTTTTTTTTACTCAAAAAATAATGCTTAATCAGCACACGAAATTCACTTTTTTCCATTTTCGTTAAAATTCACGAGGTTGTTTGCTTTCAATGGCTCTCAAATACAAACTAAATGGCGCAGCCTTCTCAAAACTTTACAGTAGTCTATTTATAGATGGCAGTTGACGGGAGCAGTGTTTAGAGTCGCTGCATCTAGTTACCTAGGACAGCTGGTCGACCAGAGTACCGCAAACCGCCGCCATATTGGGGCAAACGAAGCACGAAATTGTTCATTATTTGTTCTGTATTGAATTAAATCAAATCCATGTTTACTTTAAAAGGTTTTTCTTATTCTGAATGATCAAACCTCTAATAAGTCAAACATGTAAAACGTGGTTTTAATTTGCCCATTATTAAAAATAACCCTTCTCTACCCCAATATGGCGGCGGTTTGCGTTACTCTGATCGACCAGCTGGCTTAGGTGACTAGATGCAGTGACTCTAGCAGTGTTGCATTTAAAGTTACTACGCGGGAAATTCAAAAAGTCACTGACTTATCAAACCACCCTCGTATTTTAGAAATCATGAAAAATGTGCAAAATACTTACTTAATTACTTTAAAAGTGTGTTTTGTGTTCCACAGGGTCTACAATAAATCTTGTTTTATTAATATTACATGAAATCCTTTCTAGGTTATACAAAATTAGGAGGAGTGATTCGAATTATTCCTGATTGGTTACAAAGCCAAGTTGAAAACCAGTAAATTTTTTAATTTTCTTTAGATAAAGAATTAGAAATGTAGTCTTGCAACGCATCACGTACATTAGCAGCAGATATTTTTGAAATCCCTATATTGAATAATTCGAATAATTTTATATTGGCTACACTGAATAAACCAGTACCACATGTCGCTTATTTTCATTTATCTACAACTTTGATACAGAGGAAAAATGAATACTGATATATGTATAATATGTAGTGTGTAAGTATAGACGTATTCACATGTAAAATTACAGTATTTATAAGATAAATCCTTTAATCTTCTTAATAAGAGTAATTGTTAAGGTCTTTTGATTTGTAATGTAATTGCATATCATTTAAAACTTTTCGTAATTTTCTTGAACAAATATTTAACTGTCAAATATTTATTTTTATTTTATCATCCTTAAATCATCCTCATCATCATTTTTGATAATTTTGAGAATTTCTATATTTTATTCAAAACTGTCAGAGAGCCTCCAGTGTTGAATTTCTTATTTTCTACTGTTTTGTTTCCGCTCCTAACCAGGAGAGGTCTATAGACAAGAAAGGTTAGATGGTATGACGAGAAAATCTAAAGAGAGAGAGAGAAGGTTCGCCGACTTGTCCTGCAAGGTGCTGAGTGATTATTTCAATAATATTTCATTATGTTTTGTAATCAAGATTGCAGTACATGAGTCAAAATCAAGATCAATTGACATCCTTTCTTATTGGTATTTGTGATGATATAATTCTTCGAAGACAGGATTTCTACATGCCCTGTGAACGTTTGATATTACTATCGGTGCAGTAACTTTGTTAAGGAAATTTGTGTATGCGTTATTTGCATGAATTATTTAAAAACTTTTCATATAGTGTGTCCTGTTTTGTTAATTATTTAATTCATTATTATTGCTAAAGCAACTTGGTATATCTTTTAAACATTATTTAATTACAAACTATTTAGTTTAATCAACGAATTTGTATTATTGTATTAATTCAATTTAATTAAAAACATTATTGTTAATTGAGATTGGTGATTTCAGTCATCACAGATTATTTTAATTTTAGTTGAATTTGTTTTGATTATTTGCTGGTTAGAATTTGGGCTGCCAAATGAATGTAAATAAATTCATTTTGGTATATTTTATTGATTACACATTTGCGCAATTTTCCTTTTGTGGTTATCTCTGTTTCAATCAAATAATTTCGCTAACTTTTATGTATCCTGATAACCTGCTATCAGTTTGCTTTAATTATTTGTTTTGTTTGCCATCTGATATTGTTATCGCCTCTGAGTATTATTGACTTATTTGTTTGATGTTATCATTAATTGAATTATTATTGACATTTTCTTTATGTATGTATGTTTTCTTGATATTGCCCCATTGTTTTGAATGTGTCTTTGCTATTTTTATGTGTAATACTGACTTTGGTTATATTAGCTCATTAAATTCCTACCTACCTACCATCTTTTATTTTTTTGAACCTATCTCAGATGCAGCTGTAGGGCTGGTTTTATATTAATATTTATAGTTTTCCACAAAATACATTTTTAAGTAAATCAACCTTTTTTTTATAATTTTGTTTATTGTTTATATCTTTATTTGGTGGAACTCCAAAATCATAAAATACTACCTGATAATTTGCTTAGCTGTCAAAACAATTGTCAGGTAGATTATAATAAATTGTGAAACTTTTTACTAATCAATTTTATTTTATTTTTTTTTGTAATTTTACGAGCCATAGAACAAGTTTATTTCTTTATTATAATGCATCTTTATTATAATATTCTTAATTAACTTTTTGTCACGTAGGAAAATGGAGAATGCACATAATGTTTCAGATTTCAATGAAACTTAGCAGAAGTAACACATACCAATAAGTTGTCCAATGGTGCAAAATTTCATCAAAATTTCCTTCAAAGAATAAAATGCAAAAAGTCAAGCTTTACATCATTAATTCCAGAGATATGAATTCTTCAGGTTGTCACATATTTCACACTTTGGGATATCGATGTGTAATTGATGAACTTTGACGCCCAATGACTTCATATTAAAAGCATGTCTTGGGTTTAGATTAAAAGACTAAAGAAACCTGAAATATTGTCTATAAAATTTAAGATTGCATGTGCATTAATTAATAAACGACAACTGAAAACATTTATTAACGTATTTTATCTGCATATCGTTCTAGCTAAGCAACACCCTGTTAAACAGTTGCTAGACACTGACAAAGATAAATGTCATCAAGTATGTGTGCACTAGAATCAGCGTACAAATGTAATTTGAAGTTTTTAATTTTTGACAAGCTAATCAAAAACCAACCTGTACCAAAAATATGTAAAATAATATCTTTTTTCTCCAACCGCACGAATATGACACTATAACATCAAATTATTTTGTATAAAAAGTAGACCATTTAAGAACTGTTACTCGTTACCATAGCAATTGTACAAAAAGCAATCACTTTTTGTACAATACAAAAAGTAGTCTGAGGTTATGTATGAACTATTTTCCGCGGTGCTCTATAAGATTTTCTTTTATACCAATAATACGAAGTAATAAGTAGAAACTTTTATTTAAATAATAATCATTTATCTTTTCTATGACAATATTAAAATATTATTGTTTATTGTTTCCAGCCTTATTTTGTGGAACTCCATAATCATGAAATAAATAAAGATTATTAAAAGTTTCACAGTTTTATTAAAATATAACCTGACAATATTGTTTCAACAGCTATGCTGTCATTATCAAAGGTAATATAATTATAAACAAACACGTCGCTAAGGTAGATACAAAATAGGTAACTAGATAAAATAATAATAATAATAAAAATCATAATTAAACATCTAATACTTCCAGTAACGGAGAATTACTGAGCTCAAGTTGTTCATTCATTAAAGGTACCCTGAGTTTGTGTTTGTATATCTCAAAGGCTTCTAAAATGTCTAATTTACGTTTGTTATTACAAAAATGTAGGAATTTAATATTATTTTGAGGAGTCATTGTGTGATTTTGTTCTAAAAGGTGTTTGGCGTAATTCGATTTTTCAGGATGTTTATTTTTGTAATGACGTACGTGTTCTTTATATCTTATGTCAAAATTTCGAAGTGTTTGTCCAATATATACCGAACTACAAAAAGAACAATTTAAACGGTAAATGCCCGATTTCATGATATCATGTGTTCTGTCTTTAGCATTAAATAAAATTAAAAAAAAAGTGTTAGTATTGGTTTTAAATGTTATTTTATAATTGTTGGTTTTTCTTAGTATATGTAATACATATACTAAGAAAAACCAACAATTATAAAATAACATTTAAAACCAACACTAACACTTTTTTAATTTTATTTAATGCTAAAGACAGAACACATAATATCATGAAATCGGGCATTTACCGTTTAAATTGTTCTTTTTGTAGTTCGGTATATATTGGACAAACACTTCGAAATTTTGACATAAGATATAAAGAACACGTACGTCATTACAAAAATAAACATCCTGAAAAATCGAATTACGCCAAACACCTTTTAGAACAAAATCACACAATGACTCCTCAAAATAATATTAAATTCCTACATTTTTGTAATAACAAACGTAAATTAGACATTTTAGAAGCCTTTGAGATATACAAACACAAACGCAGGGTACCTTTAATGAATGAACAACTTGAGCTCAGTAGTTCTCCGTTACTGGAAGTATTAGATGTTTAATTATGATTTTTATTATTATTATTATTTTATCTAGTTACCTATTTTGTATCTACCTTAGCGACGTGTTTGTTTATAATTATATTACCTTTGATAATGACAGCATAGCTGTTGAAACAATATTGTCAGGTTATATTTTAATAAAACTGTGAAACTTTTAATAATCTTTATTTATTTCATTAAAATATTAAATTAATTAAAGACATAAAAAAACAAATTCGACGTTTCTATTAAAATTTTAGTTGCTGCTCGGAACGTCGAAACGGCGTCGCAAAAACAAAAACCAATCCTAACCTCTAATTATTTAACGGTAAACACATATATCTTAGGCAACGCCTGTCGAAATTTCTTGGAATTTTCGACGAAATGGGAGTGAGGTTATACATTTGTGAGTATTTCTTAATGATATTAATTCTTAATATTCAAATTGCCACTTTTTACACAAATTAGAATTGCAGTAAATAACAAGTAGTTTAACGTCATGTTGTTTATTCTAAACAATCCTCTCACATAGTTTGCTAGTTAAAAATAAGCAGTTGGAGAAAAAATAGTATGTTTAATTCGTACAAAAAATGCGTTTTTGGGACTCATAAGGCTGCCAGACTCGACGCGTTAGCGGAGTCTTCTTTCTGTTTGTGTTCTGAAGTGTTTGTGTTTCTACTTTGTGTTCTGTATTTTAGTTATTTGATAAAATTGTAAATATGCATGGTCATAGTATTCAATTTGACTACTGCGTTTTTAGAATAATTCATACCACTTCTGTTTGTGACGCACATCTAATCTTAAATTTTATGGACAGTATCTGTAGTAGCAGTAATCATGTGATCATAGACAAAAAAAAAGTGGCTAATTAGAGGGAGGAGGGACAACGTGACTTTTCTGCATTGCACTGATGACATTTAATTAAACATGTGTTTATGTGTTTATTAATCTTTATTTATTTCATGATTATGGAGTTCCACAAAGTATGGCTCGAGACAGTAAATAATAATAATAATAATAATAATTGTTTATTTCCTCACAGGTTAAAATATTCTGTAATATATTCTGTAAATATTCACCTAAAATTAGGAAATATTCTGTACACAACTAAATAAGTATCTGTGAGCTTATACTTAAACATAAAAGTAAATTAAACATGCATACATAATCTTTAACCTCATATACTTTTCAGTGTCGAGGCGTCAGACACACTGAGCCGCAGAGTGGATATGTGAGTGTGGGACGAGGCAGCAGAGCCATATAGGCAAGTACACTGCGCTCGTGGTTTACCCATCGAGTCCTGACTGACGCAAACTCGACTTAACTATGTTAAGCGATATGAATTCACTATAACCACTCTGCCATACTGCCGACTAGTAAATTAAACATAAAACATTAAAAATAACAGTATAAACAATTAACCATTCATTCATCAATTATTCATCGTATTTATTAACAGCTGCAATAATGGTAGATTATTATCAGACGTAATATCGCATACACTACAAATAGAATTAAAATTTGAACACATCACAGTTACAGGGCTCCTTCATAGAATATTGGTTCTAGTAAACCTGTTATAAAAGAATAAGGCATTTCTAGAATTTTGTCTGGGTACATTAAATGAGATTTTATGTAACAAATTCGGACAATCAATTTTGTTATTTAATAAATTGTAAAGAAATCTAATGCTAAGAATTATCCTTCTCGTTTGTAATGATATCATACTCAACGTATTAAGCGATACAGTATATTCAAATTCATGTTTTTGATACACTCCTGTTGACAAATAAATGTTAAATTTCACAAAACGTCGCTGTACAGATTGTATTTTGTCAATGTAAACATTATAAATGGGATGCCAAATTAAGAACCCATATTCTAATTTTGATCTAACAAATGCGAAAAATAAAATTTTCATAGAGAATATGTTAGTAAAATCTTTACAGTTTCTGTAAATAAATCCTAAAGATCTGCTTGCTGCTAATACTGTCTGATTAATGTGATCAGTAAAACTAAGTTTATCGTCAAATACAATACCCAAATACTTAAATGTATTGAAGCGATGCAAAATGTGACTATTTATTTTATAATCATAAATTATTGGGCAATGCAATTTGGTAAATGACATAACAGCACACTTATCTACATTTAGGTTGAAGCGATTGTCCTTACACCATTTTGTTAATTGAGCAATATTCTTTTGTAAACATACAATCATCTTTGCTTTCTATTCGTTGAAAAATCTTTAGATCATCTGCAAAAAGTAAATGTTCGCATTTTAGATTTAACAAAAGATCATTAATGAAGATTAAAAGGAGTAAGGAGCCCAAGTTCGATCCTTGAGGAACGCCGGAAGTTGGTGTAAAAGGAAGTGATAAAACGCTACCATATTCTATATAAGATTTGCGATTGAAAAGATAAGAATATAATAATTTTGTAGTGATACTGTTATAAGGTTAAATTGGGCAGAATCAATCAATACTTTGTATATTAGGGTGGTTCTTATTTGGATCATGTTGGAATTTCTGTTTTGCCAGGTGCCCATTTAATTCCAAAAAAAGAACTGAACATTTTAAGATTAATACGAACTTCCTATCTCTATTCTAATCATTCGCTGTAACGACGAGAAGTTTCCCATTTAAAATACTTGGGTTTTTCAATTCTTATGCATATTATTCGACCACTGGGACAAATGTTTGGAAAAAATTTGAAAATTGATTTTATAGAATTAAGGAGCTTCGATGCTACTTTCAGATGAAAAAAGAAATTATATGGGACATTCTACATCACTTCAACCCTAATTGAACGGTGCATTATTTTGAATTTATTTGTAAATCGTTGGAAAAAATCTAATGCGCCATATAATTTTTTTTTGTGCCTAAAAGAAGTATCGAAACCTGTTAACTCAAAAAAAAAAATCAATTTCCAAATTTTTTCTCAACAATTTGTCCCAGTGGACAAATATATACATAAGAAGTGAAAAAAGCGTGCATTTTAAATGGGGAAACTTCTCTTCGTTACAGCGAATGATTAGAATAGAGATAGGAAGTTCGTATTGGTCAAGGTAAGATTGGTAAGATTTTCAGTTTTTTTTTTAGAATCAAATGGGCACCCGGCAAAACCGAAATTACAACATGACCCAAATAAGAACCACCCTATTGTATATACATATTGGAAATGCATGTACTTGATAGAAAAGTGTTTATAAAGAATGGCACTGAGACAGGGAAATGATGCGATAAAGAGAAATATCGTTACCTCTACAACGTACCGTACCATCAAAATTTATAATAGACATTGTTGACAATAAGAGTAAAAAAAATAAGAGTGAACTACAGCCTGTAATCATGCCGCCGGTTTTTATGATCAAGGGCAATATATGTATTTTAATCTTGGATCTGATAAAATTAATTTATATTATTACTGCATAGCTTTTAAATCTTCTGGTCATAGTTAAAGGGAATTCGAGAAATCCTTAATTTATTTGAAACAACTGTTATCATAAAATTAGTATATAAAGTGGTAATCTTTGTGGTTAGTGGAATATGTAAATAACAATGTATATCACAAACTAATTTTGCAGGTGGACTTTGATTGTGGTTACTGATTTTCTTTTTATTACTATGAGCTATATAGGTATACTTTACCACAAAAATAAAGTGAATTACCAGTTTTAGAAATTTTTTACTCTTTGAGCGCAATCATATATAAGTAGAACACACAATCACATTATGAAGTAATCAAGTATTTTCATTACATATGTATGTTCTAAAAAGTGCATTATTTATTTAATTCATCTTGAAGACTTACCCAGAGTTCATGATTAGATGTCATAGTAATTCCTTCTACAATTGGTAAAAATCTTTCACATTTTCGTTCTTCCCCTAATTTCGTTATCGCAGATAAAGCCTTCTCAATTCCTGATAGCCTAGAGTTATTATCAGATAAAAAACATAAGGCAGCTAAAATCTGCAAGCAGGAAGAAATAATCAAAAAATATATAAAAAATGTAAAGTTTTGTTTTATATGTAGCATCCAGTTGAAAGTCTAAGGATATTTGGCGCCTACATCTGTTGCTTCAAAGTCAAAATTTCTATTACTAATCTTCTAGTCAAATTTGCCAATACATATTTATTTTGAAAATAATTACATTAATAATTAATGTAATTAATTAATTAATTAACAATCATCTCAAAAGGAAAATCTAGTAACTAAATTATGGGTAAAACTAGATTTAGGTCCGTCACCCGCAGCCGCGCATTTTATATACCATTCTCATCGAGCTGAACAATAATGTCTACAGTGAAATGGGGGAGAGCAGTATTTTTCGAGATAATCGTCAAAAAATCTTACATATTAATTTTCCTATGCTAACTGAAAATGCACGTTTTGATGTGAATGCGACCTAAGCTAACCTAACCTACCCTAACTTTTCCTAACCTATAATCTAACCTAACCGAACTTAGGTTAAAGTTACATTTAATGTAGGTTTGCGTTGCTTGTCAATTCATACGTGTTTTAATTTAGTTAGGTTAAGGTAAGGTAAGGTGAGGTTAGGTAGGTCGTATGCGCATCAAAACAAGCATTTTCAGGTAGGGAGGGGGAATTAACATGGAAGTCTACGACTCCCCTACTAAAAACGTTTTTGGCAATTATCTCGAAAATTGCTACTCCCACCAAATTTCACCAGGGAATCTATTGTTCAACTCGATGAGACCCATAGAATAGTAGCTATCGTGTGCAGCTGCAGATGGCAGACCTAAACTGAAAAACAGCCAAAGTATGATTAAAGAAAACTTCATCCATGTTAGTTATGGATTTCCAAAGATTAGTTCTTACAAAAAAAATGTGGATAATACAGAAAATAACACTGACAGATTTGCATAATGGCAGTAAAAAAAAATATGAAAAATTGTATATATGAAACAAAGATTTTCAACCATAGGTTACTCTGATGAAGTTTTCTTTTTGAATCCCTTTATATGTTATTGCCTAGAAAAAAAAAGAATCAAAGAAAAGTCTATGCTATATTAAACATTTCTTATGAGGCTTTAAAAGCACAGTAAATAGAGGTGGCCACTTCTGATTGGTTGATATATTGAATTGTCAATTCAGATGCATAGGATTCATGATATATATGTTAAAGTTTGACATTAATCATTTTTGAGTATTGACAATTGAGCAAAAGGCAAGAAATGATGAGTTATGTAGTTTGTGGTTGTTCAAAAATCATTAAATCCAAGTTGAAATAGATTACTTTGGCTTCAGTGTGTTATTTTAATTTAGCCTTTTTTGTCAAAAATTTTTAGATACGCAACTGATTTATGGTAGTCGCCATTTTTAGAAGCTACTTTGGACAACTTCAATTTATTCATAGTTTTTTACAAAAGGCTAAGTTTAAATGATACTCAAAATAGAATCTTATTTAGAAAAGTCTAGACTCTAGTAAGTGTAAGTTGAAGAGTTTTCAAAAATTATTACCTAGTAGAGAAGTAGAGAAGGAGCAACAATAAAAATTTTAAAAATTGTGAGGGAAAGGCAGAACTGAGAAGAACATTTGTGGCCTTAGTAGTAAGAATTAAAAATAATGAGTGGAGATGTTCAGTTAAAGAATAATCACAAATAAGAATGTGTGATGTTTCCCCAATGTAATATAGCCTTGGTATAGAACAGGACAAATGAGAGTTTTTAATGCAAAACTCATTTGCATTAAATTTCAAACTTCTAAACTTACTTTTGGCTTAAAAGTTGTGACAAAAAATATTATTTTTACTCAAACACACTGCATTATCCAAACCAGAAGTGTGCATATACCGTATGTCTCATTTGGAAATCAAATATAGGTCTTGTGCTTTTAAAGAACTGTTTGTAAACTGTCACCAAAAAATCAAGTTATTATTTCTTTATCACTCTATTTATTTGTTTAAACAGTACACATATCCTGAAAATGGCGAAAAAGAATTTCGTTTAGTCCCTTTTTTTTTAAAAGCATTAAGCAGTAAAACAAGACATTTAGTAGGATTTATTAAAAATCACAAAACTTTTAATAAAAATACAGTCATATCATGAAAAAATAAACAAAGAAAACAATTAACTGAATAAAAAGGCGTATATGTACGTTTGTTAGTCAGGTTGTGCGTTGGAATTACAATTTTGAAATGCAATTTATTAAAATTATGCGGAAAATAAAAGTTTTCATAGAGAAAAACTACTACTTGAAATTTTGTGTTTTGTAAAAAAAAAACTAATAAAAGTTATCTGCTAGCTGGAATGTCAGCGACTTGGGTTACTATTATCACCCCGCTCTGACTAACTGACCTATGGAATCTTTTTGTTTTAAAAATAAATTCTACCAATTTAAATGTTTCTTTAAAAAATAAGACTAAATGTATTTTCTTTTCTGCTATTTTTAAAACATGAATACTGTTGAAATTAATGAACAAAATGATATAGAAAAATAATAACTTATTTGCTTATTTTACAAATTGTTCCTTAAAGCACGGGTTAATAACTATATTCGATTTCCAAATGAGACATACAGTATGTACTACTCATGTATTAACTTCGGCAGGCCTATTTAGAAATTCTGGACTGAAATGTTCAGATTCGAGATGATAACCATTCAAAAATATCATCATTTGATTAAGACTGCTTAACTGGTAGTAAAATGAGATACTGCATTTTTGTGAGATTTGGGAGACTTCTCATCTTGTTTTTAAGATGAGAACACTTGCAAAATTAGCAATGGTATGGTTTAAACTTTAACTGTACCAATGAAAGATGGCTCTTTTAGGTTCAAATTTAAACTAATGGAGAAAATATGAGATCATTTATAAAGATTAGTGTGAAATGTACATTTTTTATAATTTTATTTCGTATTGCAACCATTGTATGTATCACACTTTCAAAATACTCGGTTTAAACAATCCTTTCCTATTTATAACTATGTATGACACTTTATGAATTCATATTCAAATTTATTCTATATTTTGGCTAATATGTTAATATCCTTAGACTTGTCATTTGTTTTTATTAAATCCTGACACAATAAAAGCATCCTTACCTGTAGAGCTTGAATCATCACAGATGGTTTCTTGTAATCTATACATTTAGCAACAATCTCATGTCCACGTTCATGACTAAAAAACTCTTTTATACCCTCTGTATTATTTATAAATTTTAATATACATTTAAGGCATTCCGACTGGATTTTCTCAAATTTATCATCTTTATTACTGGAACAGAAAAACAAAATAAATGAATTACTACAGCAATTTGTATTATTCATACACTTACCATTTAGTAGCTAAATCTAAAATACTTAAAACTGTTTGCAGTCCTTTAATTCCAAATTCGTGTACCCAACTTAAAGTATTACTAGTTAAAGCTATTCTCAATGATTCAACACAATTATAAAGTTTTGATGGATTTAAAGTGTCGGCTCTTGAATAATTTTCTAAATAATTTATATACTGTTGTGGCGTATCAAATTTACTTTCTTTGATTTGATTTGCACCCTTATATTGCATGATGAGCATCTGTTTTTTATTTTCTTGTGGATATAAACGTAATGGTTGTTTTTTGTCTTCATTTAAATTCATATCATTCTAAACAAAAAAAAAAACAAAATTAATGTTTAGTATATCATTGCAAACATTAACTATTATTACCAATAGATCTTCAAATCTCTTATCAATCTCTTCTTTCGCCAATGAATTAATTGTCTGCTCATACATTTTAAGTAAATTCTCATCCGGCTCTCCAAAATCTGTTTCCGATGTCGGGCGGGACGTTGAGAGGTTTCCCGGTCTGGAAACGGGACCACCCTTTTTCGAACCTCTTTGGAACCATGATTCCAACTGTTCAAAAGAATTACAGAACATTATAATTGCGTTTGCGATTCTTAAAAAATATAAACAGAAGGAAGTGTTGTTTAAAAAGTGTTATAAAAGTGAAGTGGAGCATGCACTAACTAGAATAAAACTAAATTGTCTTTGGCAAATTACCCAAAAATATTCGTATTTGAGGATAAAAATAACGATTTTCTTTAAAAAATACGAAGAAAGATTATTTAAAATTAAATATAAACTCTTAGCCAAAACGTATGAGAATAATGAAGGTTTACGCCCACTTATTGAGAGAGTATTTATTTGAGTTAGGTAAATAGATTCAACAATAATAAAAATATAAATAAACATTATGTCATGAAGTAAAAGTATTGCGAATTGCTTTTATAGAAGCTTGAAGTGGTTGTTTTATTACATTAGCGTTGGTTAAATGGCAAAGCTTAATTGTTTTTAAATGCGTTTTAGCAACAACAATGAATAAAAGACAACCTGTTTCAGGATTTGCGGTGTTTTAGAATACATAAAAGTTTTCGCGATCATTGGCAGGCCCGGTAAACGGAAAAATCTAAAATTATTTACGCGCCAGAATTGACGTCGTCGGTTCAGCTGACGCAGCTCGTTACGTTTTTAGATTACATATATGTACATATTTATGGGATTAGTTCAATTTGCATACGGTATATCAAAAGTATTCATAATTTTAAACAAAAAGATTGTGCAATATTGGAACTAAAACATTTTACGATAAGTCAAAGCATTCCTATTACCTCCAAGACGGAAATTTAAAATCAAAAACGGAAAATCAGAAATTATTTAAAACTTTTAATTTTTGGTAGCTATAGACTACGAGCCCCGTCCCAGTGAAGTTCGCACACTCTATTTTTGTTATTTAAAGGATGCCCCGCATTTTTTCTGATATACATAGTAGCTGCTTTTTGTTGTTAGAGTAAAATACTGTCTTTGCACTTATTCTATGTTAAGTTTCATGAAATTCTTTCGAATGGTTTCCTCACGCCGCCCCTTTAATTCCGAACAGTCTGCGAACGCAAAGAAGCGGTAAGAGGGATCCCTGCCTTAGTAAAATTAAAAAAACGTGACATGGAGTAGGTGCAGAAGCAATACTTTATTTTAACAATAAGAAACAGTTACTTTGAAGGCCAAAGGAAAATTTGGGGAAAAACTTTTGGGGTGTACTTTGTTTTAAAATATAAAAAGATAAATACACAACGAAATCTAACAATAAAACAACATAACTTATAATATAGGAGGTCAGTACTTTAGTCTAGCAACAAGAAATAGCTACTTCGAAAAACCAAAAAAAATCCAGGGTGAAAATTGCGAGGCACTGATTAACAGAAATAGAAGTGTGCGAACTTCACTGGGACGGGGCTCGTATTCCACAGAATTTTGGCGCAGAGTGATAGTATTCAAATGTTTTCAGATTCATCGCATTTATATGTACATAACTCTTAATTATACTTTTACAAATAGATTAAACACTTTTAGTGCCACTGTCCACTTATTCCAACTATTTAAACTCAAGCTCAGACCATTGGCGGCTAGTCATATAGTCGGTTTTTCTTCTGCGGTACATTTCACTACAATAGGTAATAAGAATGACAACTTACCTAATATCCTAAAAACAGATCATAATAGTAACACTTGTATATACTCAGACAAATTGTTTACCAGACAAATGGTACAATGTTTTTTTACAATAAAGTTGCAGATACAGTAAAAATGCCGTCCCTAGAACCAAACACTTAATCTGCTAGATGGTTAAGCTTGTTAAATTTTGTCATTCATTTAGGATCTGTCATAATTTTATGATACCCACGTAAATAGTCATTGTAGTTTATTGATCCCATGAGAAAACGATAGAAATTTTTTCCTACTTTTATTTATGAACTCCGGACTTAACCTGCTTAGCGGCAAAATTACATGAAATAGTCTTTAGCAACCAAAATGCTAGTGAAATAATTAGCATGACTTCTAGTTAACTTTAATCATGGTTAATTATTATACTAGATATGACTCTCTCAACAAACATGTCCATGGTATAATCAAAGATTACTAACTAATTAAACTACTCTTATGTGTTGTGCAGTCTTTGCAGCCCTAATTTTTCCATCTTTAAGGTAACTATAGATGCTTGCTTATACAATTAAATCAATAATCTTCTTTTCATTATATCAAATGAGGGGTCTAGTATCAAAAGCAGCAATATCCATTTTTTAAATTTTCAGGAAGAGCAAAAAACTATCCTGAACTTCAGGACGGAAATGTTAAAGCAAAACAAATGTTATTATATTAATAAAAGCTGCAATATTGAAAATCAGTGAGCAATTTATATGTAACATCATTCAGTTATCAGAATTTTTAAATTTAATTATGGATATTGCCGAATTTGATTCCAAAAGGAGGATATTGACATGCTTGATTCCAAAATGATCATATGTAATGTACAAAAAGTACATCTATTTTCATATAAAACGTATTTTAAATTCAAAGTAACATTTGTTTAATTCTCTTAAAAAAATTCAATTACAATTTCAAAAATAAAAAAAGAAAGAAAATTAAATCATTACAGTGAGCAAGTCTTCTTCATATTTACAAACAGTGGTCGTCTCAGGATATTTATTTGAATTAATGTTGGCTTCCGAAATTTCTTCAGGAAGTATTGCTTTGTACCCACGTTTGGAATGCAGGTTTACACACATTCACTGAATTATAATGGTAAATATCTCCTTTAACTGAAATAAATATTCCCAGTAGATGAACGTTTCAAATAGGATCTTTTAAGCAGTTTAAACTGGAAGTGAAAGAACCTGGAGTTTCATAAACTTTTTAACTTCTGTTTTCCAGTCAAGTACATAACATTTTAGATGATATATCAAGGTACTCTTTTGGAGTTTCTATAACTTCCATTTTTGGTTTGTATGGATTGGTTAAATGAAATATAGCCGTATATAAATGCAAAACTACCTTGGATATGGCTTGTTTTGAAACCAACCCCAGTTTGGCCTTGAGAAACGAAAGCAATTTAATTGATTTTAGCATAAAAGAAAATTACCATTATTTTAATAGAGAATTTAAACCTGAACAAGAAGGTATACTTATCTCATTTTTGATAAAAATGGATATTGCTGCCTTTGATTCTAGACCCCTCAATTTTTTAAAATAACAGCAAGAGGATTTAAAATAGTTCATTTCATCACTGCTTTTAACCAAACTATTAGAGTAACTATTTATACAATCACCCAGTTAGGATTACTAAACTAACAAGTCATTATTGATGTTAGATATGAACATCTCAGCTGCCGAATACTCTATCATGACTGAACTAAATACAGTAGGTCCGTTTATTAGAATTATTCTCAGAATAATTCTCATGGAAATTCTATCTCCTCCGGATTCTTGCATCATTAACCAAAAAAGTACTACTCCTAACATACAAAACTTCTTTTGTACATACTAACTGGTTTTTAATAACCTATTGTAATTCTTGAGGTTGGGATTTTCCATTTTCCTACATTACCTGAACGTGCTGCTTTTATTGGTTTTGAAATTATAACGGACCTTTCTCCCTTTTCATTTCTTTTCGGAAGAATCTTGTTTCTAAGAATCTGCTTAAACTAGTGGCATTTCAGTTACGAAACGGTAAACAGGTTATGCGTAAATGTCAGTTGTCTTTTTGTGCATATCGACCATAAATACATACTACTACCTATTATTATGATTCTTGCAGATTCCTTTTAAATCCCATAAGTATACATTTTATACAAGGGACCGCTTAATCGACTCAAAAACGCCGTGTACGAACGTGATTCTAATAAGCGGCGCAAAGTGTACAAATAAAACTTTATCTGTTTGTCCAAAAAAGAACACAAGTCAAAAACTTAAACATGCCCAGACTATTAGTCAAATGCATTTGAAATTTTTGATTTCCATGTCAAATTGGCACACAGTCTTAATACCTAAATAAATAACACTTAAATGTTAGCTAGAAAATTGGCCAATATGTCAGTGATTACAATTATTACAAGAATTCTGTAGATTGAATTGATGGAATTTTTAAATTTGAATAAAAGTATTACAAACATTTAAAGTGTTAATAAAGAACAGTTAAAAATAGAGATGCATCTTTTGCTTCGGTATTCAGCCAATTTTTAACAGATTCGGTTTTGGCCAAAGTAGAGTATCTTATTTTTTTCTAGCGCAAGGTTAATATAGCGGTTAACCAAAAGAGAATTTAGGCTTAAGCTCAGTATTTATTTAATAGGAAATTCCTAGAATCGCAATACGCAAATATTTTCAAGTCCTGTATTTTTTATAATCTGCATACTAAGCATACTGTTTATTTTTTATTTTATTTTGTTTAAGTAAAGGGTGTGCACGAAAAAATCTGGCCACCTAAATATGAAATCAGGCGCCCCTACACTGCAGGTACTAAAGTGGCATTGCAGCAATAGCTTCTTTGAATTGATATCTTACTGTAAATGACATATTCAAAGTGTTTTCGTTGTGTAGTTTTCAAATAAATTCAAAAGAATACAAGCTTCGTCAAAAAATATTGCACAAACATTGTGAAAATCCTGCATTGTCAGATTGCACGATTTAAAAATGTCAAAATATATTAGAATCGGCCGTAGCAAAAGTTTTAAACAATTTCTTTGAACGTTTACCAATAGATAGAGAGAAAGGTTCTGGTAGGAAATCGGGTACAATATATAAAAAAACGGAAAGGAAGGTAATGCAAGCTTTCATGCAGAATCCGAACTTCTCAGTGGGGGATGTGGCTTAAAAGATTGGAAAATCTTCATTACATGTTCAAAAAGTAAAAAGCAGGGATGGGCTGAAAACTTTCAAGGTGCAGAAAACTCCGGATCGGAAAGCAAAACAAAATTCCAAGGCAAAGACCCTCGCAAAAAAACTGTACACCAATTTTTTAACGAAAGCAGATTGTGTAACAATAGACGACGAACCGTACGTCAAAAGTGACTTTCAACAGCTTCCCGGTCAATAATTTCTTACTTGCAAACAACTTTGCGGAGTAGAGGACAAATACAAACAAAAGAAAATTTCGGAATCTTCTAGAAAATATTTGGACTGGCAAGCGACTTGCACTCTTGCATTTACGGGCGAAAAAGAAGTTCAAGTTTTGTAAGGAAAGGCACCACCATCAACAATGAAATCTATTTAGAAGGTTTAGAAAAGTGCCTGCTACCATTTATAAGAAGTCATAATGTTTCTATTCTGTTTTGGCCAGATCTGGCCACATGCCACTATGCCAAACAAGTCACTGATTGGCAAGCAAAGAATGGCATCACTTTTGTACCTAAAGATAGCAATCCACCGAATCCCCAAACTGCAGCTGATGGAACAATACTGGGCTATTGTAAAGCAAACACTCAGATAAACAAAAGAAACTGCTAAAGAAATTGTTAACTTTCAGAAAAAGTGGAATAACCTGACAAAAAGATTACTATCTACTACGGTTGTATAAAATTTGATGTCTGATGTGAAACGAAAAGTTAAAAATTTTAGTTACAGACAGTAATAATGTAAAATATATGTAAATAAGTTTCAAAAGCAACATATATGTTAAAAGTTAATAATAGTTTTAGGTAATAAATAATTTCAGAAGACCCTACCCTTGATGTTTCTGTGGCCAGATGTTTTCGTGCACACCCTTTATATTTTATATTATTTTATTAAGCAAATTGCGTAGGAAGCGTATCCCTCGGACACCAATGTTTTCATTTTGCATTCATAATTTTGATTTCAATAAAATAAAGCAAAACTCAAATTTCTGTTTTGCTTCGGCCGAATATTCGGCACTTCTGTGATGTTAATAACCAATGGGGCCTACATAATAATAATAATCGCCCCCTCCCTCCCGCACAAGCTTATAGCTTCTGGGGCCTTGGTTTAGGTTATGGGTTGTAGTAATTATTATTATTATTATTTATAATTACTTGGTATTCGATGATTCGGTCAAAATCTGCTTCGGTACATCACTAGTTAAAAATAATGATAAATCTTAACTTTTCTTGATTATCAACGTGTACGTTAAGGCTGTTAACGTAATATAACACGCTAACTGCCTTACTAATACTCGTTGCGATTAAATCCAAGATTTTATTATGGTTATTTCAATATTCCAAATCATTGACTAATAATAATCGATAGACTTTTGAACCTTACAATTAAATTATTGCTAACGCTTAAACACTGTTAGACATAATTATTATAAAGTTGTACAATACACTACATCTAGTTGCCGTAGAAAGCTTCGTTACGCTTATAAGCTCCGGTCTTTGATGCTTCCGTTTCCATAATAGTTAGAAGCTTAACGCAAAAACTGGGTTACATCAGTGGCAAAAGCGCCTTTATGGAAACTGTCTTCAAATATACAGGGTATTTCAAAAATAGGTTGTCATGCAACGTTTTTTAAATGGAATGCAACAGTATTTTTTCATTTATGTATTTTTAAGCACCAGCGATGTTTATTCACTACTAGTTATTGTTTTTTGCTTTTTGTTATTTGTTTGGGTATAATTAATTTCCTTTTTTAAAAATTTGAAATATTACTTACTTCAATTAGATAAACTGCTACAAGATCATATGTCAAGATTAAGATATTTAAGGTTTCTTCTAGTAAAAATGTTAGAAAATACTTTAAAAAAAGTTTTGCGGCTACACCACCATCTATTATTAAATTTCCATATTTTCAATTTGACTTTTCTCAATTTTTTAAATAAAACACTCCGTTCTCATGCTCAAACAAATAACTAAAAGTAAAAATACTAATAATAATGAATAAGCTTTGCTGAGGTGCTAATAAACTAATAAACAAAATAAACGTAAAAATATTGGGTGCACAATAATTAAAAAAATGTTGCATGATAATGTATCTTTTTTTGGGACACCCTGTATATTTAAAAACAATTTCCAAACATACACTTTTGCCTGTGATGTAACCCAGTTTTTGAGTTAAACCTGTAACAGTTATAGTAACAGAACTCAACCAACTCAGACCACAGCTCAAATACAGAAGACCTTGTAGTATATTAAAAGTATTAGACCTTTTTTACGGCAACTAGATGTATTTTACAATTTCCTGCATAATCAAACCGAACAGTTTTTTATTTTAACAAGCATATTCATTTACTTAAACATAAAATTCTCTATCTAGCAACATATCACAGTTAATCTTATTAAAATCTTTTATTTCCCTGATCTTAATAATATGCAATATCCAATGTTGCATGCAACAGCACCCAGTACATCGTGTTTGCTCCAGCAAATACTTCAAAATTCTAATTACACATAAGAAGCTATTATATTATATTTGTTTAAAATAAATCATATAAATAAATAAAATATACATTTAGATTATTTTAATGATTATTTCCAGTAGAAAATAACTGCAAGTAATTATTATGAAACGAGGTCAATTAAAATATTAAAATTGATTTTACTACAGATACAATATTATAGCAGGCATAATGTTATGCATACAAATAGATTGCACTTCCTACACATTGGTATAATAGGCAAGATGATTGATTATTCTAATTTTTTTTGGCATTCTTTTCTTTTATCTAAAGTAAAAAGGTATTTTAAGTTAGGTATTTAACTTATTTTAATTGCTAATTTGTAATTTAAAATAGGTGAACTTTGGAAAATTTACAACCCTATTGTTGCTTTGTTTAAAAAATTCAATTTCAAAATCATTGCTTGAACAGCCTTGGTAGTGTAATGCCTGGCGTGCTGGACTTTCACCCAAGCGGCCCGCGATCGACTCCCGGCGCCGGCAGATCTGGTTAAGGTTTTCTGCAGTTTTCCTCAGCTGTGACACAAATGTGTGATTTGCGCTGATCCATCTGTAAGTCGGCTGCAGCCGCGCACATTGGGCCTACATAATAATAATAATCGCCCCCTCCCTACCGCACAAGCTTATAGCTTCTGAGGCCTTGATTTAGGTTATGGGTTGTAGTAGTTGTAGTTGTAGTACAAGTGGCTTAAAGCATACCAAATCTAATTATTGGATTCTGTACCACACATATGCTATAAGAACTATATCTTTTTGTCTTTTTTAGTTCGATCACTCATTTACATATATAGGCATCCAATCCTTGTAGTATAGTAGGAATCATAGCTGCCCTAGTAAGAATAATCCTATTCTTAGAAAGGATTACCATATTTTGAAATTTGTGTTTTGTCCTGGTTTTAATTGCAATGTTATCCATCCAGTTAAAAACTTTTACCAATCTTAGATCTTCCAACATTCGATATTCACAATCTCTACTTCTATCCACTTTATGTGTTGCAGTAAAGAAATGATTTTATAAGTTGTATTAAGTAGTGTTATTCTCCTACAGTTGCTTGTTCATTATTTTTTTCGTTCTTGGTCTTATTTCTCTCTCCACTCAATTGGCTTTTCTTCTGATTTCCATACTACATCTCACATACTATACTTCAACCATAAATACAATAAATGAGTTAGCATAAATCATGTGTATAAGAATGTAAAATGCATTCAAAATCAAGTACACACCACGCAGTAATCTACATGATAAGATAAACAATAAAAGGCTGGAAATATTCAGTAGCGGCACAAACTGATTTTAATTAAGAAGTAAAATCAGTAATGTTGGTCCTATCAGCATATGCTACTGAATTTTTAACAACGTAAAACTTGCACTCTTATCTTATTCCGGGTCCTATTTATTTATTCAGGTTTGGTTACGAAACTGACTCATTTCTTGTATTTACGGTTGAAGTACCTAAATCATAATTTTTGACACATTCTGAAATCTCTGAACCATTAATTTATCTTTGGAAAAATCAAGAATTTGTGTTGCATTACACATGGCCATTTTGCTGGTTGTGACTAAGATAGTCTTGAACATCTGAAATCTTGTTTTCACATGTTCCTATTACAAGAGTAACAGGAACATCTGAAAACAAGACTTCAGAACCCGCATGCCAATTCAGAAATTGAAGGGTCGGCCGTAACAACGTTGTATATAGCATTTCACTGAAATGAGGTATTGCCATAAAAACAACATTAGTATATTCCTATTGGAAGGTATTGGTGTTATAGAAATATAAAATATTCTTAAACAGATTCCCGGAATGCTAGTTTTTAAAGCTTGAATTTGTAGCATGCCGTTTTAACAACACTGTGCGTCTGTTGTCAGTTCGTGTTGTTCAATCCTTTTGTTACAATCAACATTGTTACAGACAACCTTTCAATTGTCAACTTTGTTTGAAACCATGAACTCGCTGTTTTTTGTATGCATTAGGATTGTGATATTAGAAGCTGCTTTGCTATTAGACGCCCAGGTTCAGCTGTTGACCACATTCATGTTAGTATATCTTTATTACCTTTTAAAATAACCGCAAATAAAAATCACTGACAGTTGTCCTTAATCATACGAGGGTAGATTGAAAAGTTTCCGGAATGGGCAAGAGATGGCGCGCGTATCGTGAAATTGTTATGATGGTTGTCAAGGCTAACCTATTTTAGGAAAGCTGTCAAATTTTCAGACACGTGCGTCGTTCCGTTTATGTTTACTAGGATATCTTGTGAAGCAATTCAGGCACTTTTGCAAAAATGGATAAAAACGAATTTCGTGCAGTCATCAAACATTTCTGGATGGACGGGAAAACGGCGACGGAGATACGAGATATTTTGCAGAAAGTTCATGGCACATCCACACCTTCATTTTCGACTATTAGTTTCTGGGTGAGCGAGTTCAAACGTGGCCGTACGAGCACCAAGGATGAACCACGCAGTGGACGTCCAAAAACGGCCACAAATGAAGAAATGGTCGATAAAGTCCATGATCTCGTGTTAGCCGATCGACGAGTGAAGTTGCGCGAAATAGTAGAGACCACGGGCATCTCATATGAACGTGTGCAAAATATCGTGCACGAACATTTGGGCATGAGGAAGCTCTCGGCGCGATGGGTGCCGCGTTTGCTGACTATGGACAACAAGCGAAATCGTGTGACCACTTCGAAAGAGTGTTTGGCCTTGTTAAATCGTAATCCAACGGATTTTTTTCGCCGATTCGTGACCGTGGACGAAACATGGATCCACCACTACACACCAGAAACCAAGCAGCAGTCGAAACAGTGGATTTCTCCAGGCGAATCTGCTCCGAAGAAGGCAAAGACTGTCCCATCTGCTGGAAAGGTCATGGCCACCGTTTTTTGGGATTCGCAAGGTGTGATACACATCGACTTTTTGCAGAAGGGAAGAACTATCACGGGACAATACTACAGCGATTTATTGGATCAATTCAACGGCATTTTGAAGGAGAAACGGCCTCATTTGCAGCGAAAAAAAGTACTCTTCCATCACGACAACGCGCCGGCCCATTCATCCCGAATCGCCAATGCTAAATTGGTTGAATTGGGCTACGAGGTGGTGCCGCATCCCCCGTACTCTCCAGACCTGGCCCCGTGCGACTTCTTTTTGTTCACAAACATGAAGACTTGGCTCGGAGGCAAGCGCTTTACGTCAAATGAGGAGGTCATCGCCGCCACTAAAGCTTATTTTGCAGAGTTCCCGAAATCATATTTTTCTGAAGGCTTAAAAAAGTTGGAGCACCGCTGGGAAAAGTGTATCGCCCTGCAAGGATATTATGTTGAAAAATAAAAACAAAAACCTGTTCAATTACTGCGTTTTCTTGCCCATTCCGGAAACTTTTCAATCTACCCTCGTATTATATAATTTGTTCTCTAATAATTATCATTCTTCTTGTAACTGTAATAAATTATTTTTTATTTTCCTTGTAAGTCTTTTTAACTTCATTTACTCTGTTTTTTATTTGCCTGATCCTTGCTTCTTTTTTTCTTTTCATTAACCTCTTGACACTCTTTATCATAACAATTCTTTGAATTCCATCCTTTATCTAAATCCATTGTATCCCATCCTCTATTTGTCTTCTTTATTCACTGTTGTCTTCTGAGATTCTTTTTGTTTATATCTTCTCTATAGCTCATTTTTATCTTGTAGATGTAATATTTCTCATTAGACTACTTTACTTTCTCCTTCCTGATTCTATTTCTTATTATTCTCTGCTTTTATTGTCATTACTATGTACCTAATGATACATGTCAGTAGTGACTTCCCTGTATGATCACACATATTTCGCTTTTATATCTGTAAAAAGTATATGACCAACCTTGGTTGGGAATCTTGGGAAACCAATGGTCCTTATTCGGTATGTTCCACGTTTCCCTGTGTGTTCTCTTATTTCTGAAGTTTGTGCTTATTATATTAAATTTATTGCTCCTACACAGTCCATTATTAGTGTATTCAGATGAATTATCTGTTTTCCAGCTATCAAGCATGTTGCCAGGGGAGGGGCTCATAGAGCTGAAGTCCCGCCCCCTGAAGCCCCCTACATGCGGCTTAAATGCAGAATAAATTCATTTCCTCACATGCGCTCCTATGAATCATTTATCCTGAATCTCTTCTACTAATTATTAACAGCTTTTAATAAACAATGTAATTACTTTGTTCAAAATAGATGAAAGTTTTACTTTAAGACTTCACAAAATATCAATATAATATCCCCTCCTCCATGCATTTTTACCTCTTTTTTGAAATGAACGATATTTTGAAATTAGCCCTCGCGAAACAGAATTCTGGTTACGGGCCTGCCAGCTACCATTTTGAAATAATCTTCAACACCTGTTTGGACATTAGAATCTCCCAACATACTTAATTGGTGTATCTTACTTGGGTAACTTTTCAGTAGTATGTTCCAGTTCCTCAATTGAATTACTCTTTTATGCTTTCATTCACTTACGCAGTGTGTGCATAAACATTTATTATGATTCTATTTATACTACTATATACCATTTACTACTACATATAACACATTACATTCATTAAGTTTCTCATCATCATCAGCTTATCGGATGGTAAATATACAAAATATACAGAAAAATGTTGAAAAACAATAAAAGCAGAAAATAACTTAATGTTATATTAATTGCAACAAAAGTGTTATTTTGAGAAGAATATTGAGTAAATCACTTTTAGTAGCAAATATCTACAGTCCGAACATGTTCTTAGTACCAGACAAAAGATTTATAATATTCCATCAAATAATGATTTTTAACCAAATAATAATCTAAAATCTGGTTTTTAACAAAACAACAACAAAATCATAAAAATCTTAACTGCTCACCATTGGAGATTGTGAATTAAAAATGAAAAGCTAATTGAATTCAAAGCTGTAACATAACACTTTTAATTTTAGATAAACACATAAATTGTGTTTTTTGTTTAAATAAAGGCTATTCAACTGTTCTAAATTTTATTTCAAGTAAAAATAGTGTGTGAAATGATGATTTAATAAAACTAACTTGGTTTTGCGTGAAGGAGGAAGTGCAATTTATTTGTATGCATAACTTTATGCTATAACTGTGCATCAAGTTAATCAAGTTAGTCATAATTATTTTCTATTAGAAATAATCATTAAAATAATCAAAGTGTATTTATTATATTTATAGAGTTAATGATATTTGTTTGAAATATTAAAATTAAATTGCAACAATGTTAGCTACTTCAAATTGTTTTTATGCATAATTACATATTTTAAGGCTTTGTTTGCTAGGACAACCATAGATGGATATTTACAGTAACATTTATTATGCACAATAACTAGTTTACTTTATAAATAGGCATGTGTTTATCTACTTTAGATATTTGCATTTGTGTATCGATATTCAAGATTAAATCTTGAAAATCAATCTCACATAATTAACGGATCTTTATTCACTGGGGATGACTTGTATTGCTTTAGGTGATTCGGCATTACGACTAAACATACATGAATATCCTACTAGCACTAAAGTTACAATTCCAAAACACTCTTATAAAACTGTTAACCAGGAGATAAAAACCAAGAATGCATTTCCAACTTACGAATTCCCCTTCATATATATAAGGGGGAATTCACCAGGAAGTGCAGGGAAATTCGCATCACTGTTCATGGCAAAATAACCAGTTAAATATAGAAATTTTAAGAATGTTTTTTATTTAAAGATATTTATTAACAATAGTAACAAATGTAAACCATACATAAAAATGCAGTAATTGCCAAATGTTATTTATTACTCCATAAGTATTATTTATTAGTGCCGAGTGCATAATTTATTATAATTTTAGTAAAATTTAAAAAAACTGATTAAATTAATGAAAATTAAACCTAATAAAAAAGAAAAGTGCTTTCCCTCTTTTACCCAATTTGGTACAGAAATGTCACGTTTATAATCATCCCACAGATGCTTGATATGACCATATAATTTTGTAAGTAAGACCACCTACACATTTTCCATTGTAGGAGTCTTCCCCAGACATTGATTAAAAATGTACACTATTGTGTCCATCTTAACTTCAATTATTTTGATAAATAAATAAATTATCCTTACAAAATGTTGAAGCATAGTGAAATATAACTAATGCTAAGTCCTACTTTGTTTCTAATAAAAATATTAAATTGATACTCATTATCAACCATATGCTATTAATTTAATGATTAATATGAATACGGGACATCTATTTTTAAAAATATTAAAAATCTCGGTAATAATGAAAAAATATCAAATATTATAATTTGTGACAATCATTCCAAAGAGGCAAAGCTGATTAGATTTGAAATAGAACAGAAAAATATTCAATTTTTTTGGTCATTTCCCATATTCTTTCAGGCATAGAACCATTTGCTTTCTTTCTCATATTAAGAAGGAAGAATTTGGAAGAAACCAATTTGTTCTATGCCTGCAAGAATATCGGTAATTAGTGACAAAAGAAGTGACCACATAAAATATTAATGCTATATGTAGTTATTACGGTGAGCTTTAGCTTGCGAAAATTAAAATTGTTTAGGTCGCTCCCCCTTGATCTTTTTAAACTGACAAAAAACGAGCTGTGCAAAATCCATCCCATTTGGTCAATATTAACCCGTGCCACAGAGAAAGTTTAAATGGGATTTAACATGGGTCTGGTGCATTTCAAGAGACTTTGTGGCATAGCTTTTTATTTTCCTACGTTTTAACTTGAAAATTTGTATACTTATGTTGTTGAAGTTGCTGAACACGAATTTGTAGAACTCAAACTGTCAGAAAAACTTTTTAATTGACAGCTGTCGAAAAAGCAGTCAACTTCACTGAAATGAGTAACTTCAACAACACGAGTATACAATATTTTACGTTAAAGCATAGAAAGATAAAAAGTTATGCCACAAAGTCTCTAGAAATTCACCAAACCCATGTTAAATCCCATTTAAACTTTAACCTCTCGGTGGCGTGGTCTAATATTGACTAAATGAGCTGAAATTTTATGCAGCTCATTTTTTTTGACATTTTAAAGAAATCTAGGAGGAGCGACCTAAAAGATTTTAACTTTTGCAAAATAACGGTCACCCTAATAGTTATTCTATAATTAATAATAATAGTTTCACAGGTTATAAAGGCCCATCGGGGTATAGCAGAACAGGCTGCTATTACTCGAGCCGTTCAGTACCCAAGGGTACTGAATATAATTATTTGTATTATGTTATAATTATTCAAAATATTTATTTTGAGTTTTTCTTTATTAGTTTTATAAAAGTAGAAACATTTAAAGAACAACACCTGTCGGCTGTTTCACACATAAACATTAAATAGCAGATATCTCCTTCTGAATTCAGCAATTTCTCCTATGTAAACTAGCCTTACAAATAGCCAATCAGCGAACAAATTTATACTCTCTAATTTGACATTGGAAAAAATAGTTTTGAATAAAATAATTGCATTCTTGCACGTTGATTAGGTGTTTGGTTCATCTATTTACAGTACTGAGCATAAGCTTTACTTCTCATAAGTAATATCAGTAATCTTGTTTATTGTTTCCAGCCTTATTTTGTGGAACTCCATAATCATGAAATAAATAAAGATTATTAAAAGTTTCACAGTTTTATTAAAATATACCTGACAATATTGTTTCGACAGCTATGCTGTCATTATCAAAGGTAATATAATTAGAAACAAACACGTCGCTAAGGTAGATACAAAATAGGTAACTAGATAAAATAATAATAATAATAAAAATTAATAATAAAAATCATAATTAAACATCTAATACTTCCAGTAACGGAGAATTACTGAGCTCAAGTTGTTCATTCATTAAAGGTACCCTGAGTTTGTGTTTGTATATCTCAAAGGCTTCTAAAATATCAGTAATGATTGACAATCATAACCGGCATTAATATAGAATCAAATACATAGAACATAAATAATATATAGAATACAAATATATAGAAAAATCGTTTTAATATAAATAATATAGAATAATGTAGGAAATCAATAATATAGAAATTTATATTCTTATTTCCAATAATTATTTTGTGTTCAACATTTATTTTTAAAAATTTAAAATAGTTTTTTTTTAATTATGTACCTTTTTCTGCCTTTAATATAAATAACTAAAAAAATCATGTTGTAATATAATTTTGTCTCTTAATAATTAGGCTAACAAACAAGTTTTCAATTATTATCTATGCCAGATAGTAGATAGTAGTATTGTATAAAATGGTTTGTAGGTATAAAAAACAAATTTTCTTATGATATTTAATTTTATACCTACATAATAGTATATTGTGTTACAAGTGCAGAAAAGTCCCAATTTCTCACGAGTGTGAAATTGGTGTTTTTGCACGCGTTACACACTATACTTTATCTACGACAACAAAAAAAAAAATAAACCACCAACAGCTAAGAAAGTTTTTTTAACCTAGAATTTATACTCGCATTCATATTTTTTACGTGAAATATTTGGCAATAAATTAAGAGATGTAATGTGAGCCGCTTCCACGATGTTTGGAGGTGTACGAGTGTACACCCCAATTTTCCTTCATCGGATTCACTCATGATACATCTAGAATTTTAAAAACGACAAAAGTAAACATTAAATTTGTAAAGACAATAGTAATAATACGTTTACAATTTGCATAATTTCAGTCAATCTACTATTTAGTACTTACAGCTAAATAATCATACGTATGTACTCGTTTTCAAAAAATAATTTATATTATGTACAAAAATCACAATTCAATTGTCAAGGTTATTAACCTCTGGCAAAATGTCAAATATTCTCGCATTATGTAGCAAATTATAAATGTTTTCAATGTTTTTATTGTAATTTAGCAATAATAATAAATAAAATTACATTAAAAATTATATAATAATGTAAAGCATTAATTAATTTTACGTTTTAATTGAATAACAATCATTGTAACTTTATATAATGAGAAAAAAACATCATTGAGAGGCGTCTAGATAGCTCAATGCTTACGCTGTAGCTACTAACCAAGCGATCCCGGTTCAATTCCCTGAGTCTGACCTTAGTTTTTTTTCTAGATGGATTTCCATTCGAAATATAATTTAATGTAAAATATTAATTAAACAAAATAAATTAACCTTTATCTAAAATTTATAACATTTTATATTTCAAATAATTAATAATATTATAAATATTGCAAGTGGTGACATCTATGGCGTTTTAATAGAACTACGGATTATTGAGAACTCCTTCTATGTGAGGAGTTATTATTATTGAGAACTCCTTTATCGTTGAGTTTGGAGATTGTTTGCAATTGGTCGTTTTCACGGTTACTAGATTGTGCGGAATATGTAACTTTCTATGGTGGTCGTAGATAAAAATAATTAAATTTCAACATACTATTTTAAAAATATTTATGCATAATAAATATTTTGTATTTCTAATATTTGATATATTTCTTTAAATATCCATAATATACATACATAAGAAAATTGGTATTGAACTAAATAGTACTGAAAATTAGTATTATATTTCTATATTTCTGTCATTCTGTAAAACTACTATTTTACATTTTTGCTTTTATATATTATTTATGTTTTACATAAATATCTTTTCTATATTGTAGTGCATTCTATATTATTTAGTTCTATAATTTTCATTTTATATAAAGGCTTGGATTTTTGGAACCCTATCAGCAATGATTGAGAATTTTTCTCAATAACTGTTTAATAACAACATGATAAAACACTAATAAGAGTCATTTGCATGACCTTTTGTTAATGTTAACTATAGTTTAATTACTATATGATTGTCTCGACAAACATATTCATGATAATTAATAGAGTATCTGTTTATGGTTAACTGAAGGTGGTACAAATGGTCAAAGGTCTTCTTCAAAATTATTTAATAATGTTAACATGTACGGTTATGCTATAGTATGTAGCATTATACACTTAAAGACTATGCACGATAACATCTGGGCAGGCGTATTTAATTACAAGATTGTTTTAAATGAACCAAATTTATTCTAACTTGTGGCAGGCTTTGAAATGCTGAGGCTCTAATTTTATGACATTCAGTTAAGCAAAATGTCATCAAGTGAAGAGCAATTCGAACAAAAATTGTATACACACATGTGGGGAATCGTCGTATATCTTCAAGAACAATATCAAAATTGTAAAAAAATACCCAAGTCAACTGTTGACGTTGAAAAGATATCATCAGTATTTAACCATTTAAAGATGAACAGTAAGTGGTACTAATTGCGACAAGAAGATGTTAGTGATTTTTAAAAGAAACTCAAACATTCCAGTACGAGCTGTCGCAAATAAAGGCAATATGTCAGTTTCATACATACGTCAGTGAAAGAACGAGCTGGCTTGAAGGTTTTGAAAGTTCAGGGAGCTCCGAACCATAATGAAAAACAAAATGTTACTGCAAAGTCCTGTGCACGAAAACTTTACAATCAAATCTTAATGAAACACAATTGTGTAATGATGGATAATGATGAAATCAAAATTCCTTAAAAAATATTTGGTTTGGTAGACCATTTGCACATGTGGCAGAAAGATCTCTATTTTGTTCCTACTGGGGTTTCTACTTTGGGTGTTAATCTTATCCGATTTGAAATATGCTCTGTTCTGATTGATAGATCTACCATAAGCAATCTACATATAAAGACTGTCCACGAAAAAATTCATCCAGTTTTGGATTCAGTTTTTCTATCCAAGTATGCTTTGAAAACAAATGTCAACAATAATTTACATACTTAACTTTACATAAAGTTAACATTGTTCTTAATTTATTTCAAAAAATGTCGCGTTCTCAATTACAAACCAGAAAACTTATTTTGTGCACAAAACCTTAGTTGGTCTCAGTATAAAATTGCAAATCATATTGGAATTTCGAAAGCCACCGTTCAAAGCATATTAAACAACTTCAAGAAAAGTTTAACGTTGGAAAGAAAGCCAAGTTCAGGTAGAAAATCGACACCAGTTGATCAAAATTTAGCAAAGAGGGTCATTGCTACTTTCAAAAGAAATCCTAACCTTTCAATAAAAGACGTTGCCCAGAAATTAGGTGTTTCAAAAAGTTATGTTTGGAAAATAAAAAGTCAAGCAAAATTGAAGTCATATAATGTTTCTAAAGTACCAGATCAATCAAAACAAAAAGATTTGGAGGCGAAGAAATGAGCGGGAAATTATATACACTCAGTTATTGACAAAATTCAATTGCGGCATTAGGGACGATGAAACATATAAGTACCAAAGGCAATTTTAAACAACTTCTTGGGCAAGAGCATTATGTTTTTACTATTCGAGGAGGAGTAGATAAAAGGTTTATGATGCATAAAACCTCCAAATTTCCTAAAACTTCACTTTGCACTTGTGGTAGGAAGAATGATTTTTTTTGTATCAACGGGCACAATTAACCAAGAGATCTATGTTGAAGAATGTTTGGAAAAGCATCTATTACCTTTTATAAGATCACATTATTGTTTTGGTCCGATTTAGCCACCTGCCATTACGGTAAACTTACAAAGAAATGGTATGAAAGGAATCAAGCACAAGTTGTAACAAAAGATGCTAATCGCCCCCAACTGTCTGGAGCTTCAGCCAATTGAACAGTAGTGGTCTATTGTTAAGCAAAAATTAAAGAAAAACTTGGGGGAGGCTTCTAATTTATCCGATTTTTAAAAGAAATGGAAAACATTACTAACAAAGTGACAGATTTAACCGTACAAAATTTAATGGGAGGAGTTAAGAGAAAAGTCAGACAGTTCTATATGCATAGTTAGATACTAATTACTGTTTATTGTTTCCAGCCTTACTTTGTGGAACTCCATAATCATGAAATAAATAAAGATTAGTAAAAGCTTCACAGTTTTATTAAAATACAACCTGACAATATTGTTTCGACAGCTATGCTGTCATTATCAAAGGTAATATAATTATAAACAAACACGTCGCTAAGGTAGATACAAAAATAGGTAACTAGATAAAATAATAATAATAATCAGAATTAAATATCTAATACTACTAACGGAGAATTACTGAGCTCAAGTTGTTCATTCATTAAAGGTACCCTGAGTTTGTGTTTGTATATCTCAAAGGCTTCTAAAATGTCTAATTTGTGTTTGTTATTACAAAAAGCTCAGTAATTCTCCGTTACTGGAAGTATTAGATATTTAATTCTGATTATTATTATTAGTTTATCTAGTTACCTATTTTTGTATCTACCTTAGCGACGTGTTTGTTTATAATTATATTACCTTTAATAATGACAGCATAGCTGTCGAAACAATATTGTCAGGTTGTATTTTAATAAAACTGTAAAACTTTTACTAATCTTTATTTATTTCAAGATACTAATTACTTTTTTGTTGTTTCGAGTCTTATATTAAGTGTTTAATAAATATATGAGTTAAGTATGTTATCTCTATAACTGTAAAAGTTATACACCTTGTTGGATAAATTTTTTCATGAACAGTCTTTAAATAAAGTTGTGTAATTTTACACTAAAAGTATTTTTTAATTAGTATTGCTTTCATTATTAATTGAGTCCGACTATAATAAATCAACAGTCAAAATAAGTTGAATTTTGAATTGAGATTTTTATAGGTAACTATGTTGAGAGAGTTACCTAAACTCTAGCAAAAATAGTCAGCCACTCCTTCTCAGCTTACTTATACAGGTGTTGGTGACTACAATAATTCAGCAAATTTTTCTTAAACTTGATGTAAGCCGCCCTTATGGCAAGGACTAAATGTAATTTCAGTCCCAACACCCCCCCCCCAGTCTTGCACCCTTCATGTGAGGTTACTCTTAACAACTCTTCATTGTATTACAGATGTCTTCAGCATTATTTTTTTACAGTTTATATGATATACTTATTAAGAGATAATTTTTGTCAGGTATGTTATTGAAGGCAACCTCCCCACATGAGAGAGAGTACAAGACACTCTGGGTGTTGGAACTGAATCACCTCTAAGTTCTAGGTTTTCTGATAAAAATGGTTTACACCAAGTTTAGTTGAATCTGCCAAATAGTTTCAGCATCTATAAAAATCTCAATTGAAAATACAACTTATTTTGACCGCTGGTTTATTATAGATTTGCTCAACTCCATGAATAACAATGATGAAAAAGCTTTGCATGGAAAGATAACTCCAAAACAATTTGCATATCTCAAATCTATTAATTGTGTGTCGTTTATAAATATTATGTAAACAATTTAATGGATTTTCTGCATGGTCTAAACTATGTATTACTAAATTTACTGATAATGGTGACTGCCTCATAAAGAAATTATTGGATAATAAGACTTGACATACAACATTTATTAATTTCTCAATTACTGTTTGTGTTTGTTACAAATAATATACTTTTAGTGGAGTGTTTTTTTTACTAAATGAACCCTACTTATCAAATTTAATCCGAAATGGTTTACTAATTAATACATTACAAATCCAATGGCAAATTTGCATTTTCCTCTTTTGATAACATTCTTAAAATCCCAAGGTTGCATAAGGTGATAAACAGTATTAAAGCCATGAATTTCTAATCAAAGACTTGACAAACCATGAAAAAACAATAATCACCACATAGCAGGCGTTTTGATAATTAAAGTGCTTATCAATATTAGGGTAACGGTGCTTAAATCACAAGTGTTGGCCAGTTTTTTTTATGAATTTAAATTAAATCAAGACTAAATTGTATGAATTCCAATTGGATTAAGGCATTCCCAAATATGTAGTTTACTGTGTCATTGTATTTAATTAAAAAAATTTATTAAAAAGGAGATTAACAAAATAATATCTAACTATTGCTTAACCTGTTTGCCTTATTATTATACTTGAAGAGACCAATAAACAGCTTATCTTATTAATATTAATTACTGTGTAGGCTTCATAAACAGTGGAAACTAATAAAATGAGTTGACATGAATATGTGAAGAAGTTTTTCAGTTATAAATGCATGACATTTTTGTTGATAAACATGTTATCACTTAATAACATTGATTCATAATAATTAAAGGAATTAAAAAATACCTACATAATACATGCTGATGATACAACATCCAAAGCAGCAGACACAAATTCGGAATTAAACAATACAAGCTAACATAGAACAGCACAGATAAACAAGAAGACAAAAAGACACTTAATTATATGGAATCGATATAAAGTAACCACACTTAAAACATTTAACCAGAACGCACTGTCTCACTAATATAAAATTAATAGGTAACACATTTTAGTTAACAGTTTAACACACTAAGATATTTTACAAGTGAGGTATACTCTGCAAGTGGTTGGTTAACTTTGAATGTGTTTCAAATCACCAATACAGATATACTGATGATGTCATAACTGTTGTAGTCGTTGTAGTAGTTAAAAGCATGTGGTTTCGATTTTTATGGTTGGACCTTAGCATATAGAGTGAATGTGATGAGTAATATGTTAAGAATAGAGACAGAAGATCTTGCTGTAAATTGTTCAATGATGATGGAAGAGAAGTTTAATCAGTGGCCTTAAGTCTGTGACATCATTATGTAAATCAGTTTTATAATAGTTTTGTTACCCTAAGGCTGTAAACAACTAATCATTCAGCACCGTTTACCTAAATTTTATTTTGTTAGTTGTTATTATTTGTGTAAAATAAGTAAATTTTAGAATTATACATGCCTTTCTTTAACTATCTATTTAAAACCTTGTGTCTTTTTTTAGACGAGTGCAAATTATGTGGTATTTTATGAAAAGATGAACCAACAATTGTTTTAACATTGACCTATAAAAAAGTGATTTATTATTAAATAAATATATTTAAAGGATAGAAATAAATTCACCTTAAGTGTCCCATTTACCTTCAAAATATTATTACAAAAATTTAAATAAACCTAAAAGTGAGGTTAAGTGCATCTAGAATAAAAAATTAATTTGCACAACTCGTAACCAATTTCTTAAAAATCCTACATATATTAATAAAACAATTAAAACTGAACAAACTTACACCTGTTATAGTGGGAATTCTTGTAGTACGTCTTCTAGGTTTGCGTTCCATTTTTTTGCAATTTTGACAGACAATCTTTAAATAATAATACCTTTTTCCTTAACGAAAATTTTCTTTGATCATACGCCCATCTTATCTAGTCCAAATAACACAATAAAGATAAGAGTTATAAAGATTAGTTAAGAAATGGCCACCCACTTCACTGTTCAGGTTTGTGTAAACCGTTTTCATCTAGTAGTTATCAGCACAAAAATGATGCTAACGAGGTGTTAATTGAAAAGTAGACAAATGTAAGTTACTTGTACTGGTTCATTCAAAATAAATCAACAATATAATGAAATTGAAGAAAAATATTCATGGTGATAACTAAAACTTGAAATTTTAAAAGAATGTATGTGGGGGGAATCTGTATTCCCCATTCCTGACTTGATTAAACAGAAAGTAATATTAATTTTCTAATCTGCAATGATGTCATTAATCCCATGTAATTCCATCAAAATTTAATTGTGCTTCTTGGTTAATATAATTCGTGCAAAAGTCATTTGAAAGCATATAACAATTGCATAAGTATCTTAGCGGATAGCAAAATCTTTAAATTATAGTGAGAAAGTTCCCTTTGAAAAAGTTAGTGTAAAATAGTAACAGCTGAAATTATTAACGCAACAGCAATACAAAATCACTAACAATTTAATATTTTACCACTTACACCCTTTTTGTACTAACATCTCAATTGTTTACACTAAATGTTTTAATTTTTAGTTTCTGGTGCATTACGGTGGATCCAAGATTCATTCATCATTATAAATCATTCTATAAATTTCTGTGGATCTATTACTATACTGCTGCAATAGGATGGTATATTTCACTATTTTCATTCTATACAATCATAGCTATGCTAAGAACCATCTTGCTAAAAATTGTGTCCTATCCGAGTGTTTTGCAAGGATTTTTTGGATAACATTCAGGTGTATTTGTTTAACCCTGTGTCACTGGTATGCTAAATTATAACGTCGATACTAGCATTGATCTCAGACACTAATTTGGAAATTAAAGGGTTTAACCAATTATTCCAGTCCAAGTAGGTACTGATTATGTATTCTATGTGAAAAAATCTTTTGTTAATATGAAAATTAGGAATTATTTGAATGAAATTTTAATTACTACACATATAAACTAAAATATCGTAACACAAGGTACACAGAACTTATGAAATAAAATAATAGCATTATTATACAGGGTGTAAGTAATATAAAACTAGAAACCTCTTATGGGGGGGGGGTAGCTGCAATGATTTAAAACATATTCTTCTTATTAACATGTGGTCGCTTCTTGCTAGTTATCGAGAAAATCGCATTTTAAATTTAAAGTAGACCCATTATACTCACAATACATTAAAAACACTAAAGAAAAAAAATTTTTTTGCTAGCAAAACTGCTTTAAACAAAAACGTTTCTGATTAAAGCGGAAACGTTTTGCTGAAACCAAAAAAATTTTGTTGTGTCAAAAAGTAAAACTGCTTTCAGCAGAAACGCTTCTGCTTAAAGCAAAAATGTTTTCGCTGAAAGCAAAAAGCGTTTGTTCGGTCGAAAAGCGCTTGTCACAATTTTAATAATTGATCAGATTTTTGTTATGACGAATCTTTAGCATATAAACTATAAATTGCAGGTCTTTGTTCAATCAAAACAATTCTTTTACTGCGTCTATTTTCGTACGAATAATAAAAATAATGCATTCATAAAAATTTTATTGTAACACAATCAGCACTGCACTTATTACTCAAGTCATTTATGAAGATATTTTTAATGTCTGCAACCAAATGTTTTCCCTTCAAACAATGGTTAATGCTCGTGCTACAAGCATTCGGTTTTGCTCAAATCTGCTTAAACATGCTATACAGCATTTTTGCTTTTTGCTCAATCGTGCTTAAATGTGTTATTCGTGCTGTACAGAGTTTTGGTTTCGTTCGATCGTGCTCAAGGTTGTTTAAACGTGAGGGACAGCGTTTTTGTAGTCACGTTAGATAAGTGTGCGGTATTCCTATAATAATCATTGAAAAACATGTTTAAGCAAAAACGTTTCTGCTTAGAGCAGTTTTGCTGGACAAGTATGCGTCCAGCTTAATCAAACTAAAACGTACAAGAAACGTAAATTCAAAGTAAAAAATCATTTAAAAACATTACTGTGTCATTTTAACTATGTTTAAACACACTAACACACCCACCGACTTGTCACACTGTATTAACATTTATTACTGCATCACTTGAAGGTACTAAAAGTCTCAATCCATTACACCAACTATCGAAAAAAATGCAAACTAAAGAAGTTACCATTGGTCTTTGATACCATATGCCAGTAACGAAGGGATAATTGTTAATATATGGCCATGCAGATCTATATCAGGAATTTCATTGCTATTTCTGCAACGGTTTTTGAAGATTTATCTTTATGTGTAGGCTTCAGAAGACTTTCTGCCATATTTAATTCAAAAATACTACCCTCTACCTACATTATAGTAAAAAGATAATTCGACCTAAGCAGTACACATGACCAGATAAGTTTGCTTTAGGCTTTACTGTTTTTGCAGTAGTTTAGTTAGTGTTTGAAGCCCAATTTTGCCCATTTAACAAAGACACAATATTTTCTCACTAATCTGACACAACCCTCAACTACATTAGCACATCAAAGTATATGTCGTGCATTCAAGACATTAACAACGTAAACAATGCATGTATGTCTTGAAAGAAAGAAGAAGACTGTAATGGGAAACAAACGTGTATTGCTACATATATGGGTCATTCTTTCTGAACTCAACCAGCGGCTAGATCCAAAAATTGGCACAACTTAGAAAAGCCGGCGCGGACAATTAGACGAGCCAATATCTGAGAAATTGTTTTTTTACATGCTATTCACCTATGTAACAAAACCGATAATACACCCTGTATATTGCAATCTTTACGAAATGTTATATTTGCATTATTAGATTACTTATTCTTCATTATTATTTATTTTAATTCATGTGCATATGTATTTTGCATTGTATGAATGTTTTGCTTTATGCATTGAATATTCTACTTCTGTATTTGTTGTCGTTGTTGTTTATATATATAGACATGTGTTGTCTGTTTTTTTATATTTCAATCTAACAAAGGTCACAACTACAACTAATTGAATTATTTTTTGGGAAAACCTTCAATTAGCAGCTTTAGTCTTGATTGGCTTCGTATAGATTCTATATGAAGGATAGAGTCTAGTATTGTCAGTATAAAATGTCACTCGTGCCATGTGCGAACATTTTGTGTAAATTGAGATTTTTAATGCAGGACCCTTGAATTTTGTTACTGTAAAATAATAAACCTGCAAAGTTTCAAGTCAATCAGATTTCTTTAAAACATGCTGCATCAAGTTTGAATTCTCATAAGATCACTACAATAATCTATGTTTGTTAATTGTTTTTCTCTTTAAAAAGAATACAGAACAATTTTTTATTGGGTTCTAGGTTTACTTGCCCTTTAGGGTAAAATCTAAGTAAACTTTCTACACCTCATTTATTGAAAATTGTTCAAGCGGTACAAATTCTACAACAGTTTTAGACAAAACAGATGATTCATGCAACTTCAACCATAGATGAAGACGAGATGTACAACTTTATTTTTTATTTAGTTTTGTTATAGTCAACTGTCAGAGTCAAGATTATATATTATTTGTAAACGTAACTGCTGCTGTTCATTGTCCTTACACAATCTGCTAATGATTCTGGGCTAGCTTAATGGCTCTTTTTGCTTTCCGTTTCGGTATATTGGTTGGTCACCAAAATAAATAACAAAAATTAATAATTTTAAAGTTCTTCAATACTTTTAAAAACATTTTTGTGCACATTTGTACTGGACTGTAATGACGTGATACCTTTATAACTTTTAAATTTAATTTTTTTACTTCACATTTTGTGCTTCATCCATATCATCGTCATCTCATCGCTTTCCTATATCTCTTAATTTCTTCTGTCATCTCATTTCCTGTATCTGCAATTGTTTTTTCATCAAACAGAGAAAAGATCAAGGAAAAGAAGAACAAAATACTACTAAATAAATTTGATAATTGGAACATTAATTGAGAAAGTGATTTCTCATTGTACGTTTTATAGTCCTCCAATTTCTTTAAAAAATCTAGTCTGGTTGCCCAAGAATATAATAATGTTCTCCAGGAACTCTTCGTAGTTGTTTTGTCACTGTTAACTGCATTTTCTTTGTAAATTCTAATATCCACAAGACACGGGTGATTTATATACATAAGGCTTTTACAGACCGTGCTGGCCTATTGCCAGAGTTATTTTTCTTCACTCTTCTCTATTTGTGGCTTTTCTTCTCCAATCTTCTATTCCTAATTCTTTCAGGTTTTGTATCACTTCTTCCTTCCATCTACTTCTTGGTATCCCTCTTGGCTTTACCCCTAATGAATTTGTCTTTAATCCAATTTTGGTCATTCTGCTGTTCTTCATGCGTTGCACGCTCCCTAACCATCTGATTTGTTGTTTTTTAATATACTGTGCTATAGCTGGGCCAGTGTATAATTATTCTAATTCTTTATTTAACCTTCTTCGTGTTTCCCCATTTTCTTTATGTCCTCGTAATTTTTCTTAAAATTTTCTGTTCTCATATCTCCCAGCTTCTCATAGCTTCCATACTTTGCACCCGTACATTGCTATGGGTCTGAGCACTGATTTATAAATTTTGTATTTTAACCTGTCTAGATACACATTTCGATTTCAGTATAGATGATAAGGCTCCTGCTGCTTTATCACCACTTATAAGTCTCGTCTTATTCTTCCTCTTCTCTTCCATTCTCTGTACTCCCAGATAAGTGAATACTTCCACTCTCTCCATTTCCAGTGTTTCTTGATCTTATCTTCAATTATTAAATTTTAAATATTTCATTTGACTTCTTTGAGGTTTATGTGAAGTCTTACTTCCCTTGCTTTTCCTTCGACTTTTTTTAATACTTTAATTAGATCGTCTTTATTGTTCATTATTAACACTAAATCATCAGCGTAGGCTATGTATTGATGTCTTTTGGTAATTATGCTTCCCGTTCTGTTTAATTTGCTTCTTCTTGTTATATCCTCAACGACTATATTAAATAAGATTGTTGAAAGTGGGTCTTCTTGTCTAACCCCACTTCTAACATAGAAACTGTCCAACATCCTTCCTTTCCATTTTACTTTGCTTGATGTATTCTGGAGTGTCACCTGCACCAAATTCAGAATGTTTAGGGTGTCGTACACTCTTAAAGTCGATGAAAGCGATATGGATCACTTTACTGTATTCGCAGCACATTTCTTGTATTTCTGTTAATATAAACAATGGTTAGTGACTGAACGGTCTGGTCTAAACCCTGCTAGGTAGTGTAATGTCTAGAGTGCTGGACTTTCACCTAAGCGGCCCGAGGTCGATTCCCGGTGCCGGCAGATCTGGTTAAGGTTTTCTGCAGTTTTCCTTAGCTATGACACAAATGTGGGATTTGCGCTGTTCCATCTGTAAGTCGGCTGCAGCCGCACTTAGAGTCTACGTAATAATAATAATTGCCCCCTCCCTCCCGCACAAGCTTATAGCTTCTGGGGCTTGGTTTCCAGGCTATGGGTTGTAGCAATTCTTATTATTATTATAATTATATTCCGTTATTTCCTTCTCTGCATAAGTTTGTTTGTAAAACTGTGGTGAATATTTTGTACGTTATGTCCAGTAAGGCTATTCCTCTGTAATTGTTCTTTTCTCACTTCTTGTGAATCGGGGTTATTATTACTTCTGTGCATTCTTTTGGAATCTGCTCTTGCTGCCATTTTTTAGCTGTTTTATTGTGTTTCTTACGTCGTTTCCCATTAGGGGTTCTGCATTTTGTATCGCCTCTTCTTCATCTGCCTCTGTTTCTTTCGGGTTCTTCCTTTCTTCATTCTCCTCCTTTTTATTCTCTTAACTTATTATCTCTTCTACATTCAGCAGACCTTGAAAATATCTTTTCTAGCCCTTAATTATTTGTTCATCGCTTATTCTTTCTTCATTTTTGTTCTTAAATGCTATTAGTGTTTGATGATACCATCTCCTAGTTTGTTTCATTTTTTTTTAAAGTTTTTTATTTCCCCATTTCTGTAATATTTTTTAGTCTGTTCCGTCCGTTCTTGCCAAATGTTTCTCTTTGATCCACTATAAATTCTTTTTGTCGTTCTTCTTTGGTTTGCATATTTTTCTCTATCTTGCAGTTTCTATCAGCTCTACTCTAGCATGTATTATTGCCTCACAAATTCAGGATCATTCTGCTCAGTAATTTTTTGCTGCCATTCTTGTTGCAACTTCTTAAAGAGGTCAGTTTGGTTAGTTAGCATCAATTTCCAAACATTTCCGTCCAACTCATCTCACAAAAGTTCTATAGGAGAGAAATCGGGAGACTGTGTAGGCCAAATCATTCTTTATAAGAATTTTTCCTTTTTTAAAGTTTGTAGGTAGTTTCTACAAAGTTTGGAGGAATGGTTTAAGTCGTTATCCTCTTGGTAGAGTTAATTCTCTCCAAGAATCCTTTTACCAGATGGTATTAATCTGTGATATGTTATTGGTGGTAAGTGAAATTTACAATCTAGCTACCGTTCGAATAATTATGATCAGTAGTATTATTGGTATTCCCCCAAGGGAAGTTGCTAGTGTTAATATTGTTCCATTTCTTCTGAAATCTTTTAAAGATTGGAATATCTGGTCTTAACTTGGTTAATAACTTACCTTTAGCAAAAACTCCTTAAAGTAGTTTAAAAATGTGATATCTTTCAAGCTAAACATAACACACTCTTTTACCATTTTTGCTGTAAAATGGTATAACCTCCATTCATTCTGCCTTTGCTGGAAGCGCTACTATCAAAGCCAAAAGCTTTCACTTTATTGATCAGTCCCTAATTTTCCAGGGTTTCAAGAACAGCTGATTTCTGGAAGATGCCCCTAGTAACTATTATGTCTCTTTAAAGTAGCAACAATGAATGTCTCGCTGTTCTTTTATTTTTCTGTTGTTAGGCATTATTTTGGAGTTGTAGTGAATAACTGCAATATTTAAATCTGCATTTTGGAATTTTTATTATACTTTTCTTACAACTTATTGCTGGTGATAATAATTACAGTGTAAGCAAACAGATTTTGTGAAACCAACGTTTTGCTATTACCAAGACAGGCTAAATAGCCTCTTTTAAATGGACTCTCTAATACACAGACAGTACATAATGCTCATTTCTAGTAAAAAAGTCTCTCTTAATCGGATACTTAATTTACGTAAATTGTTTTGCCGTCCCATGTGAAGTTTGACACTGGCAGTTCTTGTTTAAACATTTTTGCTTTATCAGGGTTTTCTTGAACTAATTTCGAATAGTTTATTCGAGTTTATTGCTTCTCTAGATTTGTTTTAAAATGCATAGCATGCTGATTTTTGAGATCTATTTTATATAGTATGAACAAAAAGTAACTGCATCAAAGGTGCCTTTGGAATTTTGAACTCATGTGTATTATAACACCAGAAAGTTATATCAAATTAATAACAACTGTCACTGTCAAAGGACTCTGATTATTCTGTTGTTACAGCCACTTTACCACCCTTCCGAACGGCTCAAGAATAGTAGCCTACCCTGCTATACCCCAATGGGCCTTCATGGCCTGTCAAGGGGACTATTATTATTATTATTATATTACACATTAGTTCAAAATCCCAAAGGCACCTTTGATGGATTTACTTTTTGCTCATACTATACATTACTTATATTTAAGCAGTTGTTTGCAGCTTTCGCAAATCATTGAAAAATTATTTTGAATTAATTACATATTGTATTATGAAGCCAAAAAAAGATTGGTTAACATTAAAACAAAAAATCGAAATAATAATGGTTCTATCTAATAGGGCTCAATCGATAGCAAAAGTTCGTTGTGTTTATACTTAAACACTGATGCCGATGTTTAAAACTAGTTGAAATCAAACAAATGAAATAAGACATAAAGTTGCTTTTTGCTGTTATTACCCTAAAAGTTACAAGGGAAATATGCGGCGTGCAATGTGCAAATGTGAAACGGAATAATTAATTCTGTCAAACAAAAAGCCTGTTTTTTTTTACTTCAAGATAATGTTTGAATGCCTTTTTAACAAAGAGAAAATAAATCAGAGTATATTTTGTTGAATTTTTGGACAATCGACGCTGATGCCGATGTATCAGTCGAGTCCTAGTTCTGTCCTAAGTGAACACTTCCTATAATTGAACATAGTCGTTTCCTTTACGTGAACGTCTTCAACAAACAGACAAAAAGTGTGGCACCGTCAGTGTCCACTTATGGGAGATTTCACTGTACTATTAATATTAATTAAATTAGTCATATTATTAGGACAAGAACATTCGCAGCGAATATGCCACTGGTAACAACTGAGTTGTTTCCGGCATGTATATGCGGTATTGATAACATACCTGTCATTTTCTCTTAGCTAATAAATTTTAAAAAACAAGATAAACATAATCATGATGTATTTGTCAAAAACAGTGCTGTGAAGACTAATTTTGTAAAATTTTCGGTTATCAAATCTGACAAAATCAAACTCTCCGCAACACATGTAAAATTAGTGCAAATTAAAATTCATAATAACTCTTTAATGATTTAGGCAAGGGGGTACTCACTACCTTATAAAATGTTCAACATTTAAATTCAGAAATATTTCTGATATTTTAAAAAATTTCTACATTTCTAATAATTTCGAATGATTTCATAAATTCCTAAGAAATTTCTAAATTTCTATGAAATTTCTAAATTTCCAAGATCCTCGTAAATTCTAAATAACATGATAATTCTAATTAAATCTTTATTTTACAATCAAATTAACAAATTTTATTACGTTATATTTCCATACAACTAATTTTGATTTCTTAAAATTTGGAAAAAACCTACCATCTCATTAGCAGTGGCGTATAAACAAGTAACTGACAGCCTTTCTCATAAGTATAAATACAAAACCCTTGTAAGATTTTACAAGCAAATTACAATTAACCGAGTATTTAAAAAGACGCTTGTGGTCAGTGCAAAGCCACTTAGCCAGGTATTTACCATTTTTGAGGCCCCAATCTAATATTTTTTGGTCTCCCCCTCCATAAGTCAATTATTGAATAATGAATAATAGTGAATAATTGTGTTTCGTAATAAAAATTATCATTGCATGTTAAAATATGACTGTTGTTAAATGATTAAAAAAACTATTAGAATTAACATTTTAACTTTTTATGCAAAATTTGCACAAATCTACGAATGCTTGTGCATTTTATGCAAATTTTCTGCAAACTTCATGTAAATGTTACATAAATGAATAATTCTTCCATTGCATCCTGATTATTAGGGTATTTATGCAATTTGTTAACTTAAGAAAAGACTAAAATATTTATTATTAAAAACGTAAAAAATTGGAATAATACTTTTGATCATTACATAAATATATATGAGGATGGGTTGAAAACTTCATGGCCTGAGGTGGAAAATAGTATTTTTAGGGGTTGATTTTGATTTTATTTCTCAATAAAATCTCCTTTGAGCTCGATGCACTTGGTCCAGCGATACTCTAAGCGATTCAAACCATCTGAGTAAAAAGAAACGTTAAGGTCTTCAAAATATGCGTTTACAGCATCAATGATTTCAAGATTAGACGAAAATTTGCGCCCTCCATGCCATTTTTTCAAATTTGGAAACAAGAAAGAAATCGGAGCTAGATCAGGCGAGTACGGTGTGTGATTTAACAATTCGAAACTAAGTTCATGGATTTTCGCCATTGCAATTGCCGACTGGTTAGGAGCATTGTCTTGATGAAACAGCACCTTTTTCCTCGACATGTATGGACGTTTTTTAGCGATTTCTTCTTTTAAACGATCTAGTAAGTTAGCGTAGTATTCACCTGTGATACTTCTTATCTTTTCCAGGTAATCAATAAAAAGTATGACCCAGGAATCCCAAAATACAGTGGCCAACACCTTGTCAGTCGATGGAACAGTCTTAGCCTTTCTTGGTGGTGGGGAATGACCACGTTTCCACTGTTTGGATTGTTGCTTCGTTTCAGGGGTATAGTGATGGGACTCTATAGTGATGTCTCATCAATGGTAATAAATCGTCGCATAAAGTCTTTTGGATCACGCCGAAAACGCTGCAAACACTCTTTTGAAACACTGACTCGTTGTTTTTGATCAATTGTGAGCAGTCTCGACACCCACCTTGCACAAATTTTTTTCATCTCCAAATTCTCGTGTAAAATTGAAGGCACGCTTCCTTTATATATGCCTACAGTATCAGCTATTTCCTGAAATTTTAATCGATGGTCGTTTAAAACAATAGCGTGCACTTTTTCAGCCATTTCTTCAGTGGTAGCAGATTTGGGTCTACCCGAACGCGGTGCACCATCGCAGCTCTCCCACCTCGTTTAAATTCAGCAGTCCACTTTTTTACAGTGGAAAATGAAGGAGCAGATTCTTTCAAGAGTAGAATCCAGCTCTTTTTTAATTTTTGTGGCAGTTAAGCCTTTCAAAACAAAATATTTTATAACAACAGAATGTTCGTGTTTTTCCATTCTTCACAAATAACTTGCAACAAAAACTTTAGCAGGCAGATACACATGAAGTTATGAAGCAATCGTTTTGACATTGCAAATTCGATTTTATGACGGTTAGAACTTTACGGCTGTCAAAGAATTTATGCACTCAGAGCGCTCTCTCTAGGTCAGGCCGAGACTTTTCAACCCGCCCTCGTATAACCATTTTTTTATTATAATTTATCAAATCTGTAATGTCGTTTAGTAACTTTTGAGGCCCCCTAGAACCCGAGGCCGCAAACTGTAGCTTATTTAGCTTAATGCTAAATCTGCCCCTGAGCTGGACATTTCAGCACGGTCGTGACGGCGCGGGACACTTCAGCGCAAAGACACTTCGGCGCAGGGACACAGGCACAGGCCACTCAGTGCTTGGCCATACATCTCACGTACGATGGACCGGAGATAAGAGCGGATAGGGTACTGGAGCGTATAAGGCAATAATATCTATCATATGTGACAGTCCATATATACAGCTGCGAGGAGAGCGTGTAGCAAGCGGGCCAGCTGATTGGTAGCGAAGATAATAAATTTATTTGAAATATTTGAACGTAGTCAGGCGTTGTATCCAAAAGTGTCAAGATCTGATCATAAATTGTGATACCTTAATTAGTGAAAACAATGAAATTCTCTAGAAATCTCTCTTGATGTATTTTACTTCATACACCAACACCGATTCCCGATGTGGTCGCTATACGCTGTGCTGTGCAGTCCTGCCCATTACCCGTTGAATGTGTGGCCATTCACTTACGTGCCGGGACACTTTGACGCGGAGACAGTTTGGCGCAGGGACACTTTGACGCGGAGACAGTTGGGCGCAGGGACACTTCGACACAGGGGCTTTTCAATTCAGTGAAGGGGCGTATACATGCCAAAAGATTCTGCCGCAAATATAAATAGTACGCCTTTATTTAGAGAAATTGTTTAGTATTATTGCCATAATGACATCAACAAAATCTGTAGATACTTACAGGTAATAAATACAGTATGATGAGAAAAAAAACTCAGTATTTACCAATCAACAAAAGCTCATATGTACTGCCAGAGGGCTCATCAATTATTGTGTGAGTATTATTAGTGTACGTGCTAGTATTATTAGCTAGTAGACATTCTTTGGCATCTGAAAATGAATGTCGCCAAAAGGACAGTGTCTCCTGAAGGGTAAAACATATTCATATCTAACGTAATAAATAATCCAGAACTGATGTTAGTGTAATTAAATCAACGTTAATTAGAAACCTGCTGCAAAAATGATAGTTGTCACTATACTATGTAACATTCGCTGAAATAAGGGACCTAGTGTGTCAAGAAATGGATTATCACTTAATATTGAATTCGGGTACCTAAAAGTGTGTATAATAACATGGAATAGGTGAATTTTATTCAAAAAATATATTTAACCACATAAACAGTACATGATTAATTGAAAAAAAAAACGAAAATGTAAAAAATATTAGTCCAGTCAAACTAAAATTTGAAATGGAAAATGAAAGTACATGGGATTTTTTTCTTTCGAGCATGCAGGGCGGTCTAGAAAAGCTTAACTTGAAGTTTTTGATCTCAAATTCGTATGAACTTTTTTCGCCATTTTGAAAATAAGAGATGAATTGTTGATTTGAAATTATCTCTGTAACCGTAGGTCCGACAAAAAATTTGTACAAAGCATTTTTGTCGGCAATACAATTGTCTACAACTTTTATTTAAAACTTTTTCACGTAATATAAAAAATAAAAAAGTTGTGAGGGAAACACATTGAAAATTGAGGGGGTGGAAATTGTTGCTTAATTTTGTAAATGGTATAACTATTTCATTATTATGGAGTAAAAAAATTATTCATTCGTTTTTTGTAGAGTATTTCATGACGAACAATTTTTCCAAATGACTTTTTTTATTTCGTTTATTGGTATAGGTCATGATGGCAAACCTTTTCGAGAAGTGGGTCAAATTTTGTTCATTATTTTTTTTAATACTAGCCTGTGGGTCACTAAGTCAGTGACGTCACTTAGTGGGGGGGGGGGTAAAAAGGGTACCAATAATTTGGAAAAACCGAAAATTTGTTAACAGAAAAAACTTGACAGTTGACCCTTTTTTTTGGTTCGCACTTTTAAAATCTTCTAAAAAGGTTTATGTTTCCTTTTTGTTTTACATTTACTTTTGCAAGTGAAGAGCAAAATCCGACATTAGATATTTATACTTTAATTTTTTAATATTTTCGATTGTCTGTTCTCTCTTTTATGATATAAAAAATAAGTTTATAAAAATCAATGCGTGGGTCATTTAAAAAGCCTTCGTGGGTCAGTGTCTGACCCGCGGGTCATAGGTTCGCCACCACTGTTCTATGGACTTTAATTAAAAAATTTCTTTTTATCAAAAATATACAATAAATTTAAAAAAAAACATTAGTGATGGTGATAATAAAACTTTGTAGGTGGCACGCTTTGCAGTTAATCTTTACTGGGCTTACAAACTTTCCAGTTTCCCGTAGAAATTTTACAAAGCTTGGTACATAAATAACTATTATGGTTGCTATACTATTGTAAGAGATGAAATTACCCTTTTTCTATCTAAAGAATAGAACAGAAAATAATAGTTTATTTAAGTTTCAAATAAATGATACATACTTAGACAACATATTAGACAAAATGACATGTACTTTAATATAAAAAAATCAAATTGAGAAAAAAAAGATGATACAATAGGCCAAATATGTGTTACTGCAGGTAGAATGGGTTTTTTAGTTAAAAATCATTAACAATAAATTTAATTGTTAATGTATGCCAGGTAATTAACCATTTTAATCAAAGAAGCTAATGGGAATTGCTAGGAATTACAATATTAGGATATTTATATTTGATACATTCCACGCCGATTCGACATAAGTTGGCGCGGTATCCTCATAGATTTTTTTAAATATTTTGTTCACGTAATACCCTTTCCAACCCTTATATAAAGCTCAAATATTACTGCTCATAAATACACCGTTCGCGAGATATAGAGGTTCATTTTTTCAGTTTTAAACGTACATGCCTATATTCAAATGATATTTACTCGGCTTTCGTATTAGTTAGGAAGGCTGGGTTTTTTGCATTTGAAATAGAAATTTTGTTCGTTTTCCAATATTTGTAACATAGTATATTAACCGAGTTTTTAACAAATTTTTACTTTTCTCAAAATTGGTTCCATTAATTTTCTCCAAAAAAAATCAGAACTATTGTATGATATATCCTCATCATTGTAATAAAATTTCAACTTGGTATCTCAATAGAATCGGAAGTTGAGACATTTTTTTCTATAGTCGTGCGTATACACTTTACACACTGCAGTAAGAATTATCCGAAGTCCAAGGGACGCAGTTGCAAGGCAACCTATTGTAGGTATATATTATATCAGGCGCGGATTAACGTCGGTGGAGGGGAGAATGGGCGAAATCCTCCCAAATTTATAAATTAATATACATAGGATCAATGATGATCAAATAATGTTCGTTTAATTATTATGTATTAAAACAATTATTTTTCCAAAAATTCCCCCCCCCCAATAATTGTCTGGATCCGCCCCTGATTGTATGATAATTATAACTATTACTACTTTTGCTTTAACAAATCAAACTGCAAACAATCATTTGAAAATGAATAAGAATTTCGATACCAACGGGAAGAGTAGAATGGAACTTTAGAGTTCCAGGAAGCCTTCTGGAGCTGATAAATCATTGGTTCAAAAATCCATGTCCTTCAAATTAAATTATAATTTTCAGAAAAACCTAGCTTTTTAATATTAAGTTTATCGACATTTGGTTGACCTTTCGTATCGAAAAAGTTGTAGCGAAAACTTATTGATTTTCAAATGGTTGTTTCGAGTTTGATTTGTTAAAACAAAAGTAATAATAATTATAATTCCTTATATTATCATATAATATATACCTACAATAGGTTTGCTCGCAACTGCGTCCCATGGACTTCGAATAATTCTTGTTGCAGTGTGTACAGTGTATACTAGGGTGAACCTTATTTTCCGACTATCGAATTTTTTGCACGCGACCCTCTAGATTTGTTCTAGTCAGGAAAAAAATAAGTCTTGCAGAAGGAAAACTCAATTGGACAATGGGAAGAGGTGCCACAATCGATTTGAAATTTGAAGATTTCAATAATTTGACTCTAATTCTATGTATAACTCTAATTTAACATTTTAAATATGAAAGTTATTGTTATGATATAAAAATATCATCCTTTAATAACAATATTCACTTAAAAGTTTAAACAATTTATTCGAGACTTCAGATTTTTACAATATGGAGCAGAACTACAGCGACGATACCCCGCCTAGACGAGGGCACGGCTCTAGCCATAGAAATTTTCCTGCTTGAACCAAGGGACTGTTCTTCTTCTTTCACATCCTATTTCATACTCGCTTGTTTGTCCTTTAGTACAACTTGTGTCACAGTGAGCAAAAATGGAGACAAGAATAAGTAATAAATTGTCTTTATTAGACTATTTCGAACAACACATGTTGGTACAAAATTGCAGAGTATCGGTCAGGTTTTACGGGCGCTTTTTTATAATTTGCCTAAAGTGGGCTTGAATCTTTGCACTAGTGCGGCTCTAGTTCTAAAAGAAGTTGAAACTTTTTGGCAAAATACACGAGTTCCAGTGAAGAAAACATCAGATAGTAGTAACAAGTTAGAATCGCTTTATCAGAAGTGGAGAACACAAAATAAGACTTCGAATCGACGAACTGCGATTCATATACGACCAAGAATTTAAAGAATCGTTGGAGGATTGATTTGATATCAGTCATGAAAGTGCTTTGAAGATGATGAACAACGAAGAAGACAAAATATTTCTGTCGAAGCAGGGGAAAGAAGCGCGAGTTAAAGTAATAGGTACTAGTGATTACATTTTATCAGAAAAAGAGAAGCGAAAAACTCTTTGAGCAGAACTAAGAGAGATGCTGAAACAAAAAGGCTCAAAAATTAAATTACTGAAAATATTTTTAGGATTTTAATTATTTTAAATATATTTCTAACTTATTGGAAATAAATTTAGTAAATATTCTTTGGAATTACAAAAACAGTTACAGTTGCAATCTACTTCATCCAACCATGAAGGACGTCAAAGCCCATGTCTATTACTTGAATCTTCCAGCATTGAGAACGTTCCTGTGACAAGTTGCAGGTCTCCGGTGCCTCGAAAGTTAAAGGTGTTTCGGACATACCTCGGCCTAGCAATCCAAAGCGGAGAAAAGGAAAATAACAAGTTTTCTCTTCAAAACTCATTGGCGCTTTATTTAGATGCATGCAAAATTAGTGATCGCGATGCTGTTCGTATTATTATAACAGCAGAGGGTTTAGGATATGATCCAAACGAGTTAATAACGAATAGATCTTCTCTTCGACGATTTCATTGTTTTCGTGCATTGTTAAAAAAAACAATGGTATAAGACATACTAGTTGCTTTTTGCTGTTATTACCCTAAAAATTACAAGGGAAATATGCGGCATGCAACTTCATGCATTACGTGCAAAAGCGAAACGGAATGATTAATTCCGTCGAACTTAATGCACTGCCAGCAAACACTGATTTTTACTTCAAGATAATGTTTGAATGCCTTTTTTATGCAGAGTAAATAAATCGGCGTACATTTTGCCGATGTTTGAATTTTTGAACAATGGTCGCCGATGCCGATGTATTGGTTGAGTCGTAGTTCTCTCTTAAGTGGACACTTCCTATAACCGGACATAGTCGTTTTTTTATGCGGATGTCCCCAACAAACGGACAAAAAGTGTGGTACCTGTTGTCCGCTTACGGGAGTTTCACTGTATTATTATTGTTTCTTATTTTCCGAATTTGTACATATGTATTTATAATATACAGATTTTTTATATATTTTAATAAGCTTAGTTGTAATTTGTAAGTTTATATGCATTAGTAAATACCCTAAACAACTAAATAGTTCATACACAAAACATTGATCACTTTTATTTTTTGTTTTTTCCTTATAAATAATTTCCTTTTTCCTATAACAATTAGAATATTACATTAGAATAATACTTAATAATCAATGGAATTGGAAAAATGGAAAAAAAGTATTTTTGGCAAAGTTCAACTTTTTTCATAAATAAAGCCGTTGTGGCACGTCTTCCCATTGTCCGATCGACTCCAAATTTGGAGAAAATTAACTTTTCAGTAAGTAGAATAGAATGCAGGGATCGCGTGGATCTAATTCTGAAAAAAAAACTCGTCAAGAGTAACTAAGGTCCACCCTAGTGTATACGCACGACTATAGATAAAATATCTCAACTTCCAATTCTATTGAGATACCAAGTTGAAATTTTATTACAATGATAAGGACATATCATGCAATAGTTCTGAATTTTTTGGAGAAAATTATTGGAACATTTTGAGAGTCACATTCGCTGTTCATACAAGTGCATGTCGTTTCAGAACATTTTATTCGCACAACTATAGAAGAAAATTCATAACTTCTGATTCCATAGCGATACCAAATTGAAATTTTAATGCAAATATAAGAACATTGCATACAATAGTTGTAATTTTTTTGAAAAGAATAAATGGAACTGATTTTGAGAAAAGTCAAAATTTGTTAAAAACTCGGATAATATACTATGTTATGAACCCCACCTTCCTAACGAATACTAAAGCCGAGTAAATAGCATTTATAGCAGTAATATTTGAGCTTTATATAAGGCTTAGAAAGGGTATTACGTGAACAAAATATAAAAAAAATCTATGTGGGTACCGCGCCAACTTTGGTCGAATCGGCGTGGAATGTATCATTTATAGCTGGGAATTTAGTGCTAACTTCCCTTCGCTTAGAAATAATTTTGTACTTAGTTCATTTCAATTATATTCAAACACCACTTACAGCACTTTGCAAACGTCTAATTTAAGTAAAAGTGCTAAAAGACTGAACCTAAATTTAAAGATTCAACAAGCCCTTCTTCGAAGACGGCAGCGAACAAAAAAGTTAACCACGTGTTCGCCTTTTGACTGTGCAGGTGGCTTAATATTCTGGAATTTTCCTTAATATTTCGGACACTTCCGAACAATTTTTAAAAAATTTTGTATTATTTCAGAAAAAATCTAATTATTTCACAAAATTTCAGAAAATTCTAACAATTCATAAAATTTCTAAAAATTTCTGAAAATTCCGTGGCAAGTGTTCGAGTATTTCAGAAGTGAGTACCCCCTCGGATTTAGAGAATTCATTTCAAATTCTTTTAGCATATAAGAAAGACCTACAAAACACCTCATAAATTTTTATTAACTTCCTATTTCAAATAGGTCTAATCGATCCTTAATTCTTTTCAAACATACCAAAGCAACAATATAAGCTATAAGTACGCTTGAAGATTCTAACTTTCACAGCGATTAGTACAAATACTTACAAATTAAAAATCTTGTTTCTTTTCCCTTCCTTTCCATTAAAATATAAATCACATCAAAATGTATACTTTATATGTCAGGACATATACATTTTCATCGCCCGATATTTATAACAAAAAACCAAACTTATTCTACTGAATAAATCTCCTCTATAATAAATGATACTAATTGCCTATATTTATTGGTTGATTTGACAATAGGCTAGCACTTAATTAATACCATTATTTACTTACAAAGCTTCCTGATTTAGCCTTGTCTTGTCGTGACATTGTAGGCTCAGCATTGGGTTTTCAATAGAAGGAATGATTCACTGGGAGGAATCTACAAATATATTATTATAGTAAAAAGTAACGCTCTTTCAAATTAATAAAACACTATTCAAATTTAAATTTATATTAAATTCATTGCATAATATACAAAAAAAATTCAATTAACCTAACCTCACTAATAACACCCAAAACAATCAACTAATATTGTTTTTGAATAAATTGAATTTAATAAATACAAAAACGTTTTGGACTTACGTTTCAATATCACAGAATTACGATTTTAATAGTTAATTTACGCGAAGACCGAGTAAAAAGGTTGTAAATATCATTTTTGAATAACTAAAACTTGTTGATTGTTGGCATTCTAGTTACTCAAGTACTTATTTGTTATAATTTTCCGTATTTGAAATTAGAACATTCTACTGGTTTACTTTAATTTCTAACTGAAAAATGAATAGGAAACTGCAATTGGTATACTGTAATTGTCAGCAATTGACAGATACTTCACTGACATCTACGATTCTATCCATAAATTACATACGTAACTTTGAAGTTTGAAATTGCCTTATATTGTTTAAGAATAAGCTTTCTTTACTTCTTTTAGCACCTCTTTAAAATGCTTTTTTTCTAATAAAGATGGTTTAAACATAATAAATGTTTATGCAATAAAATTTATAAAAGTTTTCAGTTGTTATAAAATTATTTAGTGCTTAATAAATAAATTATTTAATTAATTAAATCTATCATCTAATATTTGTGGGTTTTTTTCAGTCAATTAAGTACATGTAAGGTTTTAGTATACACTTATACAGTAATAGCGAATAGCAATACATCTGAGAAAGGTAGATATATTTTTTTTTTTTTTAAGCATAGCGGCATCAACTTCTATGGTTATTAGCCGCTTTTCTCAAGTTGTTTTTTAAAAAAAAAAACAACAATTCAGACTCTTCTTTGATATTAATCTGTCTATGTTGGTTTATAATAACCAATGTAAGGGGAGAGAGGAAAAAAAACAAGTAACTAATTAAAATAAAATATATATATAATAAAATATATCTTAGACAAGACTAATCAGAGATCAGTGGTAAACTGATAAGACAGAGACAAGGTATGAGAAAAAGTACGAAAAAGAAGGACGCCAAAACATGTACGTAATAAAATAACAGTAAAAATAAAATATAGTTTGTATAAATAAAATATGTATAAATATATGCAGGTATATGTATAAAAAATAAATAAATAAATTGTAAATAACTCGGTGTAAATACTATATCACAGTCAGTATATCACAGTATAAGAAACTACTCTAAAGTATTTTGCTATAGCTTGTACATCAATCGCGTTATTTTTAAAAACATTACCAGCTTTTTAATCATGATTGGATTATTTCCCAAACATTCAGCGATATTATCCGGCAGTTGTAGGTTTGCTCTATGTATTGTATATTGAGGACAGTCTAGAAGTATGTGGTTTACTCCAAGTATGCCTCCACAATCTTCGCATACTGGAGGTTGTCTCCCTACCAGCAAGTACGTGTTCGTTAGCCGGGTATGTCCAATTCTTAATCTGCAGATAGTTACTTGCTCTCTCCTGTTCAGCTCAGATGGATATCGCCATTTTGTCACATTTGGTTTGATCGTTTTTAGTTTGGATTCAATGGAGGACCAGATGTTTTGCCACGTGGAGACGATTTTTTGCTTTAGGTGGCATGAAACGTCCTTGTGACGAATGGCGATGTTCTGATCTACTGAACCGTTATCTGCAGCCTGACGGGCTGCCTCATCTGCCTTCTCGTTGCCCGGAATGCCTATATGGCTCGGGATCCAAATAAACACTACCTTCTTTGCAATGGATTCTAGCCACCGTAATAGGGTTAATATGTTCTGTACTAAGGGGTCGTCGGTAAATATATTATTTAGGCTTTCGATTGAGCTTTTTGAATCAGTACATATTAATGTTTCGGTGTACGCAGCCATTTCAAAGTATCTCAAAGCCTGCCAGATAGAATACAACTCCGCGGTGTAAATGCTAGCGGCGGGGGTTAACGACCAGGAGTAAGCATTGTCCTGCACATACATGGCAGACCCCACTCCCGTGTTTGTTTTTGACCCGTCTGTGTATATGATCAGGCTTTGAGGATACTTGCTTAATATAGAACCGAGTGTTGCTATATAAAACTGATTGCTGATTTCCCCTTTTCTAATTGCGGCACATTCCATATGACAGATCGGTTTTCGTAAGTTCCATGGAGGTTCTTCACATGGACCTAACTGGTAGACCGGAGGTAGATTAGTTTGGACATTGTCTAAAAGTTCCCGAAATCTGATTCCGCATGGTCGCGTTATTGTACGGCGAGAGAAATAAACGTCTTCAAGCTCGTCAGAGAATAAACTTTTATAATTAGGATGATGAGGTTGTCCCCATGTTCTTGCTGCATACTGACACATTAGATATACACGTCTCTGCTCTAGAGGAAGGAAACCTGATTCGCAGCATAGCGACATGGAAGGGCTAGTGCGGAAAGAACCGGTAGCTAACCTTAGCCCCATATTTTGAACAGGTTCCAATAATCGTAAAACCGACTTCCGTGCAGATGCGTAAACAAAACAGGCGTAATCCAGTTTCGAAAGCACTGTCGCACGGTATATATTAAGCAGGGTATCCCTGTCACTTCCCCAATTTATGTTTGATAGACACCTCATAATATTAAGTGACTGCTGGCACCTACCACGTAAATTAATGACGTGCTCCTTCCAGTTCAGCTTGGGATCGAATGTGAGCCCCAAGTACCGAGTGGATTCCACACACTGGATAGGAGAATTGTACAAATTAAGGACAGGGTAGCCCTGGCATGATCGCAACCGGCAGAAATGCATGCATACCGTTTTTTGGGTTGAGAATTTGAACCCAATGTTGTTGGCAGCAACAGAGAGTCGGTCTATTGCTACTTGCATATCTCTAGATACCTCTTCCATGGAGACGGCAGATTTATAAATGCATAAATCGTCAACATACAACATTTTCTCAACTGACTCGCCGACTGCGTTTAGAAGATTGTTCACAGCAATAATAAATAAAGTAACACTTAACGTAGATCCTTGAGGAATGCCATTCTCTAATGCTACCGAAGATGATGCTGCATTACCCATTCTCACACTTATTTTTCGGTCTGATAGAAAACTCCCTATTAACAGACCCATCTTTCCCCTAATCCCCCAATCGTAGAGGGTTCTAAGAATATTATGGCGCCAAGTCATATCATATGCCTTCTCTACGTCGAAGAAAACGGCAATGGTATGTTGGCGCAAGGCAAAACTATTTTGGATGGCGTTCTCTAAACAAACAAGATTATCGGTTGTAGACCTGTTGCGCCTGAAGCCATGTTGGTATGGAGACAGTAAATTTTGCCTCTCGATATGCCATACCAACCGGTTATTGACCATTTTTTCAAATAGTTTGCCAATGCAACACGTGAGGGAGATGGGTCTGTAATTCGAGGGCATTTCTGGGTTTCTTCCTGGCTTTAAAATAGGAACAACTACTGCTGTTTTCCACTGTTCTGGATATTCGCCAGACTGCCAGATCTTGTTATATAGATGCAATAGGGAGTTCTTTCCCGAGAAGGGTAAATTGTTCAGCATAGAGTATGGAATTCCGTCCGGGCCTGGAGCTGTATCATTGCCAGACATGAATGCATGCTCCAACTCTGCCATGGTGAAATCTTGGTTGTACTCAAAACAAACGTCTGTTGCGAAATCTAGGCGTACTTCTGTATCAGCTATGATACGTTGAAACTCTGGCGAGTAATTAACAGAACTGCTAACATTTCTAAAGTGCTCTGCCATGATTTCGGCCATAATCATTGGATCAGACGCCGTCCTATCAGCAGTGACAAGTCGTGACGGAAGATTATTTGTCTGCTTGCCAGAGATCTTCTTGATTTTACTCCAGATTTCACCAGTCGATGAGGCAGGTGTGAGAGAAGACACATATTCTAGCCAGCTCCTACGCTTATAAATTAATATTAGTTTCCGTGCTTTCGCCCGGTATCGTTTAAACGTAATACAATTTTCGGGTGTTGGATTAGATTTAAATCGATTAAATGCTTGCTTTTTCCTCCTAACGGCGCTAGCAATTTCGTCATTCCACCACGGAACGACTCGTTTTGGCAAACGGCCCGACGATTTCGGGATGCTGGATGTAGCTGCCTCTAGAATAACAGAGGTTATGTTATCCACACATTCCGAAATATTGTTTGGGAAAAGGATTTGTGGTATGGCCTCTGCATACTTCTCCCAATTAGCTTTTTCTACAATCCAGCGTGGTGGTAATGACGATATTCCAAACTGCAGAGGAAATGTCATGCAGATCGGAATGTGATCTGAAAAGATTTCTCCTTCCATAGTGGTCCATTCAATGTGTGTTGCAATGGTTGGAGAACATATTGATAGGTCAAGACAAGAGAGGATGTTAGATCTAGAGTTAACGTACGTGGGCTGTCCAGTGTTTAAGAGAAAGAGGTCATTGTCGGAGATAACATCTTCCATAATTCTGCCGTTCATGTCCGTGCTTTCGGATCCCTACATCCGATTATGGGAGTTAAAGTCACCAACGAGGAGATATGGTGTGGGCAACTGATTGATTATGTTGTCCATGTCAGCACGGTTTCTCGGTCCGCTAGGTAAGTAAACATTGCAAACAGTCATCTTAATCGGATGGGATAAGGTTACTGTTACGACTTGAACGGCAGAATTGAGGACAACCTCCTCAGCCTCCTCATGTCTGTTCGAACGAAGACAGCCACGCCGCCATTTGCTCTTGCACCATCTATTCCATCGCATCGAAAACATTTATAACCTCGGAGATTAAAATTCTGATTGGCTTTCAACCTTGTTTCCTGAAGACAAAAGCAAAAAGGTTTTTTGTCCACAATGATCTTTTTAATTTCTGGATAATGGAAAGCAAGGCCATTACAATTAGCTTGGATTAGAAAATTGTTGTAATTATCCATCAAATAAAATTATATTTATTTACAAGTGTATATTTATCTACGATCATTGTAGAACAAGAAGGAGAACTATTAAATTAATACGAGTATATAAAAAAAAAATAGGAGGAAAATTAAAGCGTGCTTTAAAAAGAATTATTATTCACCCGAACATGAAGAAGACGGCCGACTTCTCGGTTTGCCTTTAGGCCATCCTTTCTTGTTCGCTTTGGCGAGTCTTCCAACTGAAGACTCCGAATCGGTGTGGGATGCAGTATCCGATTTTTGGGATTTTTGGGAACTTTGGGAAAAGGGGAAAGAAGACTTTTCAATTAGGGATGGGTTCTCAGTGTCGGTTGTAGGTTGAGACATCTGAGTGACGGCTGGGGGAGGGAGAAAAGGATGGTTGATTTGGGATGAAGTTTGGGGTGTAAACTGTAGGATGGTAGGTTGTTTGGACTGAACAACTTTATAGCCCTCGATTGTGCTTTTCACCGCTTCTTCAATCATTCTTTTGATCTCCGGTAACAATACGGAGACGGAAGGTTGTTGCTGTTGCTGAGCTACTCTGGCGTAAGTGACCTGTTGTACTGGTGGAGATATCCTCAAGTATTCCTGTTTCGCTTCAAAGTAACTAAGTCTCTTAAGAGTTTTGATCTTTTGGATCGCAACTTCCTGTTTATAGACAGGACAATTAAAAGATCGGGCCGAGTGCGGCCCGTCGCAGTGAATGCATTTGAAAGGGATTTCGCAAGGTCTCCCTTGATGTTCAGCTTTACCACACACACAGATCTGTTCCCTACGGCAATTTACCGCTGTATGTCCGAATCTTTGACACCGGAAACATCGCAGGGGAGCGGGGATGTATGCTCGCACCGTCAAGGAGTAAAAAGCGACCTTTATTCTCTCTGGTAGACGAGTACCAACAAACGTGAGGAGATATGACGCTGTGTTTTGCACTTCACCTTGTCGCCTAACTGTCATACGTTTTACCTCGACGACTTTCTGAGATTTCAGTTCATCTTTAATTTCATCGATCGAACAATTATTCAGATCTTTGCATGTTATTATACCCTTGACGAAATTTAGGGTTCTGTGAGCGTAAACTTTGACCTTAAATTTATCAAACACTGTAACTTTAAAAAGACGTTTTGTTTGTTCTATATTTTCTAATTCTACTAAAAGGCCTTCCTTGATTTTTCTAACGTTCCTTACATCTCCAACTAACTGTTTTAGAGTTCTACTAATAATGAACGGACTAACATTCTAAAAGTCTTCATCATCTTCGCGTTCTACTACTAAATAATTAATCTTGGAGTAGCTCATCGCTACCGTTCCTGTTAATGGCTCCACAATCTCAATTTCCGGTGATGATTCACCAGACTTTTTTCTTTTATTTTTTCGCGTATCAGAATTACCTGATACAGGATTTACAGGGATTAGGGAAGTGGAATGGTTGGGAGAGGGTAAAGGGGAAGCTAAAGGAGTGGTTAATGGGGTAGAGCTGGAAAGCTCCGGATTTAAAATATTTTCAATTATACTTGTCATATAAAAGAATCCCTAACTTAGGGGAGCTGCCCCGGTGGGGTATACCCATGTCAGTGGGATCACCACCGACACCAGCAAGTTCCCCTGCTGCACCGGGAATATGCCCTGTTGGGAGGAAAAACATCTCCCTAGAGCTCCAGTCCCTTACTGATTGAAAACTTTCGGGGATCCCACGCCTCCGACGACGTGGGCACCCCCCTAAGTGCTTGCCAGGCAGGGGGCCTACGGAAGCTTGACTCCACTTCAAGAAGTGAAGCTACACCCCGCAGCGCCAGCTCTTGCGTCTAAATCAAATCGTATATCGTTTCGTAAGCCTTTCCATTGCAAGTCGTCGTCGAAGAAATTCCATCAAGAAGAAAGAGAAAAGGAAAATGTAGTCAAGGAAGGAACAAGAGTTGGTCAAGGGAGACCAGATAGAAAAGAAAGACAGAAAGGGACCTGTCCGTAAGGCTAGTTGAAGTATAGACAGGGCCCAGCTAGGGTACCTCGGGTTGCCAGCCCCTGTACTCACAAGGTGTGAGCCCCTCAGGGGGAAAGGTAGATATTATAGCCAAAAACTTTAATATTATTAACACCGGAAAACGGAGACTCCATATACTTTACCATATGAAAACATGATGGGACATCTTTGAAGCGCCATCTTCGCAGATGGGTGTACAACTAACAAATGGTTTTTCGGTGAGAAACTATTTCATTAAAAAATAGTACTATTTCTGTTAAACGATGTTTATTACCGTTATGCTAGAACATATAAACTTTTACAATCTATCTAAACTATTCAATCTTTCATTACAATGACGATTTTTTAATTACTTTCCAAATATTTTAGAAATGTCAGGTTTATTTGCACACGATAACCGCAAGAGGCGCTATTAAATTTTGTCTCCCATTTTTTAAAAAGTAGAATGAACTTAACTGTTTTATAATAGTTAAAATAAACAATTTAGGTTATTGTTTCAAAATGACAAACGTCAATTATACTTAAAAATTCTTAGCTATAGCAACCAACCTTACAAAAAAGTTACTATATTTTAAGACTTTGCAAGTATGCCATAATATCTATCTTTCTCAGATGTATTGCTATTCGCTATTTTTCTTTTGCACACGCTTGAAAATTAAATCCTAGATGAAGTATTTTCAATACTGTATATGTAACTATATTTCGATTATATTTTAGATCTTCGTCAGGGTATATCTTTTATATAGTTTTATGGTACACATTATGAACAATGGCAGTAAAAAAATTGAGACACCAGCATTAATCAAGTTAATGATTTTTATAATTTTTCACGCAGTAAAGGTTTAGTGCTATATAAATATTTTAAATGTTATTTAAACGTCAGGAACTTTTCGTAACAACTGATAGATATATATTAAGAAATAATATGACATCAGCAGTCTTGATTTTAATTCAATATATCCGTTTATAATAACATAAAATTGATATTTCAGTTTTTTGGTCGCCATTGTACATTCTGTTACGAGATAAATTATTGGTACAGTTGAATTATAAAGCAGGCGGTATTTTATGCATTTTGCGGTTATGCTTTTTATGTTATCGGCTTCTTGTTTGGTATGAAGGCATTTGTGATATACTTTTGATTTGAGATATATTAATTTGAAAACTGGTGACTGCATCCTAATTTACTTCTTAAACTAGAATTTATTTATTGGTCGTACACCGTATCGTATAATAGTTAAAATGAAGTCTTCCGCTATTGCCTAGTCAGCTATGTATATGTATTTACTGATTGATGTTAAGTAAACAATTAAGCAATTCAACAAACAATTAAGCAATAAACAATTCCTTTCTATGTGCACAGTATCATCACATAGTATTTATAGACATTTCTATACAAAAAATTCTATACATTATTGTACAAAAATATTTATTTAACGTATATTTAAAATATACGTATTACTCTTTCACAGGAATCTCTTCAGCTAAGGAAATTAAAATTAAGTGTCACAGATATTAAAAAGAATGCTCCATGATAATATTTATTTGAGAGAGTTCATCACATTAAATTGATGGAATGTATGACCGATATAGGAATTGACGAGATTTATTCAAAAATTGTATAGACATAAAATACTGTTGTAAGAATGGTATTTAACGTTTATTTAACATGCATTCTGTAATTACCTTCACTGCAGTACTTAGTGGAAGGTGAGAAAAAGGAAGTGAAGGTAAATAGGAAGCATACAGACAGCAACGTTCTATCATAATATCATAATCAATAGGCAGTCATCCTATCTATACAATAAGATAAGGTATAGAACAAATGTACACAATATAAATGTGCTACATAGAGGTCCGTTGACTATACCCAAGCATAATACTACATTCTACGAGCGATCATTTAGTAACAATGTCGTAAAAATGTACAATGATGTACCTTCATCTTTCAAGATATTATCCGTTAAACAATTCAAAAAAGCTCTGATTAAGCAATGCAATACAGGTTGTCATTGAAACACCACTTCGCAAGCAGTCAATACTGATAAGACTCAATTATGTGTAAATTATATATTATCTAATTATGTTAATTATTATGTGTTATTACTATTACTACTATTATTAGCATTATCATGATTATTATTATTATTATTACTATTATTGCTATATTATTGCTATTAACCTCAAATTTACTCCTATTATAAATTATTATTATATTTATATATTATTTTTATTATTTATATTTAATCAATTTAATTAAGTTTTACCTATAGTTCGACTATGTTTATTTTCTTAAATTATTGTTGAATTCCTTCTTGAGATTCTGTATTCATAGGCGCCCGCAGAAATTTGTCCAGGGGGGCGATCCTCAAAAAAAACGGCAAAATTTTCAATAAAATTCAAATTTTTTAACTTCCAGGGGGGACCAAGTGCCCCTCCTTGCCCCCCCCTTCCGGGCGCCTATGTCTGTATGATATGGAGTAAATACTATTATTTTTTTAATTAAAGTTAGGTGTAGAAATAAAGCACAGGCCCAAAGAGAGAAGTAATCAGCCGGGACGATTACCCAGGGGCCCTGCTAATGTAAATGGGCCCGCGACTTAATAAACGTTTTATAAATTAAAAATGTCGTAATTTAACAACCAACCTTAACACAAATTTTGAATTTACAGACTTTAAACTAAAGTATTTTAATGTTATGTATCGTCTGAAACTTCAATATAAATAAAAAAATATTATATTAAAGGTTTTGTACTGTAGAATTTTTTATTATACTCTTGGTTATAGGCAGCCCAAAAATTTTAAACGTCCTGGAGTCCGCTCGCTGTTAACGACCCTGTAAAGGATCAATCCCTGATTAAAATTTAGTTCTGGATAAACCAAACCCAACCGAACAAGTACATCAATCTAAATAGGCACCTCGGATGCTGAGTAGATAAATGAAAGAAGTGACTCAGAACAGGAAATCAAATGTACATAGAAATTTTAAGAAGTAAGTTTACAAAAACGGCAAGTCTTTTAGCAAGCAATAGAAGCATAAACTACGAAATACGGGAGGACGGTGATGTTACATATTACCCGTATTGGAATACGGTGTTGAAAGTTGGACATTAAACTTATCTACCATAGATCGTTTAGCAGCTTTTCTGATTGGAAATATGGCTACACCACAGAATGTTAAAAATACCTGGAATGGACAAAAGAATAAATGCAGAAGTTCTACGTCAAGTTAAAAAGGGAAAACAACTATACACCAATAAAGAAAATCAAGTTAAGAAAAGTCAAATATTGAGGGTATATAATGCGTAGCCCAAAGTATAACATAGTAGGTACTGCAATTAATTGTTCCCGATCGAATAGAAGGTGAAAGAAGTAATGTCATGGTTGAGGTCAACTTTTTGACAATAGTACCACCGTCCAGTGAATGCTCATCTCTAATCAAATTCGAACCATGTCTTTAAGGACGTACGAGTGCTGCTGGGTAGGCAACTTTCTTCCTTGTGATACACTGTTTTTATTTGCTATAACCACTCCATTGTTCTTTCCATAGAAGGAGCCTATACTACAACTTCTGTATAAAGCAACGTCTTGATAAAAGTCAAGTTCTCAAGATATAGCAAGTTCAACATATAAGCGAGTTTGCTTGACCTGGGAGCTTGACTTTGTAAATGCTTCTGTCCGGGCGCCAAGTTGCTTACAAAATGGCGTTGGGTGGTTTTCGGTAACTCTCGGGAGCCTGTTATTTTAACGTGGTATACTCCACGGATCCGGATAACTGCTAGCGGAGAAAAGGTAATCCAGGAAACTGCTGGGGGTTGCTAACGTCGGCCCTGTCTGGATAAATAAATAATATAAATAATGTGAATAAACCTTCGAGGTAGAGTATAACTGTTTTTTATACGTGGTATCCCCAGTAGATCTAATATATTTTCTTCGTCTTCTTCCTCTTGTCCTAGCTACTGTATATCCGCAGACAGTCTCAAGAATAAGGATGCAATCCAACTTTTCTGCATCCTAAATTATTTAGCTGCAGAAACTAAAATGAATCAATAAGCACGTCCGTTCAGTGTAAATAATTGCTCAAAAACTAACAGAAATTGTTTTGTTTTTAGTCAACTACAACTTGAACTAACTACAACGTGAAACATGCGTTGGAGCCTGTTGGAATCTATGCTCGGACTGCCTCGTACAAAAAAGAGCATCAAGGAAGATGTAATAGAGATATCCTGTTTCTTGAGGCAGTCTGCGGATATACAAGAGCCAGGAGAAGAGAAAAAAGACGAAAAAAACATACTTGGAAATCTGAACAAGACTAATTGGTTATTTCAATACAACATATTGTGGATTAATCCTACTGGGAATACCACGTTATAAAAAATGCGCCTAATATTCTGCCTTGAAGGTGATGTGGAAAGGTGTACATTTCTTCAAAAATATGAAAGTTACATTATCTGTCTTGCTATTTCTCTAAAACTGTCACTCCAATGAAAAAAAGTCATTTAACCTTTTTTGTGGGAAATTATGAGCTACAAATTCGATAAGTGTTTTTACCGTAAAACTACGGGGGACTCAACTGAGGAGACGAATCGGCAATGGGCGTTCCAAACATTTGCGTACCCAATGGCCTGTATTTTAAAAAATTTTCGTTAGAGGGCGCTTCGGTCCTTGACAACGCTCAGACCACGCTGGCCATTGTTGACAGTTCGCTGGAGTGCCATATAAAATTTGCGATAAATCGCATAATCTGTCAACACTGTCAGCGTTGTCCAGAATCGTAGCGCCATCTAGAAGTAACGTTCAAACTTGAATTAACGTTCAAGGTCGGGGACGCTTTATTTGACTCGTTTCGTCTCCTCAGTTGAGTCCCCCGTACGTAAAACTAACCGTTTAACGAGAAATTAGCAAAAGCCCGTTTTTTATGACCTTTAACGCGTAAAATCTAAGCGGCAAATCGATCGATGAAAACTTTTGACATTTAATTTAGATCGATAATATGAAGCTTCACACAAAAAGTCAGCTCCTTCGGAATTATTCCGAACTTGGTACGTTTTTGTATCTATTTTGACTGGACTAAATCACCATTAAAAATATAATAGCAAAAACAACCGCTAAAACAACGTCATCAACTACCGCATATCGAAGACAGTTTGATGTTGTACAACGTCATCTATATTTCTTAGCGCGACCCAATAACAATTTGCAAACTGAATACATTTATTAATAGTAAGTACTACCTATTACACCAGAAAAGTGAATAAATCTGGTTACTTTAGTTACCCTTCCCGTAAACGAATAGAATATAAAGTAATATCGAAATTAAATTGATAGATTACTATAAAAGTTTGTGTGGAACCCCGACACTGCGAAATGCAGTAAAAGGGGAATGGATTATGTATGTATGTATCCTATACATTTACACTGAAAAAAATAGCATCATATTGGCCTTGCTGTCCTAGATCATTATGAAATCAATGGTACGAGGGGTACACTGAAAATATCTAGAATGCCATGTTTCTAAAAACGAATTAATTTGTTTTTAATTGACAGCTACTTTTTAATGTTTTCCGAGTTGATTGCCGTTTAGTTTGTTTGATTTGCTCTAATAGTTTTTTTAATTATCATAATTTAAAGATTGTGTTTTCTCCCAAAAATGAATTTGACTAGAGAACATTTCCGGGCTATAATTATTTACGTTTTTACATCGTCAGTAACGCCTAAACAATGTGAAGATCGGCTTAGAAGTGCATTTGGCGAAGAAGCCTCATCTAAGCCAAGAATTTATAATTGGTACAGCGAATTCAAAAGAGACCGGTTTTTTCTTAGTGCTGAATTTCGCGAAGGACGCCCAAGAACTGCTGTTACTGATGAAAATATTGCCGCTGTTCGAGCAATGCTTGAGGAAGATCGACGGACATCTTATGAATTTATTCGGGCGACATTGGGCATGGGTATGAGTCAAATACAAAACATTTTACATCAACAGTTAGAAGTGAGAAATCATTGTTGAAAATGGATTCCACATAAAATGACTTCCTATCAAAAAGAACAACGCATTGAATGGTGCAGAAAAACTCTGGAAAAATTCCAAGGCGGTACTTCAAATTTGGTTTGAAATATCGTCACTGGTGACAAATCTTGGATTTATTGTTACGATCCTCAAAAGAAAAGTTAATCGGCTCAACGGGTCTTTCGAACCGAACCTAAGCCTACAAATGTTCAAATAATTCGCAGTGCCGGTAAGAAGATGATTGCTAGTTTTTTTCCAAACCGTTTCATATTACTACTATAGCATTAGAAGATAGACGTACCGTTACTGCCGATTGGTACAGAAACGTCTGTTTACCACAAATCTTTGAAAAAGTTCGTGGAAAACGCCCCAAAGGAAAAATAATCTTACATCATGACAACGCATCGTCGCATAAAGCAAAAGTAACAACTAAGTATTTGGCTGCCCTTAAAGTCAGCACCATGGACCGTGCACCGTACAGCCCTGACCTAGAACCTTGCGATTTCTTTTTGTTTCCTAAAATTAAAGATAAAATGCATGGAATCAGTTTTTCGTCATCAGATGAAGCAGTGGAACATTACAAAAATCAGGTTTCTGAAGTGTCTCAGGAAGAGTGGCATCATTGCTTTAAGGACTGGTTTCATCGAATGCAAAAATGTATTAATGTTAAAGGGGAATATTTTGAAAAACAATAAAATCATTTAAATTTTTTAAAACTAATCCTTGTTTGATTTTCTTAGAATTTCAGTGTCGCCCTCGTACCTACTATGTGTACAAACTACAAAATGCTTGTCTTTCGTGATGATATGAACCATTCAATGACATAATAAACCATATTTTAGTTACTGCTTACTATATAATGATAATGATGTATCGAATAAATATTTTGTAGCTATTACTAATAGGTTAAATATTTAAGTTCAAGTTCATTTCTAAAGTATACGGTTGATTTTATTTGCAGACTCATTATTACTTTTGTAATTTCAAGAATAAATAGACATAAAATTACCAGTCAATTATAATTTCTAAGAATTCAGAAATATCTGCAATAAACGCATTATAAAACAACTTTGTATGGAACTAGTGGTTCCTAAGAACAATGGCTTATATAATTTATAATGAAGTTCTGATTTATAGCAATGAAATAGTTATATTTATGTAGATATCAAGGGTCATAAGTATATTTTGTGGTTAAGGGAGGTATTTAAAAGGTGACATTGTTTCTACTATCGGTAAATATCACTCCGGTTATAATAATAATTATAATAGTTATTTATGTTGTAAGAATCATACCGCCACTTATTATGGTACCTACTACTATACTTTTTTTTCTAGACCCCTCTGACTTTGAACGCGTATTGCTCGTAAACTACTGAACCAAATTAAATATATTTTATTTAATGTCAAATTACATATTTTAAACGAGCAAATAGTAAATTTATCTCTCAATATAACAATAAATAGAATAATATATTTTAGTTCATTTCGTATTTCAAACAATTCTTTATATACCACAATTAGTAATATAAAGTATATCTTGATCTCCGTTGTGAATGACACCGGAGTTCAAGACGTTCTTGATCTCCGTTGTTGTTGGCAACGTAAAAATAATTTGATGTTGCATTATAGCCACACGTGGTATGCTGCTTTTTATCTCCTTGGTTACGCGTATGATGACACAGACAAGGCAACTTGCTTCTTTATGCAATAAATTCGGATGGATTTTAAAAGGGAGAAATTAGAATTGAAATACGAAATAAAATAAAACAACTTATGCAATACGGAGATCAAGCTTCTTTAAATCCTCGAAGATGTTATAGCTCCTCGGCTCGCGCCTCGGCGTTATAATACATATTCTTGGATTTAAAGTATTGCTTGATCTACTAATTACATAATATATATCTAAGTGCTATACTTTTGTTTTTATTGGACGATACTTCATAAAAGGTAAACGCATTTTTAGGAACAATTTCGTTAAAAGTAAGTTAAATAATTTTTTTTGTATAATGATTTTTGTAGTTGCCAACAACGAAACCTTGCGGTCTTATGCTATTAATTTTCAGACAAAAATGAGTATATTATTTACTATAAATCGTAAAAAATAGCGAATTATATTTTCTTATTTATTAATAGATTATTAATAAAAATCAGTATTATTTACGATTTTTATGAAAAAATAGCGAACTATGTTTTCTTATTTATTAATAGAGATAGCGTCAATATTTTTTGGCTAAATCAATACTTTTCATAAGTAGGCATTATTTTCGCCAAAGAAATGTACCTAATTTTAACACTATGCAAAACGATTTTTGGTGACAAGCAGTTTGGACGAAAAATGTTTTTTTTGTTATTGGACTTCTGAGAATTAATACCATATTAATAATAAATTAATTATTAATGAATAAGAACCGCAAGGTTTCTTTCTAACCCATACAAAATCTCATAGATATATGGCATATATTTTCTAAGAAAAAAAATTATTTAACTTACTGAAATTATCCCTAAAAATGGATATCCTTTATTCGTAGCGAGCGATAAAACAAAGGTTTACCACTAAAATATAATTTTTTACTTTTATATGTAAAAATAAATTTACTATTTGCTAGCTTTTAAAATATGTAATTTGCTTCAGATTTTACGAGCAATATATACCCTTTTAAAGTCAAAGGACTAATGAATAGTAGTCGTGACAATTATTAAATAGATGATAATATATGTAATTACCACAATGATTGGTTACAATTCAAATTGCTACAAAAATGAATGAGGAAATTAAAAATAAATTATTTCATTTTGAGCTCAAAACTTTTAAAGCAAAATTACTAAGTATGTTTAACCAGTTTAGGTGGATTAGTGGTCAGTATGTTTATTTAACAATTCAATGGTAGCAAGATACTATCCCCGGCCGGGCTAGTAGTTCTTTATAGCGAAAAAAAATTAAAGACATGCTTTCTTCTTGGACAAGAAAATAATACCGTAGTGCCTACAAACATCGCATTCAATGTTTGGCTAAATCCCTACCCTTCCCCTAAATTTGGCTAAATTCTAGTAGGGTCAGCCCTACGATCATACCGATAGCAATCGTAACATTCTGATAAGTGATTTTGCTCTATAAAACTTTCCTGCATTGACACCTAATGACTAAGTCTAACGTGGCAACTGCTATTAGCGAAGTTCTGATTTACAATGTTAATTTTCTATACCAGAAAATCGCTTATATCTTGGAAACTACTTAACATAGGATGCTAAAGTGGGGGTGTTTTGTACATTACTCAATAAAATCTACAACCTTACTACAGTAGATTTTCGTCTAAAATAATTAGGGGAGCCAATATCTGAGAAATTGTATTTTTCCTTATTAATCGACTATGTAACAAAACCGATAATACACCCTGTATGTTATTTAAGCCGTTTCCTTACTGACCCGAAAAAGCCATGCAGTCGTTAGAGGTTCAGGCATGGATTCACTAGTATCCGAGACTAGGCCAGTATGACAAAGGACTGGGCAGTCGTTTGATGTGTCGGACATGACTAGTATCCGAGACTAGCCTGGAGGCAGACCACATGACGTTAATCCTTATAACTGGCTGGTGTTTCTCTACGAGAAACGCGGAGAAAGTTCTGCTAACATGAGGTTCCGGTGTGGGTGGATTTGATTCTTACCTGACTTCAGGGTCTAATATAATGCTATTTACCTGTTGCCTGACCTACACGAATAGAGAATGAAAATATTTGAAAAGATTATAAATAAGCAACTGACATGTCAAACAAGAATTTGTTGCCAGTTGTACAATCAGTATTTCGTGAAAACCATAGCACAACTACAGCCATGCTCAAAATCACGCATAGCGCGATAGATAACTCCGCGTGATAGAGCATACTTCGTATCGCGACTGCTTCCACTGTTTCGTATGCAACGTACGCTGCTGCCAGAAATATACATAGATAATCGAGGGGTAACTTACCTTGAGCAGTTAGATTTTAGTACTTTGTTTTTAGCCAAATTTCAAACCAGGCTAATCAATGTTATTTATATCAGATCACTACCAAATAGTACAGATTGAAGGTAGTACTTTACAAACTGATGGTACGGCATGGTATTCTACAAGAAAGTATACTCTATTCACTATCTTTAAGGCTGATCTTGTTAATATCTTACAACACCAGTGGTAAATAGTACATGATGTGTATGTAGATATAGAAGTCGTGTTTGTCAAGTCAAGTAGATACATTGATTACAGAGCTTAATAGTAACTTTCAGCACATAATGGAATGGTCTGAAAAAATGGTTTGTGCTTGAATTTCAAAAACTGTGGTTTTGTTTATCGGAACAAGAAGAGCAGTGAATGAGACAAGTCAACAAGAACTCATACTCTTAGATTATAGCAATAAGTGAAAATGAGCGTGACCTTGGGATAATCATTAATGACAACTTAAATTTTGAAAAATATATTGTTCGTAAGTGTAGTGAAAGATACATAAGACTTAAGCCGCTGTGGAATTTGAAAGATATTGTAACGTTCTTTTTAAGATAATAACAAAAATGCTGTTTAAATCGTCTATTCATAAGAGAAATATTAATTTACATACACTAATTAAAAACACTATAATTATAAACTATTTAACAAACTTAAATGCTAGATATTTACAAATTTAAAGTAGGCTATTTATATAAAAACTATTTATGTATCACAAAAATTATTAACATTTATTTCACTAACATTCGATTATTAATTTACACAGAGTACATTTCACTACGCCGGTTAAACATTAACTGAGCTCCTTCTCCCCGCGACCTCAATTTATATCTTTCATATAAAGTTCTGGAACATACGATGAATCATACATGCAGGTGTTGATGAGTCATACATACAGGTGTTGATGAATCATACATGCACGTGTTGATGAGTCATACATGCAGGTGTTGATGAGTCATACATGCAGATGTTGATGAGTCATACATGCAGCTGTTGATGAGTCACGTCGATGAGTCGTGTCGATGAGTGATGCAGTCTCGAATATTCGACGGCGGCGAATAAGGGGTTTTCTCCATTTGTTACAATATTTTGCCGCAAGGTAGAAGGTGAAGTTTGTAGAATGCGTTAGTTTTGAGTAATATTGATTATGTTATTCCTAAAATATTTATTTTGCCAAAACAATTGCTATTCCATGATTTTCTTCTGATAAGGGAAATAATATATAACTCCTCTATTTTTTGTATTTAGACTTAGAATATTGAAACTGGTTTATAAGTTTACACTTTTATATGGAGCATTGTTGTTCAATATTTTACAATCAACGCAATATTCTTATCTATATGGACTATTAGCTAAGAGATTTCCTGTGCTAAGAGATTAAAATATACTAGCATTAAATAATATAGATTCACTTATCATACCACGGCACAGTACTAGCAGATTTAAAAACTGTCGGGAGTATGTTGCGGTGATACTGTAATTCAATGAATATAAAGAGGTATTCTTAAATTGTTTGGCAGTTTTGCAGTTCAAGAAAAAATTTTAAAATGTTCTTTTAAGTAAGCTTGCTGGTACAACTTGGTAATTGTAAACATAATTATGGATATATGAAACCATACAGTGTCATTGAATTAAAATGCACATATGTGCAATATAGGTACTGTTAGTGGTTAGTGGTAGCTGGAAGGTAGCACTTAACAGGAACTACGCTTGTCGTAGTGTGTAGTTCATGAGGAAGGTCATTGGTAACCGTAATGGGGCTAAAAAGAAGGGGATAAATTTTATCTAATAACTTATACTTTAATCCTTAAGTCTGTAAGCCTATAACAGTGTTTTCTTGGAATAATCACTATTGCTGTTAAATACCCGTCATAAAAACAAAAAAAAAACATGAGTAGCGTAATATATTTTATGTTTCACTTGCATATTATTTGTTGTTTATACCTGTGATACGAACTATATAAACAACTCCATAACAACCAGGGCATTATAAATGAGCGTTATGGTCTATAACGCCCGTTCAATCGTTTACTTGCAATGGCAGCCTGTGTTACGTTCAATAGTAATTTGGGTCATTAGACCAGAAACTATTTGTGTTTGCGTACGAGTGTGTTGCAACACAATAAATAACGAGTATTTGCAACGTAGTTTCTGGGCGCGTGATCCACGAATTCTTTTATGCCGATTTCTGCAGACATTTATTAGCTAAAATAAATAATTTATTCTTTAGATAACATGTGCTATTAGGGCTGTTTTGTTTTCATGTTGGTAACAATCAACAACAAAAGATTTGAATTTACAATTTCATACCTATCTGTTTGAGTTTTGCAAAATTAGTAAAAGTTGTTACCATCCGACAAACATAAAAATTCCTAGTTTTATAAATATAAACAACGTCCTTGGCAACGCCAACAACTATAAATTAAAACTAATTTTCTACTTGTACATATTCTTGTAAAAATAAAGTTTTGTATGCACTACGATCGTTATTAGATGATAATGCACATCGGGCGACTTCGTCGTCTCCTGGCATTATCATCATTTTAACGCCCTTGGTACTTAAATAACTATTATCTCATCTTATTGCTAATGTCTCGGGTCTCGAACCATTAACGTCTAAATGACTTCACAATAGAATTTATCCTTTTGTTTTATCTATTTCTCTTGAAAAATATATATACTTATTAATCGTCTATTACGTTTTAAGTAGGAAAATAGCAATTTTGTAATTTATTATTAATCTTAATAATCTTTAAAACTTAGCTACGGTACACGGTAACCGACATCTGATATTTAATTTCGTAAATAATTCCCAATATTCTAACGATAAGAAACGGTTTAAAAGTAAAAGGAGTTTAATTAGCGGACAGTTTTAAAACGAGGCTCATTGAGGTATCAACCTTCGTCATAGCACAATGAACAACCTTCACATAGCAATCACGTTTTTACTGGTTTTTTTACTAAATCGTAGGTGAGAATCTTTTTTATACATAATTGTATTTTGAATTTCATGTATCAGTCTTTCGTGCTTTTTTAAGTGCTTGGAGTTTTGATGGTCCTGCTGTATATCAAGTAACCGATCCAGTTGATCACGGGGAAGGCCCTACATGGGATAATAGGACCGGATTATTATATTTTGTGGATATCTTTGGTGGTAGAGTTTTAAGCTATAATCTTAAAACATCTGATATAAACGCAATAACATTTAATGGAGCTGTCACACCGGTAATTCCTTCGAAATCAGATCCAAATTTGTTGATTGTTGGTGTAAACAGATCAGTGTATGCTGTTGAATGGGATGGACATGGATCTATAGGAGCAACGCAATTATTAACCACAATTTCTGAACAATTTCCTACAAGCAGATTTAACGATGGGAAAGCTGACAAAAAAGGAAAATTGTGGTTTGGTAAGTTAAAATGTATTTATATAAGCATAAAAAGAAATGTTGTGGTTTAGAGGTACTCCAGCTTCGGTGAAGCAGAAAGTATTTTATTGACTTGTTAATCAAATATAACCTTTATATAAAGGTTACCTAATGAAGAATTTAATAAATTACAATTTAATATTTGCTCTGTTACTATTACTAACAGCTATTGTTAGATAGGATAAGGTTCTGGTGAGTTAACAACCGTTATGGCTGCGATAATTATAAGTAGATACTACATTTATTTGTGCAAATTTTGGTTCGTTCCCCTGAAGTACTTAATCAATAAATGGCTTTATAAAAAGGGGGTCTCAGGGTTTTAATTTAACTATGACTACCGTAGGTGACCATTAAATTAGAAACTTTTTAAAATTTTTGATAATAACTTATAATAATAATAATTATTATTATTAAATTAAGTACATAATGAAAATTATCTAAGAATTTGAATATAAATTTTAATATTGTGTAAGTGTACGTTCTCTCAATCAGATAACATATGTATGTAGAATATTGTAGATTATTATTTACGTTCCTGATGGAGCACAAAGAAATAGTAAAAGTAGCAATTTTCTCTCTAATTAGAAACATGCTTTATTACTTACTGCTTTAAAAGCGAGCTATAGTCTACTATTTTAATATAAAGAATTTGACAGAAAAATATAGTAGAGTAACTGAATATATTGGGCTTTATAAAAAGTTTGTTACTAATATAGTCCAAGCATCAGAACAAAAAAAGTAGGTTCGTAATGCAATATTTTACAGAATTGATTTTCTTGTTGGAAAATGTTCGGCGGTGTCCCCTGAAGGTAACGTGAAGTTGGCGGGACGGGGGGGAGGTCGAGCGTTAAAACACGTTTTATCAAATATCTCGTGAACCGTGCATCGTACGACAAAAATAGTACAGATCGTCGTACCTATCAATCATGAAAGCAGATATCATAAAATCGGGCATTTACCGTTTAAATTGTTCTTTTTGTAGTTCGGTATATATTGGGCAAACACTTAGAAATTTTGACATAAGATATAAAGAACACGTACGTCATTACAAAAATAAACATCCTGAAAAATCTGATTATGCCAAACACCTTTTAGAACAAAATCACACAATGACTCCTCAAAATAATATTAAATTCCTACATTTTTGTAATAACAAACGCAAATTAGACATTTTAGAAGCCTTTGAGATATACAAACACAAACTCAGGGTACCTTTAATGAATTAACAACTTGAGCTCAGTAATTCTCCTCCAGTTACTGGAAGTGTTAGATATTTAATTTTGATTATTATTATTATTTTATCTAGTTACCTATTTTTGTATCTACCTTAGTGACGTGTTTGTTTATATTTATATTACCTTTGACAATGACAGCGTAGCTGTCGAAACAATATTGTCAGGTTATATTTTAATAAATACTGTGAAACTTTTTACTAATCTTTATTTATTTCATTTTATTTTATGTTTGTTGATAATAAATTTGTAGTAAGTGCAATATCTAATATTAATATTTGTACACCACGTACATCATAAAAATTAATAATAATAATGACAATGATAATAATAATGATACTAATAATAATCATGAGAAGGGAAAGGTGGAGAAAAGGATAACAGAGTTCAATGAATGCAAATTAATTTTTTTAAATAAAAAACGGATTAAAACATTTATTATCATCTGTTTCGATGACGAAGGAAGACACTCATCGCCTTCCACACCCCTTCTGCCTCCGCTATATCCGGAGGAGATGAATCGAAAATTTCATCTTCATTGATTTCGTCTTCGATAACATCCAATGTATCTGGCACATTGTCGCATGTGTGTCCACTACAATTCGAACAAATAATAGAACATTTTAAGCCAGCTTTTCGGCATCCACAGGCAGCCACGCAATTTTTTGCGCATTTGCAAGATATTATTTGCAGCAAACTTGACGGTACGCTGCGATGGTGCCGTAGTAGTTCGAATTGGTTGAAGTCCATTTGTAGTTCGCTTCCAACCCCTTTCTTCAGAATCATGGTAAAATCTAAGCCAAGTTTGAACCTGGTCATAGGTTCTAAAAGAATGGTAACGTGCCGTACTTCTTCACACTATTTATAATATTAATAGATTCACTACACAGTATTGTCATTTTTCTGAACACTTTTCGCCGTTTTATGTATTATGAAATGTTTTCCGTGTACTACGGGCAACATTTCCACTGATAATTCACGCGGTGCAATAGTTTACCAAGCTATAGCTCTTAAAGTATCAATTTTATAGAAAAAAACTTCAAATAAATTTTATTGGAAATTTCGCGTTCTACAAATTTAGTTTTTACCATTTTTTAATGTATCATCAACCGTTAACTATATATTTAGCAATAACATGGTGGAAAGAGTTTAACGAGCTATAAATATAAACCTGTGCACTATACAGAAAAAACTTGTAGAAAATGTTATTATCTACGAAAACGATTTGTACTATTTTTGTCGTGCGATGCACTGTTCACGAGGTATTTTATAAAACGTGTTTTCCAAGATGGCGGCTAACGCTAGACCCCCCCCCCGTCCCGCCAACTTGACGTTACATTCAGGGAACACACCGAACATTTTCCAACAAAAAAATTAATTCTGTAGAAGATTGCAGAAATAAATTACCTGGTTACTGGTCTAATACGTAAGTTTTCCGCATACGTAGGTTTTAATTTACCTATGACTACAGTAGGTGGCCATTAAATTAGAAACTTTTAAAAATTTTTGATAATTATTTAATATTATTTCTGTTCTAACATATATTTTTAGCTAATATTATATTTTATTTCAAATACAGAGATGTGATAGAGTTCCACATAAAATTCATAAACATAATTATGAATTTATGCGGAATACCGGATTTACTTACAATAATGTAATTTTGAAGAAACGTTAAAACACACCAACTTTGTTATAATTTAAGGCACATTGTGACGTAAAGAACGTTTTTATCGGTGTCCTATCTTGAGCAATAATGACGTCACAAATTTTATTGACAACGTCTACACCTCACCGGATCTAACACCTCTCGATTTATTTTTGTGGGGCCATCTAAAATCGCGAGTATACCTCAATAGTCCAAGTAATTTAAAGCACTTACAAAAAACGAATTAGTGAAATATAATTATTTGACTTTCTAAATTGGTTTATTCCTTAGAATATAAAACTGTAGGAAGGAACATAATCATGTAGTACCATATACGATAAGGATGGGGTCTCAATATGGCGGAGTAAGTGTGTCCGGTTCTGTAATGAGATATTTCCATTGGCGGTTCTCACTGTCGCGAAATGCGCACGTAAACTACATAATCTCAATTTTAAAACATAGTATTTTGAAATTAATCTTAGAATATAAATTTTATATTTAACTAGCAAATACCCGGCGCGCTTTGCTACGCTTTATGGAAATTACATGTTTTTACTTTTTGTAATTGTCAAATTACCAAATTTGACAATTGACAACATATCTATTCACATCAATCTCAGTACCCATTTTTAACTTCCATATATGGGTTTTTCGCTGTTATTTTGGACCACGATGGCCGATCAGAGTCCAATTTGGTCTTATTTTCTATTCTGGGCCAAGACCTTTCCAATGATACCAATTTCATCCAAATCGGTCCAGTGGTTGCGGAGAAAATCGCATACATACATATATACAGACAGACAGACAATCTTTCCCTTTTATATATATAGATATTTTAAACAAACGAATACTTACTTATGAAATGTAATTCCCTTCTTCGTATTTGTCGGAGTTTGAGAGAAAAGTAGACTTAGGTGGTGTCTAATGGCGGCCAGTGTGACGTCATATCCGCGGCTTTTAAAGCTCATTGCGCCGGGTAGTTACGCTCTTTCCTACACAGTAAAAAATTTAGTGGCATTTTAACAAAAAAACGTTGTTTCCACAGGTCCACAACATTATACGAGTTCATTTAGCAAAAACTTATATTGTCAATTTTAACATCAAGTTTTGAGTAAGAAACTACAACAGATGGTTGTTGTAATGTAAAACATAAAGTGTTCTTTATCTTTAAAGCGAAAGTTGCTTAAACCAGTAAGACTTCGTAAACCAACAACCAAAACCTGCGACTTTCACAATTTGCTAGTGTTAAACTTGAAATGGACTTTGCTTTTTTCCGAACTTAAAAAGCTTTATTTGCATTAGTTATTTGCTAAATTAAACACTTTTCAGAGTTAAAAATGCCCAATAGTATTGTGGAAACAAGAAAAGTAATTAAGCAAGCCAACCACATCACATGCGAAATTTCCAAAATTGTTTTGCCACCACTACAATTACAAAATGTTAAATTCACAAAGAGTTTTAGTAACACTTCTTTGAGATATAGTAATTTGTACAATAGTTTTGTGGCAAATTTACAATATGATTTAGTTGAAATATCTTTAAATTGTTGTTAATTTAACTTATTGTAAAGGGCAGAATTACAAAAGTATAAAAGAGAATATGCAATACCCCATAGTAATAAAATGTTTGAATTTAGGTTTATTTACTATTTTTTATTTTATTATATTTTTTACGTTTTAACCTCATTAAATAATAAATTCAAACCTTTTATAATCACGAGATCAATGCAGTCTCTTTTATTATTCTCCATATAGCTTTGGGAGAGTAATTGGAAAAAATAATAACAACACTCATAGAAGAAAACACTTTATTAATAAAAACGGTAATTATGAACAGCGAATAAAAATATACAAACTAAAAAGCCTTATATTAAAACAGACTACCTACTTAGGAACAATACACAGTGTACCAATATGATTAAGATTCTACTAGTTAATCCTATCCCAGTCTGAAACAATAAGAAATTAATCTCAGAGTGATAATGCAATAATAACTATAACTTTTTAGACATGTACTCTCTTACCATCTTCTTCGGTGTTCTTCTTAATTAGCTGAAAATCGACCTTAGTAACTATTTACACTTCTGTAATATTGTTGTGTAATTTATGAAGTCTTTTATAAATTTGGTTCCATCAATTTTAGGAAATATTAAGGAAAATTCGACAGAAATCTGAAAAAATAAATATAGTACTAATTAGTAACAGCATTTATAAATAGTCAGATAATAATTTGAAGCTTACCAATCCATATCAGTATCAAAAAACTTATATATTTTTCACATTTATATTCCTGTTTCTGTTACAATCCACACACGACTCTTGTTTTTTGTATTTCCGAGACTTGATATGGAAAGGCATAGTTACAAAAAATCAATTTTATCTTGTAAATCCTCAGCATCTATAAATTAGTAAATCTTTTGTACTGCTAGTTTCTGGTAAGGACGAATTTAGTTTGCTTTTTCTCTCTCTAAATATGGTTCGTAATCTGGTTGTAATGTATGCTTGTTTTGTGTCGGGATCGAAAAGAAATTCCTAAAATTTAGATAATTCTACATAAGATTTTGAAAATACTGTATTAAGCAATATACATACATATCCTTCTGATGAATTAGGATCCTTTAGTTGAGGAAATAATGCAACACTGCATATAGCATAAGCTTCTCTGGTACTGTTACTTGGTAAGACATTGTCAGGAGTAGATTAGTGCATGTGAAATACAGTTAGATTTACAAGTCTTTTCCGATTTGGATCATCCAGTGTATTATTTTTTTTATAAAATAAAATAACTTCTTTACCTCCTGGGTGATTCACCAGGAAATGTTTAAATTCCTTAAAAAGCTACATAGTTAGTATATTGTTATGCAAACAAATGTTAATGAAAAAAACTTACCTCAGATGTTAATGTGTTGTATGATATTTTGGCGGTTTTTGCTCTTTTTCTTCTGGGGGTATCTTGTAGTTCAGGATCCTCATCAAAGCTTGAACATTGAGAAGGTACAACTGCTGTTTCGGATGAAGATAAAGAATTATTTGGAGAGCCTAGCGGTGAAACATCTGAGAATGTAGAGAAACTAGATACATTCTTGGGTCTTTGTTCTAACTCTAACAGTACTGGTTCTAAAAAGTAAATTCACAATTTATTAATTTAATACGTATCTCTTTTTAATTTTTACCGGTATCATTGGCCTGAATAATAGTTATTACTACTCCTCTTTGGGAAAAGTTTAAAAATGTTGGGAGAAACTCTGGTTTAATATTTGCACCATCAGTATCATTAAAATGGAATTCTTGTCCTATTAATTCTGGAAAGATCTGGCAGACTGCAAAGTCAAAATTTGTATATTGTTTATTTCATTTGGTATTACCTTGCAAGGAAACAGACCACAAGGGAGGGAGGTAGCTGCTCTTGACAAAAGTTATGACAAACATTTGTTTGACCCTACATATAAGATCTATAAAAAGTTTGATTAACTTTTTTTAATGAATCCGTGTCTAAATAATAGACTACTGTATAATAAACTACAGTTTCAGTTTATGTTATGTTCAGATTGCCCATTTCTTTGTCTTGCCATTATGGCATTATAAACATCTTTCCGAAATTTCGTCAAAATTGGCTACCACCCCCATTGGCTGTCGTTTGTATTCTTGTTATTGCTACCCTTATAATCAAACATGGCAATCTCGAGTTTTCAGTATAATAAGAATTATTTATATTTTTTATTTCTTAAACAACAAGCAAATTTAATCATTATATTAACTGCAGAATGTTTTTTTTTATAATGGTAAATAATAATTACTAGCTAAACTAACAACTCCTTTTTAACAGAGATTGGAGATTGTCACATTTGATCTTATGAGGAGAACCTCCTACCCATCTCTGGTCAAATGGGTCATATTATATGCCATAGATTTCATTTTTTATGAAGATTTTAAAAATTTAGTTTAAAAAGGCGGAGAAGAATCGAAGTTTCTTTTTTAGTTTTATTTTTAAAACGTGGCATGAATACTACAGACTAGTCAATTTTTGAATTGCTTAAATTTTTTTATATAACACTCCCTAATAATGATTCTGTAACTCTTCTGATCATTTTAAATAAACAAGGTACTTCATACAAACAAAATAATTATTTATTTTTAAATTTCATATAGTTATTAAAAAACCAAACTTTGATTACAAATTGCTCTAAGTCCATACCTCCTCGGCCTTTAATATTCATTAAAAAATAAAAAATGATACATAATATAAATGATAATATGACTCATTTGGCGGGAGTGGGTGAGAGATTATCTTTGTTCGAGGATTTTTAAATTTTTTGTTGTTTTTTTCTTGAACTATGTGGATTTTATTTTTAGATTTTGTCTTTGGTTCTTTAGTTCATCGGTGAATAATAAGTAAGTTTTTTGTATTAAACGACGTTTCGAAGGAGGGTTTTCTTCTTTATCAAATTTATTTGCATCTAAAACAATTTAAAACAATTTAAAATGTATAATTTATAAAATTCTATGTATAAGTAAATAACATGAAATTAAAACAATAGACATTTAAAATTAAAAAAGGTACGTACCGTATACGGCTAATTATTATGATATGTTATTATTGATATTGATTTATTTAATTAACATGTTTTTTATTTGTTGAAACAAGTTGGTTTGTTTTGTCATTTTGACAGGAAAGAAAGTAATGGTTTACCTATTAAAGGATTTTTAAATTATACTTCTTTATTAACAGTTACAATAATACTTGGGTGGGGAAAAAGTGACACAATATGGCTATATCATTTTTATTATAGATTTTCCAAAAAATGCTTTAAACAAAAGTTACTAGGCTAAAAGTATAGTAATAAACAAAAGCAAGTATAAAAATGGTATAGGCCTATAGCGTTACTTTTTCCTAACCCTGTATATTGCAGAATTTAATTGATGAGTGCAGAAATAACATAAGTCAATACAAGCAAATTTTATAGAAGCGTTTTAATTGTTAAATAAATTGAAAAAATATAATTATTAAAAAAGTACTATTCACCTTATAGTTTTTCAGATTTTTCTTTGGTATATTCTATCACGAAAATGCAATTTTTCAATTATAAGCTTGAAGAAAAAAGTTATTTTGGTTTCCTATAAAATTAACTTTTATCGAGTGATTTCGTGTCTGTACTATCAATTAATTATTTATTTATTGCACTAATTAATTAATTTGTAGATAGTTGAAATGTACAATACATATAAATAATAGTATACCTGTACGTGAAACAATTTCAAAGTTCGTCGAGTCGAAGGTGGTCCATTCAAATTTTTGTTTAAAGCTTAACCGTACAAAATAAATTGTTGGTAGTGGAGGCGTCTCTGTTATTACGTCTTGAAAATAATTTTCCTAAAATATCAATAACCTCATCTTCATAAACAATGCAAAAAGTAAAATTATACGTAGTACGTATGTACATACAGGGTGGGATTAAAGTATGGAATATTTAAAAAAAAAAGCGAACTCAACCGGTTTTTTTAAAAACGCTGAAACACGTCGATTTTGTTTTTTAAAAATACACATTATTATGTGCGATTCACCTTCCGACTTTCATTTGTTTGTAGGTTATGACGTCATCACAAAAAGTTTAAATGACAATATAGATTTTTAATAGTGGAATTCGATAGTGATTTTTCTTCTCTTTATGATCATGCAAAAAAATCATAAGGTTGCATAACAAAGATTCTGAGAAAAATCGAGCTGAACATTGTAAATGTTTGTTACTTATGACGTCATCACAAAAAATTTAAATGACAATATAGATTTTTAATTTATGATCATGCAAATAAATCATAAGGTTGCATAACAAAAATTCTGAGAAAAATCGATCTGAGCATTTAATGTTATTGATGTTATGGTATCAATATATCAATATATCAGATCTGAGCATTTAATGTTATTGATGTTATGGTATCAATATATCAATATATCAGATCGATTTTTTTCAGAATTGTTGTTATGCAACCTTATGATTTATTTGCATGATCATAAAGGGAAGAGAAATCACTATCGGATTCCACTACTAAAAATCTATATTGTCATTTAAATTTTTTGTGACGACGTCATAACTAACAAACATTTACAACGTTCAGCTTGATTTTTCTCAGAATTTTTGTTATGCAACCTTATGATTTTTTTACATGATCATAAAGAGAAGAAAAATCACTATCGGATTCCACTATTAAAAATCTATATTGCCATTTAATTTTTTTTGTGATGACGTCATAACCTACAAACAAATGAAAGTCGGAAGGTGAATCGCACATAATAATGTGTATTTTTTAAAAAACAAAATAGACGTGTTTCAGCGTTTTTAAAAAAACCGGTTGTTCGTTTTTTAAATATTCCATACTTTAATCCCACACTGTATAATTTGTACATACATAATTACGTTCTTTTTTTAATAATTCTTAGATTCTAACATTATTTTTTCTCATAAAAACAGTACTTAATAAAGACATGAAAAAGAATTACTTACCATTTTTATAACTTTCAGATTTGATTATCTGCTTCTCAGTCTTTACACGCACAACACTAATAGAATTACAATATTACTAAGAGGTAACGCAACAGTGAATGTCTGCAAATTTCGGGATGCATTTCTTATCAAAACGGCAGTGCAGTAAACCGCATTAAATTCGTATTTTTATTTTATTTCTTATTTATCTTGCAATAAAGAAATATATCAATATATCAGATCGATTTTTCTCATAATTGTTGTTATGCAACCTTATGATTTATTTGCATAAAGCCGGGTTATAGAATCGTTTGTCAGGCTAACTGGAACGACGCGACGCGACGCAAAGATTTGTTCAGCAATTGCCACCTGTATCACAGACTAAACATTTAACAATAAAATGCTACAAAAATATTTCCATGTAAAATGAACCGTGCATGGGAAAGACAATTTTAAATGTAATGTCAATAAGGTCTTTTTTCCCACTATGCTTCTTTTCGTCAAATAAACGAAGATGTTGTCCAAGAAACTATATAGGATGTGAAATTTTCACTTAATACTTGGTGAATATAAAGAAACTGATATGCACTTTAACAATTTATTATTATTAAATTATCAAACAAAAACTAATCGTAAAAGCAAATCAATAGTGTTAAAATAACAAGGCGGAAGGTGTGTAATCGCTTATACTTCTTGTTACGCTAACAACATTTTATTCAAAGTTTCATTTCTTAAAGTTAAAGCAACAAATTTAACATTGTTAAACCTGCAATTTGCTTTTGTTAGCTTGAAAGAAATTATAATTGCACAAACAACAAAGTTAAATTCGTAAAATGGCATTTTTTTCATTAAATCTACTAGGTACCTTTTATTGTCAGACTTACCTAAACAGCTATTTCATATTGGTAATTTCGCTTTTATTAACGTTATATTAACAAATGTTGAATTTGACTATTTAATCCAGAACAATATTTGTTAGTTTGGAAAAACAATCTTGTCATTTTTGACCATAATATAAGTGTGAATAACAGTTAGAGGCGTTTTAACAATACATTTTTTACTGTGTACAGTTTTATATTCTAAGGTATATTCATTACAGAGTTACGACACGGTTGACCGAAAAAATGTATTGCCTCTAACCTCTAAAATATGGTATCTCACTAACAAGACCAGTTTTTAAAATAAGAAACTTGAGTTAAAGGGCTGAACTGACAAAATTTGACAACAGTCTGGCATTTAACATTTTAAAGTTGGTTGGGTGGTGGGTGAAATGCAAGATTTTGGAAATGCTATATTTAAATGCTCCGCTCGAAAAATAAATTAAAATGTTTTTCTGAAATTGATATTTTGTACATATAGTTTAGGCAATATTCAAATATAGCTTCTTCCTTCAACAATTCTTGTAATTCTGACATGTTATTATGGAATAGTTATATATGGACTTATTTATGGCTATTAGTGGGATAAAGGCATTATTATACGAATGCGAAGCTTTTTGAAATAACACAAGTGCTATTATGCCTTTACAAAATTTTATCTACGACTGCGTCATTATGTCATTCATTTGAGTTAGGTAATGAATTAATTACATAACTCAGTTATCTAATGAATTCTCAAACTCAAATGAATGAGTTCTTATCCAAGCAGTCGTAGATGAAATATTTTTATGTATATTATATGTATCTAGTGTTTTTTTAAATTTGACGTCAACGTAGGCTGTGAATAGTCGATTGTGAATAAACCAGAAAATGACATCTAACCTCACTTTTGTAATTTTAATTGAAAATTGGACAGAGGTTGGATTGTAACGTTTTGACAATGACATTTGTTAATACGATCAAGATCCGTTCACAATCAACTACCCATAGCCGCCTTCGACGTCAAATTTAAAAAAACACTCGATATTTTAAAACGAAAGTTGATAATTCGGATTATTTTGAATTAATATTTATTTTACTGTTTTCAGGAACCATGGGCTTTGAAGGACTAACTGGAGTAGCACCAGATGAAGGTGTATTATATTTAATAACAAAGACAAACCTAGACAACCCTTTACCAGTAATCCACCCAGTAAACATAAGCAATGGTCTAGCATGGAATAAAGCAAATGATAAATTTTACTACATTGACACCCCCACCTTTACAGTAAAGGAATACGACTATGATAACAACAGTGGCAAAATATCAAATCCAAGAGTTGCCTTCAACCTAACTAGATATACGACTATTGGAGGTTTTCCAGATGGTATGACAATTGATAAAGATGACAATCTATGGATAGCATTGTATTGGGGCGGAGCTGTCATAAAAGTAGATCCAAAAACCGGTGATGTTTTGCAAATGGTAGCAATTCCAGCAGCATGTGTTTCTTCTGTCAGCTGGGGAGGACCCAAATTGGATATACTTTTTGTAACAACATCACGTCATGCTTTAACTCCACAAGATAAAATAAGACAACCTGCTGCTGGAAGTTTGTTTGCTATTAAAAATCTGGGTACACATGGATTGCCACCATTTTATGCAGATATTCTAGACAGAATAGGTCATTAGTAGTTTTATTATTAATTTTTGTTAGGAGAATTTAAAACATTGTTGATATTACCTAGAATTTGAAATTTATCCTGTTTGCAAATACTAGTGTCAGAGATTTACTGTAGATAATAATAGTACCACTAATAAATTAAAAACATTTTATAAATTTGGTTAAAAACTTTCTTCTAGAAAATGACATTGCGTTAAAAATATCATTAAAAAAGACATGATATCATTTGCCTCGAAGTGTACATAAACCTTATTGATTAAGGACGCAGAGTTTATAAAACATAGACAAATAGATTATAGGGCGGTAATTTTCAGACTTGCTTTTAAAAAGTCATGTAATTTTGGGTAGCATACCAGTACTGTCCCCATAAGGATGACGATTTTTTTGTATTTGCCAATTCGCCAAAATATGCCAAAAGCACATTTACAGAGAAGGGGATTATGGATTTTGTGTTACGCCAATCCATAAAAACGTTGTAAATGTGTTCGTAGTTTTGTCGAGATTTTTCAAGCAACAGATTAAGGGTCATTTGCTTTGCCGTCCCTTCTTCTGCTGGCGTTTATTCTTAGTTTATCAATTTCTTATTTGAATCAATTTGAATGTCGAGAGGTACTCTTTAATGAACGTTGGATAGTAAAATAATTAAAAACTCTGCATATGATCTCATGCTACTGATAACAGTGGAATAATCAAAATTTATTCCATTGTTTGAATGATAATTGATAATCTTCTCATTAATTATTCGATATACAGACCCCTCTGAACCCAGGTAATCCAATAATACTGGGTTGTAAAGAATATAATCTGAAAAACATCGCCCCAGTCGCCCGTAATTAATGATAAAATTAACTTCAAAGGTGATAATTTTTAGGTTAAAATAACCGATGTAAATAATGAAGTTGGCTACGTATTAAATTTGTTTATAGATGTCAGGTTGGTCACACTGACTGACGAAATGTGACGTCATAATGGTTTACGGTATTTGCAACACCTCCCTCCAACTAACTCATTCTTTTCAAGATGGCTGCGTCGTGCGAAGGTTTATGTTACCGTCTTCGAAGCCTGTAATATTGCAGGAAGCTCCCAACGCCTCGCGAAGTTTTTGGTCGCTCACGGGTTGTTGGCTCGCGAGACACCATGCCCAGAGTGCGGGAAGGAGATGGTCCTGAAATATGAAAGCCTGGAATTCCGTGGTCGCAAGGCAAGGTTCAAGACCCGTCCGAAGCCGATGCACCGGAAGGTAAAATGTGAAGTGAAGTGGAGTGCACGGGTCGGCACATGATTTGGCAGTTCACGGCTTCCAGTGATGAAGATATCTTATTTCGTGGTTATGTGGTGCTATCAACGTTACCCCCGACAGCACTACATGACGCGCGAATTAAAGTGGTCTTCTGAAACTGTACTCAACTGGTTGTCATTCTGCAGAGAGGTATGTTTGCATTGGCTCACTGAACACTCTGAGGTGATTGGGGAACCTGGAGTCACTGTTGAGATTGATGAGGCCAAGTTTGGTAAACGTAAGTACAATCGGGGAAAGCACATTGAAGGGCAGTGGCTCTATGGTGTTTTTAAATGACAACAAAGACTTTCTTGTGCCCGTCCCAGATCGTACTACGTATACTTTGATTGGCCTAATTAGATGGTGGGTTCGACCAGGAACCACAATTATCTCAGTCTGTTGGCGGGCTTTTGTCTTTCTGCATGATGAAGGCACTTCACTGTTAACCATTCGCAGATCCAAGTGATCGTAACATCCATACTCAATACATTGAGCCTTTGTGATAACCATTTCGTAGGTTATCTTGCAGAGTTTCTCCTCAAGAGGGCCAACGAGGAGGATACCGTTCACCGCTTCTTCAGGGCTGTAGCACATCTGTATCCACCACCATGAGTGCTGGATGAAATTAATAAAAACGGCTCTTATCAGGGCCACTATTATGTCCCTAAAGGGGGACCGACATTCGATTCGCTTATGCCACTGGTAAGACATGTGCTTTTGTAAAACACAGTAATTAACACGTTCGTAAAATAACAGGTTAATGACTGTTAATCATTGCTCTGGGATGCGGGCACCAGGAGGTACTCTCCGACTAGATTTTGAAGTTAGTCTAAAAGTTAACTCTACAATTCTTTTGTAAAACAATTGTAATTATCACGTTCCTGTAATAATAGGTAGTCAATGACTGTTAATCATTGCTCTGGGATGCGGGCATCAGGAGGTACGCGCTAATTAGGTTTTGAAGTTAGCCTAAAAGTTAACTCTACGTTACTTTTGTAAAACAATAGTAATTATCACCATATTCCTGTAATAATAGAAAATACCTGCACAGATCAACGACCCTTGGGGTAGCCCCGCAAAGCATGCATTTAAATAACTAAAAAGGAATGTGAGTTAGGTTATAGGTTAGCTTACGAGTTAGCGCTGCGATTAGTTTAAAAAACAATAGTAAATATTAACATGTTCCGGTAATAATTGCAAACAAGAAGTATGTAGGTGAATGACCTTTCATTTTCGGTTGTTTGAAATTGCCGGGGGTGTCGTTTCAAACACGGACACGAAGTTAGATGCGTTTACGTCATAATATGGCCGTACTTTCTGACAGCTGGGCCCTATTTCATAAAACTACTTTGCAACTTTTCACCTTACACTTTGCATTTATCAGATTTTGATAAGTGCAAAATTTTTTCGTTTCATAAAACAATTTAACTAACTTTGCGTTTTTTCGACTTTTCCGTTACACTTTGCAAAAATCTTAATAAATGTCAGCGCCACACATACATATAGCTTTTGTATTTTATTTGTTGGTTTGCATCGTGTCCATTTAATACATGATTCGTCATAATTTAATTTTCTCAAGCGATGAAAGTGATGATAAAGCATTCCTTATAAGAAATTTAAAAAAAAGGATAAACTTTGGTAATGTGAATAATTTTGAATTTAAAGAAAGTTTCGTCTCCCTGCACCCGCTGCAGAAGCTGTATTACTTTATATCGCAGCTGATCTCGCTCATGAAACCCGAAGGAACCACGCACTGATGCCAAGAGAGCAGCTTCTCATAGCTGTGCACTGGTTTGGTAATGGTGGCCAGTACCACGGTATAGCATCAATGCATGGAGTTTCAAAAGCTTCCATATGCAGAGTGGTTCAACGAGTTACAAGGGCTATATAGTCAACAGGCTCTTCAGGAATACCGTATATTGCCCAACGATCCAGGAATAGCTTAAGAGTTTTTTTTAGAAAGGGTGGTTTTCCTTCTGTATGTGGATGTGTCGATGGAACACTTATAAACATCGATGCTCCACGTATAAACGAGAAGCAGCATGTTGACCGACACAGTAAACATTCTTTGAATGTTATGATGATATGCAAGCCCGATTTCAGAATTTACGCAGTAAACACCAATTGGCCTGGAAGCGTTCACGATGCACATAGTTTTACGTAATTCCTTAGTTTCTCTGCGTTTCGATAATGGTTGAAAGCCGTTTCCAGGAGCCGTAGTTCTAGGCGACAGTGTCTATGGATTAAAGGAATGGCTTATTCCACCACTAAGGAGGAATCCTAATGATCCAACTGAACAACGTTTTAATCGGGCTCTCAAACGAACGAGACGATTAATTGAAAATAGTTTTGTAATCCTAAAGGAACGATTCCCATGCCTTAATCACTTAAGATTATCTCCGGAAAAGGCTGCGTATGTAGTAATTTGTTGTGCAACCTGCATAATATTGCTTGCGAGCATGAAGAAGTAAACGTAGGGGATGAACCCAATGGACAGATGGATGATCCACATGTATTGAATGAATATGAAGAGGAAGAAAATGGTGTCCAATGAATTGAAAGGCTGCTAAACTTTTACCGTTAATATTAATCGAATTTTTCAATATTTGTTACTGTTTAAGAGTTTATTTCTTGTTTGATTAACAACATTAATATATACACAGATATTTGTGTTTCATTTCAGTTACTTACTAATTTATTAAGTTATAACAAAATAATTACTCATAATGAAGTACAAAGTTAACTAACGAGGGGCTGCGTATATTCTGACACATTAATATTCAATTCTCTTTCTAATTTCTGGATTTGTAACCTGCAGTGGTAGATCTCAAGTTTTAAGAGTTCTTTTCTTAACTCTACATAATTGGTGGTTTGTCGTTTCCTCTTTTTTGGCACAGACTCCTTACTTTCTTATGAAGAAGGGCGAACGTCCTTGACATTCTCCACTGGAACGTATATTATATTATCCATCGGAAGTAACTCAACCACACTATTAACCAAATCCAACAGATTCACTACTGTTGATATCCGTTTCTGGCATCTGCAGACCGCTTACAGCTTCTCTATCTTCATCTATAATTTTCAGTTCAGCAAGGTCAACTTCGCCCATCGTTTTCTCTTTACCGCCGCCAGTACCGGTTTTTTCGTATTATCCCTCTCTATTACAAAAATTCGGTTTAATACGGTAATTGAAGTTTAGAAATTACCTACTGGATGATGTTCGACTCTGCCATAAACCAAAGAGCCTATCTCTAGCAAACGTCTTTTTTTTTCTGTCCGCTGATGCTAGTTCCAAAGTTTTAGCCTTTTCCAGTACATCTTCCCAAGCCGTTTGTTTCTCCCTACTATTCGTATTTTTAAAATTCCCGAATAATATATACCTTTCTTTTCTTCTATTACTCCTAGAACAGCTAACTTTTTTTGGTCTGCAATAGTACGCTTATTCATTTTCGATATGCAAATGATAAAAATTCTTCGAAGTTTTATTTGCAAAATGCAAAATGAATATGACGACTACTGATTTGTGAAAGTATTTATGAAACAGAAACTTTGGTTTCCATAACAACACTTTGCACTTTGCGCTTTTAAAATTTTGTTTTTTAACTTGACAAAAATATATTTACGAAACAAAAAATGAATTGAAAAGCGCACAGTGTAAAGTGAAAAGTTGCAAAGTAGTTTTATGAAATAGGGCCCAGGTCTCGCAATTCGTAGTTTTTGCATGTTTTTCCGATTTTCTTCGAAGCTTACTATAACCCTTTTCTGGGTAAGTTTAGTGTGTCTAAAGTCGCCCAACGCACCTTTGGTGAGTGTATCTGTTTTTTTAAAGCTGTTTTCATAGGGGTCGATATATCGAATAATTACCACGTGCCTTTTAGAAATTCACCTACCACATCCTCCGACAGTAAACGATCTATGTTTTTGTTAGACGAATTCTCCAAGCAGGGTCTTCGGGTCATTGATTAGATTTAGGTACTTCCGAAATGTTTACTTGCTGATTATTTAGTTCCGATGTTGTCACCGCCACACAGAAGACAGAAAGCTGTATGTCATTCAAGGCTTTAGCAGGACGGTTTTTTTTATCGTGGTCTATATTGCTGTATAGCTCCTTGTTACTGTAATATAAGGTCTGCACGTTGTTGATTAGGGCTTTGCTGTTACGCAGTTCTATTTCGTTACAGGATACATTTTCTGGTTGGTGTTCTGTCGTTTCTTCTTGTTCGTCTGCTTCTTGATTATTAATATATTTTCCTATCTCTACCTGTATCTGTTTTTCTGTTAGTACGACACCGACTTCTCGCTTTATTTGTGCTATCTGGTTTCTGTTAAATCATAATTTTTATTATTTGTTTGTAGGTTGACAATACAATTTCCACTTTCTTATGGAAAGGTGGACAAGATGGGGTACCTTGATAAGACGGGGTAGCCTCCTTAATTTTCCCACCGATTGGTTTATTTTGTTGTTGGTACCATTAGTGACATCTTGGAGCATTGCTACTAAAACGCAACTGCACTGGGCGCAATATTGATAAAACAGGTTTCTCTATAAAAGAATATGTGTTGAGAGTGAATGTCGTTGCGTATTTGCTATAAATTGAAATCGTTGCCAAAGTAAGTAAATTTAAATTATTTAGAATGAAATTTGGTTATTGTAGTTTGGAAATAGTTCTACTTTGTGTTAAAATAAGCTATTTCAACGATTTTCATTTAGGATTTTTTTTTCTCCACTTCAAACAACAATAGCTCATTTTGACAAAACGGGGTGGTGCAAGATGGGGTAGTACCCCGTTTTGTCAGTCATTTCTTTATATTATTCTTGTGGAAATAATTTATTTCTTTTTACCGACAAGAACTAAATAATGTCCCCCTATCAACGAAAAACCAATAGACAGTCATGGAGCAGTGAAGCCATGGCTTCTGCTCTGCATGCTATGGTAGAAGAAAAAATTGGTTATTATAAAGCGGCTACCAGATTCAATGTCCCTCAAACAACACTTGAAAATAGAATGAAAAAAGTAAAATCGGGGATGACCATTGAAGAAGCTAGTAAAAAAGGTGAGAAATCACAATTATTTACCATTTATCTACGATTTTTAAGTCATTTTAATTTGTTTGTAGGAAGTCTTGGCCGATTTAAACCAGTTTTTAATGCAATTCAAGAAGAGGAATTGGTTAATCATTTGCTTTTCCTTGAATCTAGACTTTTTGGTGTATCTACTAGAGAATTGCGAGAAATAGCATACCTGTTAGCTGAAAAAAACAACTTGCATCACAATTTTAACAAAGCCATCAAACTTGCAGGACTATGTTGGCTGAAAGGATTTTTTAGACGCTATCCACAACTAAGTCTTCGTAAGCCTGAACCTACATACGTAGCTAGATGCATGGGCTTCAATAGAGTAGTCGTTGGTCAATTTTTTGACTTATTAACCAACTTAATGGATACTTACCAATTTACGTCCAACAATATATACAATGTCGACGAAACTGGGATTACCACAGTTCAGAAAAGTATGAATAAAATAATTGCCTTAAAAGGCAGACGTCAAGTTGGCAAAGTTACCTCAGCTGAAAGAGGGCAGTTAATAACTTTGGAAATTTGTTGTTCAGCTGCAGGGAACTACGTTCCTCCATTGTTGGTGTTTCCTCGCAAACGCGAAAAGCCTTCACTGATGGATGGTACACCTTCAGGATCAAAATTTGCTTGTCATTCTACAGGCTGGATGCAGACTGATATTTTTGTTGTTTGGTTTCAACATTTCCTATCATATGCAAAACCAAGTGAAAATAATCCTGTACTTCTGCTTTTGGATGGCCATTCCACTCACGTTAAAAATGTTGAATTAATAGAACTGGCTCGGAAGAACAACGTGCACATTTTATGTTTTCCTCCCCATTGCACACATAGGTTGCAACCTTTAGATGTGTCGTTTAATAAACCATTAAGCAATTGGTATTCACACGAAGTGAACGTATGGATGAGGCAACATCCTGGTCGGGTTGTAACTCAAGATGACGTCGGTGCACTCTTTGGCAAAGCCTATTTAAAGTCCGCAACAATGGAAACGGCAATAAACGGATTTAAAAATACTGGAATTTTTCCTTTAAATAGAGAAATTTTTACGGAAGCCGATCTTGTTGCCTCTATGACAACTGATAACGAAGAAGTTCAGAATCATAAAACACAAATGGATCCTTGTTGTAGTGCAAACCTATCTGAAGAAAATCTCGATTATTCATGCGAAGTACAGGAACAGGAGAGACTTCCACAGTTACAGACGCCTACAAAAGAAGTTTTGATCAATCTAAATGCCAATATGAGTTGTCAAGACAATGGAGATGCTGCATCTCATTGTGACCAATCTTGTTTAGTGGTATCTCCTAAAGATATAATTCCAATACCTCAAGCTCCAGTTAAGGAACGAAAGCCAAGTCGTCGTCGAGGAAAGACAGCGATTATCACAAAATCTCCCTATCTCAAAGATCTACAGTTGTCCACTCCAAAAATGTCCAAAAAGTCCGTCAAATCAGTTAAGAAAAACCTGCTAGGGACAGTTTCAGAAACAGAGAGCGGGGAATGTTCACAAGAGTCCAGACGCAAAAGAAATAGACCACATAAAAAAAAAGAAGAGTCTTCAAGTGACGAAGATGAAGATGAAAGTGTTCAATGTTTGGTTTGCAAAGAAGCATATGTAAATTCCGAGACTGGTGAAGGTTGAATTCAATGCGATAGCTGTGGGATGTGGGCTCATGAAGCCTGTGCCTTGCTGAGCGAAGACGATGACTATTATATCTGCGATTTTTGCTCTTAAAATCAATCATACATATGATATTCAATATGTAACGTATGGTACCCCGTTTTGACCATTGTGGTACCCCATTTTGTCTCACATGTTTGACAAAACGGGGCAAACGCACTTTTTTTGAAATAATTTTTTTTTTGCTTACTGCTGTTTTTTTGAAATTGATTTTTAATTTGTATTTTGTAGTTAAGTGAATAAAGATACTAAGAAAAAATTATTGAAACATAATATGCAATTTGAAAGTTGTTACAGTATTCTTAAGGTTAAGTACCCCATCTTGTCCACCTTTCCCCTAGGTCATACTCTAAACCTTAAGTCTGTAAGCCTATAACAATGCTTTTTTGGAATAATTAATGTTGCTGTCAAATACCCGTCATAAAACCAAAGGATGAGTAGCGTAATCTAAAATCTTATGTCTGGGGTCAAACAGGGGTAGTGTAATGTCTAGAGTGCTGGACTTTCACCCAAGGTCGATTCCCGGTGCCGGCAGATCTGGTTAAGGTTTTCTGCAGTTTTCCTTAGCTATGACACAAATGTGGGATTTGCGCTGTTCCATCTGTAAGTCGGCTGCAGCCGCACTTAGGGCCTACGTAATAATAATAATCGCCCCCTCTCTCCCACACAAGCTTATAGCTTCTGGGGCTTGGTTTCCAGGTTACGGGTTGTAGCAATTATTATTATTATTATTATTATAATTATTATGTCTGGGGTCAGTTCCCCATTAACATCTAAATGACTTCACAATGAATTAGTCCTTTTATTTGATTTATTTTTCTTGAAAAATATTTTTACTTATTAATCTTCAATTACGTTTTAAGTCTGAAAATACCAATCTTTTAATTGCTTAATAATCTTTAAATCTTAACTACGGTACTTAATAGATAATGGTACATTGAACTGACATCTGATATTTAATTTTGGAAACAATCCCCATTATTCTAACGATAAGAATTGGTTTAAAAGTAAACGGAGTTTAATTAGCAGACAGTTTTAAAACGAGGCTCATTGAGGTATCAACTTCGTCCTAGAACGATGAACAACCTTCACATCACATTCACGTTTTTACTGGTTTGTTTACTAGATCATAGGTGAGGATATTTTTTTACATAAGCATTATATTTTAAATTTGATTTGATTGTAAGTCTTTTTTGTTTCTTTTTTTAAGTGTATGGAGTTTCGATAGCCCTGCTGTATATCAAGTAACCGATCCCATTGATCATGGGGAGGGACCTACATGGGATAATAGGACCGGATTATTATATTTTGTAGATATCTATGATGGTCGAGTTTTAAGCTACAATCTTAAAACATCTGATGTAAACGCAATAACATTTAATGGAGCTGTCACACCGGTAATTCCCTCCAAATCAGACCCAAATTTGTTGATGGTTGGAGTAAACCGATCAGTATATGCTGTTAAATGGAATGGGCATGGATCCATAGGGGCAACGCAATTATTAACCACGGTTTCTGAACAATTTCCTACAAGCAGATTTAACGATGGGAAAGCTGACAAAAAAGGAAGATTGTGGTTTGGTAAGTTAAAATATATTTAGATAAGCATAAAAAAATAATGTGGTTTAGAAGTATTCCAGCTTCGGTAAAGCAGAAAGTACTTTATTGAGTTAATTAATCAAATATAACCTTTAGTGTAGTGTGTGGTCGCGCTGTAAAGAGTCCAACTCTTACTCAGGCGGCCCGGTTCGATCACCAGAACCAGCGAGAGGATTTTTCTCGTCGATAAAACCTCAGTACACTTCGCCGTACTTTCAGATGGGCACGTTAATCAACCGGTCTCGACAATCACATAAACATCTTTCTGTGATTGTCATTAAAAATAACCGCCCTATACTACGCACAAGTATGTACTTACTTCGGTGGTTTGGCAATTTTAATTACAATTAACATTTATACAGTGCAATATAACGGTGACCTAATGAAAAATTTAATAAATTACAATTTAATATTTGTTACTGTTACTAACAACTACTGTTAGGTAGGATAAGGTTCTAGTGAGTTATCAACAACAATTATAACTACGATAATTATAAGTGGGTACCTTTCTTTGTGCAAATTTTAGTTCGTTCGCCTGAAGTGCTTAATTAAATAAAAATACTATCTATGAGTACAAATAGTAAAAATTATGTACTTGCACAAAAAAAGGTTGAAGTATTTTATCAAGACTTTGTAAACATAACCTACGTTCAAGTTTTTATTCAAATATAGACTAATGAATGTGTCCAAATCGACCGATTAGTTGAATTAATTCTGTTTCGATGGACTTATTATGATTATTTATATGTATTTTTGAAAATAATTATATCAATATAAGTAAGTTCATGGTGAGTCTTCGCCTTTGTATGCAACAGTTGCAAACTGGGTTGCTGAATTTAAACGCAATAGAACAAGCATAGAGGCTGCACCACGTTTTGGCAGACCAGAAACAGCTACCGATGAAGAAATAATTGAAAAAGTCCATGAAATCGTGATGAATGATCGCCGAATAAAGTTGAGAGAGATAGCAGAGAAAGTTAGCATTTCATACGACCGTGTAATTGCATCTTACATCAACATTTGGCCATGAGAAAGCTTAGTGCTAGATGGGTGCCGCGTCTGCTGACAATCGACCAAAACCTAGTTCGAATGACTATTTCTCAGCAAGATCTAGACATGTTCAAACGTAATGAAAAAGATTTTTTGCGACGTTTTATAACTGTTGACGAAAACTGGATTCACCACTACACTCTGGAGACCAAGGAGGAGTCAAAGCAATGGACAAAACGTGGTGAGCCAACTCCAAAGAAGGCAAGGACGATTCCGTCTGCTGGGAAAGTCATGGCTACCGTATTTTGGGATTCTCAAGGAATAATTTTTATTGATTACTTGCAACACGGGAGGACAATAACGGGCGAGTATTATGCGTCGTTATTGGACAGACTGAACAAAGAAATCAAAGCTAAAATGCCTCATTTGGCAAAAAAAGGTCTTGTACCACCAGGATAATGCCCCATCCCACAAGTCGGCAATTGCGATGGCGAAACTGCACGAACTACGATTCCAGTTAATTGAATATGCACCCTATTCGCCAGACTTGGCTCCGTCGGATTTCTTCTTGTTCCCAAATCTCAAGAAATGGTTGGCGGGAACGAAATTTTCATCAAATACTGAAAGCATAAAAGCTGTAAATGAATATCTTGAAGGTTTGGATAGTTATTATTTTTGTGAAGGGTTGAAGGGTCTTGAAAAGCGTTGTACTAAATGTGTAGAGCTGAAAGGAGACTATGCACTATGTAGAAAAATAAATACGATTTTCCCCAAAAAGTTGTTTTTTTCGTCTTTTTCTAGAAATTTTTCAATCTATCCTCGTAACTATGAGTATAGTAGGTGGCTACCAAATTAAAAACTTTTTAAGATTTTTGATTAATTTAATATTATTTTTGTAGTAACATATATTTTTAGCTAATATTAAGGAAGTTGTGGTGGTATAGTCTGAAATAAAGGTTGTGTTGCGCTGCGCTATTTTGACAAATAGAGGTAATGACATATAGACCAAGAGCTTGCGACCAAAAAGTGTAAAAGTTTTGTAAAGGCTAATATTTTAATATTAGCTTATATTTAGGGTGTAAATAAACATCCTACACAAAAGAAACTCGGATATGGGGACAGTCGGCGTCAGCACAGCTTGAAAGTTATAACAAGAAGAAATGTCATTTAAGTGTTTTCTAAAAGCTAAAAATTGATCATTAAGCAGTTTATATAGCAGTTTTATGTGCGTTGCATCAGCACCGATGCGGTGGTCGCATGTTTTCAAAATGAGGTCAATGTAAAGAAGTGATTTGAAAAAGCTGAAATTTGGTATAGTGTTAAGTTATTGAATATAGTTTCTCAAAAAAACAGTCAGACTTGATTTTGATAGAACCGAGCTGGTCAGCAGTCCCTAGAAGTAACGACTGCTTCTAGGGACTGCTGACCAGCTCGGTTCTATCAAAATCAAGTCTGACTGTTTTTTTGAGAAACTAACACTATACTAAATTTCAGCTTTTTCAAATCACTTCTTTACCTCATTTTGAAGACATGCGACCACCGCATGCATCGGTGCTGATGCAACGCGTTCGATCATTATGCTGTCTAACGACTGCTTTCCAGTTTTTTATTCCATAAACTGCTTAATGATCAATTTTCAGCTTTTAGAAAACACTTAAAGACACTTCTTCTTGTTACAACTTTCAAGCTGTGCTGACGCCGACTGTCCCCATATCCTAGTTTCTTTTTTGTAGGATATTTATTTACACCCTAAATATAAGCTAATATTAAAATATTAGCCTTTACAAAACTCTTACACTTTTTGGTCGCCAGCTCTTGGGCTAATAGTAGTTTTGCTTCAAATAATGACTAATAACGATACTAGTTTTATCAGAATGCATTTGAAAACAGCTTAATTAATATTTATGTATGTTATTAATTAATTATTAGCCTTTTTAAAGTTAGAGATTGACTTTTGTCTAATCCAAACTTAAGAACGCGATGAAATGACGAAAAAACGATTCTTTTAATCAGAAATCTCATTCAAGTTTACTTTTTTATTACTAAAAAATAAAATAATATTTCTATGTAAACACTAAAGAAATAAAAAAATCTCTCTAGAATATAAACCAATTTTACGCTTCTAGAGTAGTGGAAAAGTGACAACGTTGCCTTAGGTTGGTACCAGTATTTCGTTTGTTGTTCTGATGTTTTGAGGTTATCTGAGCAAGTATTACAAATATAGATAGACAATGGAAGCAGGCGTCCATCAACGTCGCTTCAAGTACAACTAGCGCATACTTGCGCTTTACAATTGAATGACTTAAGTTGGTTCTAGGGTCTATTAGTTCTAAAATCTATTTGGCAAATCAATAGTGTAATGTCGCTTTAGTCTATGGTTTTGAACATGGTTGTTTACTAAATTTAATGCTAGGGTGTTCGGGTGTAATTTTAGTTTAGCCATGTAGTTTTCACTATTTCTTCTTTCACTGTACGCACTTTAAGGTCATTGTAAATTTCTGCATTACTTATATAATAAGGTGCATTGAGGATGGTCCGAAGTGTTTTCGTTTGGAAACGTTCGATTATGGCGAGGTTAGAAGTTGATGCAGTTCCCCAGAGCTCAATTCCGTAGAGCCATACGGGTTCGAAAATGACTTTATAAATTAAGAGATTGTTATGAGGGGAAAGTTGAGAGTGTCTACCTAAGAGCCAGTAGTATTTACTAAATTGCAAATTGAGTTGTTTACGTTTAGTCCATATGTGAGTCCGCCAGGTCAAACCTCGATCTAAAAGTATACCAAGGTATCTTGCACTCTCCGATTGCGGTACAAATTTCCCATTGATGCAGATTGGTGGACAAGTATTTCTGCGCTTGGTGTAGGTAACATGCACAGATTTGGCTTCGTTGATCTTGATTCGCCGTCTTTTGAACCAATCCTGAATGGTGTTGAGGTGCGTTTGCAATTTTATTGAAGCCCTTAAAGGATCCTCATCTGTAGCCAATAGCGCGGTGTCATCAGCAAAGGTTGCACTTGTAACATATGCCAAGTTGGTAAATCTGCTGTGTACATTAAGTATAATACTGACCCCAATATACTCCCTTGGGGAACTCCCGAGCTAACGGGGATTAGATTGGAAATCACTTCTTCGTGTTTGACTTGGAAGAGTCTATTGTGCAGATAGGATCGTATTGTGAGGTACATGTTGTCTGGCAGACACTTTTTTAGCTTATACAAAAGACCTTTGTGCCAGGCTTTGTCAAAAGCCTGGCTTACGTCAAGGAATACAGCACTGCAGTATTCTTTAGCTTCGAAGGCGGCATTAATGATTTCGACTACCCTGTGGACTTGTTCTATGGTAGAGTGTTGTTTTCTGAAACCAAATTGGTGGTCTGGTATAAGGTGTTGGTCCTCAAGTATGGGTATTAGTCTCTTAAGTAATATGGTCTCAAATAACTTCGAGATGATGGGCAACAAACTAATGGGTCTGTATGATTCAGCTAAGTTGGGTGGCTTGCCGTGCTTTGGAATTATTATTATTTTTGCGACTTTCCATTGTGCTGGGTAGTGAGTGGTTCTTAATATGGCATTAAATATGTATGTCAGTAGCGTGTATCCCTTAGAAGGCAGTTCTTTTAGAATTTGCCCTGTTATTAAGTCATAGCCAGGTAATTTTCTTGCAGGCAGTTTTTTAATTATAGCTTTTAGTTCTTTGACTTTAACGGCTTGGATTGGTGGTGATAATTGCAATGGGGCATCAAGGAATCTATCTATTTCCTCGTCCTGGTTTCCAGGTAATGCTGGTAATGGTTGGAAAACCTTCCTGAGATGTTCAGCAAATACTTCAGTTTTTTGCTCATCACTCTTTGCCCAAGTTTCGTCTGCTTTACGGATTGGAGGAACTGGTTTTTGGGGTTGTTTTAATCTTTTAGTGGCTTTCCATAGCGAGTAATCGCTTGCTTCTGTCGCCGATAAGCCTTCAATAAATTCTTTAAAAGTAGAATTCCTATATTCCTGCAGCGTTTTCTTTAGTTCCCTTTGCTGCCGTATTATATCGATGTTTTTCTTCGGGATAACGTCTTCTCTGCCATTCTTTTCTTAGCCTTCTCTTCTCTGCTATTTTGTTAATGATCTCCGCAGGGTATCCCTTCTTCCTAGGTTTATCAGGCAGTGTAGGTGTAGATTTCCAGGCGGCGTTATGTATTGCTTTCAGAAATTCTACTACTGTTTCGATGTCATCTGCCGTTTTTAGTTTAACATTTAATGAGATATTTTCTTCGAGTAGTCCACAAAAATAGTCCCAGTCAGTTAGACAATTATGTAGTTGTGGCAACTTGGTTTTGGCAATTATAGACGTACTTACAGTTAGTATCACAGGAGTATGGTCCGAACTGAGATCATAGCTATCTTTAACATATAGGAAGGCTTTCCCGATGCCCTTGGTAATGAAGAAATCTAGGCAATCTGGTATTTTCGTTAAGTCGGTAGGCCAATATGTAGGTTTGCCCGTGGAAACATGGTCTAAGTGATTTTCTTGCAATACTAATTGTAGGGCTCTTCCTCTAGGAGAGATCAGGCGAGATCCCCATTGGTGGTGTTTGGAGTTATAATCACCACCGGAAATGAATCTGGATCCTAAAGATTTGAAGTATTCTTCGAATCCTTCTTTATTCGGTCTATAATTGGGGGGACTATTTGTTGAGATTTATATAAAACGTAACAGTAAAAAAATTTCGAATTATGTATCTTTTTATTTGACACAACTGATTTTGTTTTCAAGATGTAAATTACGAGCGGCCAGTAGTGCTGCATGTAATTATATAAAGCATTAAATTTCCCACTCGTTTGCCGTAATGCGACGTTACTTTAAGAGCTATATCAAGCGTTCAATTGAACGTCACAACTTTTATTTATAACGTCCAGTGGAAGTTCCCAGCACGCTCACCGGACAACACCCCTCGATTTCCTTTTGTAGGGCCATCTAAAATACGCAAGTATACGACATAGGCGTAGGGGCAGGGGAAGGCCGTTGCCCCGCTTTCAAATCAATTAGATAGATAGAAATACCTAAGGGGACTCCCAACCCAAAACGCTAAAATCTATCTCTATGATTTTCAACCAATTTTAGCCATTCTTTTTTATTTGAAACTGATTAAACATTAAATGAAAAAATAGTACTCAGATTTACACCAATAACAAACAATTTTGTGTTCAAACAGGGCCATTTTTCAAAAGTTTCCGAGAACTATATTTTTATTCGATTTCCATTATTTAATCTTAAAAAAAATTTAATCAAAACAACATATTGACTGACTTTTGATAAAAGTTTAAATAAAACAGTTTCTGCGAAGTTATCACAAAAATGAGTTGATTTAATGATGAATGAGTGCTGACATTCATCAATGATTCAGTAAACAAATTATACTTTTAAGTGGATAAGATTCATCCGTGAACGAAGAATGATTGTTTTAACTAAATTAAATATACAAAGTGTTCCGTACCGTTATGTTCAAAAACGTCGGTACTGTAAACTAGGTTTAATTCTGACAGTAAAAAACATAAAAGTAGTAGGTCGATTTTTATTTGTTTTGTAGATACAGGGCTATGAAATTATTTTGTAAAGTAACAATTTGTCTTCTGAAGAGCTACAAACAAAATGAATGAATGAATGACTAACTTAATATTTAGTATTTAGTATTTCTTGGGCAGCCTGCTGAATGCGCTCCAATCATTCTTCTTGGGTGTTTAAAACTTGTGCGTACATTTGGCTTGTATGTACACACTACACATGTAACTCCAGAAATAAAAACTAAAGGAATTATGATTCGGGGATCTAGCTGGCCATGCAACCGGTCCACAACGACCAATCCACCTTGGGTAATTGACATTTACGAATTCCGGATGGCAATTCCGAAATGTGATGGCGCACCTTCCATTTGAAGTCACATGTCGATGTCCCTTCATATTATTAACATTACATCTTCCAACTAGGTGCCGATGGGTTTGTTTGTTTGATTGGGCAAGCGATAGGTTGCGCGTTCGGGCAGATTTTCTTATAATCATGGATACCTTAAACATTAATAGCCCTTTATCTCCGAAACAAATAAAAATAGACCTACCACTTTTGTTGTTTTTACACTCGGAATTAAATCTAGTTAACACTCCCGAAGTTTGAATGTAACGATACGGAACATCTTGTATGTTATATTATTGTTACAAATCTTAATTCAACATTTTAAATAGAACTAATGTGTTAAAAACCAAAAATCCGGCACTATAGACTTGACATTTCACCTAAATACAACTGTCGAAACACTTCATTTCGAATCTGTTGGAAAAGGGTTATGTTTGAAAATCAATTTTCAGTACCATTATCAGATACGTCTTTAAAGCTCAATTGAATAGACACAGTCAAAGTTCATTTTAGAACGTGGTCAGAGTGCATTTACCCAAACGTCAAGTTTGCATACCGTAAATTACATCCTCAGAATTTCAAGGAAAAAACCGTACAGCAAAAATACATCTGGCCTTGCAGATTTAACCATGGATCCCAATAGTTTTTTGATGCTGAATCCAAATTGATTTACCAAAGTGCCGAATCTCATCAATTTTTTAAATATAATACCTAAACATGACTTTTTTAGCTAATACAAACGAATAACTATATCTCAGTAGCAATATGCAGTAAAATTCTAATATAGTTTAAAATCAAGTTTAAGCTTTCTAAATAACCACAATTCATTAATTAAGGAATCTTTATTTTTGCTCTATTTCATGATATAAAATCCCGATGAGACTGTGCATTTTGATACATAAATTTCGAGAGCTTCATAAGACGATAAGAATCAAAACTTGATCTTCAAAGACAGATATAGGCTTCATTTTTGTTGTAAGTGAACTAAATAATTTAGAATTTTCAATAATGTGCAAATCTTAGCTTAAATTAGTTTATTTAACAAAACCGTATCTATAATACTACAATATTGATATAAAAAATACTTAATGAATAATAAACACAGACAGCAAATGTGTGGCAATACTAACAGTAAAGAAATGAACGTTTCAGTCCGAATCTTAAACTGGAGCACTAGAATTTATCAAATTTAAAATTTTTAAAGTCTCATTTTTTAATTCGTCTTAAATGACGAAAAGTATAAATTTTTCTACATTTTTCCATTGTAGTAAAAATGAGACTAAACGTTTTGTTGGTGACAGTATGTGTAAGGATTTTATAAATTAAATGTGATGTTCAATTCACTTACTCATTAAAAGCTTGTGGAAGTTATGTTAATGACGGATGTATGACAAGGATGTAAATTTCACTTATTAATTTTTTACTATGTATATACCGTCAAGTATATATAATTTTCATTTCTCCCTAACAAAAATCCTGGCTACGCCCATGAATATACATCAACCGGCCAAACGAATTCGTGCCAAAATAAACAACGTTGACCCAGAAATCATTTAGCGAACAGTTCACAGCGTGTAAACTGAAAGATAAATTAAATGAGACTCGTATAGGTACTTAGAAAATCAGCTGCGCGCACAGGTGATTGTTGGGTTGCCTAAATATACCAGGACCGAACTTAAACTTAAACTGATATATTTTTAATGCAATTTATTTTCAAATTACATCAAATTCGCCGGTTATTTGAATTAGGAACAAGAATTAGTCATACAAATACTTAAATTATAATAAAAATGAACTACAATGACAATTAGACAATTATTATAAAAATAATCTATACCTAATGTTATACCTTTAGATTATTTATTTTCAAATTAAATCCGCAAAATAGCGGAAAGTTTAATTTTTCTTGTTTAGTTTGCAGCTTTATAGGTGATTCTATAACAAAACATGCTTTTAATTAAATAAGATCCTAATTTTATTTATTAATATTAAAAACCAAAAAGCACAAGATGTAATCACAAGAAGAGGTAGATAAGATGATCATAAATGCAAAGCGGGTGTAGCTCAGTTGCAAAACATCGTCTCTCTGTGCAACAGGTCATCGATTCAAATCCCGAAGTTTATTTTTTTGGAGCATAATTTTTTTTATTTAAAAATTAATTTACGCACATAAAACTAATTGAAAACTTTAAAAATTAATTCGAATAACAAAACAAAATAATGTATATTTAATATATATATATTGAACAGGCATTTAAGAGCATTAAAAGGGACCACACGTCTAAAACCAACTGCTACCTGTGAAGTATTTCTAAGAAACTCTAGTATTGCACTGTTAGGACCGATATCTGTGTTTTCAAAGTAAGTTTAATTTATGATGTTATTTTATTTTTAGAGTATTTTCGTAATACAACTTTTCAATAACATTTAAAATTCTGTTGTATGTATACTATTATTTGTTGTTGCTTGAAGAAAGTCCACCTTATTGTTAGTTAAGAAAAATTAACCTTAAAAATAAAATTTATTGAAAAAATGTATGTAGTAGTATATTAGTAGTCAATTTTGCAAAAAACATGCCTAAGTTCTTATTTTTTACTATCTAAAGATAAAGACTTGACATCGTTTGTAATGCCTTCAGTACTGGACCAATATAAAATGTTATATGTGTAAAATGGGGGTTTCTAACCCCCAATGGGGCGTGCTCCCATTTTAAACATATTACATTTTATATTGGTCCAGTACTGAAGGCATTACAAAAGATTTCAAGTCTCTATCTTTAGATAGTAAAAAATAAAAACTTAATGCAAAAATTGACCCTACTACTAAGGCAGAGTGAAAGGATTACATAATAAGGTAACCAAAATTATGTATTCCTTTGCAAAATCACATTTTAAACACTTTTTGGCTCTTTGAGTTTTTCTTTAAAATCAATAGAAACGGCGTAAATCGCAATCTCAATCTCAAATGCCGTTGTTTTAGGACCGCCATTTTGAATTTTTCAATTTTCTCATTGGATTCATAATCAGCGACTCCAAGAACCCTCCCAACATAAATCTCGCTTAATTTGGTTGCGTTATTAAATTAGGGATACAAAATGGGGGTTTCAACCCCCCGAGGGGGCGTGCATTTTAAACATATAACATTTTATATTGGTCCAGTACTGAAGGCATTACAAAAGATTTCAAGTCTATATCTTTAGATAGTAAAAAATAAGAACTTAATGCAAAAATTGACTTTACTATATATGAAAACAGAAACTGTCCAATTTATAAGTTGTATTCACATCATTTATTACAAAAAGTATAGTGGAGGAGTGTTAGGCAAAAAAGTGCGTTATCTCGGAACCGGTTAAAACTACTCGGATTTTCATGATTCTTTTTTAAAATCTTAAAAATATAAAATACTAAAACTTTTATAAATTAGAAATTGACGCTCAGATCGGGAACTGCGGTGAAACTAGAATAACCTAAGAAAATTCCAAGTAGTCCAGTACTGGTACAGAACAGGATAATCTTTTGTGTGTAATCACACCTATGTATAGGTAGTTTGAAACCGCTATTAATTTATTTTTATTACTTTTGGTTTAAATATGGCAGCCATATTTGTTTCGTGATGCACGACGTTTCTTGCAGTTTTCTATGTAAACGAAAATCTCGATATCTCAAGAACGGATGATCGTAGGGACATGTGCTAAAAACCGTTGTATTGTTCACTCACCGAACTATATTTCTTATTCGAAACATAGGTTTTGTAACATGCCTCTTTATGGGTGCAATTTAAGCCTGAAGTTTAACACCTTTTCAGCAAAATTCTCATACTTTCCCAGGAAAAAGTGAGGTTTTATTTTTTCTAAGAAAGTACACAATTAGGAATAGTTTATGTTTAAAATATTTGATATCTGAAACTTCACTATTTTGGTATTTATGGGCTTTTGAAGTTCTTCTTTTCTTTATTTTTGGGCAACGTTGGACCTCTAACACAACTGGCACAACTAACACAACACAAGCTAACATCAAAGTTAAAATATTTTTGCTACAGTTTGCCATCATATATTGCTTCATTTGTACGGAATATAAAAAAATCCATGCATGCCCATCAGAGATATTGAGGTCCAAACTTGCCCAAAAGTGAGGAAATCGATAATTTCAAAAGCCCATAAATACCACAATAGTGTAGTTTCAGATATCAAATATTTTAAACATAAACTATTCCTAATTGTATACCTTCTTAGAAAAAATTATTTCCCGATCTGAGCGTCAATTTCTAAATTATAAAGGTTTTAGCATTTTATATTTACAAGATTTAAAAAAAAAGAATTATCAAAAACCGAGTTGTTTTAACCGGTTCCGAGATAACGCACTTTTTTTGCCTAACACTATACTTTTCAGGGATAAAAACGTAAGGTTACTCCACTATAATGCTATTGCTGTTTGTTCTTGTCTTATACTTTTTGTAATAAATGATGTGAATATACCTTATAAATTGGACAGTGTTTCTGTTTTCATGTATACTACTACATACATTTTTTTCAATAAATTTTATTTATTAAGGTTAATTTTTCTTAACTAACAATAAGGTGGACTTTCTTCAAGCACCAACAAATAATAGTATACATACAACAGAATTTTAAATGTTATTGAAAAGTTGTATTACGAAAATACTCTAAAAATAAAATAACATCATAAATTAAACTTACTTTGAAAACACAGATAACGGTCCTAACAGTGCAATACTAGAGTTTCTTAGAAAGACTTCACAGGTAGCAGTTGGTTTTAGACGTGTGGTCCCTTTTAATGCTCTTAAATCCCTGTTCAATAAATATATTAAACATACATTATTTTGTTTTGTTATTCGAATTAATTTTTAAAGTTTTCAATTAATTTTTTGTGCGTAAATTAATTTTTAAATAAAAAAAGTTATGCTCCAAAAAAATAAACTTCGGGATTTGAACCGATGACCTGTTGCACAGAGAGACAATGTTTTGCAACTGAGCTACACCCACTTTGCATTTATGATCGTCTTATCTACCTCTTCTTGTGATTACATCTTGTACTTTTTGGTTTTTAATATTAATAAATAAAATTAGGATCTTATTTAATTAAAAGCATGTTTTGTTATAGAATCACCTATAAAGCTGTAAACTAAACAAGAAAAATTAAACTTTCCGCTATTTTGCTGATTTAATTTGAAAAGAAATAATCTAAAGGTATAGGTATAGATTAGGCATGGATTATATCTATAATAATTGTCTAATTGTCATTGTAGTTAATCTTTTTTTTATAATTTAAGTATTTGTATGACTAATTCTTGTTCCTAATTCAAATAACCGGCGAATTTGATGAAATTTGAAAATAAATTGCATTAAAAATATATCAGTTTAAGTTCGGTCCTGATATATTTAGGCAACCCAACAATCACCTGTGGGCGCAGCTGATTTTCTAACCTATACGAGTCTCATTTAATTTGTCTTTCAGTTTACATACGTTCCAGGCAGTGGCAAATAGTAAACATTGGACAACAGTGGCGTGCGGTCCATGCAAGCAATGGAAGCAATGCTTCCCTTGAGAATTTATTAAAAATAAAAACCAATGCTAACAAAAATATTTTTATAAAATTATGGTTATCGTTTATTTAAATTTGTAATATTTAATCAACTTGCAGCTCAATATCAATTCCGTACAGCAAAAAATATAATTATTTAGAGTACTATTTTAAATTAGGCTCATTAAACTTGCAACAAAAGGTAATACCGATTCAAATGTGTTACATACACTGCATATAAGCACTGATTTCGTTGCTTATAACTGCTCTTCTCCTAGCCTTGGCGTGTATCAGCGGGCGTGGTGATACGGACGATGTAATGTAATGATAAGTAATGTAAATCTGCGAATGAGACTGTATTTTGTCACATTTTATTATTTTAATTTATATAAGTTGGATTTTTTTTAAAGACAAGTAATTCTATTTAGGTTGCTCTGTATGCAAATTCAAAATTGCATTATCGTCATGACTGCAACTTCAGCTGCTTCGGTGGAAGGTTCGAGTACTTCCGATATATCCGAATCAAGACGATTTTTTTGTTGTTTGTAAATTATTATTAATAAGAATTTTCTGCATACCGTTTTGGAGAGAAATTACAAATTATTGAGAAAGGCAGAGCAAAACCAGAACTTTCAAATTCAGCAACAAAGATTAAAACCTGCACCGGTATTTTGCTAGAAAAGATCGGAAAATCGAGTTGCATTATAAATACATAGTAGTAGTTTTTTTAAAATAAAGAATAATAGTCAACAAATTACATAAGTATAAAGTGTAAAAGTTCTTCTTTGAGAAACTTTTAAGCTTAATGATTTATAACACTGTTTTTTTATTGTACCTAGCAGGGGCGGTCTAGAGAATTATTTTGAGGTGGAAGTTTTTGGAAAAATACATATTTTAAAAAATAATAATTAATAAAAGTCAGCAGCACGGCAGAGTGGTTATCGTGGATTTCTCTCGCTTAGCATAGTTAAGTCGAGTTTGCGTCGGTCAGGACTCGGATGGGTAAACCACGAGCACAGTGTACTTGCCTATATGGCTCCACTGCCTCGTCTCACACGCACATATTCACTCTGCGGCTCGGTGTGTCTGACGCCTCGACACCGAAAGGTATAAGGGGTTAAAGATTATGTATGTATTTGTTTCTATTCTATGTATGCTTATTTTAGAGTTTGGGAGGCGGAATTTCTCCCATCCCCTCCCGTGAATCCGCGCCTGTACCTAGATATATTAAAAATAAAATCGTGGTTGCTTCCCTAGTCTAAATTCTCACCGCACGCCACTGGTAGACAATGTCAAAGCCTACTCTTTGACAATGCGAACAATTTCGTTAAATTGTTTTACTTAATTATTAAATTAAATACTTACTTAAAATCTTTGTTAATTTGTTTGTGTTAATATAGTTATTTGACTTTCTGAAATTGGTGTTTTCATTACAAAATTATAAGACTTGGTTGATAGAAATATTGTATTGTCTGTAACCTCTTTAAAGTTGATATCTCAGTAACAAGATCAGTTTTTAAAATAATAAACTACTAATGGGATAAAAGCATCATTATACGAATGTGAAACTTTTTGAAATCACACAAGTGCTATTATGAGTTTATCCTACGTGTATTGTACAAAATTTGATCTACGACTGCCTCATTGTCATTCATTTTAGTTGGGTAATGAATTAATTACATAACTCAGTTATCTAATTAATTCATTACTGCACTAGTGTTATAATGAACTTTATTACCTAACTCAAATGAATGAGTTTTATCCAAGCAGTCCTAGATGAAATATTTCTATGTAGTACATATGTATTTTAAAACAGTTCATAATTCGGATTAATCATTTTGTTTTACTGTTTTTAGGAACCATGGGCTTTGAAGGACCAACTGGAGTAGCACCAGATGAAGGTGTGTTATATTTAATAACAAAGAAAAATCTAGGCAACCCCTTACCTGTAATCCATCCAGTAAACATAAGCAATGGTCTAGCATGGAATAAAGCAAATAATAAATTTTACTACATTGACACCGCCACCTTTACAGTAGAGGAATACGACTATGATAACAACAATGGCAAAATATCAAATCCAAGAGTTGTCTTCAACCTAACTAGACATACAACTATTGGAGGTTATCCAGATGGTATGACAATTGATAAAGATGACAACTTATGGATAGCATTAATGTGGGGTGGAGCTGTCATAAAAGTAAATCCAAGAACCGGAGATGTTTTGCAAATAGTAGCAATTCCAGCAGTATGTGTTACTTCTGTCAGCTGGGGAGGACCCAATTTGGATATACTTTTTGTAACAACATCACGTCATGCTTTAACTCCAGAAGATAGAATAAGGCAACCAGCTGCTGGAAGTTTGTTTGCTATTAAAAATCTGGATACACATGGATTGCCACCATTTTATGCAGATATTATAGACAGAATAGGTCATTAACACTTTTATTCTTAATTTTTGTTAGGGGAATTTAAAACATTGGTGATATTACCTAGAATTTGAAATTTATTCTGTTTGCAAATACTAGTCAGAGATTTATTGTAGATAATAATTACACTAATAAATTAAAAACATTTGGTTAAAAACCTTCTAGAAAATGACATTTAATTAAAAATATCGTTTACTTACTTACCGTTACCATACACTTGTTTAAACTTGAACTAGGGGCAGTAGAAGCCAAAAGAGTAGTAGAAAAGTCATACAGGAAGGTATTTCTGATCGTTAGAAATCAAATAATTAAAAGCCACAGTAATCCATATACATTACACAGTTTTTATAACTAAGGTCTTAGATATATAATAGGTTGATTATAAGAAGGAAAAAAAAATGATAATTTTAACAAAAATAATAAACAATTAAATATGATTTCAGATCATATTTCTGATCAAACGAAAAGATCACGGTCAAAGTATTTGTAGAGAGCCACAAATATACATCTCGCAAATTATGTGAGCAGTCTAGGGTGATCATATTTTGAAGAAATGGGAGAAAATGGCATGATTTAAACAGTGTGTGCCATAAATAGTTGGACCCTTATGAGAATTGTTTCTAATATTCCGATTGGAAAAAACTTTGTGAGGCAATCACTTGTTTCATCTTTCTGCCTTCAAAAATACTTGAAATACGCCATGTCAAAGATAATAGGTGACAATAAATATCTGTCAAATTCGCTGTTTTTTTTAAATCTGCGAAAAATGACCTTATTTGTTAAAATATGAAAAATTTTCGCATTTCCATTAATTTAAAGCGTGTTGAATCATTTCAAAATAGTCAGTTAAATGTTAATAAACAAAATTTTCCTTATGTTGGAATATCTCGTTCAAACTCGTTGGAAGCAGGAAAGATTACCTCACAAAGTTATTTTCCAATCAGGATATTTAAAAATTATTCCATATGGATCCAACTTTATGGCACACACACTAGGGTGGCCGTTATTTTGCAAAAGTCAAAATTTTCTAGCCCCCCATTGATCTCTTTAAATTGCAAAAAATGAGTTATGTAAAATCTCAGCCCATTTGGTCAATATTAACCCGTGCCACCGAGAGGTTAAAATTTAAATGGGATTTAACATGAACTTTTAAAAAAGATCTAGGCGGGGGGGGGGGGGGCTAAAAAATCTTAACTTTTGGAAAATAACGGCCACCCTAACACACTGTGCAACCTTTATTTCAAAACAAACAAATATAGGTATATATTGTAACGTTCTTTTTAAAATAATAACAAAAGTGCTGGTTAAATCGTCTATTAATAAGAACTATTTATTTACAAACACTAATGAATACACTATACGTCATCCTCTCGAATGCGGTAGAACACTCCATTTGTTGCTCGAAAAGAGGTTCTTTCTTTTTCTCTCTTGTTACAATATAAAATAAATTACAGAATTATTATATTGCTGTAGATGTAGATGGCCTAGTGTAGGGTGTAGGTTCTTGGGCTCCTGATTTAGTATATTTGTCGAATTAGTAAGTTAGCGCACGACAAATTCCGTCAAAGCAAGCACACCCAAATAACAGAAACTGCGAAATTCCATGCCACTTTACCTAAAAGTTTGAATACATGTTTAATTATAAGGTGAACACAAAATCAAAATATTTCTGTTTTACCGTTTAAAAATAAATGCAATAAGAAAAAACGGGACAATGTGCGTCCCGTGTTGTTTTTGGGGATAACGGGCCAGGAAGCTGAAAAAAGGGTCAATCCCGTTAAAAATGGGACGTCTGATTACCCTAAAGTAGTTTTTTTGGATAAGGGCGTTTAAAGTTAAAATTTTATGTACTTTGTAGATACATTGATTAATTGCAAGAAAGCAGATTTATAGAATTGAAACGTTTACAAATTGCTATACAATTTGTTGCTACCAATCGGAGTATGATATCAAAATTGATTTGATTTTGACAAGACTAATAGCAGTTAATTTCTTAACTGTCAGATTAAATAAAATTAAGTAAGTTTGTCCTAACTAAACAGAACATTTATTACAACGATACAGTGTGTTTCATCAAAATTATTCAACCTTTCAATCAATCGTTACGTTACTAGCATTAAATAATTGTATTTACTTAATCCAAGACTTAATTTTTTTATTGAACTGTTTCTGAATTACTTGATTCAAGTAATCATACTCTTGCTATGTAAAATATTTATTTGTATTTACAAGAAAATATTATTCTTGTTCTAAATATACCTACATTTATTTGCGTATATATAAAACAGATTGTTTTGTTTGTAGTTAAATTTATTTGAATTAATGCAACTTTTTTTCTGTGCATGATATCAATACTTCAATTTTTGAAAATATGAAAATTCTTCAACTCATATCAAACAACATGGCTGACACATGAGACCTATTCTATTGCTTAAATGACTATTGTAATCACATATTTCACATATTATAAGTAAGCACTACCACTTCTATTGCACTTAAGTTTCACTAAAAACTTTTACACCTTTTTGTCGAGGCCCATCAAAGTCAGTACGGATGATGCAAGATTATTAATTAATCTATGGATGCAAGAATGAAAACGCGTTTCGTCTGCAAAAACATCCAGTGTATACTTCGAACGACGCATGTCACAACGATCACGTGATTGGCCAATTTCAACAATAGGTATGACTGAAACGACTTGATGGTTACGTTGGAACAATCATTTGAAAGTGATTGGCCATGTAATGTTAATTTAATTATTGGCATAAATTACAGCAATGCAATAAATTAGTTAACATAATATTTCCAATTAATTTTCCCTTTTTCCAAATACTTCAGTTAACTGTATAATCTTTAATTTGACATCTGTAATATTCAACTTAACCCTACTTCTTAAACAAATATAAAACTTGAAATAAATAAAAGTCTAATTAATTTACATTTACTATATTTAAAATAATCAAATATTTATTTAAAACGATAATTTGTCTTTAAACAAATACATAAGATTAAATTATTATTTAACGATTATTTTTTTGTGTGCAGAGCGAGAATTAAAGTCATTTTATTTCACTAGTAAAATAAAGTAGACACATGATTTATTTAGTAAAGCATAAAACCACTATGTCAACACAGCCAAGCAATTTAATCTGCAATAATGCATTGTAACAGGAGCGGGCGCTTACAAATGGGGTTTGGACTACCCTTGTCGCAAAAATATAAAGGGAAATGTTATCTATGTAAAATAAACAACGTAAATTAAAGAAATTGTCAATGGCGTGGTATGTCTTATATAACAGGTTTCGTATTTGTAAACTATATGTCCTATAACTTGTAGCGACGGCGTTTATGAAAGATGAACTAATCAAGGGTTTCTTCAAGCGACGTCGCCTAAAATGCACGTCTGTACTAATGATATTTGAAATATTTTAAAAATGTCATTAAGTGTTAAAATATGCAATTCGATAGATTTTCTAGTATTTGTGATCGTAAAAAATGTGCTAAAACTGTTTTATGCTGTTTTTAACTTCCCTACTCACATCATAAAACCTCATAAATTTTTAAAACCCAATAAGAGTATTTAAAATCAATTTTAAACAAAAACATGACATAGATGTCTTACATCTATCGATAAAGCTATGATTTTTTAGCACAACATGAAATTTAATATAGTTATAGTGTATTTAGTGCGCGAAATCCTACTTTGGTAGTCAAGAATGAAAGTCTTCTGACGAGACGTAGCCGATTCAAAATCTCATTCGAGACCACCAAAATCATTTCGAGAATGAATTGCACACAACGTTTTTTCTATAGCGTTATTAACACAAGGGAATTTTTATTTTAACGCAAAGTGGACAGTCTCGTTGTTGCTACGGAAACGACATTGCTCAAATATGCATAAATCGCAACTATGCACAAAATAGTTTTCGCTCTAAAGCGAAAAATATTTCGTGCACGTTGTCAAGTAAACAAAACCAATGTGGTGGCATTTTGCATACGAATATTAATAAAAAAATGTGATCATGTTTTGACAGCTGTCGAAAAATGTTTTTTTAATTCTTAATTTGCTATGAGAATAGATCTCTTAAACTTTACATGATCTGTTGCAACCTGTTCAGGTCGCTGATACGTTGTTAAAAGTAACATAACATATGATTGATGAGAGTCGCAAACAATATTTGATAAAAACATCGAATAAAGTTGGTTTCTATGAATGTTGAAGCAGATCACTCGACATTTTCATTTAGGCTAATGAGTTGATTCTTTAAGTTTTATGATACTTTTAGCTTATTATTCTTTACTTAGTTTGTCAAAAATACACAAAAGCTGTTCTTTTCTTGCCTTAATCTCATGTATTCATAAAATTCCTCTGAAAGACCAAAGATATTCTAGTTCAACATCCACTCTTTAGTTATTACTTAACAAGAATGAAATAAATGGAGAACTAATTGACAAAAGTGAGGGAATGTATATCTAACTATTAGGAATGCACTTAATTCGCCTTCGCTGTTTTTTACATTAGATAAACTCTACAATAATGTCTACACTTTTCTAATGAAAATATATTGTGTCAATAAATTCATTAAGGGCGCCGAAACAATGTTTGCAGCGGGGCGCCACAACTCCTAGAGCCGGCACTGAGTAAAAAGAAGTCCATGTGGAAGAAGATGGATACAACAATATTTAATACCAAAGCTTGACCCTTGCATACTTAAAATGGGTCGCAATTGGCCCAATACTGTAATTTTTGTAAATATTTTATATATTAATTTTTTATTTAAATTTATTTGGTGTATTCTCCTAAAATGTTACAATTTAGTCGTCTGATCCTTAGAAACCGCCCGTAGCAATGCTTATGGGGCGTTGATCCGAATATATAGCCTCTGTAACGGACAGTTTTTCTGTCTATTCTTTTATTTCAAAGACACCTTGCATAGTTATTAAAATACTATTGGATTATTGTTCGTGAGATACCCTGTATAGTAAAATAAATTCGACTGTCAATGTTTATTTGCATCGCCATCTAGGTTAGGTATTTCAACTACAAAATATCAATTTTTCAATAATCCCTATACGGGTCTAAATATTTTCCGACGTTCTAATTGGTTAACAAGTAATAAAAGATTAAAGACGCTTCTTTTAGCAGTAAACGATTTCTTGCGTTCCCCCGTTGGTAATTTAAACAGAGTCTTGTAAAGATTTTCTTGAGAGTGCAATACGTTTGTTTGGTGGTTGATTAACATTTTGATTTTAAATGTTTAAATTCCCTTTTAATGAGTGAATTGTAATTTTATTAGTGCATAGAATGGTTTTGTGATTTATCGAATGTACCTACCAGACCGTTGTTTGTAAGTTTGGAAAGCAGCGAAATTATGGTTTTCTCTGCACTATGAAGTTATGTTTTGCAACGTTCATCTTGTAGCCTTTTAGAATTTTGAAAAGTAATAGTCATTTTTTTATTTTAAAAACTTTAATTAAAGCTTCTTATTTTACTGATGTAATCAATAAACTTTTCTTTATAATATCGATCATTACTTATAAGAAAACCGTCGATACGGACATTAATTAATAAAAAGTGGATACCGATTTTAGTTCAGAAAAACATCGATTCGGATTTTAGTTTAAGAAAATCGATCCACACTTTAATTCGAGAATTTTAATCCAGACCTGCAATCAGTTCCTAGTATTTTGCAACTCCACAAGTGATTCACTGGAACCTCCCTGGAGAAGGCTCTAGGGAGGCTCACAATAACCTGATGCATCTGGTTGACATCTTCAGCGAGTTATTTGAAGTAGCGTTAGTAAACCAAATTAAATTTATAGAAATAATCAGGTGGGTTAATTATACCTTATTTTTTTGTGGAAGCGATAACTAGTTAATTTGATCAAAATTTAAGAGTGGAATATTATATTTTTGGATAGAAGTTTTAATGTTGCAATTTAAAAAAATTTGATAAGAGAATATAAATAAATTTAGGAGAGTTTGAATTTAATATTTTTCAAGTAATATTAATAGTTTTCAAACCGAATAATGATCATAGTGACAATTTTTGTGACATGTGTATTGTTTAATTTATTTGTATTATTGTAATGCATATTAAGATATTATCTATTTTTTTATTATTTAATGATTTTTTTTGTGAAATAAATAAATAAATGGTATATGTGTCATTTCTTGCTTACTGTCTATCATATGCTATTTTTGTGTAATAACAAGAGTGTTGGAAATCGGTCTTTGCCTAATTGAGACTGATTCATTTTAAGCTCTAGAGCTCTGTATTGTGGAGTATTAACGTCACTCCTTTATTAAAATTAAACCAATCATGCTGGCGCCCAAATATCCATATCTTTATGAATTTTATGATGCTCCAATCCACCTATGACCTGCCTTAATCTAACAAGAGGAAGAGAGTCCTCATTTTATCGTGTTCAAGCTAAGCCGAGGCACAAATAAGTTATATACGTAAGTACTTTTGTTCATCAGATTGTGCTAGCCACACCTCTTCAAGACAACTTTACCTTAACGGGTACTTTCCGGGATTCTACTTCGATAAACTCCAAATGAAACTAGGCCTATAAGTGGGAGATCGGGGTGGTAAAACTATTCGAAGCCAAGTCCCGCCACATCTCAGGTTGGTCTCGATCGGTCAGTGAGTCGGGGAGTAGTCCTAATGCTGGACGAGGGGTTGGTCCCTTGGGATGTACTCCGACGGGTGAGCACGTTTATAGCTCCGGCACTAAAGTGCGCGAGGTTTCGAAACATAACAATGACTCATCAAGATCTGCGCGAACGTCAGCTGCGAGTACAGTGGTGGCGCGTATGTTGTTCATTAAAAGGGGTTAAAAATATGTGCACATAAAATGTTATGAAAATCTCAAAGTACACTTTATAATCTTTAAATAACCACTTTCAATTGAAGGTGTTGGAGCTGAAATCAACTCACCTAAGTAGCAAAAAGATAATTGTGATATAAAAGCCTGTATATAAAATTTTAAGTTTATAAATGATTCTGGGTTTTCTAAAAGTTTAAATTTGATAATGTAATTTACTTCAGTGTTAGTAAAAGTAATAGGAAATCAAAATAAATGGAAAACCTTGTTTTTCTTTATATATCGACAAAATGGGGTATTTAGGTTTTTAGACAGTATTGGGATATAATACGTTCTTATTAAAAAAAGAAGAGATTGTAGAGACGAATTTTAATTATTTTAATATGAAAATATGTCTACATGTAAAACATTTGACAATTTATGTGACATAATTGATAACATCGTTTATAAAACAATCTGTGTGTTATATTATATTATAATCCCATGGATTACAGTGTACTGGTGCTAGGCCCCGGTTCCTCTAACATTTCCAGTGGGGAAATACCAACACCTACATCATCCTCAGAAAACTCTCCCTATGATGTATCGTCATCCGAATCCCCAGTGTTTACAGTGAACCGAAACTCATCTGACGCACTATCAAGTAAATGTTCTTTACTCATGTACTCTTCAACAATTCGATCCACATGCCTACACACCTTTGCCCAATCTTCAGCGGTGATTGACTCAAACTTTTGTTGTGCTAATTCGATGACATCATTCAGTCTACAAGTTATATTCGTTGCTGCTACATGGTTTTTAACTAATGCCCATATCTTCTCAATAGGGTTAAGTTCGGGATGGTACGGTGGCAATCTTAATACTACATGACCATGTTGGGCTAATTCTGTATCAAGAATATAATGCTTATATGTGCTTTTTCTTTGCTTAATTATATTATAGAGTACAGGCTTTGTGGCATTTGGATCATGGGGAATGCCTCGCTGGATAAGCTATTGAATCATGACTTGTTTTGTCGATGCTGAAGTTGGATCCTTGTTGATTGCTACATTATGATATGCAGCATTATCAATCACAAGCACAGTTCTCTTGGGTAAATTAGGCAACAGCTGCTTGCGTACCCACAGCATGAAATTTGCATTATTCATGTCCTGGTGGTAGTCGCCAGATGTACTTCCTATAATAACAAATAATAATGTAAAAAATTCACAAATATTTCAGAGTAATATCACACCTGATTTGAACATGAGTAATGCATTCTTTACAAAACCATCTGCCCCGCCAGCATGCACCATTATTACACGTGCACCCTTTCCAATAGGTTTTCTAAAACCGCGTTCCGAATCGTCACTCCATGTCTTCTTGTTAGTATGTGATTCCATTAGAATTTTACGCTTGTCCATGGTTTCTCGCCAGCTAAATGTATAAATAGTTATAGAATATGTAATAAAATGTGTTAGGTTCTTATAAAATAACTTACCGGAAACCTACCTTTTTTACAATCTTTCCCATAGTCCATAAGTTACCTTGAAATTCTATCCCAGAGTTCAGTATCTTATTACGAATTCCTGTAAATACCACCTTGCGCTATAAATACACCAATTAAAATAATTTGTTTCCTTTTATACCTTTTAACGTTGGGTGTCTCTTTTCAATTATATAATACTGGTGAATAATCGACCTGATGGTTTCTAATTCACCCTGCAGTAGGGCACTCTTCGAATTTGGTCTATTACGATTTTTCTTCGGACTGGAAAACTTGACTTTTTCGCCTAAAGCAACTTGCTTGGCTTCTTTCTTAATCTCACGATAACTGTTTTCCCCTATTTTTGTCGCAGCCAGAACTCTTTCTTTAAAACGAGTTACAGGAATTGTTACACCATCCTTAGCTTCTTTCTCCATAAATGAGATGACGTTTGCGATAATTTCGCGTGCTTGGGAATGCAGAACCTTTCCACGTACACCTACACTGGACTTTGGCGGCGTTTTACTTTTTCACGTTGAAATCTAACTACAACAAATATTTATGTGATATTCATATCTTCTGCATCAGCAGTTATTAACTTACCTACGATTCGCAAATAAATATGCAGAAGCTCTGAAAAGAATTGTTTTGTAAACTGATTTCAACTTTCAACAACAAACGTAAACACACCTATAACCTCCAAACGCACACGCAACAAGACAGAATGGAAATATACCGACGCTACTGCATTAGAAAAACATGCGCGTGCGACGCAATTTCGAACGCTCATACGTATTTCGGTTTCTGCGCATTGTGATGTTTCGAAACCTTTCCACCTTTAGTCTGCAAAGCTAGTAGAGGGTGAATAGGCAACCTCCCTCCAACCAGTGAGTTACTGGTAGCATTTGTTATGCAAATGCGTGTTGATTGGGCGTATCTCAAGCTCAACTACTTCCTCTTGGAAGGAACCTATGGATTAAGTCTAATGACAGGTGTTCCACGTAAATAAATCTTTTGAATATGTATATCACTCGTGATAATGAAATCGTCAAAAATTTAGTTATGAGAATGTAAACGAAGCGAGCATGAGCGAAGCTTTCTGGAAAGTCCGATACATGTCTGTTAATTATTTGTAATAATTACTAACTGTAATATTGATTATTATTTGTTTATCACAATTTGTGATTGACTATTATAATATTGAAGGTAAACGGATACATGTAAACCTATAGCATGTAATTAAATTAATGTAAATATTAAATAAATATTGTTATTGTTTTAAAATACATTCGTATGTACATATATAATAAACCGAATGAACTGTTCTCTAGCTCAGAGCATGTATTGGTGGTAGAAAAAAAGGCTCTCTAATAATATTTATGATTTAATCAATAATAATAATGGTAATTTGATACTGCATAACACAGAATTTAAATGGAGTAGTGTTTTTAATCTAACGTTTTTACTTTTACTAACAATAAGAAGGTTTTGGTAATTATCAATAATTCCTAGGTATCAACCACCGCCATAAAGCAATGAATCATCTTCACTTTACACTCACATTTTTCCTGATTGCTCTACTAGATAATAGGTAAGAATCAATTTTATAACACATACATTATATTTTTAATTGTGCCTACTATCACTTTTTAAAACAGCATTTGGTGTTATGACTTAAATGGCCCTGCAGTGCTTCAAGTAAGCGATCCCGTTGACTACGGAGCATGTCTTACATTTGATAGTAGGACAGGATTATTATATTTTGTGGATCTCTTTGAGGGTAGGGTATTAAGATACAATTACAGAACATCAACTACGCAGTCCATAGCATTTGATGGAACTGTCGCACCAGTAATTCCATTAAGATCGGATCCATATATGTTGATAATTGGAGTAAACAGGTCAGTGTATGCTGTTAGATGGGATGCAATGGGAAGAAAAGGACTATCACAACACTTATTAGCTAATCTCTCTGATCAATATCCTACAAGTAGACTAAACGATGGAAAAGCTGACAAAAGAGGAAGATTATGGCTCGGTAAGAAAAATCTTCATATGAAGATGATTTTAATTAATTTAACAATTTAGAAAATTTAACAGGCTATACTTCAACCATAAATACATTAATTGAGTGACATGAGATTTTCGTAATCACACCGGAGTAAACAAATACGACCCGAGGTGAGATAAGAGTACAGGGTGGCCCACGCAAGATGATCCTGTACCTTATCTTGGAAACTGTAAGAATTACGAAAAAATGTTAAATATCAAAGTTTGTTGGTGTGAAATAAATTTTAATTTTATAATAGTTTTGTATATACAGGGTGATTCATATTGCTGTGGCTACTATCAACTTTTTTTTTTCAATGGAACACCCTGTATATTTTTACTGTTTTTGATTCTACACTTTATTTTAAGTATGTTTGCCTAATGTATTTGTCAAAAATCTGCACAGTTTCTGAGCAAACTCAGTTTTTCTGTTATTTTCTCAAAAATCTAAGTTTTTTCAAAAAATAAATTTACATAGTGCAAGTTACATTTAAACGATTATAATAATACACGACGCTTATATATATATATATATATATATATATATATATATATATATATATATATATATATATGTTACATTTTAAGTTTCCGCGGATATTATATGATACTTCACTACTTTTCCGGGTTTCACTCCGCGTATTCACTATTCGGCTCCTAGAGGAACCAGACAATGGTTGACGACGTTTCGGCAAGATCACACTTGCCATCTTCAGGTCACTTCTAACTTCCTTCTGCTTCGCGTGGTTACACGAAAACCAGCACAGCAGAACGATAAAAGAGAAAGCGAGAGAATGCCACCGGATCAAGCGAGACCAATGACACGCAGCCGCGCCAAAAACCAGCCGACCGCAACCATGCGCAACACCGTAACCGTATATAAAGACCAACCGCTGCCGCAAGACGTCAGTCTACATCGTGTAACCACGCGAAGCAGAAGGAAGTTAGAAGTGACCTGAAGATGGCAAGTGTGATCTTGCCGAAACGTCGTCAACCATTGTCTGGTTCCTCTAGGAGCCGAATAGTGAATACGCGGAGTGAAACCCGGAAAAGTAGTGAAGTATCATATATATATATATATATATATATATATATATATATATATATATATATATATATATATATATATATTGATGCCTGTTAAGCTGTCACCTCCGTCATACAGAGGAGACGACCTGACTTCCGGGTATTCCCGTAGATATATTGCTAAAAATTTGTTATATTTGTGATGAGGGGAACCTCTAGAATCCGAATCTCAAGAAAGGGGAAATTATTTCCCTTGTTATATTTTGTCATATATAGAGTATACAGAAGATACGAACCGACCTCCAAAATGTATATATAAGAAGATACTTATAGTTCGCTGTTACCTCCAGCAACGCTGCCAAGTCGTTGGAAGTCAGAACATACTAGCGTTATGCATAGTTATATATACAGAGCGTTGACTCCACATTCCATAGATGCACATTTCATAAAAAGGGTCTCTTGTGGGTCTCCAGATGTTGAAATTGGGTGGTTCAAATTGCTCGCCGAAGGCATTTTAGTAGCGAAATAACAAAAGAAAACAAGCGGGAATTCTCGGTTTACTTATTTTTTATTTTTTGAGTTATAGTAAATTGGCGTTTTTGTATTTCTTACTTAAAAAATTATTTTCTTATAAATTATTATATTAAAGACTTATTATTAAAAAGCCTTTATTAAAAAGACATTATTAAAGCGCATTTATGAGTAGCACTAACTAGTTGAATATATATGGCATTTCTAATTAATGTCATTGATTTCTCGTTTACATCATAAAATTGTATTTTTTAAATGAAAACTTTAGTAGTCTGATTAGAAATACTTATATCTGTGATATATTAGAAAGAAGTTTCTTTCTAGAATGAATTGAAACTATAACAAAACCAAGAACAAAGGGAACTTATTAAATCCGTTAAATATAATATTGTTGAAGAACTAATTATCAATTCCTGTAAGTAGAAGTGCGATTAAGTAAAAATAATTTAAAACCGGGATAATGCTATATATCACATTTTGTTTCGATTATTAAGTAACAATAAACTGTACTTCTGCCATCTGTTACTAAATTATTCTTTAAATATAACGGGATTAATATAAAAGTATTTACAATTCCGGCTGATGCAAAAACTTTTTGCGAAACCTGTAAAACTAATATTTAAATCTGTAAAGATTTATTTGCTACTGTCATTAAAGGTAAATAACAAAGCAACGTACCAATGTTGTGTATAGTTACGATAGTGTAGTACATATTTTGAAATTTAGTTTTATTAGACGTCCAGTAGTTATGTATAACGTAATATTTGTATAAATATGATATTGAGTTTCTTATAATCTTATAGTTTCTTTTAATCTTGGAAATAAGAGTTTAATTTAAATATGCTTTTATCCAGTTTCTATTTCGATTGAAAAAGTTACATATTCTTTTGATTTTTACTAAACTCACGATAGGAGTGTAATATAGACAAATGAAATAATGTGTTTTTTTACAACAAATATTCGTTAAGTTGCCGAAGTCACACACTTACCATGTAGGTACTATTGGATTTCTCGTGATTCAATTAACAAAGAAAGTTGCTTTTTTTATCTTGTTCTTGTACTTGCTCTTATTTTTTCCGAAACTAGCAATCTTCCATTGGCTATAAATTTATGTTATTAACTTTTGTTTTAAATTAAGCACTTCACTTCATATTTATTATAATATATCTGTTAATTATTTGCTAATTTTCCTGTGCAAAAACAGCCAGTATAATAAATAATAAAATTCACTAAACTCAGTTAAAACTAAGAAATAGTGATATAAAATACCATATAATATGCAAGTGAACTCTAAAGACAAAACATATACTTTTTATTATGGAATATCCGCATTAAAATCAGGTTTAGCGTAAAGTCGTCTTTATTTGATAACATTGTGTAAAGCAAAAATATTATTTAGTATATTGTGTTATCAGAATTAGAAGTAACAGTTTATTTGACGAGCAATTGGGTTAACTCCTGCTTGAGACAATGTTTATTAACCCTGATACAACACTAAAATCCGAAATGGCCCACTTCTACGCCAAAATCGGAATGATAATTTGGTGCAAAACGTGGTACCTAGTCATGGATGGATCGGTGTTGACCAATATTGATTGTTGTTAATCAATGTTTTGGCCCAATAAATGGCACCAATATCACAATAAAACTGTAGGTTGAGTCTTGAACCAATCTTGATTGTTAATATAGTATCAAGGCTGGCAATTGAGAAATAAAATAACTGATGTCCAAATGTCTCCCTCTAATGAATGCTAGTGCTAACAAGCAAAGAAGTCAACCATTATTGTTTCACCTTAACTAAACGAACTGTTTGCAGTTCGTTTAGTTAAGATTGGTCTTTATGTGGGTATTAAATTGTCATACACAAAATATGAAGGAATCGAATACTTCTAATTCGTATAAATAACACTGGCCAACACATTTTTTGCTGACTTGTATATGAGACTTGTGCATTTTGGTTTGGCAGTCCCTTTGAACACTCCAACAGTAGTCGGCCATCATATGAGAATCTCATCTTCCTTGGTACCGAGTTTCCATGGTTTTTAAATGTTGATGAAATCTCTCGCCTTGCTCATCGCTTACAGCACCTAAATTTTCGGGAAACCTATCAAGATGGCTATGAAGGAAATGAAGCTTTATGCTCATGTTACAGCCTAGGCGGTGAAATTTTTCAAGCATTGCTTGCACTAGCTCTTTATAATTGGATGCTTTTTTGTTTCCAAGAAAATTGTTCGCGACCATCGTGAATGAAGTCCAGGCTTCTTTTTCTGCTTCGTTCATAGAGTTGATTAAATCTGGATCTCCCATTAAAGTTCTAATTTGAGGTCCATCATATACCCCAGCTTTGATTTTTTCGTAACTTAGTCGTGAAAACTTTTCACATATGTACTGGAAACAGTCACTTCGCAAATCTAGTGCTTTAACATATTGCTTCATAAGATCCAGTTTGATGTGAGGAGGTGGAAAAATTACTTTTTCTCTATCGACTAAAGGTTGACTTATAATATTCTTCTCTCCAACAACTAAGGATGTTCTAGGAGGCCAATGTTTCTGAATCCAGTGTTGGCTTCTATCTCGACTATCCCAGAGGCACAAAAAGCAAGAAAATTTTGTATATCCTCTTTGTAAACTAAGTAAAAAGTTTACCATTTTGAGATCCACACAGATGACCCAGTTATGGTCTGTATATTTTAGTAAATCTATCACCTTATCAATGTCGTCATATGTTTCCTTTAATTGAACGGAATATCCAATAGGAATTGAACTGAAAACATTCCCGTTGTGTAGTAGGACACACTTGAGGCTTCTGCTGGAACTGTCGATAAATAAACGCCACTTAATTGGGTCATATTGTACAACGCCCATTTGAGTTAGCAAATCTGGCACATTGTTACAATAAACAAATTCACACTCTTGTTTAAAATATTGCACGAGATCACTTTCCCTTTTACGATAAAAAGTTATCTTCGTACCTTGCTTGAGTAAGTTCTTTTCATTTAGTCTTGAAGCTAGCAGCTCCGATGATTCCTTTGGTAGGCCCAAATCCCTTACTAAATCATTTAATTCTGCTTGTGTAAAGCGTTGTGGTCCATAATTAGAAACTATATCTTCATTGGCAGAATCTACATCTGAATCATCTTGTTCTTCAATAACATCTGACATGTATTCAGCATCCGAGTACTCAAGTGAAGGAAGCTCTTTATAAACTGGCAGAGGTATTTCATCGGAATGAGGTACTGGTCGAATCGCGGAGTCAATATTCGGATATACAATTTTATTCTTATTCTTGGTATTATAACCGGAGGTCTGAGTTAAACAAAAGTAACAATCATCTACGGGTTTTTCGGTTCACGCCATATCATTGGAACGCCAAAAGCTAATTTCTGACATTTTCCTTTGCTCCACTGCCGCAAATCTTCCATACTTGATTTACACACTTTATGTGGAGCCCATGACTTGTCTTTATCAGCAAGTTTTACATCAAAATAAGCCAAATACATTTTCTTAACGAAAACACTAATACTTGTCCTTTGACTGGGAACGGTGAAGCTGCCACAAATGTAGCAGAAAGAATCGGCACTATTTACACATCTTCGAGTAGTAGACATGATGTAGTTTCTTCACTAACAACTAACATGTAACTAGCATCTTCTTATCACCCTTGCTTACTTTTAAATAGTTCTAAGTGATCAATACTTTCTAATAAAATCTCATTAAACCCTAATATGTTGACGATGAGGACTAGCTTAGTAGACTTGATTACTTTACAATTGCTTATTACTTAATTATCTAATTAAGTACTTAAATATTATGAGGTACAAGTGTATATTATGCTAATGACTAAATGTATTTGGAATGTCTAAGAATTCCGTAAACAATTAAGAATTTGCTGCATTTTGTTAACGCTTTTCAAGAATTTTGGATTCGGCAAACAAGAAACGCCGTAGAAAAAAACCTGACGTGATAGGGAAAAACGGAATTTATATTTGGCATTAGCGTACCAATTTTAGTTAAAATCAAGTGTTAGATCAAAGTCAGCAGAAAAAATTCAACACATATTGCGACCATACGAACTTAACACTTTTATGGTTGTATTAGAGTTTTCCTTGTGCATATACAGTGTGTAAATAAAGTAAGGAATAAAATTTATATTTTTTGTATTACCACTGTTTGAAATAAAAGTTCGGACACGTGAATTTTATTTGTTTCTTGTGGATGTTATGGTCGTCAATTTTAATTTTTTAGTTTACTACTATGGGGCCTATGACGTCATCGACTTTTTTTAAATGGAACCCCTTATTTCTTGAAATGAAAAGTATATTTTTTTCTAAGTTCAGCAGTTCAAAATTAGTATTTTTTTAATTATGGAGGACTAAATGTGATAACTTTTCACGAAAATAATACTTAATCTTTCAAGTCTAATAATTATTTTCGTGAAAGCAAATCGTAAGGAACCTAGATTAGGTTTCTAAACATTGTCTCGGACTTGGACAAAGTTTAGTGAGCCGAGAATTAATACCAGGGTGTTGGTTAACCCTTGAGCGACAATAATCAAACAGCCGAGACTCGAGAAATAAAAATTGCTTGAAACTTGGGTGAAATGAGAGAACCGAGTACTGGTAAGTAATAATAATAATTATTATTATTATTACAACCCATAACCTGGAAACCAGGCCCCAGAAGCTATAAGCTTGTGCGGGAGGGAGGGTGCGATTATCATTATTACGGAGGCCCTACGTGCGACTGCAGCCGACTTACAGATGGAACAGCGCAAATCCCGCATTTGTGTCACAGCTCAGGAAAACTACAGAAAACCATAACGAGATCTGCCGGCACCGGGAGTTGATCTCGGGCCACTTGGGTGAAAGTCCGGCACGCCAGACATTACACTACCAAGGCTGAAGTAAACGTCAATTTACGCTTGAGTAGAAATTAAAGAACCAAGATTCGATATTTGAAAGACTAAACTGGATCAATGTCGTGAGAAAACGACTGTCCAGTATTCAGCCACGCTGGGGCTTATTTAAAGATCTTTGTTTTAACATTACCAGTTGTCATTAAAGTTGACATTTTTCTTTTAATAGAAAATTGTACGTATTGCTAGCCAAAGCTTCCTACTAATTTAGAGATACTTTTAGACCTAGTAGAAAAAAATAGTATGTATTTTTCGGATTTAAAGTGGCTTTGTTTGTCTCGCAATCTCTGCGGTTGCTTACGGTTACTACGGTGTACTACGAGCGATAAATAATTCAGCCCGCTTAATAGTCTGTCATTTTATTGTGTGAACAACTCTGGTACACGGCAAGTACAAATATTTTACCTAATTGGGCCCGATTCCTATAAGCAATCTAGTATGACTTTAGGAGAGTTGGTTTTTCCTAGCTGCGATGTGCAAACGGGTTTTTCAAATCGACTATGTTTTTCAATTACCTTAATTGCCATCATAATCCACTCTCTAGTGTTGAAGATTTTTAAAAATAAGTCAATGTTGTCAGTACTCGATACTGCAAAAAAAGCAGAAACATCAATAGGAATGATTCAAAAACCTAAAAGGAACGAAAAACAATCTGTAGCTGTAGGAAAACTGTACATCTTAACAAGGAAAAACCAGTGCTTTATAATGGACGACAAGACTTACTGCAAATTTGCTTATAAAACTTTGCCAATGCTCGAATTTACACTACTGAGAAAATGCTTATGTGGGCAAAAAGGACAATTCGATTTTTGTGGGAAAATATGGGAGAAAGGTCTTAGTATGGCAAGCTATATGCAAATGCGGCATGAAATCTAGCCCCTTATTTACTCAAGAAAATTTGAATGTCAATTTATATCGAAAAGTATGTTTCCAGAAAGACTGGTGCCAATGATTAAAAAGCATACAGCGGCTACTTTATTTTGGCCGGATCTAGCTGCATGCCACTAAGGAATGGTATAAACAGCATAAAATCAATTTTGACGCGAAAGAGCATAATCCCCCAAACTACCCTGAAGCACGTTCTATTGAAGATATTGGACTATTATTACACGACATCTTCAGAAAAACGTTGAAGCTGCAACTAGCCTAGAAGATTTAAAAAAATTGAATAAGGCCACCAAAGCAATCACAAACGAAGTCATTCAAAACTTTATACGTAACCTAAAAAAGAAAGTGAGAAAACGGGCAAAATAATAATAACTTTTTATGTTTCTGTAAATTATTAAATTTTCTAGACATTAAGGCGTTGTTTTATTATAAAATTGTTAAAAGTATTGGATAATTATAAAAGGTATATGAGTCTGAAGGTGTCAACTTTCTTTTCGATACAGTCCTTACGTTGTACTGTGTAGATCGTTCCATTACCATCCATAAATTGTCGATATAGAATAAGTGATTAGTGGACGTGTCAATGAACACTGTTACTAGACAATTTAGAATTTTTTAAAGCACAAGATATGGATGGCTACAGGAGAAGAAGTTACTACTATAAATCATAAAATTTACAATTCAAAATCTATCTGGCCATTCATCTATAGCAGCACGCACTTTTTCTATAGGAAAGTTCTAAACCGCTTTGGACAAACTGCGTTGCCAGGATTCCATTGATGCATGTCGTTTTCTGCAAACCATTGCCTTTAATTCAACCCAAAGTTTATAATCCAAAGGATTTAAATTTAAGCTTTCAGAAGGCCAATCTTCATTCTTAATAAACTTAGGCACATTCTCTGCAAGCCACAATTGTGAACTTCCTGCTGTGTGGGCTGCGTCTTGCTGAAGAATTCAGTGTTGGTTTTAAAATGAAAGTCTGATCTAAGCGGCAAAACCACCTTCTCAAGAGTTTCTGTTCGATTTACTTTGGCAGTGGTTTTAACACCTTGCTTGCAAAAATAAAGTTTTGTCACACCATGCCAACTTACTCCCCACCAAACCATCAAACTTGCTGGATGATGACCACGCAGAAAATTGTCAACTGCAGCAGCAGCTTCTTTAGAGCTTTTAGCATATACTTGTCCTTTTGATGATTAGATTTTTCTTCAATGGTAAAAATTATCTCATCCGTAAACAAGATTCAGCGATGAAGATTTTTCGTGTACTTCTGCCAATGAGACTTGGTTCCGATTTTTCTTATTTCCTTAAGTCGAGCTGTTAACAAGTGTCCAGTACTTCCACGGCAAGCCCTCATACCAAGGTCTTCCCTGATCAGTCGCGACATAGATCTGGAGCTCATATCTATTTCTTTCGCTAACAAACTTTTTATCAACAGGATTTCTTAAAAAGAAACTCTGTGCCAAGTTTAAGTCATGGTTTCAGAGTTTCATGTTTATTCATCACCTGCTTAATAATAAAATAATAATTTAGTCGTTTTATAATAAAAAATGCGGTACCTTATGTCAAATTTGCGATTGTTGAAGCCTTTCAGTACCGTAAAGTTTCTGTCAGGCTTATGACGTAGTTTTATTTTATGGTACAATATGGAAAAGAAATGAAGATTTAATAGGAAATATGTTTTAATCGTAATTATGTAAATATAAAAAGAGTTAATACTTTTTTACAAAATGATCATTTCGCTTTTATTCTTTCCTTCGTCAGTTGTATACATACTACATACTTATAATGTAAATTAAAGCTTCATTAATCGGATGTGGTAAACACAAGTGAATTTCCACACCACATATCAAATGCTACATCATTTTGTTTAATACCTTTTTTTTCTTTAAAAATTTATGAATTAGAATACTGTAAAAATGTTTAAAGATAAATCTTTTTTTGTAAATGCAAGATTGAATGTATCATATGATAATCCAAAAATAATAATCCAATAAATCCGAAATGATCATTTTGGAAAAAAGATAACACTTTTTATTTTTACATAATTACGTCTACAAAATATTTCCTATATTAATCTCTTCATATCTCTAAGGAACTCGTTTAAATTCAAAACCTTTTACATGGAATAGAAATTATTAGTTTATTTTTTTAAACCATAATCAATGTCTTTTCTTATATATTTGCACCTTTTATCCGATCACGTTTTTCGAACATACAACTATTTAAAAATAACGTACAATTCAAGCGATCCCTTAAATCTCCTGAGTACTTTAAAATATTAGTTTAAAGGCAGCTACTAATCCCAAAAAAGTACGTGTAAATTTAGGTAGCGTAAAATGGTCGAAACCACGCCAGATGTATGAGTTTGGATGGAATTCTATATACCTGAATGGTTAAGGTCTAGTACACGACGTTGCCAAACTGTGGAGCCTGTAACGTACCGTACGTGATACAAAAAACTACATATACAGGCGGAGGTGACATCGTATTGGCAATTATACAACTAAGAGCGACGGCAACGCCAGCGATCTACAGCTGAACTAAAAATTAAATTTGTGAGTATAAGTATGACGTTATCACCTCCAGACAAAAATTTGAATTTAGGCTTCTAACACCATCTATATGCTTATACAGTCGAAAAAAGGCAAAACGTTGTCACCTCCGAAAACGGAGGTCACAACGTTATATATGAGGTGACAACGTACGCTGGGTATCTACTTTGGAGGTGACATGGTACCCTTTATCAATATATATATATATATATATATATATATATATATATATATATATATATATATATATATATATATATATATATATATATATATATATATATATATATATATATATATATATATATATATAAATCCGCTATCCGCGATTATTACTGAATAGTATACAGGGTGTTCAATCTGATACACCAAACATATAAATCTTTGAACAGGAAAACCTAACTTTTTTCAAATGGGACACCCTGTATATTTAAATTTTATGTGATTTAGTTTTTGATTCCCTACCAATTCATGTATATATGTTTTATCTAAAAGTGAACAGTGTCAAAGTTATCAGCGATTTCTTGTTTTTTTCGATATTTTTCCTGATAATTTGGATGGGAAGATTTTCAGCGTTACAGAAGCAGCTCTATCTATTGGCTAATCATTTTTTTGGTTAAGAACTAGATTGATTATTATCAGTTACTATGGATTTTAATGGGTATCGGTATTTAACTACAGTCATTTGTCACCACCATGGTCATCCAATATACATAGCAATGCAGGGAGGTTACGTCGAAGATATATTATAATCGTTCACTAGTTTATGTTTTACTGTAGTAATTTATTCTTATCTGCCGCTATTCTAACACACATCTTAAGTTATTATTCAGCAATTTGATAATAGCTCTTTAATATACCCCATTCTGCATCGGTAAAAATCAGTTGAATTCTACTATTTTTTTAGATGAAAACTAATAATGAAAATGTTGAACTAAACTGTTACAAAACCATAATCATAACCTAGTCTGAAGTCTATAATTTTGAAATGAACTTATACTGTTCCACAAGGAAATCGAACAAATGACAATGGTTAAATACATAATTAAATACTCATATTGTTGAAATCAAAAGTAATTGAAAATAGTCAATTTAGTTCTTATCCAAAAACATGATTAGCCAATGGATAGAGCTGCGTCTGTAACGCTGAAGATCTTCCCATCCAAATTAGTAAGGAAAATATCTAGAGAACCAGGAAAACGCTGATAACTTGCAAGCTGACCAAAAGTATAGATCTTTGAACAGGAAAACCTCATTTTTGGAAACTGTTCGCTTTTAGATAGAACACATATAAATTAGTTGGTAGGGAACCAAAAACGAAAGCATATAAAATCTAAATATACAGGGTGTCCCATTTGAAAAATGAGGTTTTCCTGTTAAATAAAGTTTTATACTTTTAGTCAGTTTCCAAGTTATCATCGTTTTTTCCAGGTTCTCTCGATATTTTCCTTGCTATTTTGGATGGGAAAATCTTTAGCGTTACAGAAGCAGCTCTGTATATTGGCTAATCATGTTTTTGGCTACGAACTGAATTGCCTATTTTCAGTTACTTTTGATTTCATTGAGTATCGGTATTTAACTATCTATTTAACCACTACCATTTGTCCGATTTTCTTTTGGAACAGAATAAGTTCATTTCAAGATTATAGACTTCGGACTAGGTTATGATTTTACAGTTTTCTAACAGTGTAGTCCAACTTTCATTATAATTATCATCTAAAAAATAGTAGAATTCAACTGATTTCTACCTATGCAGAATGGGGCATTTTAAAGAGCTATTATCAAATTGCTGAATAATAACTTAAGATGTGTGTTAGAACATTTTTATTTGAAACAGCGGCAGATAAGAAGGATAAGAATAAATTACTACAGTAAAACGTAAACTAGTGAACGATTATAATAGTATATCTTCAACGTAACCTCCCTGCATTGCTATGTATATTGGTTAAAAACCGGTACTATTGAAATCGATAATAACTGATAATAGTCAATCTAGTTCTTAACCAAAAAAAATGATTAGCCAATCGATAGAGCTGCTTCTGTAATGCTAAAAATCTTCTCATCAAAATTAGCACCGAAAATATCGAAAAAACAGGAAAACGCTGATAACTTTGAAACTGTTCACTTTTAGATAGAACATATATACATGAATTGGTAAGGACTCAAAAACTAATTCACTTAAAATTTAAATATACAGGCTGTCCCATTTGAAAAAAGTGAGATTTCCCTGTTCAAAGATTTATACCTTTGGTATATCAGATTGAACACCCTGTATACTATTTAGTAATAAATTTACGCAGAAACGCTGATTTAGATATATATATATATATATATATATATATATATATATATATATATATATATATATATAAGCATCGTGTATTATAATAATCGTTTAAATGTAACTTGCACTATGTAAATTTATTTTTTGAAAAAACTTGGATTTTTCAAAAAATAACAGACTAACTGAATTTGCTCAGAAACTGTGCAGAGTTTTGATATATACATTAGGCAAACATACTTAAAATAAAGTGTAGAATCAAAAACAGTAAAAATATACAGGGTGTTCCATTAAAAATAAAAAAGTTGATAGTAGCCACAGCAATATGAATCACCCTGTATATACAAAACTATTATAAAATTAAAATTTGTTTTACACCAACCAACTTTGGTATTTAACATTTTTTCGTAACTCTTACAGTTTCCAAGATAAGGTACAGGATCGTCTTGCGTAGGCCACCCTGTACGCTAGAACCAACAGATTTTCATTGCTTCATTCACATTTATTATTAATTAAAAAGGGGTTTGTTCCTCTTATGAATCTTTCTATCTCATTTATTGTTTATTTTATCATTTAGATTATAGCGTGGCCTTCGCGTAATTCTAGATGCATTTTAAATTTTCGCCCACGTTTTTGTGATGACTCATTTCTTGTAACTTTGGTTGAACTATAGAAATTACTTTCTCTTATGAGTATAAAGCTACATAAGAAGAAAGTATTTGGTTTAACCTGGAAAACTGAACTCGAGATTTTGTCATTTATGGACGTTTTAAGATCTGCTGAATCCAAAAATACCAAATGTCTGCAAAATTTCCGCTTTTACATTATTACAATTTTACAAAATGTATTAAATGATTTACAAAAAACTGCAGAACGTACGGCTTTGAAACTGGAGATCTAGCTAGCTTCATGCTGCTCATAAGACGCAGGGCGAAATTTTTGGTTAATATCGCTAAAGGGGCAATAAGAGGTAATAATAAGGGGGTAATGGCTAAATTACTGACGAGGTTTTTTGGTGTTTTAAATTTTCTCAAAAACGACTCTAAAGGTCTTAACTATCTTAGAACTGCTTTAAGATGTTGTATCCCATAAACCTTTACAATCCTTTAGTGGCTTTACACTCTTTTAAGATTTTCTGCATCTTCGAACTAATAAAACTAATAAAACGATATTATTGTTTTACTTATAATTTTGAATAAAGGGCTAATATATTTTTCGCTCGTTGCAATTTTTTATTGTTGTTAACAGCTGTTAGTATGCATAGCAAGGTTCTGGTTACCAAGAGTTTTAAAGTTTTCCGCGACTTTTATAGTGCACTGATATGTAACAAGTTCTACTTATTATTTAGATTTTTCAATATCTAAATTGACTGGGTTACATGAAAAGAGAAGATATACATATGAAGATATACATTTAACTAATTTGCTTATAATGTAAAAGCTGTATTTCTTGAAGATTCATGTTCATCTTAAATTAGCTAAGCATTTTCTGGAAATGCTTATTTCTGGAGTTCTAAGTGGCCGATTTTTCCGATTTTAGAAACAATGGAAAATTTTTTGTCTTTAAATTCGCAAATAATTGTCAAAGTAGCATTTCTTACAGTCCTTTTATTTAATTTTGTAAAAAAAATGTGTTATTGTAAACAGTATTCACGTGGATTCGAGATAAATGGTGCTGCTATTCTGTCGGTGTTTTAGTGAACTATCGTTAGCTGACAGTCTACTCACCGGTTGTCTAAAGTCAGTACATCTAATTAAACAGGCCATGCTGGTAGATCAGAGTAACGCAACCGACGCCACACTGCGGCGAAAGAGGCATAGGACTGTTTATTATTTTTACGTTACGATTACATTGAAAAGTTTTTCTACACCGTTCTTTGACGTCCTGCTGTTTAACAATCAATTTGATATTCGAAAAGTGCATTGATCTAACGTCATCGGATACCACTTTGCCGATCTCTGTTAATAGAAGGCAATTTCATGTACGGATTGCTTTTTGTATGACGATTAATAAGGAAAAGGGGCAAACCTTAAATAAAGTAGCTCTCGTTTTTGGGCATGACCAGTTATATGTAGCTTTATTACGTGCTCGCTGGTTCGAAGATATTAAAAATTAAAATAATTCCCCACTGAACCAGACCGTTGAATATTGTTTATAAAGAGATATTATAGTAAATGCTAAAATTCTAGAAATTCCACTATCTAGAATGAAAACCCGAAGTAAACCCGATTGTAATCACACAGTAAAAGTTGTATACAGGGTGATTAATTTAAAATGAACGCAAGTTTCATGGGCGAAACATGAAGGTGGAAGATCACAGAAATGCAATAAAATTCTATCTAAAAAAATTTTTGCATTAAAAATTTTAGGGCACCTCAATAATTCACCGAACTTGAGGCGGTCCTGGCAGTCTGGTTGCTTACTATTAAATAATACACGATAATAATAGTAAGTGTTTGTCACTTTTTCGTAAAATAATCTTTGTTACAATAATGAATGGTTCATCCATTCGTAATTATAAGAATGTTTGTAAATTTGCAAACATTTATTGATAATTATTAAGCTGTAAGGGTGTAAAACAGTTAATCAAGCTAAAAGGTACTTTTATTGATGACATTATATGGGTTAATACGAGATACACAAAGTTAATGGTTACTATACAATTAAAAATTAGGAATTCTCTTTAGTTTTCAAAGAGTTAAAGGTGAAAGTAAATTATTAATTAATGACTTTCAATTCCAATACGAGCATACTGTTAATATTCAAGTTCTTTAAAACAAATAGTAGTTGTTATTAAATAAAGATGTAATAAGTTGTTGTTATTAAATAAAATTGTGATCGTGAACTCGATAAAAGTACAAACACTTCAATGGGGGTTTCCCCTTTATTTTGTAGAAAGCAATGCGTCAGAAATGAGCTTGCCAAACAACACAAAGAATAAAAATATTTAACATTTCTTTCAATGAAACGTACAGTTTGTGTATACTATTTTTGTAGGATCGTTACTATAGCAAAAAAATTGTCGGTGAAATAAAGGGTAGGTTGCTTATTTGAACGTTTTCATTGGTAGAACAAGTTCGGAAAATTTTATAAACAAAAAATAGTCGCCGGAATAGAGAGAATTTCGTTAACAGGATAAATTTTTATTGGTTCGTATAACATTGAGTGAAATAGTCATAAATAAATAACTGCTAAACCTTTATAATTGTTTTAATATTAAGACTGTAATAGTCCATCTTTTATAGTAAATAATTAATAGCTTCGATTATCGTAGATTCTTGATCTATATTTGCTGTATTTATTTTAGGCACCACGGGCTACGAAGAACCAGATGGAGAAACGCCAGATGAAGGAGTTTTGTATTTAACTATGAAACACAATTTAAGCAATGCTATACCAGTAATCTACCCAGTAAACATAAGTAATGGTCTAGCATGGAATAAAGCAAGCAATAAACTTTATTTCATTGACACCCCTACCTTTACAGTAACAGAATATTTCTTAGATAACAATAGTGGTAACTTATCAAATCCAAGAGTTGCTTTCAATCTGAGCGCTACTGCTATTGGAGGTTATCTAAATGGTATGGCTATTGATAGAGATGATAACTTATGGCTAGCAATATATTCGGGCGGAACAGTGATAAAAGTCAATCCAAGACTTGGTACTGTTTTACAAAAAGTACCAATTCCAGCAACAGGTGTTACTTCTGTTGGGTGGGGAGGCCCTAATCTAGATGTGCTTTTTGTAGCAACGTCACGTCATGCTTTAACTCCAGAAGATAAGGCAAACCAACCGACTGCTGGAGCTTTGTTTGCTATTAAAAATCTAGGTACTGCTGGATTGCCATCATCCTTCGCAAACATTAAGTTGCCTAAGGTACCCAGGTAGACTCAAGTCATTAACAATTTTATTTTTTAAAAAGAACCTTGAAAGTATATTGTTAATATTATCTATTAGTGTAATATAATACCCATAATTTTTAATATTTCACAGTATTAATAAAGCTTAATAGTTGATTATATTTACAAAATACCAAAAGATGTATTGTAGATAACAACAGAGTAAATTAAATACTTCTTTTACAATCTGTAAAAACCTTTTTATTGTTATAAAGTACTATACTATAAATATCACCATTGATACAGTCCACGCCGATTCGACCAAAGTTGGCGCGGTACCCTCACAGATTTTTTTTTATATTTTGTTCACGTAATACCCTTTCCAAGCCTTATATAAAGTTCAAATATTACTGCCCATAAATACACCGTTCGCGAGATACAGGGTGTTCCGTACAAATATGCAATGCTTTAAGGGGGTCAAAGGTGACCATATAGACCCCAAAACTCATAAAATAAAAAATAAAAAAAAATTTGGATTTGGCAAACAATGATCTCACATCTGCACTACGAAATTAAAAACTGACCTCCGCTACGTACGTATCAATTTACAGAAACAACAGAATTGAATTTCAGCAGCAGTTGCCGGGTGACTCACTACCTTGATGACTTGATCATTTATTAAGGTCAGTAAATAAAATCTAACATACGTTCATTGACCTAATTGTGATGTAAATTCCATTGCCTGCTTTTTATTTTACAACTGTGATTTTAACAAAATGGGTAAAACTTACCGTTTAGATGCAAACAATCTTTATAACATGTCGGCATTTGCACGAATTTGTTCTGCGGCAATTGCAATGCGTGCGCGTAGCTCTTCCTCGGTATTCACTTCTGTCCTGTACACTAATGTTTTAAAATATCCCCAAATACAAAAATCGAGGGAAGTCAAGTCCGGTAATCTGGCAGGCCAGGCGACGGGTCCTCCACGTCCTATCCACCGGTTAGGGTATTCGTTATTCAAAAACTCCCGTACCTGGCGAGCAAAGTGTGGTGGTGCTCCATCATGCATGAACCAAAGCCTGGGCAATTCAGCTAGTGGAAGTCTGTCGAACACTTCATTGTCCAGAAAGTGTAGGTACCAATCACCGGTTAAGCGTTGGGGCAAAATAAAAGGTCCTATTAAACGGTTCTGATAAATACCCGCCCACACATTTACCGAGAAACGCCTCTGGAAATAATGTCTTCGGACAGCAAGAGGATTTTCGTCAGCCCAAATGTGGCTATTGTGTGAATTGAAAATTCCCGCGCGAGTAAAACAGCATTCGTCTGTCCACAGTACATTTTGTGCAAATTGAGGATTTTTCTGATTGCGTTCCAATAGCCATTGGCAAAATTGCACTCGCGGGATAAGATCTGCAGGTTCTAATGAGTGTACTTTTTGAAAATGATATGGGCGTAGGGAATTTTCTTTTAAAAAACGACAAACGCGAGTAGAAGGTACACCAGTTTGTGCTGCCAAGAGTACGCACGCTAAGAGTGGGATCCTCTTTAACTAACTCTAGAATGTTTTCTTCCTCCGCGACATCTCCGTGATGTGGATTACACCCTCTCCCACCAGCTCTTGGCATAACCGATCCTGTATCGAACATTCTCTGTATAGCTTGAACGATCGTACGTGCATTTGGACGACGGCGGTTAAGAAACCGAAGGGCATACTCTCTGGCGGTGGCAGCACCATTGCGATGACATTCGCCGTATAAAATAATAAGTTCCGTCCATTCAGCAGGTGTTTAAGGTTCTGCCATAATTTAAACAGTAACTAAATACACTTTATCCAACACCTCTATATAAATACCATGTTTACTATGATCATTTTAAATAAGGAAAGTGAGTAACGTACGTATAATCACACTATAGATAAGATCATGTTTCATGAGAATTGTTTAGGAATGTGAACACACGATATCAAATTACATTTTTCTGCTAAGTCTATGTTATCTCTATGAGAACTTCTTTGGCATTTATTCTCTCATGACCATGAGAACTGTGTAGGCAGATAAGGTATAAATACCTCTGTTTTAATCTTAAGTCTTTAGCCTTTATTAAGTATTCATTCAACACACAAGTCTCTTCAACAAGTGTTTATCCAGAGTGAGTATTAAAACTAGATGTGGATTTTAAAATTGTCTTGCTAGTAAAAACATAAAGGCTCATTCGAGTTTTTAATTAATTATTTTGCTTAATGTCATTTAAATGTGAATTATAAAATTGTTCTGTTAAGTGTGTTAATTCAAATCTAATTATTTAAACTCGTCTTAAACTCGTTAAATAAATTACTGACAAAGTAATATTAATACATTTGTATTCTAAATGTTAAAAGAGATAAAATTTTCTCTCGATTAAAAATAATAAAATATATTCTACGACTGCAAACGAAATATATAAATGTGTTTTATTATATTCAATAAATAAAGTTTTAAAAAAATCTTCGGCCACAGAATATAATCAAAACTGGCGCAGATTTTGTAACGGATTTTGGAAAATCGACGATAAATATCGATTTTGTGTTTTAACACTTGATCCAAAGGAAAACCGTTCCCAACAAGGTGTCGCATCAAAACAATTGAAGTTTCACAGCTTCTGACATTGGCACAGAGGCTTCGAAATTTAAGGTGTGACATCTCAACAGCACCATCGACCGTCCAGGCTTCCAACGCACGCTTCTAACATTGGCCCCGCGGAAGTCTCCCGTTCGAGGTACACAGCAGACAGCACATCGCATGGTTATCGCAACCTTGGGACGTTTCCAGCTGATTATTGCAATCAACTTTAATTCTACGCAACAAAGTAACTGTCTTTTTTCTTTCAAAGTGAAAAGTGTTTCATGAAGAAACCAGTGAATTTATTAAATCATTTTTAAAAACCAAAACTTAGTTTTAACATTTTTAATTAATTTAATTAATTATTGCATTACGTACAGTTAGATTGACGCTTTATTGATCGGTTTTTGCTGATTGTAAAAACAAATCAATCCCTTCATACTGGTCACTGTATGGGTAGGAACACCGAAACTGTTTACTGACAATAAAAATAATTTTAAAAATAATTATGTTATTCTAATTATTCTTTTCTTTAAACAAATTAATTTTTAAGGTAAAGATTATACAATTTTTGTTTAATTTTAAATGCTTAGAAATCGATCTCGAACTCCGATACGTTGTAGAAGTGCTGAACGCACAGTAAACCCAAGCTCAAATTCAAATACATTCAATTTATTATTCTTAAATAATAACAACAATAATATGGCAGTTTTCAATCCAACACTTTTAAATGAAATTCCCATTTATGATGACAACACAGCCACTTGATCAGAATTTGTTAGAGCTACAGAAATTATTACCACACAATTTTGTACAGCAAACCCCGAAGAATTCATAAATAAATAAATAATTTCTTCAATTAGAAATAGATTAAAAGGACAACCCCTTGAAATTATAACAGGATATAACTACAATACCTGGAATGAAATAAAAACTGTTTTAATAGAAAATTTTGGCGATCAAAGATCAGAAACAAATTTATTAATTGACTTAACTAGAATTCGACAAGGAAAAGATAACCCTATTGAATTTTACAATAAAATTAGGACGCATTTAGCGACCTTATATGCAAAAGTTTCATTAGGACCAGATCCAGTAGTAATTAAAACCCACAAATTAGAAGAAAATTCAAAATTAGCTTTACGAACATTTGTCAGTGGACTAAACGAAAACTTAGGAACATTCGTCAGATCTAGAAATCCAAATTCTTTAGAATCAGCTCTAAAAACTATTAAAAAAGAACTAGATATTCGTTATTCACAAAACCAAAATTTTAAAATGAACCAAAATTTTACAAGAAATAATCAAATGCATTTAACATCTAAAAATAACTATCCTAAACCATCCCAAAACCTATGTACTACTCAACCTACAACTGAAAAATTTGGAAATCCAAATAATTTTCCTAATTTCTCAAGACCTAATAACTTTTCAAATAATTTCCCTAATTTTTCAAATAATAATTCAAGACCAAGTAATTTTTCTAATAGACAAAATAATTTCCCAAATTTCACGTCGAATAATGCTTCAAGTAGCAACATTAGATCAAATCAATCTAGAAATTTTAGTTCTTTCAAACCGAACCATCAACCCACATATACTCCAGAACCTATGGAGGTTAGCATAATTAAAAGACCCGCTACCAGACAATTAGGAAACCAAAATAAATTTAGAACGAACTCACAACGCTTTAGACGCTTTTCAAATGCAATTTCAGAAGAAATAAATTATCACGACGATAACTTACCATCAACATCTTTCAATAATATTGAATATGACGAACCAGATCTCGTATATTTTGATAATACTTCTAATGAAAATCCTAATTATCCTCAAGATGAACATCCCCAAGACGAATATGTCCAAGAAAATCAATATTACAATCAACCAGAAGAAGAATACGAAAACATGGACTCGAATGTAAATTTTCATTAAGAGCCTCGGAACCCCTATTACATTTTAACATAAACCCCAAAGCAAACTTACCCTATTTAATCATCTCAGGATCGAATGAAAAATTGTTGATCAATACAGGGAGTTCAAAAACTATCATTTCTCCTAAATTCGTACAAGAAAACTTTCCAGAATCTATTTATAAATATAATTTTGAAATTACAACTTCCCATGCAACTACTCAACATAACTACGTAGCAGACATCCCTATACCTAATCTTTTTGACGAAGAAGGACTTCATACATGTTACTTATTTGACTTTCATCCCGACTATGTAGGACTTATAGGATCAGATCTTTTGATGGACTTATCCGCATCAATCGATTATAAATGGATGCATATCCAAACCGAAAAAACAACCGTACCTTTTTATTATAACCCTTCCAAATTAAATCAAGAAATGCAACAACGAAATCATTGTAATTTTTCAAAATTAAAACCAAATCAGGAACCAATAAAAAAGATCCATATACCAGCTCGAACCGAAATTTTTACAACACTTCCAGCAGTTGGAATTAATGGAACAAAATTAACCCCCAAACTTAAATTTAACACCTACGTCATTATGCCTTCAGCTATTGTCAGATTATACAATAATTATTTTCAAATAAGCCTTATCAATACTTCCAATGAACCTCAAGTTATCAGTATTTATGACCCTTTAATTTTAGAAGATTATAACACTTCAGATGATGATTTAATCCAACTTAATAATTTCAATGTAAAATCCCCTTCCAACGTAAGAAAAATTTTGAACGAAAATTTAAAAAATAATTTAAGATTAGAACATCTTAATGAGGAAGAAGAAACCCTCTTGACAAACATTTGCTATGAATACAAAGACGTATTCTACACCCCAGACATACCCCTTTCAGCAACAAATTTAGCAAAACACCATATTAGGACAAAAACAGATGCCCCAATTTACACTAAGACATATAGATACCCCCAGATTCACCGTGAAGAAGTCAAAAACCAAATTCATAAAATGTTAAAGGACCAAATTATTGAACCATCAGAATCCCCATTTAATTTTCCAATTTGGGTAGTAAAAAAGAAATTAGACGCATCCCAAAAACAGAAGTGGAGGATCGTCATAGATTACAGGAAACTGAATGAACAGACTATCGAGGACAAATTTCCATTACCCCGAATAGAAACCGTTTTAGATAATTTAGGAAGATCAAAATATTTTAGTACCCTTGACCTTGCCAAAGTTCAGATGAACCAAATAGAAATTGAAAAAAAGGATAGAGAGAAAACAGGTTTCTCGACAGAAGAAGGTCATTTCCAATTTAAAAGAATGCCTTTTGGTTTAAAAAATGCACCAGCTACATTCCAGCGTGCAATCAATAACGCCCTTATAGGTTTAACACCCCAACAATGTCTAGTCTACTTAGACGACATCATAATTTATTCCGCTTCTCTTCAAGATCACATGTTTAGACTTAAAAATATATTCCAAAGATGTAGACAACATAATATCAAAATTCAATTAGACAAATCAGAATTTCTACATAAATCCATTAAATATTTAGGACACATTGTAACTCCAGAAGGAATTAAACCAGATCCAAACAAGATCTCAGCAATCAAAAACTTTCCAGCACCCAAAACAAGAACCGAAATTAAATCATTCTTAGGACTATTTGGATATTATCGAAAATTTATAAAAGATTTCACGAAAATAACAAAATTCTTAACCATATGTTTAAAGAAAGATAACAAAATTATTCTTACAACCGTGTTTTTATCTAAATTCGAACATTGTAAAAACATCTAGACTAACGAACCAATTCTACAATACCCCAATTTTGATGAACCTTTTGAACTAACCACAGACGCTAGCAAATTCGCTTTAGGCGCAGTATTATCTCAAGAAGGAAAACCTGTTTGTTATGCTTCTAGGACTTTAAATAATTCTGAACAAAATTATAGTACTATCGAAAGAGAATTATTAGCAGTTATTTGGGAAACAAAACAATTTAGACCCTATCTTTATGGAAAGAAATTTACCTTATTTACAGATCATAGACCATTAGACCATTAGTATGGCTCAAGAATTTAAAAGAACCAAATTCAAAATTAACTCGTTGGGCAATGAAATTAGAAGAATTTGACTATACTGTAAATTATATCCCCGGAAAAATAAATAAAGTTGCAGATGCATTATCCAGAATTCAAATTCACCCATTAAATATTAGACCTGCATCGCTATCAACCCCTGAACCAGAACAAACTAATTATGACAGCAGACTAGCTAGCAGAGCAAGTACTCCCGATATTACAGACTTATTCGACATTCCAACTTATAATCCCCCTCAAACTGACGCTACTGAAAACATTGAAAACCCGAACAACGAAGAAAATAATGATCAAAATTCTTATATTGACACGGTACATTCTCAACAATCTTCAACCCTCGTAATTGATATTTCAGAGAAACCTCTACAACATTCTAAAAATCAGATAGAATTTATTAATGCTCAAATTCCAAGATCAATCAGAATCACAAAATACGACGGAATTACTCATTACGCCGTCTTCGTTAATCAAATTAAAAAGACAGAAATATTTAACACCCTATTAATTGAACATTGTCAACCCAAACATCATTACTATTGTTATTTCCCAGATGATCAACTTTATTTAGACTTTTCAAATTTCATTAATACAATCACAAACGAAAATACACCCAAATTTCATCGTTGTATAACTCAAGTAACCTATATTTTAAATTCCGACGAAAGACAAAAACAAATTCAAGAATACCATTTAGGAAAAACCAACCACCGTGGAATAAATGAAATTATTGAACATCTCAAAAGAAAATATTATTGGACCTCTATTATAAAAGATGTTACAAATTATATTAATAATTGTCAAATTTGTAAACAACAAAAATACAACAGAAAACCTATTAATCAACCTTTTTAATTAACCCCTACTTCTTCTAGACCATTCCATACAATTCATATCGATATATTCCAAATCAAAAATAAAAGTTACTTAACAATCATTGACGCTTTTTCGAAATTTGCACAAGCTTATCCTTTACAATCCCGAAATTAATAGAAGTAACTGAACAGTTATTGAAATACATTTCAACATTTACAACCCCTAATGTCATTATAGCCGACGGAGAATTTAATAAAAATATCTTTAAAGATTTTATAGCCTTGCATAAAATCCAATTACATACAACAACACCTCATCACCATCAATCTAATTCACCAATCGAAAGATTACATTCTACAATCATTGAACATTATCGACTATTAACCAATATACCTGAACAGCAAAAAATCCATTTTTAGCCTTTTAGCATACAATCATACTATACATTCAAATCTTCATTTAACCCCTTTTGAAATCGTTTTTTGGACACACTGAAAGTAAAAACCCCTTTGACCTTGATTATAACAGAACATATTATCATGATTACTTATCTACACATAAAAATAAAATGGAATATTTATATGAATCCCTACAAAAAACGCAGATGGAGACTAAAGAAAATCGAAATTCCAAATTAAACAAATCCAAAACAAATAAACAATTTAATTTAAATGGCAAAGTATTTATAAAAACCAATCTAAGAAATAAAACGGATCCAAGATTTGACGGACCTTATATTATTTCAAAAATTTTAGAACATGACGTTTACGAACTAACACCCCCTGATGGTAGGCCACCACTTCAAAGACATGCTAACGAAATGTTACCTTTTTCAGGACAACAATGTTCCTCATCCTCTTCCGTGTTATCGCATCCACAATCAGCGATGTTACAATAACAAATATACACGAAATAATTCAAAACTTAAATGAAATTTCTTCATATCTAACAGATCAAGACGTTTTAACCATCCCTTATCCTGCTGACCCAAAATACCTACATTTATATGAAACAATTATCGTTACTAAAGCTTACCAAATTGACAACAAAATCACTTTCATATTTGAGATTCCAGTAACCTCTAAATTCGAAAATAATCAACTGATTCAATTAATATCGTTTCCAATCATTACCAGCACCAACCAAGCTCGTATGATTATATCGACTTATAACACCTTACTATATAATGCTCAAGCTAGCATTCCTATTGAGATCGATCATTGTAAATCGACCGCCCCCAATTTATACTTTTGTCAACATAAAAACTACTTTGAAATCCCTAATAATAAACTTTGTGAGACACAACTACTTTCTTTTCATCATAACCAAACTTGTATACCTTACCTACTTGAACTTATTGATATAAAGATTTCCGAAATTAATTCTGTAACCTGGTTAATCAGTTCCCCTTCCAGATCCATTTTAGACATTAAATGTAGAGATCAAACGTATCGAAGTAGGTATTCTGACACTTGAGCTGACCCCCTCTACTTTTATGCAAATGACCCGCGATCTAATTAATATTCAAATGAGGCGTGGTCTAATTAAATGCGCGAATTAAATTAATTGATCTAATTAAATTAAAATAATTTAATTCACGGTTTCATTTACATATCTCATCTCTCATTTACTTATATCATTTCTCATATGCTTTCGCGAATTAAATTAATTGATCTAATTAAATTAAATTAAATTAATTCACGGTATCATTTGCATATCTCATCTCTCATTTACATAACTCATCTCTCATTTGTACATCTCACCTCTCTCATTTCTCATATGCATGCTCGAATTAAATTAATTCACGGTATCGTTTGCATATCTCATCTCTCATTTACATTTATTATTTCTCATATGGATGCTCGAATTAAATTAATTCACGGTATCATTAGCATATCTCATCTCTCATTTACATTTATCATTTCTCATATGTATGCTCGAATTAAATTAATTCAAGGTATCATTAGCATATCTCATCTTTCATTTACATAACTCATTTCTCATATGAATGCTCGAATTAAATTAATTCACGGTATCATTAGCATATCTCATCTCTCATTTACATTTATCATTTCTCATATGCATGCTCGAATTAAATTAATTCACGGTATCATTAGCATATCTCATCTCTCATTTACATAACTCATTTCTCATATGGATGCTCGAATTAAATTAATTCACGGTATCATTAGCATATCTCATCTCTCATTTACATAACTCATTTTTTATATGGATGCTCGAATTAAATTAATTCACGGTATCATTAGCATATCTCATCTCTCATTTACATTTATCATTTCTCATATGCATGCTCGAATTAAATTAATTCACGGTATCATTTACATATCTCATCTCTCATTTACATATCTCATCTCTCATATGCATTAACGAATTAAACTAATTCATGGTATCGTTTGCATATCTCATCTCTCATTTACATAACTCATATCTCATTTTCTACATCTCATTTTTATATATTATTTGTCATCTCTCATCTCTCTCTCTCATAAATTTATTTTAAAATAAATCTTATGTTGTCATTCCTATTTGATATTTAAATATAGATCTATAGGTCATCTTGTAATTCTGCGCCAACAATTTAACATGTAGAAACATCTAGAGTAATAATAAAAATTTGCTTTCAAGTATACAAAGTATCTCTAAAGATTACTGTCAATTACCAGTCAGATTATCTCTATTGCATTCTGACATGTTTAAATATACGTCATGAAAATTTAAAATACGGTTTACAAGTAAAGCAAATTCTAATTTGAAAGAAAACACTTACGGTCGTTATGATTTCTTAAAAATTTATTTAAATAATTCCGATAAATATTTATAAACAAAACTTAGAAAAAGGAATATTGTGTAGTACCATTTTAAAGTCAAAAAGCTTATACCGTTTTAAATTTTACTCTTTTGAACTGTTGCCGTTCTTAAATGAAATTATACTTAATGAGAAATGTAAACGTCATACGGCTAACATTTAAAACACATCCGAGCAACATAATTGATAATTATCATATAGAATTTTGAATTTTCTCGTTACGAGTCATTAAGTTTTCAAAACAATTTTAAAGGGATTTTAAGTCTTAGACTTTCTAACAAATAATTACAGTTGTATTATTCATCTTAGATACAATAAATGAATTTTAAAAACCGCAGTTTTCAAAAGATTGTTTCTTTAAATATTCTAATATTCAGGGCTATATGAACCAAAACGATTAAAAAATAAACATTCTTCCCCTACAAAGAGATTTATATCTACGCTAAACTAAAGATTAATAGAAGTAATGCATTCCTGATATCATAAGATAACGATAAAACACATGATTATTCTTAGACTAAGGTCTAATTTAGGTAGTCAAATTGTAGGTACATATCATGATATGATATCATACAATTATTTTATAGTAAGAATTGTAATAAAGTCACTGCTATAAATAACAACATTCTTTATCACGATCATCTATCATTATCATAATCATCTAATGTCATGCAGAGTCAGCAGCTAGCTCCTAAGTTCGTATATGCGAGAATCGGTATTATATAACACACACATCAGTCTACATTCATCGTTCTAATATTGATAGGAACTTTCTAGAATCTATAAAGTTGTACTACATATATTCAACTAATTTGAATATACGATAACGGGTACTCATTATACTTCTATGCACACAATCGAGGTATCAGTACACTCCAACCACGTGATCAAGATTGTAGTATTCAAATCAAGCTTCCTAGCTCCTATACAAGTATTTTAGAACACAGAGTATTCATCACTAACCGTATTCTTCATATATGAAATCATAAAGTTCGAGTCTAACTACTGACTAGGTGAAAGAATAGGTGCAATCGGTTTATGCCCATACCAGGCTCCCTATGATTATTATAAATGTCTTAACAGAATAAAAAGGGTGAAATGAATATAACTTATAGGATTTAATCAAACTAGAAAAATATCGATATATCCTACGTTGAGAAAATAATTATACTATGTAGACATCGATACGCTACATATGATTGCGAGCCTGAGTATAAGCATAAACCCTATACTACAGATTTTTATCCTTTTTCATTATATCTACTACAGACGAGGTGAAAGAATAGGTACATTTAACATGCGTATGCTACAATTATCTAATTTTCTAGTTTTCTAGGCGTAATGTAATTTTGAACAGATTTTAACCCTTTTCGTTATATCTACTACCCTTGTAAGCGATTTCTACATATACGTTCTTATTTTTTATACACTGTATAGATATTCGTAGCATCTAAAGTAAACTCTTATTTAAACGTTATTTTACAATATACCATACATTTCAGCAACTCCGAAATATGAAGATATGTAGTAATATACTATATACTTTTGTAGGATATTCATCGTATCTATAGTAAACTCGTATAATTAATACTAATTTGTAATTATTTTCGACACCTTCGAAATATAAGTCTATAACATATCTACCCAAAAGATTCGCCGACAAACTTACTGAAGATAAAGTGGTCGATCTCAACCAGAAGATAGCGAATAAAACTCTGTCTCTAGGATTGGTTTACCTAGGTAAAGTAAAGACAGAAAGATATCAACCGTATGCTGACTGTATGTTTATCGAAACGAATAAGGTATGAAATGTAACAGGTAGTCTATTCAGTGAACATTGCCTAATACTTTTTCTGATTCTTCTTCTAGCCTATGGATCCACAGCTAGAAACACGGGTCTGAAAAAATGCCTACAATTCACCTACCCTATCAATATGTCGTACAAGGCAAACATTTAATATTATTATTATTAAAATTTTATAAATAAAAAACGATAAAAGAAGTTTATAGTTTTCATTTATTTTTATGTTAAACATATACGGTAGCAAGATCTAGATCGTTGTATACAAATTCATATATGAGAGAAATGTTATGTATCTCAATACATACCTAAAACGTATTCTTCGTATATTCAGTAAGAGCTACCCATTTTTTCTAGACATTCGAATTTTGAACAGCTTGATAACATGTTTTCTCATTTATTCATAATTAGGGTCAAGTTGAATAAAGTACATAAAAGTTAACAGGTTAAAATAGAAATTCATTTTGCTACTTTTATATGTGCTAAGTAAAATAATAAACAGATATTTCGAAAATTTTATGCATTCTTGAGAGAACTGGGGTATAATATTTAAAAACACAATGTAGAAAACATATCAGCAGAGAAATGGAATACATAAATACAGTATGTTTTGTATGATGAGGTGTCGTCAGTTTTAAAAGAAATAAGTTCGTCGCCATATTTAAACGTTATTTTACAATATATCATACAATTTCAATAGCTTCGAAATATGCAGATATGTAATAATATACTATATACTCTTGTAGGATATTCATCGTATCTATAATAAACTCGTATGAATAATAATAATTTGTAACCATTTTCGATACCTTCGAAATATAAGTCTATAAGCTATGTTTGTAATACGTCTTTATAACTTTGAAACACAGGGTAGTTACCTCTTTCAATATCTACAGTTATGAGAACCCTGGAGAAATAAATCAGATAAATATTTTACTTTTTATTGAAACGATAACTTTGCGTACTAATATATGAAAATAATATAATGTATATCGCTTGATAAATAAAATTGAAATTATTCTTATTCTTTTACAATGAAATTTGTTTTGAAAAACACGATGAAACGTTATGTATATTAATGCAGGAGTACTGTTAACGCATTCATTATTTAGAGATTCACTTATAAGTACACTATCTATTTAGCTGATTCAATAAAAATTTCGTTATTTTTAAATTTCCTAACAAAGGTTCAGGGTTCTTTATCTGTTTTAGAATATTCAAAGACAGTATATGACAATAAATTATCGTGAGACCCCTGATCTATATAAAACGCCATATATAAAATTAGAGATAAAAATTTATCCTGTGTATTGGTGAAAACTCAAATATTCACGGAAATATAACAACCGGTACATATGACGATACTAATCAGTCTGACGCGGAATATATATTTTATATTATAGAAACGGAGAGAGAAGAATAGGTACAATCGGTTTATGTTCATACCAGGCTCACCATGATTATTATAAACATCTTAACAGAATAAAAAAGGGCGATATGAATATAACTTATAGGATTTAATCAAACTAGAAAAATATCGATATATATCCTGCGTTGAGAAAATAATTACACTATACAAGCATCCAGTATGTAAAGTAAAATACATTAGACTCAACTATGATGTACTGAAACTCATCACCGATCATATTTTATCCCGATGACGTTATAGTGTGACATTATGAAGTCATACTAATATATGAAAATAATATACTGCCTGATAAATAAAATTATTCTTTTACAGTGAAGAGTGTTTTGGGGAAAACCTTAATGTAGCTGCTGAGCTCTGCTAGCGAGCTTCACTTATAAGTGCACACCACTTAGCTGATTCAATAAAAATTTCGTTATTTAAAAATTCCTAACATGGATAGCTTTATCTGTTTTAGATTTTTCGATCTGTTTTATTCAAAGGCAGTATATGACAATAAATTATCGTGAGACTTCTGATCTATACAAAACGCCTTATATAAAATTAGAGATAAAAGATTAATCCTATGATATTTGGTGAAAATGCAAATATTCAACAATTCTAACCAAAATTTTTCTACTTTTCTAGACGTAATGTAATTTTGAACAGATTTTTAACCTTTTTCGTTATATCTATAATATATACTATACTATGTTAATAGATATATAACGAGAGGGTTAATTTTTCTGAGTGGATAATATCCTTAACTCACGGGTGTCATACAAAACTTTATCCAACACCTTTTTATTTAAGTTTAAACATCGAATTTGCAATGTATAGTTAGTCTGTAGTTTTGACGGTAATACTCTAGCACGATGACTGGATTTTAATAATATTAAGTAACGTAAGCTGGTGATTGGTTGTTATCTTTGAAGGAGTGAGTTTTTTAAAAATAGCCCACGTTGCTAGGGGCAACGTAGGTTATAATGTAACATAAGAGTAAACAATCACTTTCCTTATTTAAAATGACCATAGTAAACATGGTATTTATATAGAGGTGTTGGATAATAGTTATTTATGGTACAAGTGAGTTAAGTAAGATATTATCCACGAACGAAAAATTTACCCTCGAGGGCCGGCAGGCCCGAGAGGGTTAATTTTTGTGAGTGGATAATATCCTTAACTCACGCGTGCCATAAATAACTATTATCCAACGCCTCTTTATTTAAGTTTAAACATCGAATTTGCAATTTAATGTTAGTCTGTAGTTTTGACGGTAATAAATTTAATACTTTAGCACGATGACTGGATTTTAATAATATTAAGTAACGTAAGCTGGTGATTGGTTGTTATCTTTGAAGGAGTGAGTTTTTAAAAATAACCCATGTTGCTAGGGGCAACGTAGGTTATAGTGTAACATAAGAGTAAACGATCACTAGTTTTGATTATATTCTGTGGCCGAAGCTTTTTTTAAAACTTTATTTATTGAATATAATAAAACACATTTATATATTTCGTTTGCAGTCGTAGAATATATTTTATTATTTTTAATCAAGAGAAAATTTTATCTCTTTTAACATTTAGAATACAAATGTATTAATATTACTTTGTCAGTAATTTATTTAACTAGTTTAAGACGAGTTTAAATAATTAGATTTGAATTAACATACTTAACAGAACAATTTTAGAATTCACATTTAAATGACATTAAGCAAAATAATTAATTAAAAACTCGAATGAACCTTTATGTTTTTACTAGCAAAACAATCTTAAAATCCACATCTAGTTTTAATACTCACTCTGGATAAACACTTGTTGAAGAGACTTGTGTGTTGAATGAATACTTAATAAAGGCTAAAGACTTAAGATTAAAACAGAGGTATTTATACCTTATCTGCCTACACAGTTCTCATGGTCATGAGAGAATAAATGCCAAAGAAGTTCTCATAGAGATAACATAGACTTAGCAGAAAAATGTAATTTGATATCGTGTGTCCACATTCCTAAACAATTCTCATGAAACATGATCTTATCTATAGTGTGATTATACGTACGTTACTCCTCCACCCTTAGTATTTTCAATGTTAAATAATTTGAAAATAAAATTTGAAATAATATTTATATATTATAAAATTTTTCAAAGAAATCTAAATTGGTATTTCTTCGTTATTTTGGTTATTTATAAAATCCTTTATTTAGAAAATCTATAAATTTGATTTTGAAGGAGTTACGTTTACAATAAATATACAATAATAAACTTATAACTATTACAATGATAAATATAATTATAATGATACTTAATAAGCTCAGATGATCGAGGGTTGTAGTACTATTAGTAACGTACGTATAATCACACTATAGATAAGATCATGTTTCATGAGAATTGTTTAGGAATGTGAACACACGATATCAAATTACATTTTTCTAGTAGTCTATGTTATCTCTATGAGAACTTCTTTGGCATTTATTCTCTCATGACCATGAGAACTGTGTAGGTAGATAAGGTATAAATACCTCTGTTTTAATCTTAAGTCTTTAGCCTTTATTAAGTATTCATTCAACACACAAGTCTCTTCAACAAGTGTTTATCCAGAGTGAGTATTAAAACTAGATGTGGATTTTAAAATTGTTTTGCTAGTAAAAACATAAAGGTTCATTCGAGTTTTTAATTAATTATTTTGCTTAATGTCATTTAAATGTGAATTCTAAAATTGTTCTGTTAAGTGTGTTAATTCAAATCTAATTATTTAAACTCGTCTTAAACTCGTTAAATAAATTACTGACAAAGTAATATTAATACATTTGTATTCTAAATGTTAAAAGAGATAAAATTTTCTCTTGGTTAAAAATAATAAAATATATTCTACGACTGCAAACGAAATATATAAATGTGTTTTATTATATTCAATAAATAAAGTTTTAAAAAAAGCTTCGGCCACAGAATATAATCAAAACTAGTGATCGTTTACTCTTATGTTACACTATAACCTACGTTGCCCCTAGCAACGTGGGTTATTTTTAAAAACTCACTCCTTCAAAGATAACAACCAATCACCAGCTTACGTTACTTAATATTATTAAAATCCAGTCATCGTGCTAAAGTATTAAATTTATTACCGTCAAAACTACAGACTAACATTAAATTGCAAATTCGATGTTTAAACTTAAATAAAGAGGCGTTGGATAATAGTTATTTATGGCACGCGTGAGTTAAGGATATTATCCACTCACAAAAATTAACCCTCTCGGGCCTGCCGGCCCTCGAGGATAAATTTTTCGTTCGTGGATAATATCTTACTTAACTCACTTGTACCATAAATAACTATTATCCAACACCTCTATATAAATACCATGTTTACTATGGTCATTTTAAATAAGGAAAGTGATTGTTTACTCTTATGTTACATTATAACCCACGTTGCCCCTAGCAACGTGGGTTATTTTAAAAAAACTCACTCCTTCAAAGATAACAACCAATCACCAGCTTATGTTATTTAATATTATTAAAATCCAGTCATCGTGCTAGAATATTAAATTTATTACCGTCAAAACTATAGACTAACTATACATTGCAAATTCGATGTTGAAAGTTAAATAAAGCGGTGTTGGATAAAGTTTTGTATGACACCCGTGAGTTAAGGATATTAACCACTCAGAAAAATTAACCCTCTCGGACCTGCCGGCCCTCGAGGGTAAAATTTTCGTTCGTAGATAATATCTCACTTAACTCACTTGTACCATAAATAACTATAAATAAACTGCTTATCGCTAAAACAAACACTTAACACTACCTAATGCAAGTTATTAATTTAAAACGTGTATTAATCGAAACTCAAGTTTACCACCACCTAACACAAAGAAAGTTGACGACAAACTGCATACTGCAGTTACAAATCTCAAATATCTGAGTCAGTAACAGTTATTACAGATGTTCAAAATGAGTGTTATTATTTAGTTAAAAACGTTTTAAAAGCACGTACTGCTATTTGGTGTTGATTACTTTTCGGAGAATTTATATTTATCCCGCTACCTGCTTGGGTTAGTTTATGGTTCTCTTTTGTCCACGACCTTTAAAAGTATGTACTAGTAGACACAATTTTCTTTTCATATAGATTTATCTACTATGTTGCAGTGGCGTGCCTATTATTTTTATAAGGGGGGGTTGTCAGTTCAAAGGGGCATTTCAGGAAATTGTTAGTAAGATGTTACTCTACACATGTTTCTATATGCCCTTTAACGGGAAAGGCATCTTTTTCAAAACACCCTGTATAGAGGTTTATTTTTTTCAGTTTTAAGCGTACATGCCTATATTCAAATGCTATTTACTCGGCTTTCGTATTAGTTAGGAAGGTAGGGTTTTCTGCACTTTAAAGAAAATGAAATGGACTATCTACTGTAATTTTTGTTCGTTTTTCCAACATTTTTAACATAGTATATTATCTGAGTTTTTAACAAATTTCGACTTTTCTGAAAATCGGTTCCATTATTTTTTTTCAAAAAAAATTACAACTATTGTATGCAATGTTCTTATAATTGCCTTAAAATTTCAATTTGGTATCTCTATGGAATCAGAAGTTATGAATTCTCTTCTATAGTCGTGCGAACAAAATGTTATGAAACGACATGTACTTGTATTATGAACAGCGAATGTAACTCTCAAAATGTTCCATTAATTTTTTCCAAAAAAATCACAACTATTGCATGTCCTTATCATTGTAACAAAATTTCAACTTGGTATCTCATTAAAATTGGAAGTTGAGACATTTTATCTATAGTCGTGCGAATACACTGTACACACTGCATCAAGAATTATCCGAAGTCCAAGGGACGCAGTTGCAAGCAAACCTATTGTAGGTATATATTATATGATAACACAACGAATGATAATTATTACCACTTTTGTTTTAACAAATCAAACTCGAAACAATCATTTGAAAATCGTAAGTTTTCGCTACAACTTTTGCGATACGAAAGATCAACCAAATGTTGATAAATTTAATATTAAAAAAAGGTAGGTTTTGTTAAAAATTATAATTGAATTTGAAGCACATGAAGAATTTTTGAACTAGCGATTTATCAGCTCCAGAATGCTTCCTGGAACTTTAAAGTTCCAGTCTACTCTTCCTATTGGCATCGAAATTCTTATTCAGTTTCGAGTTTGATTTGTTAAAGCAAAAGTAGTAATAATTACAATTCGTTTTATTATCATATAATCAGGGGCGGATCCAGAGAATTATTGGGGGGGGGGGATTTCTTGAAAAATAATTATTTTAATACATAATAATTAAACAAACATTATTTGATTCTATCCTATGTATATTTATTTATAAATTTTGAGGGGGGGAGAATTTTCCCCACCCCCCGCCGTTAATCCGCGCCTGATATAGTATATACCTGCAATAGGTTTGCTTACAACTGCGTCCCGTGAACTAATTCTTCTTGCAATGTGTAAAGTGCATACGCACGACTACAGAAACAATTTCTCAACTTCCGATTCTATTGAGCTACCAAGTTGAAATTTTACTACAATGATAAGAACATATCATGCAATAGTGATTTTTTTGGAGAAAATTAATGGAACATTTTGAGAGTTACATTCGCTGTTCATAATACAAGTACATGTCGTTTCAGAACATTTTGTTCGCACGACTATAGAAGAAAATTCATAACTTCTGATTCCATAGAGATACCAAATTGAAAGTTTAAGGCAATTATAAGAACATTGCATACAATAGTTGTAATTTTTTTGAAAAAGATTAATGGAACCGATTTTGAGAAAAGTCAAAATTTGTTAAAAATTCAGATAATATACTATGTTATAAATGTTGCAAAAATTACCGTAGATAGTCCATTTCATTCTTTTTCAAATGCAGAAAACCCGACCTTCCTAACTACCGACCTAACTAGTACGAAAGCCGAGTAAATAGCATTTGAGTATGGGCATGTACGCTTAAAACTGAAAAAAATAAACCTCTATATCTCGCGAACGGTGTATTTATGGGCAGTAATATTTGAACTTTATATAAGGCTTGGAAAGGGTATTACGTGAACAAAATATAAAAAAATCTATGAGGGTACCGCGCCAACTTTGGTCGAATCGGCGTGGAATGTATCCATTGTAATGTGTAAGCAGCAGAAAAAATGATGGTGCTTACATATTTGGTTATTTACCTTATATGTTGATGTTTTAGCTTCTCTAGCATATTTTTAGTAAACCGTCGCGTCGTGTGAACGTTTGTCTACATGACATATGGCTACATGGCTAATTAGCACAAAGTAACTTTTTTAAAACAAATTTGATATAATTATAATAACAGATTATATACAACAAAACCAGAAAAATATTAATAATGAAATAATCAAAAACATATCTAATAACAAAATAGTTCAATGCAATTGCATGAAGAATATGCTGATTTGACCTTTTGCCTTAAATTTCCTTTCTCGTGCAATTTCATACAGTTGAAGCGAATAAAATCATATAACTTCATGAATTCCAAAGAAGTATTTCTTTGATAGCTGCTCTATTTTAAAAACTGAATAAAGAAGATATTTGATATAATCTATAGCTGATTAAAGTGTATCTTAATAATTTTTCTGTCCGATCGAGCGTTTTCGTTCATTTACAAGCGCTGCTTTTAGGGCGGTAACTTCAACTTATCGCCCATGGCAAGTTAATAAAGTTCTTCATCATTTAAGCCGATAAACACTCGCTACCATTCGAAAATTCGTCCGGATTGAAAGAAAACTTGTTTTTGTTTACTCAACTCCATAACATCCAGGCGCATTAACCGACTTGATAAAATTCACCTTTTCAGTGTGATTTTTAAAATGTTTTCCTTATATGTTTAAAATTAACTCGGGCAAAAATAGTATAATAATTACGGGCGTTAGGTACCGCCAGTGTCGGCTAATATGGAGACCTCCACTATGCGTTGGTCCCCACACTATTAGCCTAGACTGGTAAAGCGTACCTAACGCCCTTAATACTTTAATGACTATTTTGCTCTAATGACCTTTTTTTGTTTGTTTACCGATTTGTTATTTGCCACAGTAAGTTGACTTTCCAAATCGTTGCCGGTTGTGACAACAAGAAAATAACAGAACTGTTATAATTCATAATGTCTGGGTGTTGTTATGAAAAGAAATCAGTATAAAATGCTTAAAACGATGAAGGAATATATTTTCGGGCAACAGTAATTATTAAACAAATTTATTTATTGAAGAAATTAAACGTACAATTAGTACAATTATTAAAATTAATAGAAAAAGTATTTCTATTTTCTAAAGGAAGATTGCATTCCTTGTTACTATTATCCTTATTCCAGCAAATATTTTCAACTTGTACTCGTTCCAAGTTTTGTTATTCCAACATGTACTTCTTCATTGGTCTTATTAATTATAGTAAAAGTATGGTTGTTTTTGGTATCTTGAAAATAATCACAGATCCTCTGTCTTTTATGCCATGAACTGTAAGTTTAACGATTTCTTCTCGCCGACAGGTGCCAGATATTCCCACTATTATAACGACCTAAAATTTAAATAAATATAGGTAAGTCAGTTTATACTGTATACAACCGAAATATTGCGTTTACCTTTATTATTAAATATTTTTCGCCAGGAGCTTCATTTAATAATTTCTTCATATCCTCTCTGGTAAATTAATGTTTTCGATTTTTTGGGACGGTATCCACTATTCTTTTTTTCAAAAATGCAATTAACTTTGTGAATACAGAAATCTCAACAATGGGCGCATTCAGCTGTCTTACCGGTCACACCGGCCTGGGTGACCGGTAGTTGTTTTGCTCACCACAATTTAAATACAGTTTGTTTACATACCGCATCGGTACAATTAAAGTGAGGTTACAACAGCGTCCCTTGCCGTTTATTTTGTTGTGTTTAATAGATATTTTTCTGATTTCTTCCTAAAAAACTGTTGATATCTACAATTTAGATTTAAATTATCATCATCTAATACTAGCTGCTCCATTATTATTATTACAAATATCGAATTAGGTTATGCCACTCTATATTTGACAAGTAAATTTAAATATATCAATCGGTAACCAATTTTTCATAGGTAATTCAGTTAAAATCTACTGCTGAGTAGCACCGGTCTATCACCGGTAAGTCTACGAATGAACCCATTGTCGTATGATTAATCATACTCTTAACATTGAACATTCTGCCTACATAGGTACTTCCTGGGTAGGTATTTTAATATTTTACTCCTCTCGACAAAATAGGCCAGCATAGTCTTCTCGTTACTATTGGCTTTCTTGGCATCGAGCCATTTTCTAAATACCGTATAAATAGCTTCATGTCTTACTTTTGATGAAGCTGGAATAAGGGATTCGCAACCGTATTTGAAACCTTCTTCAGTTTTTGCGTTTCTATGGATGCTGCTATTATCACTTTCACTTTCCATTGGATTTTCTCTAATATAATTCGTGACAGTTTATGTTAACACAGGCAACACTATCATCAGTATAAAGTTTATAATTTTACTTGTTATTTTTTCTTGTTTGGTTACTATAGAAACACATTGTTATAACGATTGACAGCAACGACAGTGTGACGTCATACCCGTCGCTTTTTGCTCATTGCGCGGGGTAGTTGTTATGCTCCTTCTTACAGTTTTATATTCGGGATAGTACCATACGAGTGCAGATTTAGCCGGATATTTTTTAATGGTTGCTTTAGAGTACTTAGTTTCATTGGAGATTTAACGAGAACTGTTTTAATAAAATCACGAGAGTGTAGTTCGAGTGATTTTGTAAAACAGATCGAGTTAAATTACCTTTATGAAAGTAAGTACGAGAAAACAATCTAAAAATATCGTTTAAATCTGAGCTCGAATTGTGTTTGGTAAGACAATTCCATGAATGAATAAAGTAACATTTAAATTAAATTGAATTAAACTTTATTTAACACTAGAACAGAAGAACAGTAAATATTGAAAAATGGTTTTTAGAAAGACCAATTGTTAAAAACACAGTTATTGAATATAATTTGGCCTGTTGACGTTGACTCCATTACGGATGTAGATTAGGTAGTTGATGTTGACATGGATGTTGTTGGCAGTATGGCTGATTCATTATCCAAAATTATATTAAAACCTATCCTATCTATCTATCAATATCCTTGCCACATCTTCAACTGGCTGTTGTTTTTCCAAATCAAAATTTCCTTGTTTAGAAAATGCACTGAATTGGTTCTAAATGAATGATTGAGGTTTTTTTTGTATTTTCAGGAGTAGAATTTTCAATCTCGCTTATTGCATATTTCTGCGTCGCAGATATTTCCAAACCTCAACATACTGTTTAAAAATGCTTGCTTTTTAACTGTAAAATCTACTTTTAACAGTTGAAAGTTTCAAACTGACGCGATGTTATAAAATAAACAATAAATGTAATTATAATATTTATAATTATAAAGGATTATAAAAATCCTAAAATCAAATATTTTTCTTATTTAATCAATCAGGTCGTTAACGTCATTTATGAATTTACTTCAAGTATCGTTACCTACTTTACCGGCAATCACATGACAAATAGAGGTTGCAATGCTCAACAAACATAAATGATGAGGTGAGAATCAAAACACAATTTTAATTAATGTAAGTTCTTTTTAATTTAATATTTGATAAAACATCACGTATGATGTATGTATATAATACCCGTAAACCATAAACAGTCTTTTAAACAAGTGTCCAAGAAAATTAAATTTATCTAAAGATAATTTATACAAAAACAAAGACATACAACAATAAATATATATCATTGTTTGATTTTTTTTGTAAAAATTATCTTTAAATAAATTAAATAAATAAATTTTCATAGTCGTTTGCGTTTTGTAAAAGTTAGCTTTAAATATACTTGATTTTCTGTTTTCAACTTTTAGTATTATACATTTTATATGTTCGATGTTTCAATGAACATATTATGTGTGTATGCACATATTGTACATTTATCTGTGTTTTTGTTTGTTAAAATAAAAATTAATTAGGAAAGGCCTGAACTACAAAATCTAATACAAGTAACATCTTAAGTGAGATTTAATATAATCTAACATAAAATACATTTTGGACAAGAATGAAAACATTTAAACACCATGAAATCTTCTTAAGTATATCCTTGCGTGTATCTTTAAATTAATTTTTATTTATAATAAATAATTTTATTTACAATGAATAAATAATTAACGGAGAATTAAAACCTGTAAAAGTAATGACTTGCAAATGTAGAAATAACAGGACTTCAGTAAATAAATAATTGTTATTCATTTTTTATAATATAAATATATAATTAGTGTTCTTATCTAAATAATTAATTTTAGGAATTGATTGCATGTTTACATCTTACACCAATTACATAATCATTTTTTATAAATACAAAAAGTAACATTGCATTTTATTATCTTTTGGCAAATCATTAACTTTGACATGAACACATCTATATGCTTTGAAAAGGAATTAAATGAAACTAGAAAATCCCCTTCTTGGCATTTTCAGAACGTTTTTGAAAATCTCGTCCAGAAGATATAAATCAAAGAAGAAACTAGTGAATATTCCTCAATTAAATAAAATAATTAAGGTAAGGTGGGGGAAGTGCGACCAGGTTTTTGAATAGTTCAACTTCAATAGGTTATAATATGTATAGCTTTCACATTAAGAAAGTAATCTGTTGGCGGAGCGGTACTTTATAAAGTGCTTGAACGGATTTTGGTCCTATTTCGTTGACAAAACAGAAAAAGTGTACTTTTATTATTATTATTTAAGTCTGCAGCAGATTGAATTTTCCCTTCCAAAGTGGGAAAGTGCAATCACAGTCTACAAAACTCATTTTAGCAATCATGTAAAGTTATGGGGCAACTGTGTTAGGTTCTCTAACACATGCGAATAACTGTTTCACGATTATCAAACCCTTTCTCGGTAATACAGCAAGTAAAGCTTACACGGCCCTATTACATTCTAGAGGACACCAAAATGTTTCAAATCAGCCACAAAGATCCAGTCTAACTTCATTTTATATTAAATTACATTCTGTGATTGCACTTTTCCTGATATTGCACTTACCCCACCTTACCTTACAATGATTTTGCCACAAGCATACTGTAATAATAATAATAATAAATCGTCTTTATTTAACAAATGTACCTATTACAGACATTTGTCCTGAAAAGGCGAAGATTAGCTACATAGCTATTCTTTATCTCTTAACCTTTTCAGTTCACAGAAAGCATAAAAAAAAGAAACAATATATATATATATATATATATATATATATATATATATATATATATATATATATATATATATATATAAAAAAAATAAAAGTACATTGAAATAAAATTGTAAATAGTGCATTCAATTAGAAATTAGAAAAATAAGCTAAAATTATTTTTGTTGGTTTAACAATATGCTTTTTCTTCTTTTGCGAAACATTTGTAAAGAGACAGACAAATCCGGTTTGTGTAAGTTAAACAGTTTAACTGCATTATATCTAAAAGATCGTTCAAATATAGATGTTGTGTGTTGTGGCATGGTAAGGATATTAATACGTCTAATATTACGATTGTGAATAGTATTTCTAAAGATTAGTTTTTTAAATAAATATGGAGGATTTTGGGATTTAAATAATCGGTGCAGAAAAACGAGAAGATTCAACTGAAATAAGTTAGACACTTTCAACCAATTTAATTGTAAAATATATTGAGATATATGATCATATTTTCTCAGATTAAATATGAACCTACAACACGTATTTTGAACACGCTGTAATTGGTGCTGAGTTGCTTTATCAAGGCAGGGGTAGTAAACTATGTTACAGTTATTTAGCAGAGATAGAACTAATGTTTCTGAAAGCTTTTTCCTCATTTTAAAATTAAGAATATGCTTGCTGGCATATAACATCCTAGTACGTAGGTAACATTTCTGTAACAGAGCATTTACATGGTTCTTGAACCTGAGAGAAGTATCAATGCCTAAGCCTAAACTTTTACCATAATCAGATATAGTAAGACGTGTATTCCCTAATTCAAGTCTAATGTCATTTACTATATTTGATCGTAGATTTTTGTTTCCAAACAAAAGCACCACAGTTTTATTGGGATTGATTAATAAGTTGTGACTTTTAGAAAATTCCAGAACTTGCTTTAAGTCATTATTGATAGAATTAGAAGCATTATGAAACAAGTTAGGTTCAAAATAATGTATTAATTGAGTGTCATCTGCATAAAGCTGAATTTCACTTTCGGATATCACATTTGGCAAATCTGATGTATACAAAAGAAACAGTAACGGGCCTAAAATAGAACCCTGAGGGACTCCAGAGACTATATGTCCGGGGTTTGATAGGTTATTGTCAATGCAAACACGTTGGGTGCGGTTCCATAAGTATGATTTAAAGAAGGAGAGTGAAGTGCTGTCTAAATCATAGTATTTTAATTTAGCAATTAATAAATCATGGTCAATAGAATCGAATGCTTTGGAATAGTCTAAGGAAACTAGAACAATTCCAAGTTTTCGATCGATGGCACTGATAATATTATCCGTAAGATTTAAGAGTGCTGTAGTTGCACTATGAGCTTTCCTAAACCCAGATTGTTCAACAGGTAAAATATTTTTGTTAGTAAGATAAACATATAGTTGGGTATAAGCTACTCTCTCTAGAATTTTTGAAATGATTGATAATAAACTAATAGGTCGCAAATCTTGGACACTATTAGGTATAGAAAGTTTAGGAATTGGACGGACTATTGATTCACGCCACTTTCTTGGAAAATATCCACACTCTAAGCAACTATTTATTACATGAGTTATATGATCCAGGATAGTAGGTAAACATAATTTTAACATATGAAGTGAGATTCCGTCGTATCCTGCAGCATTAGATTTGATACTGCTTATTATTTGTAGAATAGTATTTTGAGTGACTAACGAAAAGTTAAATCTATCAATACCAAACTGGTTATTTGAATAAAATTCAATTTTAGGGATGCAGTTAGGAGATTTATTAAAGATACTAATAAAATAATCGTTTATTTCATTTGGATTACGCAAATTATTAGGTAATTCACTGTTGTTTTTAGAAATTTTAATGTAGTTACTCAGTTACTCAGACCTTGCCAAAGTTTTTTTTCCATTCTATCATTCTGCAAATTGGCTAAATATGCTGCTTTTTCTCTTCTAATTGAAGCTAAAGCAAAATTACGACATTCTTTGTATCGATTCCAGTTTTCCAGCGTTCTATTATTTTTATACTTACTGAGAGATCTATCCCGTTCCTTTAGGATTAACTTTAAGTTGTCAGTTAACCAAGGAGCTGGCAACTTGCTAACTCTAATTGTTTTATATGGAGCATGCAAATTAAAAAGAAATATAATGTTATCCTCCAAATACCTAACTTTGTCATTTATATTATCGATATAAAAGATGTCATCCCAAGGTACAGTCGATAAATCTAATTTGAAATTATCAATATTAAAACATTTGTAATCACGAATTTGGATGAATTTTTGTTTAGGTTTATTAACAACTATATGCAACGTGCAGAATGACATTTTATTATGATCACCTATGTCAGAATGTACAGTACCACTATTACTGCAAATTTCTTTGCAGTTAATAAATATTGGATCCAAGCAAGTTGCAGTAGTTGCTGTAATCCTAGTAGGCTCATTAATGAGTTGACTATACCCATAGGTATTAAAAATTCCATACAATGAATTATGTCTTAGCATATCAACATTTAAATCGCCCATAACAACTGAGTAATCATATTCCGCTAACAGATGTGGAATAACTTCACTGAATGCATTTAACATGTCACTAACTCTAGTATTAGGAGGACGATAAATTATAGCTAAAGCAATTCTAAATGTATTCAACCTCAGACTCAAAAACATGTATTCAAAGGTTACATTGTCAAAGCTAATATCAATAATTTCACTGGAAAAAGATGATCTAATGTAAATACCTATGCCACCCCCAACTCTATTTAATCTATCTTTTCTATGAAACTTGTAACCTGGCAAAGAAACAGCATTAGAGTCAATTAAACTATTCAGCCATGTTTCAGTAACACCTATTATGTCATAAGAATTAAAAACTAATTGACGAAAATTAAGAAAACTCGGTAACAAACATCTTGCATTTAAGTGAGCTATACTTAAATGTGATTTACCTTTGTTAGCCATATCACAACAAGCAATCAGTTATTTAATCGTTATTAGAATTGATTGAGTAATCAGTTCTGCTTCTTAAGACATCTATATGGTGCTTGAGCGTAAGACATTCACTACTAGTTGATGGATGATCAGTAGCATATGGCATATAGCATTTGGTAATTTAAATTAGATAAGACGCAATTATTACAGCAGATTTTTTGTTTCGGGCATTCAATCTTCTCATGTTCCTCAGAGCAGGTAGGACACACGATATTGTTCGAACAGTTGTCTTTTTTATGGAAAAATCCTCGACATTGAAAACATGTGGGAACTGACAGATCTTCGTATACAGAATACCTTTCCCAACCAATGCAATTTTTTTTCAGATCAATAACTTGTTTAAACACTAGTGGCGAACATTCACCAAAAACGGTACTTCTTCCATTTCTGTCTTTTTTAACAAACGTGATATTTAGATCTTCTTGGATTTGATTTTGTTCTTTTATGAAGTGTTGAATTTCATCCTTGGTGTATTCCTGACTTACGTTTATAATTTTTATTCTTGGTTTTTCAGTGATGTCAACTTCACTTCATAGTCCTGTAGCTTACTGCTTACTGTGTCCTTTAAGATTTCTGTTTCATGCTTAGACTGACATTTTATAATTACATTCCCATTCTTGGCATTTTTGATACTTTTCACTCCAACTTTAATATCTGAAGGTTTTATATTATTATCCAAATCTTTTTTTGTTTGAGCAGATGTTTGCCTCTGCTTGGGTTTTATTATAATACTAGGAAAATTGACTAGTTTTTTATTTAGTGTATTGCCTTTGACTACATCTAAATATGAAACGCTACTTGTAGAAGGTTCAAGCTTGTTCTGTTTTAGTATATTTATCTTCTCTTTCAGCAATTTAATTATTTCCTCTTGTTCCTTAATAATTTTATTTTTATCATCAATTGTGCTTTGTAATACGAGGGAAGATCAGTATTTACGGTCCCTGACATAGTAGGCTTTGCATCATATCGTCACTCATTTTTCTATGAGAACTGTCATTACTAATTATTTGTTGTGTCAAGTTTTGCGTAGGTGCGTGTTGTTCTTTGAAAGTTATTAATAATTAAGCTGGTCGATAACAGACAATTTTTAAAAATGGAAAAAAGTGAAGTCAGAGCGGTGATAAAGTATTTGCAAAAAAAAGGATTAACACCTACTGAAATTCACAAGGATATGACAGACGTTTTAGGGGACTCTGCCCCTTCTTACCAAGTGGTGAAAAATGTGTCTCGTGAGTTTAGATTAGGCAGAACAACTTGCGAACATGCGAAAGGTGCGGGACGTCCAGTCTGTGTCACCGTTGACAAAAACATCAATTTGATCCATGATATGGTAATGGCAGATAGAAGACTGACTATTCGCCATATCGCGGAAATAACGAACATCTCTTATGGGTCAGTTGAAAATATTTTAAGAAATGTTCTTGATCTCAGAAAAATTTCGGCGCGTTGGGTTCCAAAGATGCTGATCGTCGATCAGAAACGCTCTAGAGTGCTGCATTCGGAAGCCAATTTGGAGTACCTGAAGGCCAATCGGAAGCAATTTCTCACTCGCTTTGTGACTGTGGATGAAACATGGGTGCACCATTTTGATCCTGGGACGAAAAGACAAAGTATGGAGTGGCATCACAGAGGTTCTCCACCTCCACGCAAATTTCGAGTTCAACGGGCGGCTGGAAAGATTATGGCCACAGTGTTCTGGGATGCAGAAGGAATTTTGATGATCGATTATTTGCAGCGTGGACACACAATAACGGGTTCTTATTATGCAGGGTTAATTCCAAAATTGCGCAAAAGCATCGACCGAAAAAGACCAGGAAAGTTGGCACACAAAATTTTGTTCCATCAGGACAACGCTCCAGTCCACAAGAGCTGCATTGTCATGGCTGCCATACAGAACGCTGGCTTTGAAATCCTAGAACACCCTCCATATTCACCAGACCTGGCACCCAGTGATTACCATCTATTTCCAAAATTAAAGGAAAACCTGCGTGGAAAAAAATATGGAGACGATAATGAAGTTATGACCGCAGTAAATGTCTGGTTTGAGGAGCAACCGGAAAACTTCTTCCTGAAAGGCATTGAAGCATTGGAACATCGGTGGACCAAGTGCATTGAAGTCCAGGGAGATTATGTTGAGAAATAATAATAATTACTACAACCCATAACCTTAACCAAGGCCCCAGAAGCTATAAGCTTGTGCGGGAGGGAGGGGGCGATTATTATTATTATGTAGGCCCAATGTGCGGCTGCAGCCGACTTATAGATGGAACAGCGCAAATCCCACATTTGCGTTACAGCTAAGGGAAACTGCAGAAAACCTTAACCAGATCTGCCAGCGCCGGGAGTCGAACCCGGGCCGCTTGGGTGAAAGTCCGGCACGCCAGACATTACACTACCAAGGCTGTTAATTATAAATAAATAATGTTTTAAAAATTCTTTTTCTTTCTATATCAGGGACCGTAAATATTGATCTACCCTCGTATGTCAACAAATTCATATTTTCTACATTTTTGGCAATGATATTTGAGTACACGCTTTTGAATGGGAATACATCTTATTTCAGATGGTGTTAGACCGCAACAATCTATGCATATTAAGCTCTTGCATGAATCATAAGCAAAGCAAGGATTTTTTACTTCCTTAGTTGGTTGTTTAATTTGTTTACATATTGTGCATTCCATCTAAAAATAATTTGCATTATAATTATCCCATAAAACAGAATTGCACTGGGGTAGATAGTAATTTTATAAAGATAGACTAGTAAAGTTTATTATCACTTATCACCATAAAATATTTTAAGTCTTTTTACAAGGTTTAGCTTCACTATTTTATTATGGTACTTTGGGTTTTATTTAAAAAGTATTAATAATTATTTTTCTGGGGTGCATATTCATGGATGCACAATAGCTAAAAAATCCACTGGTTGAATTTTCACGATTTTCATTAAGGTCTATACTACGTTTTTTAGCAAAAGATATCAGAGCACTTTTCACAATATGAGCACTTTTCACCATGAGTAGTGGTCAGACCTACAGTCAACCAAAATTATCAAAGCGGCAGTAGCAAGTCACTTAATCACAAAACAAATTGCATTATAGTCAATTTACCTATAGTAGAATTCAGCTAAGAATAAAGCGAAGAAAGGTATAGGGTAAGCTTGGCCTTCACGTTGATTGGCTAAAATAGGAGGCTCGTTCACACAAACTAAAAAAGTAAATTTGTGCATAAATTATGTGTAAAGCGCTGTTTCAGTCCTAGAACAAACGTTACGGCTTACGTTCGCTCAACTACGAAAATATAACTTATTGTGTGTGTAAAAAGAAACTATAATTAATGTAAATTCATAATTAACGTGACAAAATTCTCATTAATTAATGTACACAGTTTTAAATGAAAAGGGAAATCGAAAATTCATACCTAAAATCCGGTAACGCTGCATCTATCTCTAAGGTATTAATACTGACAATCTTCGAGGTTATGGTTTAGTTCGAGTTTTTCTCAAGTTCTTTATAATTTTTAATCCTTTTATTAAAACAATAGTTCTTTTAGAACTTACCGGCGCTATTCTTATTACTGTGCAGGTAAGATGATTTACGTAACAATCTTAATTGCAGTTTAAATAAACGTAATAATATTTTAGTATGTACCTACCCAATTTTAATTATGGCTGAATGATAATCCTTAAAAAATCCAAGAGGAAAAGTAATTCCTAATGGTCAAAATTGATGAAATGGTGAAAAGTGGCGGAAGAACCATATTAAGATTGCCCCCTTATGTTTGTAATTTAAATTCAATCGAGTTGATATGGGCACATGTGAAACATCATGTAGTATTACATGGTAGCTAATAATACATACAATATATTCACTTACTGGCGTGAACAAATCCTCCTATAGGCTCCTAATCAAGGGATTTCTACTGTTACTGCAGAACGATGGAAAGATTGCATAGGTATACCACATAACTAATGAAGAAAAACGAAGGTGGGATTTAGACAAAGTAGTAGAGGATATTGTGGAAAAAATATTATAAATTTAGGATCGGAAGGAAAGTTTCTACCCAACGAATCAGACGAAGATGTTGATATTCGGCCAATATAAAATAACTTTAAGTTTTTCGGATCATAGTGACATTATAGTGTCATAATAGTGTGCATTATTTATTAATTCTATTTATAAATTGTTCATAAGATACACTGGCATCTTATACAAAATCACAGAAATAAATTTTATATATTTTTCAGTAAATATTTTGAAAACTAAACAGTATTATATTTCAAATTTCCCGCTGTTTTAATTTTAGGTGTGTAAATGTAACTTGGATCGAAGCGTCATCTACTTTATTCTTATTTGGTTTTTACTATAGTTGTGTTATTACCGACAGGTTTAGGCAAAATATATACTTGAATTTTAAAATAACTATTTAGTTAAATATGAAATGTTTCGGATGTTTATTGTCACGTGGGGATTTTCGTGACTGGAGGACGTAGTCAGAGGTAGAGGGAAAATAAACACAAGTCGTAGAAAACAACTATATACTAATAACAATAAAGAGAGTACAAAGGTTCACATACATAAAGAGTATCATCGTGAGGACGTACATGTCCTCCTAAACTAATACAATCATGAGGGTGGTCGGAACCAAACCTGCTCTAGCACTAGATCTATAAACTAAGCGTAGGAGTTAAACTCCTGGTGATCTACAACTAAGCGTGGGAGCCTGGACACAACTCCCATAACTAAAGCAGAGTGGGGTTTAGCGCACCCACTCAACTAAGCAGACTAAGCATTAGATAATTTAAAAAGTACTCACCAGCTTGCTTGTAGATGTAGTGTTCGAGCCATCTCACTGACTGAATTGAATATCTCAAGCAAGCTGGTTATATACTGCTGCACGCGGAAGATATTAGCATTGTAGTGGGAATCAGTGGGTTGGAGTTCCTAGTATGAAACTAAGGAAGCTCGCGCTTCCTAGTTGCAGGCTTGTGGGTAGTTTGCATTCGAGCTGCTGGTGCCTGGCACCAATCTGTAGGTTGTGCGGAAGTATGCTAGATTCTTCTTAAGGAATGTGCACCTGTTTGCAAATCGTGTAGGTTGCCCCGCATATACGGAGTAACGTAGGCGGATATGTTGCATGCCAACTAATGCAGTTGAGATCTGGTGTGGGCGAAGCAGGAGCGCTTCTACGAAGGAATGCACAAGAATGCACGGCTGCTTCCAAGCCGTGGGTTGCGTGATCGCAGCTGACCGCGCAGATGGTCGAACAACGTGGGTCGTTGCTGCAGACGGTAACGTAACCTTGGCGTAACATTTGCACTAACGGAATAATATATATTATTATTATATTATGAATTATTTAATTCGAAGTAATTTCCGTTTGTGACATTATTATAGTTTCTTTGGGGTTGGTAACTTGATTTTGTGTTTAGGGATGTTTATTACAGTTTCTTTAAAGTTGGTAATTTGGTTTATTTGTAGTTAGGGGACGATGCTTTTTTGCTTTTAGAGGGAAAGTGATAGATGATAGAAAAGTAGTTAGCCATATTTGATCTTTGCTTGTATAGTAATTCCCTTCATGTAAGTTCATTTTATTTGTTTTATCTATGTTGATTCTAGCTGTGTGATGTGAGTTTTGTATTATTGAATTGGACTGAAACCCACCTATCTCTTTTGAAACTACGGTTAAGTTAAAAATCTAATTAGTAACTAAATATAAAAGATTCGTTTGATAATTTTTAATAATTCATAAATTTGTAATAAAAAATAATGTTTTATTAACGTTTGTAGTATCATTACAGCTAATTATTGCTAACTGGACATGTTATTCGTGCTTTAAATATGACTACTGTTTTTATGTGTTTCACTGTCAGTATTTATTGATTTTTGGTTAATTATACTAACCTAACTTAATGGTTTTCTTTGTGACTAAAAATGTCGGGATAATCTGCCGGGATAATAATAAAATGTCTAGTTCGAAACAATTGGTTATATTCCCTGGAGATAAACTAATTTATTTATTTGAGAGAGTAGTAATCTCCACGGTGACTGAGGCCCATTTGATAGGCCATGTATAAAGAGAACTCTGAAACTTTTATTTTGTGTACACTTGCATGTTTATATTATTTTTTATGTGTTATGTATTTCTTTGTGCCTATTGCTTTGCTTGCTTATCTAGGTAATTGTTCCTGTTGCTGACAGAAAAACTATGTCTTACAAAAGACGTGTTCTTATATTTCTTATTATATATCGATCGAGATACAAAGTATCTGTTGCTATATCAAATATGTATGATATAACTATATTGTTATAATAATAAGAATAATAAGAATAAGTAGTTCTTGTGTATTTATTTTAAACTGGCATGTTTACATTTTCTACTTTGTACTTAATTTTATCTGCTTGACTCAATTTACATATACTTTTGATGTTTTTCTGTCTTTCAGAAATTTTTTGTGTTTTATCTATTCATAAATGCCTTGTAAAAACACACAACTGTATCAACTTGATAAATTGATTTATTGTTCAGTATTGTTTATTGTAATCGAACTAATTCATAATTTGATCACTTATTGAACTTGAAGCGTTGACGTATTTAAGCTGGGCTAGCATATTTTCAAGGTGGTTTTTACAGAACTAGCTTTTTTAATTTTGGATCAATTTGAGTCTAAACCTGTCCCTCTCGCTCAAGATAAAGAATAAAATAATAAAATATTACAATCATATTTAACTGTTATTTTATTTGTGTTTATCTCTATCTTTCTCCGTCCTTTTTAACTAAGTAAATCGTTATCAACTTTGGTCACATGTTATAAAAGAATAATCACAACGTAGGATCCAGTTTGTACTTTTTGTTATATTTACCATTATACAATTTGTCATTTGTAAGGTTGGTAGTGTTGTGTCAACTTCCGTTTTGTTAAATACGTATTTGAAATTTACGCGGGTAGAGTAACTTAGGGCGTGATCGTCTAGTGGGTGAGGACTCCGAGTCATTACAATACATACCTCTTTGGAGTTGAAAGACGTATAAACAATAAGTTATCAATTATATCTTAATTATAACAGCCAATTGTGCCTATGGTGAAGACATTTTCTTCCTTCTGATGCATTCACTTCTTGTGTATTTAAAGTAGTGCATGTTTAAACATAAAAACGTCAAATATACTACCGCCTTGAATATTTATCACTGTGTTCGAATGTAAGTATATTTGTGTAATAATGTTTATTAAATAATAACTATTATTTATTCATCTTAAATAATAGCTACTATATCGTGTGTAAGGAACTACTATGCGTTAGTTTTAAGGAAGTGATAGAATACATCAAAAAGAAGAAAAGGTATTATACAATCTTCTTCTAATACCACTTTTTCAGAAAAAAATAATAAAGTTGAAAACTTCAACATCATTTTGCTGTGTTAATAATAGTAATTATTATTAGTTTAATTATGGGGCTTTGGCAGAAGACGTATCTCATCTAGCATAACAAAAAACCTTAATAACATTTTTACATTTAAAAATTCATTTTATTCAATTAAGAAGCCTGGCAGCGCTGCACCGTACTTAATAGTTACAATACTAGATATTACTATAAATAGACTAGCTAACAAGGCTGGTTTTTCGAACCTTGACCAAGTAAATTCATTAATTCAGGAACAATTAATTCACTTAACTAATATAACAATTAAGTGGGTACGAGACTTGAAATTAAGTACGCTGTTTTCATAGCAAAAGAAAACTGCTTTTATGTCAGGTTTTTTCTTTGCCAGAACTTAGATTTTCCACCGCGCAGTGGCACCAGCTATAAGGACTACTCGGAGTATAGGATATTTACCCTGAACAAGCTCGTTAAGGTATATATGGATTATAAATAATCATATTTATGTACTGGTTTTCAAAAAGTGATTTTTTATCAACAATCGCAATTCAGTTGTCAAGGTTATTAACCCCTTTGCAGCGAAATGTAAACATATTCTGGCAATTGCAGGTGACAAAGAAGGAAGCTTTCAGTATACCCATCGCGCTTGCACTTGTGAAAGATAATGAATAATAATAATAATAATAATGAATAATATTATATTAACAACTAGGATAATAATGTAAAAACTTAATCAATATTATGTTAATTCAGTAACATGTATATAGTAATATTATAATATATGTAGTATATATGTAGTAACTAAATTGTGTTAAGACGCCTAGATAGTTGAACGGCATGAGGTCTGGGTTAGCAAGCAGACGGTCTAGGGTTCGATTTCCCGCCGGGCGACGCGATATTCTTTCTAGATGGATTTGTATTCAATATATAATTTAATGTAAAACATCTATTAAACAGAATAAATTTACCTTCATCTAATATTTATAACGTTTATATTTCAAAAAATTAATATTATTATACTATTGCATGTCTTGACTTCTATGGCGTTTTAATAGAGATACTGATCGTGGAAAATCATTTCCCACGGTCATTACCGTTCAGTTTAGTGGTTGTGAGCAATTAGTCATTTTCACGGGTACTATTTAGATTGTGCGAAATGTGTAACTTTCTATAGGTCGCAGATAAAATATTTTTTCTACGACCCCATAGAAAACTTAACAATATCGCACAATAAGGTAAGCTTGAAAGTTGGCAATATCAATCACCCTCTAAAAACAATTGATAAATGAAGTTTGCGTGCAATATGATTAGTTTCCGCACACTAATGTCACTACATATTGCAAAATTAAAATTATTCCATATTTTATTAAACATTTATGTTTTCAATTAACTTTTTTAGTAAAGACTAACTAATAATAAAACATTAAGAGCCGGCAAAGCAAGGGCAGCAGGCAACAAGGACTGCAAATGATTTTCTGTCAGTGATATACAAGTTTTTCGCCTACCTGCTGGATACTTCAAAAAGGAACACCAAAGGTTAAGCAGTAAGATAAAATATTAATAAATTGAAATAAGAATATCTTAGAATGACTTGAAATAATGAATGGAAACGAAAATAACACCAGATTTTTTCAATAATTTATTATTAAAATAATATAATGATAAATAATTATAGCATATACAATGGAATACAGACCAATTCTGCTTGAGTAGACGTAGGGTACTGGCTATGTCAATTGTCAAAAAGAGTCACGTGTAACCCAACATGCGTGTTGTTGAGTTCAATTTATTTAAAATAGAGGTGTTAGGTTCGTATGCCATATACAGTGTGTGCCAGATCAACTGGGATTGCATGGGTAACTTTCTTATTATTGAAGATGAAGATTTGATGAAATTGTCAATTTTCCGCAGTTTTATATGAGTATGGAAAGAATGAGGTTTTTGCGACCACCTCCCACCACTTTCTGCTTTCTGCCAAGGTCAACCTTCAAGGCTAGATTTTCTGGCGGTTAAAGGTGAAGGCTTCACTGATTTTTAAGCTGAAGGTCAAGGCTTCCTGGTAAGGTTAGATTTTTAGCGGTTCAAGGTTAAGACTTTCTGCTAAGGCTTCTCTAATTTTAAGGTTCAGGTTTTATAAAAAAATGTTGTAGATCAAAGCAATGAAACAATTTATTAGTTGTTTATTAAATTGCTCACAACAATATCTCGTAAACAATTAAATACATAACAATTATTTAAATCCATATCTCTCGTCAGGTAAGGCGTGACTCCCGAAGGAAAACGTTTTTCACGAAATCTGAGTTCTCTTTCATCGTTAAATTCTTTTTCCGTTAACCACTTTGTTGCAGTGAACGTTGCCCAGTAGATAAAAATTGAGAGTTCTGGAACCACCCTCCACTCCTGACCTTGACCTTGAACCTATCTCTCTCTAACACATGGTGACCTTGAACCTATCTCTGTCACCTAAACGTGGCAACACCACATTTTCAAGGTCATCAGAATGGCAACAATGTTGGTGATCTTGAATCTATCTCTCTCTAACACATGATAACCTTGAATCTATCTCTGTCACGTAAACGTGGCAACACCGCATTCTCAAGGTCAACAATATGGCAACAACGCATTGTCAAGGCCATCAATATGGCAACACCGCATTCTCAAGACCAACAATATGGCAACAATGTTGTGTCCTTGAACTCAAGGACTCTTCAAGGTCATCAAACACCATTCAAGGCAATGCGCAAGGTCATCAAACACCATTCAAGGTCAAGCTGTAGATATATATATATATATATATATATATATATATATAGCAGGTCACATGTATTGAAAATTCAAAATGTGTGTAGAAGCGAGCTTACAGAATACGTGCTTGACAGAACGAGTGTTATCATTTCGTAATTGGAAGGGTATACAAACCCCAAAATCTTTAGCTGAGGCCGGATTTGTCTACACGGGACGTGAAGATAGAGTAGAATGTTTTCATTGCCGAGTGAACATTTTCAAATTGGAACCGTCGGATAGTCCAGTCGTAGAACACCTGAAATGGTCACCACATTGCGTGTTTGCAAACGTGTTAGCACCCATAAACGTTGAAAGCGGTAGAGACGTTTGCGGTTAAAAGTAACCAGATAGAACATAGAATATAACACGAGGGAAGATGTTACCAATCAAGGCAGTAATATTATTAGCAACCTTGTACGAGGGCGTAGTGTACGTTGCAAAACTTCCAGACACAACAGCAGCATTTATTTCATACGACTTCAACACGAGCGTTTGGTTTGGCATGCAACCGGTGACGTTGCAACAAATGGGAATGTTTAAACACGAAATCGGCAATAGAACGCAAGAAGTACGATTCAGGGTCAAATTCGTGTACCCAACATATACCATGGATTCGGTTTGTAAGGTTTATTACACCAAATGTTCCGTTCAGGTTCATCACTCAATTCATCCCAATCTGAAGTGCAGATGCATTTGAAGAAGATGAGGTCGCATTTATCAGGCAAAAGGTTAATAGCGTGGCGATGTTCCAAAGCACGTTCGGTACATATGACTCCTTGAGTATTCATGACTTCACCATCTTCTTTTAAATATAGAATCTCTAAACCAGAACACGAAGAATAACCTTCATCGGCTTCACTCAGTATAACTATAGTATCCGGAAGTCTTCTTCTTTCAATTAACAAACCAGTGTTGTGAGTTTTATAATGAGAAAACACGATTTCACCATCATCAACAGTCGTTTCAAGTGTCCAAGAATGCAACCAACCCATTTCGATGTGTAACTGAGTAATACAGAATCTTGACTGAGTAATACAGAATCTTGACTGAAATCAAACTCAAACACCCCACCAGAATTTAAGAAGAGTTGGGAAAGCAATTGTTTCATTGGCCATACCCTCAGCCTATACATAACCTCAAACTCTGGCTCTCGGAACTATACTCGTCTAAGAATGTTATGAGTGGCTTTTTTATTCGAAATCAAACACCCCAACATAATTTTTTCTATTATAATATTGAAAACATAAATTGTGAGTAATATCAAATACAATGTCAGTGTCGCGATACAGCATAGGAACTTGCATCGATTGGGATATAAGTGCAATAACACAAAACTTTTCTAACATATGTTGTTTATTTAAAGGAATATTAATAAAAAACTCTTATATTATGTAATTTTTATTATATTGTATACATAATAACATTTTAGATAGATAATGTATAATTTACTTTATCAAAAAGCGAACGATGCAGATGTAAGAAAATTCTACGTCCAAAGAAGCTAAATCTTCAAGACACTTTTCGACCTCGTGACAAGTTGGTTCTATTACATTAAGTTGAAACCAATCTTCTAATCGTTCAGTCACATAATGCGGATTTGTTCTTATGGTGTGCGAAATGTCCACGAATGCTCCATTAGTCAACGTTCCACTAACTACGAAAGCGACTTCTGCAAGTAATTTAACATGTTTATTAATGACATCTTCGTTCTCAACGGTTTTTAAAAATCGAGGAAAGTGGCCTAGTAATTGCTCCCGCACCTCCTCCATATTCAGTAGTAACTGCTCTTGCACGTTGTCGTTCATACTTAACTTTCACAACAGACGAATTTGAAATTAAACCGATAAATGGTGAGGTACACAATAAGGGAAAGTAAAGTAATAACTGCGAATAGAACTGATATTGTTGTCGCTATTATACACGAGCTCGAGGGGGGATCGGGAATGTGGCAAATGGTAGGATAACGATTAGTCCCGAGAGCCAATTTGATTCGATAGAGTAATTAGGATAACTATATTTGATTTTGAAGGAAGAAGGTTGAGAAACGTTGCGTATGGATACGGTGAATACGTTGACACCGTGAAGATTGTCACTGGTCAGTGCGTACCTAGTAGGATCTCAGGAAAACACAATGGATCAAGAAACAGAGTCCGATGGTTGAGCAACATACAGAATACCGTCGTACACTGCACTTAGCACCACCAACAACTTTACAGGTAAGACTGGCATTGTATTAGGATCGATTGAGATGTAATCTCTACGTAAAGGGAACTTAACTATCTCCTACTCCAATCGGTAACCTTGAACCATATATCCCTCCCTTACCTTTTTTCCATTAAGAAGGCTCTATATAAACTGGATGGTAGTGGTATGGGTTAGTTGTGTTATAATGGCTTTGATGAAGAAAGCATTTCAAACTGTAAAGAATGTTCCGATGGAGTTCAAAGATCCGGTTCGCGAGTTATCTCGAGATGAGCAAATCACCACCCAACATGCATCCATCCATCAATCCTCATCCGAAGGTTGCAACATTCTGAAGCCATTATTTTACGCTACAGCGCATTATTTAAACAAATCCAGATGTAAACTACGTAGCATCGGACTCTGCCCTATAGAGTTAACACCACAAGTGAGATTGTCGGGAATGAAAAACGACTACATCAAATTTAACCTGAAAGAATGGGAAAATTTTGAAAATAATCACGCAATCATCAAACACTTCTTACATAGCTATGAATACTATGCACCAATACCCCTTCTCTACAAGACGATTACGTTTAGAAATGTACAAGATAAGAGAACTATGAGAATTCAGGATCGTCGTGACAACACCGACGTATGGTTAGGAGTCGAAAGTGTAGTTAAGTTAATGGAACTACTTACAATGGTCAAGTCACGATTGAAGCTGTTAGAAGAAGAAAAATTCATAGACTTTTATCGAACCTTGGTAAAAGGTCTTGTCGAAGCAGAAGGGGATGTGTATGAGAATTTGAAACAAGTTTTAACTTCCTTACCAACGAGTGGAAATGTCATAAGCGGTTTAGAGCTATTAGCAGTTCAGTCCGATAGAATTGCGAACGATGTTAAGGGTTATGTGTTATAATATCATGGACAAGCTAAAGAAAAAGGTGACTTTCAACGAAACGAATAATTCCGTACGGTATATGGTAGTGTGGGAATATGCCCACAGGCAAGCGCGAAGATCGATGTGGATGAATGCCGCTTTAGATCGGTATAGATTTCAAAGACGTATAGAGAATTGTGGTCGAGTGTTAAATAATATTTTAAGTGAAGAGCACAGACATTTTATTTACCTTGAACGCTTTAGTACTTAAGTTTTGTATTCTTATAAACTATAATACGTAAACAACAAATAAAATATTTTAAAAAAATATATGCATTTTATTAAACATTACTTCATTATAAATTCATTATATAACCAATAAACATTAGATAAAGCACATACACATAGATTTTTATTATGATAGAAACATGATACTTCATTAACTTCCGGTAGTGCTGGATATTCTGGAAATTCAACAATCGACGTTGAAAGATATTTTTGTAAGAATTCCTTTTTTTCACGCCCTTTTACATAAATCACTTCAGCTGATGTCGTCGCGTACCGAAGAATGTCTGGAAACATGAACGCTGGAGTTTCGCCTTTAGACCAAGCAATGCAGTGGTGATTCTTTATTAACCAATGTGCTTGTTTTCGGAGTTCTGCAGGTAACGTTGGAAATGGGAAAGGTGGTTTAAATACATAATGAGCTATTTTACAACCATCGTAAATAGCTAACTCTTTAGGCAAAAAATTGTTGTTAGTAATCTTAAAGCCTTGAATGTCTACTACAAGACGCATAGCGGCTAACTAAACGAGGTTCAAAATCTTCATTTTCATATATGTAATAATTCGACAATCGTCGTAAGTAGTCGTTTACAGTTGTCGTACTTGCTTCGTCAGTGCATTATACGTAAACATACGATCATGCAAAATTAGACAATATGCAGTAGTACTAGCGGCAATGCTTTTATGAGTTTCGAAAGTAACTCGAAGAACGACAGCTTTCCCTAGCAAGGAATCTTTCTGTCGCGAACAGTCGATGACGATTAGCGGTGCAATGGCTTTAAATTTCGATGGAGTTAGAATGGGCTCGTTTGGTTTGTCATTGTAAGATCGTTGGAAATTGGCATACATTTCATACAAGATAGCAAAACGGTTCTCGTCATAATTAATATTCAACTGATCGTATGAATACCTTTCAGTATTTAAAAATACGTTCACATTTTGTATATCACAAGGATCGAATGCACTCATATCTTTTTGTAACTGTCAATCGCGATTAGTATGAAAACCTAGGATAATGTAACGAGGTGTTTCTAGACTGGTGGATGTATTAATAGACCAACTATGTTTATCGGTTTGTGGTATAGCTGGATAGATATGCGTTTCCCAACTTCTAAACGCCACCTTAGTATCAATATTTTTTCCGATGTATTTTGTCAATGATAATTCTTCTGCTAGCCCTGGTTGAATATGGGGAACTTTCCAATATATTTTTTTCAAGCTAACTTTAAGTTTTTCATTAGCATCCGTGGATATTATAGCATCAATATCGGAATTGCTTCGAATTAAAACTAATTCTTGACGAATGTTCATAATAATTTTTCCATAGTCTTCAAAAATTCCCAATAACATTGACAGAGGTATACAGGCGCTAAAATGACCTTTGCTATCCATCACAGTGCTATTACCTTCAGGAAACCATCCAGCATTTTGTAACTTGACACTATCGCTTGCGTTGTAGGAAAGGTAGCCTTTCATGGTAGACGTGAGTCCCACTTTCGTTACAGAATCCACCACAACACCATTCATTTCATAGCGAATATCACTAAACAGATATGAAATTCCGTTGTTAATAAGTTTAGCCGTAGTAGATGGGGCACCATCTTCTTTCAGTAACATGCCTTCTACGTACAGATAACTGCGAGAGGGTAATGTGGACATGTCTTCTTGAATCGGTATTCGAATTTCGTCATTGTTTTCAAAACGAGTTGTATAGGGTTGATGGGTGTGGAATTCGGCACCTACAATCGAATTATCGACGAAAACTTTTTCGTTCACATTTAGTATACTCATTGTAGAACAGTAAAACCGAGACGTTGTAAAAATAAGCGGTTCCGCTGTGTCACTTGATCGGCTAGCGATTGCGAACTAACCTGTTTTTGGTGACAACAATTTTTTTATAATCCGAGTGAACAGTACAAGCAGTATTATACTTGAACACCATCGCTAATGCTCTTCAAATGCAGTCCTATCGTCACGGTTTCTCCACGAAAATTAAACAGGTCACCATCTTGATCAACTATTTTAAGAGTAATGTTGGTAATTGTTTTGACGTTGATTGGTAAGTAGGGTACATGGTCAGGCGCTTCAATTATTTTGAATCCAGCAGGAACACTCGAGAAAAATTGATGTATGACATGATTCGGAATTCCATTTACGTAATTACCAGTGGTAATATTACACGTTATAAGTAACGAGTTGACTTTAATAATGTTAATAGGAACATCGGATTCGTGACGTTCATTTTTTTCAATTTTAACGGCTTAAATCCTAATAAGGGTCCAATAGAGTGTTTAACCGAAAAGTCTATGACTTCGTCAGCTCGTATCATTGTTTTTAAAGTATTGTGATTTGGCTCTATGGACACAGTTATAGAATTTAATTGAGCATTAATGTAAGCTGCTATATCGGCTAATTCATAAGATCCGGTGGGTATATGTATAGCTTTCTGTCCAATTTTAAACACATTATTTTCCTCAGTAACGTTCGGAATGCCATTAAACTTTCGAAATTGGTCAATCCCATAACCCATTCTTTGGTCGTATCTAAATATATTGGCGGATCCAGTTTTGTATGGTTTCAAATATAAACCTTTCCTTATAGAAGCGGCTTCCATAGCTTTATTGTGTCGGCGTGTTTCTTCTAGGGTCTCCTTAGCCGCCTTGGCTTCGTTAACGGCTTTTGCAACTGCCGCTGCCCTACCACCCAGCGAGCCCATAGCTCCCAAAGCAGCAAAAAAGGGAATGAGGGGCAGTATACCTCCTTTTTTGGGGATGGGTATAATTCGTGATCGAGGATTGACAATATGTTTCCGTTTCAAAGCTGACAGTGCAAGTCGAGCAGAGCGTTTTAAAGAGAACATTTTTACTTTAACGTAAGGAAACCTCGTTTCATCGCTGAAGACCGTTTCTTTTTTTTAATCCCCATACCCAACTTCATTTTTCCCTTCATAATACCAGCTACGGTAAGGGCTGCGGCTCTTTCTCCAAACGTAGCGTCTTTAGAACGAAACCTCTCCCACGCTTTGTGTCTTAGGATTTGGTCCGCTTTATGACGTTTACTCACTTTATTGGACTGGGAGTAGGCTATGTCGTGTTGTTTACATGCGTTGTCTAATGGATTGATACCGTGATCTCCACGAGCAAGTCGTTCTCGTTCTCAATCGAGTGCCAGGTCCGCAGTAGTTATATCCAGGTAAATGCAATTCCACCGGTAACTTATTGATGAGAGTGTTGATAACACCTTTGCCTTTACGAGTTGATGAAGGAGTTGTAGATTGTCGAGGAGTATGTTTCATAGCACTTACCAGTAAGACCGGAGAAGAGTGACTGGAAGTTCGCTTCTAGGTTTGTAATATATATGCTAAACTCACATAGGATCTATTACAACGTTGTTCGTCATGGAACAGCTAAAGTTAGTGAGACAGAGAGATTGATTACCAGTTATAAATCGTGACACTTGTTCAGCAACACCGGCAGTCTTTAAGCACAGTGTATTATTGGGAGCAGGATGCAAGCGAGGACTAATCGTAGGTAGTTCCGGCTGCGGTAAAACCAACCTAATGGTTAGTTTATTGGAACATCCCAACGGTTTACGCTTTGCAAACGTATATGTGTACAGTAAATCGTTGTATCAACCCAAATATATATATATATATATATATATATATATAAATATTTGCGTGATCTGTTTAAATCGTTACCCGTGGGATATTTCGAATACGACTCCTGCGAAACTATACTACCACCCACGGATGCAAGAACAAACTCTGTAATTATCTTCGACGATGTGGTCTGCGATAGTCAGAGCACTATTTCTGTTTTGGAAGACATAAAAATATCGATTGTTTTTATTTATATCAGACATATTCCGCAATTCCAAAACAACTCATACGGGATAACGCAAACTTCATCATTATTTTTAAGCAAGATAACACTAATTTAAAACATATCTTTAATGATCATGTCAGCGGGGATATGACGTTCGAGAAGTTCAAGCAGCTCTGCATGCAGTGTTGAAATGAGAAATATGGTTTTGTAGTTGTTGACAAAGAGTCTCAACTTAACGAGGGACGCTATCGTAAAGGGTTCGATGCCTACTTCACCATAAATATCGGAGGCATTAACTAACAGCATTAGTAACCATGGGTAAGCGTATGGTTGAAGACCTGGTTAAGGCACGACACAATGTCAAACAGAAATATCAAAGTCTTAAATCCGAAATCGCACGCTCCGATGTAGAACTTCAACGTCGCTATAAGCCCATCACACAACCTTTGCGAGAATTTATAACGGGTGTTAAAACCGAACTCCTAACTCCAAAAGAGGAACCCGTAAAGGAAGAGGTTCCCTCATTTTTTCCACCCTCAACTCCAGTATCACGATCTCTACGTATACCCCAGGTAATGCAAACACCACATAGTGCCCCCAGATTGCATGCTGTAAGCACAGAACGATCCCGCATCGAACCAGTAGACGGGGAAGCTTCCGGGACACCTACGTTAGAACAACTCCAAGCCGAACTCGCTACCGCCGGAACTAGTAGAGAATTCCAGGCTTATATAGATGCTACCTTTAGTGGGCGCGCAAAACGATACATGGAGAAAATGTTTACGGATACGAAAAACGAGTTCGATCATCTATACGGAATACGATTCCTTTCGGAGAAACAGGAATATTTTATTGGCGACTCAGAATTGGGTTTTGATGACGAAAATATGCTCATTACGAAACCTAATGGTAAAACATTTACGTATGAAGGTACGCGCGGTTTATACGAATTAGTATTTAAAAAGAAACCTCTCGAATATTTGCAAGCGGATTTAAAAAGCTACAAAGACCTTCTTTTACGAACCAACGCAGTCCGTAGAAATTATCTACATGATGCACCTTTGTTAGGAACCGGAACCAAATATTCCACAATTATCAAACCCCTTTTAACTACACCTGGTGAAAAGGTAAGGAGTTTTTCTACTTCAACACCGGTGACGCGATCCAAAACGGGGGCATTAGCCAAAAAACGGGGAGCTGGACCAATACGCGTGCTAAGTTACAATAATAAAAAGGTAGAATTCGTACCATGGAAAGATCCAAATAAATTGATAGGAAGGTTGAGACTTCTTCTAAGCTCGAAATCGGCCGGCCATACCGGTCACACTAATGAAATCATTTACATTATTGATGAGTTGCGAGCAGCTAAAATAATAGCATAAAGCATCCAACATGTTTAACACCTTGTTATTGTATCGTTGTCACTAGTAGAATCATGTCATTAGATAAATTCGGTAAACATCTTCAGAAAACCCCTGTCCAAGTGAAACTCGACACTCGTTCCAAAGTGTATCTTTTAGAAGATATACAAAATGTAAGGTACACAACAATGATGTATATGTGGGCGGACTCCGAGTCTGGGTCGAGCGAACCTACTATTGCCGACCTAATGAAATATTACAATTTGAAAGGTAGCAACAGTAAACGGGAATACACAATACCGTTTACAGAAGGGATTGTACAAGCAGTTTGCAGCTCACCACCATGCATTATGTATGTAAACGGTATTCTAGTTGGTGCTGCTGCCAACTTAATTGGGAGACGTTTGAGAAAAGGCGATAAGATTAAGGTAAAAATTAAGTCGCTATATCCGTCTGCAATCACCCCATTTTACTTCGAAGCTCTTATTAGTCATCCATATCATCATATATCATCATTACCTCAAAACGATGACTCTGGATAAGTTCGGTAAACATCTTCACAAAACTCACAAAACTATGATGGGAATATACAATCATGAAAACGGTTATGCACTTTTGAACTCCACCAACTTCGAGTATGTCGTTCCTCTAACAAAAGGTAGCATTAAACAAATCAAATACTATCCCACAGATGCGCAAATCTTTTTAAACGATAAGTTATACGATGCTGAATCACTCATCGGAGTGTCATTGAAGAAAGGGGATAAGTTTAAGGCGAAGAAGCCTGGATCAAAAGACATATTTATTTTTGAAGCCGTTATTAGTGTTCCAGCATTTTCCCAATGAGCATAAAACGTCAAATAATTGAGGAGCTGCATAAACCAGCTCGCAAACGATTTCGAAGAAGACGACTAATAGTAAAGGGATTATATGATTTATATATGGCGGATCTCGTTAAAATGATACCGTATGCCAAGACCAATAAAGGATTTCGATATATTTTGGTATTGTTAAATATGTTTAGCAAAAAGCTATGGGCATGTCCTATTAAACGCAAAACCGGAGAAGAGGTAACGCAAGGAATGAAGAAGCTATTACGGTCTGCGGGGGATCCTTCACGAAATTTACAAACAGATATGGGAAAGGAATTTTACAATACACACTTTCGCAAGTTAATGCAAAGTCTGAACATAAATCATTACAGTACGTTTTCCAGTATGAAAGCAAGTCCGGTGGAACGCGTAAACCGAACTCTCAAAAACAAGATGTGGAAGGAATTTTCCATGCAAGGATCCTATAAGTGGTTGCAGTTGTTGCCTCAGGTAATTGCAAAGTATAACTCAACAGTACATCGAACCACCGGATTCAAACCTATTGACGTCAGACAGAAAAACTCCAAAAAAATTTTACAGACAGCCTTCAAGTTTCCAAAGACTGTTGACCCGCAACGTCCTAAATTCAAAATTGGTGATCACGTGCGAATCAGTAAGCACCGGGAAGCTTTCGCAAAAGGCTACACTCCAAGCTGGAGTACGGAAATTCTTAAGATTAAAAACGTTGGACTAACAAATCCTACAACTTATATTTTGGAAGATGTCAAAGGTGAGGAAATTCGTGGAGGATTCTACAATGAAGAACTGCAAAAAGCGAAGTTTAAAGACACTTATTTAGTGGAGAAAATTTTACAAAAAAAGGCAAATCGCGTATTAGTCAAATGGTTAGGATTCGATAAAACACATAATTCTTGGATTCCCAAACGTGATATTATTATTTAGAGCATTTTGTAACGTTATAGCATAAAACTAAATAGCAATTAGCTTCTAGGCATGTTATTACTTATTACTCGAAATGTAATGCATAACCAAATAAAGATTCCTTTTTTTTTTAACATTTTATGACTTATTATTTCAAGTTAGTTATTCCATAAGAAAAGAACAATACAAATACCAAAAATAATACTTATATTGTATATTATACATATAAATGTTAATTTCTCCATAAGGAAAGAACAATACACATAGCAAAAGGTAAACACATTTATTACACAGAAACAAACTATACATAATAAACTACACATTTATATACATTCACAAATTCAAAAACTTACATATAGAACTAAAAAGATAATTTAACGCTCTACATACATATTTATAAATTTATATACTATAATTACAAATCATCGACTATTGCTTCCATCAAATTAATCTAAAGTTTAGTTAAATTATCTAATAGTTTATCTAAATTTGATTTTTGAATATCATTTTCAATGATTTCCATTAATAAATCTAAATCATCATTTTTTGCTGAAATCTCGTGATGACCCCACATTTATTAAGAAAAATATTGTAAGCAACCATCACAGAAATGTTTTGCAGCTTTATGACCAGATACTTGCTTAGATAATAATCTACTAAAGTTTTTAATGTATGTATAATGGACTTCGCCATTATCATTAACAATTAGTAAAAGATTCACATGATTTATTTTTTTCAATTTACTGTAATAAAGAGGTCCAACAACCTCATTCTGCTTACGATTATTTTTAAAAACTTCTTGAAGAGTATAAACGTTTATTGAGATATCGTTATTAATAGATAAGAAATATGATATATCTTTAACGTTACCGGAAATTGTACACCATCTAAATTAAGAACCGTTGCTGGATCTGGATACGATGAACATTGGTGTGCCAGTCCTTTCGGTGCAACGAGGGCAGACACGATGCTCCAAGCGAAACACTGATCATCATCATTCTGCACGTTGATCACAGCTTTTTTTCTTTGGATGTCTAGAGGTAAATGTAGAAAAGAAGAGGCTCTTAAAGGATTGTATTTAGAGATGTTAACCTCCAATAATAAACATCTCACTAAAGTCCAACCTAAACAGAATGGAAAACGTATTAGAGCACGAATTTCTAGCATTTTGATGAAATCAACCATCCTATCAATACACTCACTACTACCTTTTTCTTCGAATTCCGTCGCTTTTTGGTCGATGATGGTGACAGCATTAGCATAGAACTCCTCTACATTGGACCTCTCGGTGATAACAGCATTTCGAGTTTGAAATGATTTAACATCATCCAATCCTTTACTTTCCAAAATATAGTAACCGATATATTCCATATTTACTTTAATCGCTGTATGTTTAGCAAACTCTCTACTTATCAAAGGTAATACTTTCGGTCGCAAATCGCCCAGAAATTCTTTTACATCCACCGAATGTTGTTGGGGTGAAACCCGATAACTCACGATTCGAGATTTGAAGGCTGATCTGATAATGGATACATCTTGATCATTATCGCTGACCTGACACGCTCTATCACGATGTCTGCTGCTACGTAAATGTCCAAGGTAGCACGATCGTTGGACGTGCAGATCGCATATGTCACAGAACACCATGGGATCTATAAACAAACACAAAGATTTAAAAATTTTATTACATAAATAGAAAAGAAATATTACCATTCCTTCTCTGTCGTTTAGGCGGTGGCGAAATTTGATCATGACAAGCCTCTCTACGATGGCGGTTTAAATTATCCACCCTGCTGAAGCTTCGTGAACAACGATCACATTGAACCATTTTATCAACTAGATGTACACAGACAACTAGCAATTTGAAACTAAGACTAATGCGAAAACCATATTACATTTATAAGAGGAACTCGAGGGTAAAGGAAATTAAGAAAGGATCACACTCATGTTCGTGAACCAGACTGGATGAGTCGCCTACGGATTTCTTTTTCACACAATAATTTCAAATGTTTATCCATTAACAACTCATCGAGCCTAGCTAACTCCGCAACCATCCGTACTCTCGCAGCTTTTAACTCTACTATTTCTTTCTTTCTTTCATTCACACATTTACAAGCCTGCTCAACCCGATCTGCAACCTCCATGAGGACGTTATCGAAACCATCAGCGAACTCCTCAAGAGGAGGCAGATCTGATTGATGACTCACATCACTTTCATCATTCTGCTCTGGTTCAGGAGCATATTGAATTGGTTGGTGCATGAACGACGTCCCTGGAAGTTGAAACTCAGAACGTGCCCTGGATAGATCATTCACCCCCACACTTTCAACCTGATTTGCTACAGCTTCCACTCCACAATCATCTGAACTATTTGGAAGCTGTAGCATAATTTCATCCACTACCCGTTTCAAAACATGCAAATTTCCGTCATTCAAATCATCATAAATTATTGGACTCAAAACATTTACCTGATTCACATCATTAAGCTCTAAATCACTCCGATCGATAAGGCAATCAAGGTTAAGGGTGTCCTCATCGACCAAGGGAGAAATGGAAGCAATCCACATATTCTCACCCCAAGCACGAGATGCGTCGAAATTATCGCATAGTGAGCTCCTAAACGAATCATTGTCGCTACCGCTACCGTTGTTGAGACCATCGTTGCCGAGGGTCTCAACATCGCTATCCACATTCGACGCACTAAGTACTTGGTCACAAACACACAAACTTTCAGAAGGTCTCGTGAGAAGATTTAAAAGAATCGGCGCGGATGAAGGTTCTGGAGAACACAAATCTACTGTTTCAATGAAATTCTCGCGAGGTTTAATTAAGATATTTTGTAAAATATTCACACAGGACTTTCGAAAGTATTAATTTTAGAAGGACCAGCTGTATCATCTACAGCGGAACGTTTCAACGAAATATTTGGTCTTAATGAGCACACTGTTTTAGACATTTCACTCGACATTTTAGGATGTGTAATGTAGGAATAATGTAACGTACGTACGATTAGCAAATGGTCGAATAAAGTGTTGGAGTGGTCATATAAATAAACTAAGCAAAGCTGACAAATGCGGGAATTTACAACCGTTCAAACACCTATACAAACAATTCCACTCAGAAGTTAAAACTCTCACGGTTCTTTCGACACTTATATGTAAAACATAAAAATTTACTTTAGTATCCCCCTTATAGTTCGCATGGTTAATTGTACAGTAAGAATTTATAAGCTCTCACGGTTGTTTTTTTTCAAATGACTGGTTAAACCCTTGTAAAACACACAAGTTCACTTTACTTATAAATGATAATTGCTAATTTCATTTACAAGTTCAATTTCTTATTCCGTTCTTGGACCCGCATGGTAATTACATATAAGTTTCCGACGCACTCGAGTTGTTTAAAGCAAATTGCCTGCAAATTGAATTCTTATGTCTTGGACCCGCATGGGTTAACACTACCCCTCGAGTTGCAAAGCTAATTGCGATATTTAATTTACCCGTTCTTTGTTCCGCTTGGTTAATTGCATTTAACTTTCCCTCGAGTACTTTATTCATGTTTTAAGCAAAACTAATATTGAGAATTTATAAAAGAATACATTTTTATTGTTTATAATACCGTGATATTACGGTATCATTCAAAATAAATTTACAAATATTTGAAAAAATAGTTAACTATGACCACATCGGCCAAATCAGGGTAATGTTTAGCGGTGAAGAGCAATGACACTGATTTAATTCCCACACTGCGTGCACTATAAAATAAGGATACATTTGACTGAGAATACATAGTCCAAGCTGAGATTTGAAGAAAATTGTTAGATTTCGTTAGATTTTGTTAGTAAGTAATGTATTTTCTTATGCTACAGAAATTTTAAAGCTTTTAATGGGGGAGCTGTGGATGAAAAGCAGGCCAATTATGCAGCTCGTGTTGGTTTGCAGAAGGGACCAGGTCCCGTATACAATCGTGATTGCTCCTTCTACAGGGCCAATTAAAATACGTAGGTTTGGCAATGGACCTACGATCAAATTGAAAGAAGAGGATAGCTCCATAGAGATAAACTATAGTGATATTGATTTGGATGATATATTAAATTAAAATATGCTACTTCATGTATTTATAAAAATAAATGTTTATGCACATTCTTTCATTTTTTTATTTATTACCTTAACCTCAGCAGAAGTAAATCTAACCTTGAAGCGCTAACCTTAGTTCAATCAAAAGTCAGAGAAGCCTTGACCTTTAACCGCCAGAAAATTTAGCCTTGAAGGTTGACCTTGGCAGAAAGTGGTGGAGGGGATCTAACCTTGAAGGTTGACCTTGGCAGAAAGCAGAAAGTAGTGGGGGGATGAACAGAAACCCCATTCCTTCCCTACTGCTGTCGAAACAATATTGTCAGGTAGATTATAATAAACTTGTGGAACTTTTACTAATCTTCTATTTATTTCATAATTATGGAGTTTCACCATATAAGGCTAGAAACAATAAACAAGTTTAGAAATCACTCCTGTTCTAGTTTTTTTAGGATTGTGAGATTACTAATGTTGCACACTAATGTTGTTCACGATTACATATATCTTTTAATTTATTGTATGAAGAAATATAATATATCTATAAATATAAAAAACTAGAAAACCTTATCGTATTTCACGTTATCAAGTTTATTGGGAGCACTTAAAAAATCAGAAATTAAAAATCGAAGGAAACTACCGAACAGCTTCTATTAGAAGAACTGATATGTAGACTTCCTTGATAGACTTTCTTGATTTTCATGTGGTAGAAAGCAATTGGGCTAAAATAAATTGTGTTTTGTTTTAAATTTTAGCCCAAGGGCACTGTACTCTTGAGCTAAAAGTAAAGAAAATCAAATGCAAATTGTGGCTAAACAATATTCAGTGGATTCTAAGTTTTATTTGTATCCTATAAAAGTATAATTAAGTTATTTTATTCATCTATTGTTTTGTTTTTCTGTTTTACTATTGTATATAAATCTATATCATTTTGCTTGCATAATTTTTAAATAATTAGTTAGCTGAGCCTCTTTCATAAGTAAATTTTTATAAGTAATTTATTTTAGCAATCTTCCAAATGGTTTTGTACGGTTTATTTTGATACTTCAAATAATTCTTTGCTATTGTATCAATGTACATAATTTTGATTTTATGATTCTCAAATAAATAATTAATCAAATCTGTTTTCATAAAAAATATAATTTACTTTATTCACCCTGAATTTTGCTTTGTAAAATTTATCTGGACACTTCAAGCAATTACTATATTGTATATAAAATTATAAATGCATAATTATATAATCTTGATTCTATAATTTCTATATACCTACTAATTTTCTAATTAAGGCTATTTTATATAATAATTATTATTGTTAGTGTTTATAAAGAAATATTAATTTTCACATATTTTTATGCAATTGTAGATAATATGTCTGCAGAAAAATATGTTAAATTTCTTTTATTTAAGTAAACTATAAACACTCATTTACCTGGAACCTTTTTTCATAACAATGAAATGACCCTTTACTCGTCAGAATAAGACCATAAAAGCTTGCCGGACGCTGGTATAATACTACCAGAGAAAAACTTTCTAAAAGGCAAAAACTATATTATTATATTATATTTGCAAATTTTATTTTTCTTGCACCTAATTTGGCTCAAATAATTCCGGATTAATTAAAAATTCACCAAAGCTGTTATTTAAATGCTGCTTTGACATTGATACAAAAATAAAAGATGTACATGTACATCTTTACATTGTACAAATGTATTTGTACAATATGACCTTAAAAGATGAATAATTTTCTACTTAAAATATTGTAAGGGAGAAATTAGTAACGATTCCGTTTGACGAACTAATTGGAGGACAGTTTTACTGACATTTAAAATTGCAATTTGCAGATCATATTGTAACAACCATCAAGGAGATAATATTGATGAAAACCGCATCAAAATCGATCAATCTGTTAATTAATTTTAGTTTCGGGACTTTACATTAGAATTCCCATAAGACGTAAAATTACGAACGGATCTCTTAAAAGCCGTAGTAAACGCCTTAGCGTTTATTACGTTGAGTATATTTATCTATAAATAGACAAACAAAGGCACAAACAGCAGTAGCACTGTTGCCAATTTTTGGATGACAGAAAGTGCGACAAACGAGAAATAATATACACTGTGAACACTTGGAAGTCACACCAACCGCTGAGCATATTTGACTGTTGTATATAAAATATACATCACCAGCTCTCACGCGCGCCCCCTCTGCACTATACACTGGAAGCAAATATTCATTTCCGTTTTTGAATCACTGTAATTTGACATCCATCTCAAATTTTTTCTACGCCTTGTCACGGCCCTTATACGACGATTTAACATAGAAATCGCTATGACATCCAATTTTGGATGTTACAACGTCGACGGATGTCGAAGAGGTAGCAAAATTTTTGCGCCGTGATGTCACAACGCCGATTGGATAAATCTATATATATATATATATATATATATATATATATATATATATATATATATATATATATATATATATATATATATATATATATATATATATATATATATATATATATATATATATATATATATATATATATATATATATATATATATATATATATATATATATTACATTCTCTGATTTACAATGTGATTATTTTGACAACTCAACTTTATTACAAAGCTCTTTGACACTTCTTAGTTTTGTATTTACTATTAAACCTTAAATATTTATTAGAATAAAGAAACAAACAAAAGGTTATTGTACTTACCTGCAAAAACAACCACAAAAACAAAGAAATCACTTTTTGGTATCAACACACTTTCATGGTACTGCAAGATTTACACAGCCATTTCAAATAAACGAATAGAGCAATTAGAATAGAAGAGCTCTGTACTAACTCGACTTCAAATAATACTCCCTAGATGTCACAGGACGCAAAAAAGTAGGTGTGCTCATGCGAGTACAGTGGGCATTAATGGGTTAAAAATACATTACAGTCTTATTTTCGGTTGTTATTTGAAAATGTGGCTGACTACTGGAGGTGGCTGGAATTAGGCGAACTTACCCTATCGCAACTGGAGCGAGGTACAGTTGATATAGGGTATAACACTCTCCCCTATAGTCGTTGGTATGTTCAGCTTATAACTCAAGGGTCGCAACGTGGATTCCTTGCCGAACTGGCAATTTCTCATAGCGGAGAAAAATTTTTAAAAACTTGCCTTCTTCTGGAATAAGTAGGTAAAACCGAAAGTAAGAAAGTATGCTCTGTATAAATGCGATGTTTGACATGATAAACTACGACAAAAGATATCTCTACTGGGAAATGAGAATTCCTAAATTCGACTGAATTTTAGAAGGGACATGCCAACTAAATATGCGGTACGTGATATGTAAATTTCTCGTTCCCTCGATTCTTTAGGAATTTACTTTCCAACAACGAACAAACGTAAAATACAACTCAAACATGTATGTGCCTTATTTGTGTACAGAGGTCACTAACCAAAGTACTTATGACACGGCTCTATTTTTCTAAATGCAAAATATTGCTTAGTTTTGTTAAAAACAATTAGTAAAGCTACATTAAATTTGTTTTTTTAACCATAAATAATAAATTAAAATTATCTACAACTCATTTTTTTAAATTGTTATTTACATATTCAGATCTTATGTAATTTTAAAACTATATCTAAAATACGGTATATGCACCATAAGTTATCTATCGGCAACCTCAAATTTATGAACTTGAATAAAACTATTTTATTATAAACTCTAAACTATCGATAACTTTAGCAATCTTAAACTATTTGGTTGCATTTTAATGGTGATGATTTTAATAGTATCTATCCACTTATATACTGTTATACATCCAAGAATATTATTCGATAAAATAGATTTTTTTAGTCTTCAATTAAAACGCAAGATGATAATGATTTCATGGTCATTTATTAGTTACTGTTATTATCTAATAAGATATTTGCTAAATTAATTCCGTTATCAATATCTCATTTGTCAACTAAACTCTTAAACATCATTAACATGTTATTCCAAAAAAGTGATAACCTTACGAATGAATTCTCATGATAATACAAGCAATATTAATTAGAGCACTATGTATGTAGTATATGTATATTAGTAAATATAAAAAGCAATTTTTGTTTTTTTTGCAACTTCGTTTTTATTTAAATTGCAGCTAAGCAGCTCAAATGATTAGTGTCAATTTTGCATTGTGTTGGTTAACACAGACGTAATCAAAATGAAGTTTAGGTAAAGTTATATATTTTTTTTAATTTTTAAAAATTATTCTCTAATTAATTATTTAAATAATTATTTAGGCTACCAGTAATTATTGGATTTGTGTTAATTGCACTAGAAACACATGCAGGTAAGTAAAGATATATTTTAACAGTACATAAATGTACGTGTTCCTATTATTTTTTCAGAATCAACAGAGTGCAGAACGCAATCATGTGTACAATCAGCAGCAGAACTATACAGGTATATAGACGATGAAATTGATCCATGTGACGATTTCTACGCATTTACATGCGGAACATTTTTAATGAATGCCCATGGCGATGGCCATCAAGAATTCGAGTGGCAACTATTGAACCAATACGAACATGAAAGAATTGCTTTGTATACCGAAGAAATCAGAGAAGACGACCACAAACTTGTGAAATTTGCAAAGAAATTGTATCAAAGTTGTTTAAATGAAAATCAAGTAGAGGAAGATGCTGTGAAGACACTTAAAGAAGTTTTTGAACAAGTCGGGGGGTGGCCTGTTTTAGAAGGTTCTAATTGGAAAGAAGATAACTTTAACTGGTTAGACGCAACTTACAAGCTAAGAAAGCTTGGTTATCACTCTGGAGTCTTTGTTGACTTGGATGTAATTTACGATTCTGAAGGACACCGCCATACGCTCGAAGTAAACTTAATTGTATTTAACAAAATGTACCTTAAATAACTGTTGCTTGCTTTTAGTTATCATATGGAGATTATGACAATGAGAAGTTTGAAACGATGGTTGATATAGCTATGAAATTCGATTTAGAAAATAGAGATGAAGTCGTTAAAGATTTGAAAGATGCATACAATTTGTCACAAACAATCTATCAGGTAATAATGCTTCTTAAGAGTTTTTTACAACCATTCGAAAAATGCCTTTAAAATAATTAGTGAAATTGTTTCAGTAATAATAAACCTCTATATGTTCTAACATTTTCAGATGTGGTGGGATAAGCCATTGGACTCTCAGGTGTTAACTTTAAAAGAAATTAAAGAAAAAGTTCCGGATGTTGATTGGGTGGAATTCGTTAATCATATTGCCGGGACAGTTATACAAGTAACAGAAGATGATAAAATATCTTTTATGATGGATTATTTACAACCGTTAATGGAACTTCTCGCTAAAACTCCAAAAAGGTATATTCATACTAGTTTCTATTTTTCTAGCATTTACTGCCTTTGTAGAACTTCATAATCATAATCATGATAAAGATTAATAAAAAGTTTCACAATATTTATTAAATTATAACCTGGCAATTCTCCTTTAGTGGAAGTGTTAGATATTTCTTATTATTTTTATCTTTTTATCTAGTTATCTATTTTTGTATTTATTTTAGCGACGTGTTTGTTTATATTCATATTACCTTTCCTAATGACAGTTTAGATGTCGAAACAATTGTCAGGTTATAATTTAATAAATATTGTGAAACTTATTATGAGTTTCTATCTACATCTTACAGTGACTACTTTTTACAATGATTTTCGTGTAAAAAGTTAACGTTTATATAACTAGCGTTATAACATTTTTATTACACGCTAATGCCAGCAAGAGATGTATGATAACTGATATATGAACATTTTACAAACTTGTTGCTAAACAACTTAGCACGTAAAAATTAAAGTAGGCTGATATACATGACATAAGTCACAAATTAAAATATATGTATATTATATGAGTCATTCTTCTTTCTCTCTGGCTAGGGCCAAAAATCGGCGCAACTTAGAAAGGCCAGCGGGGGCTCATTTTAAAGCTTAAAACCTCTACTTTCGAATGTCACCTGGCTCCTATATGAGAAAATGTATATTTCACTCCTAAAACAGGATAAACACGTATCGAGTCCCAAAAAAATTTTTAAAAATTGAAAAAATTAGAAAAAGAAATATTTTTTGTGATTTTTTCTAATGGCATCGCATTCTTCGTCAAAGAGTACATAAATTTTGTCCACTGCGTTTTTTTCCTAGAGTGCTTCAATTTCGAGCAAAATTGAAAACAATTTGCCATTTTTGAAAGTTTATCATTTTTTTCATCGAAAATGGTGTCAGATAGATAGAAATGCTTATTTTTACTCAATAAATACGGAAAAATTATATGAATGAATTACAGACCGATTTCAAGCGATTTTGAAAATTACGGTTATAGGTGTTGCCTATCTATGGGCACATATAATAGAATTAAAACCTTTTAAAATGATGAAAATTTTCAAAATCGCAATAAATCGGTCTGTAATCGGTTTTTTTCGTATTCATCTAGTAAAAATAAGCATTTTTTAATCTTATCATTTTCTTTTTTCTATCTGACACCATTTTCGATGAAAAAAAATGATAAACTTTCAAAAATGGCAAATTGTTTCAAATTTGTTGTCAATTTTGCTCGGAATTGAAGCACTCTAGGAAAAAACACAGTGGACAAAATTTATGTATTCTTTGACGAAAAATGCGATGCCGTTTTTCATATAGGAGCCAGGTGACATTCGAAAGTAGAGGTCCTAGGTTTTAAGCTTTAAAATGAGCCCCCGCTGGCCTTTCTAAGTGGAGCCAACTTTTGGCCCTAGTCGGTGGTTGAGTTCAGAAAGATTGGCCCATATATATCAAATAAAATGAATACTCTAGTAAAGCGTTATGATCGTAGATAAAACTTTGTAAGATACACGTGTAAAAGTCTCTTCATTGCATTCACGTCTTTTAAAATACTCGCTCGTGTTTAAAACCATTCGCGCAATAAAGAATTGTTACACTTGTATCTTAAATTCTATTATTTGTTTCATTATATTTTTATGTTTTTTAAATTCCCTAAAATTCAATAATAACAATTTTAGAACTTTGGCAAACCTTATGATGTGGGATGTGTTAAAAGACGTCGTTCCATATTTTGTAGATGACTCTGTTAATCCTGACCTAGGTCGTAGTAGCTGTCGCAGTCGTGGAGAATTTTGCCTTCATGCGGTAGCAGATAAGTAAGTACCTAGTAGTTATTATCACTATAGCAGTGCTTGAAAAATTTATACTATTTATAAAATGGTGTTATAGATTCTATCCTGATCCAATAGAAGTGACTTACAATAGAAGACATCTTTCTTCACAGAAAAAGCAGAAGATTGAAGAAATGGCTAACAGCATGAAAACAATTGCAACTGAAATGATATCGGACGCTGAATGGTTGTCTGAAGATGGAAAGAAACAAATGTTGGATAAGTTCAAATCTTTAGAGATTCAAATTGGTTTACCAGGGGATTTCTTTAATGATAAAATATTTGAGCTTGCAGACGTCGATTTGGTATAATATAAACCAAACTGTTTTCAATCTATAAAACCCACTAATATTTATGAAAAATTACAGGTAGATGTTGAAAATGGAACATTCTTTGATTATTTGGCACGAGCTAAAAGAAACTCGAAAGCATCTGAATATAAATTAGTTAAAGAATCTGATAATGATCTTCATAAATTACATTACTGGTTATCAAGAGGCGAAGGATATCAGTATACTGAAAATATAATTTGTACGTTCGCGATTTTTATTCTTTTCTGGAACTAATTGTCTATTTTCAACGTTTTGTAGATGTACCTGCTTATAGGACTACCGATATGGTTTATGAGGAGAGTAGGCCTCAGTATATCAATTTTGGAATTATGGGAATGCAACTTGGATCCTTTATGAACGAGATGCTTTGTGTTTCTTGTTTGGATGAGTATTCTGAGAAATCTAAAGAATTTATGAACTTAAAACGTAAATGTGTGCAAGATAGTTGGCATGGTGATATTGATGAATGGAGTGTAAGTATAAGCGTGGAGAATGATCAAAGCTTAAATAAAAAAAACTTTATTTTTATTTACAGAGCAACAAAGTGTTAGCTACAAATATTGCCCAACAGGTAGCTTATGAAGCTTATCAAAAATGGGTAAATGCTCATGGACCAGAACTAAAACTGATCACTGTAGATTATACACCAAATCAATTGTTTTGGATAGCTGCATCAGTCATGAAGTGCAGCCCAATACCAATCGACAGTTACTGGGCATTCGAATCTCAAATGGACATCTACAATAAAACCAATTCTGACGTAAACCTTCCTACCAGTTGGAATCACAAATTTATGGAAGATTTTAAATGTTCTGAAAAATCCAACATGCACGCAGAAGAAAACTGTAAATTATTCTAAATTGTACTTTCTAAAAAATTGTTGGCAATTTAAAGTAATTATTTTCTGAAATATGTTTCATTTTCTAGTTCGTCTTTAGTTTAGTAGTTCTGGTCTTACAGCAATATAAATAGTAACGTTTAATCATCAAATTGTTTTTAATTCATTTAAAAAATAAAAGTTTAAGAAAGTCTGTCGTAGCTCAGAACGGTATAACTTGTATTAATAGAGTATTATGAAGTTGGAATTATCTTTAACTAGTTATCCCATTTTCAATTTGGTTTGGTATCAGTCTTATGGTTCGCCTTCGTCCAGGGCTAATTCGTTTGTTATCGACTTAAATAGGTAATCGTGCTTAAGTTGGATAGTAAGTGCGTTTAATATAAGCGTAAAACATGGATTTTGTATTATTCGTGCGCATAAATATTAGAATAACTCTGGAACTACTGAACTGATTTTAATAAAATACAACCTAAAACCTGACCAGATAGTATACCTACATATAAAAGAAAACAACCTGGAAATCAGATCGGTAGTTCTCGAGTTATACAGAAGCGAACATTAAGACAGACAGAGAGGCGTTGTGTTTTATTTATATGTACTTACAGTGTTGGTAAAACTTGAGTCTTGGTTTGAAATTTCATGTTTGAGCAAAGGAAAAATAGCGAATAGTAATACAACTGAGAAAGATAGATATTTATTGCATACTTGCCATAGTAACCTTTTTGCTAGGTAATAGTTATTTATGGTACAAGTGAGTTAAGTAAGATATAATCCACGAACGAAAAACTTACATTTACGTTAATTTTTCTGAGTGGATAATATCCTTAACTCACGCGTGCCATACAAAATTTTATCCAACAACGCTTTGTTTAAGTTTAAATATCGAATTTGCAATGTATAGATAGTCTGTAGTTTTGACGGTAATAAATTTAATACTCTAGCACGATGACTGGATTTTATAGTTATTTATGGTACAAGTGAGTTAAGTAAGATATTATCCACGAACGAAATAAGTGGATAATATCCTTAACTCACGCGTGCCATACAAAATTTTATCCAACACCTCTTTATTTAAGTTTAAACATCGAATTTGCAATGTATAGTTAGTCTGTAGTTTTGACGGTAATACTCTAGCACGATGACTGGATTTTAATAATATTAAGTAACGTAAGGTGGTGATTGGTTGTTATCTTTGAAGGAGTGAGTTTTTTAAAAATAACCCACGTTGCTAGGGGCAACGTGGGTTATAATGTAACATAAGAGTAAACAATCACTTTCCTTATTTAAAATGACCATAGTAAACATGATATTTATATAGAGGTGTTGGATAAATAATATTAAGTAACATAAACTGGTGATTTGTTGTTATCTTTGAAGGAGTGAGTTTTTTAAAAATAACCCACGTTGCTAGGGGCAACGTGGGTTATAATGTAACATAAGAGTAAACAATCACTTTCCTTATTTAAAATGACCATAGTAAACATGATATTTATATAGAGGTGTTGGATAAATAATATTAAGTAACATAAACTGGTGATTTGTTGTTATCTTTGAAGGAGTGAGTTTTTTAAAAATAACCCACGTTGCTAGGGGCAACGTGGGTTATAATGTAACATAAGAGTAAACAATCACTTTCCTTATTTAAAATGACCATAGTAAACTTGGTATTTATATAGAGGTGTTGGATAAAATATAAATTTGCCCATTAATAGTGCATATGGTGTACATTTCAGTGGTGTTTTAATTCACTAGTGAATAATAGACTGCTTATAAGGGTTACTATGGAGTTCATAATGTCACTTTATACTGTCAAAATTGAATAATAGTTATTTATGGTACAAGTGAGTTAAGTAAGATATTATCCACGAAAGAAAAATTTACGTAAGTTAATTTTTCTGAGTGGATAATATCCTTAACTCACGCGTGTCATACAAAATTTTATCCAACACCGCTTTATTTAAGTTTCAACATCGAATTTGCAATGTATAGTTAGTCTGTAGTTTTGACGGTAATAAATTTAATACTCTAGCACGATGACTGGATTTTAATAATATTAAATAACGTAAGCTGGTGATTGGTTGTTATCTTTGAAGGAGTGAGTTTTTTAAAAATAACCCACGTTGCATTGAACACATGTTTTTGCTGTTATTACTATTGTTTGTGAACATTGATCAAAAACGTACAATTGGAAAACTATGAATTTCTAAACATAAAGGTTTCATTTTTCAGTGAAAGTTCTTCGTGTTTTGAAGACACTTCAACTACTGACATTGAATTCTTAAGTTCAGACATATTTTCGTGTGAATTATCCGAAGATGAAGGAGCTGCTGCTTCAGTCTCATACGACGAGGAGGTAGAAGGCATCTCCAATATAGTTGTAGTATGGTCAGGTGTCGAAATTCTTGAATTGCAACAATTTTCACTTTTGTTGTTCAATATTTTGTTAGCGACGTCAAGTTTAGTCTTCACAGAATCGGCTACGTAGCATTCAGCTATACTTGAACTTTTCCAGGCTCCATGTCTCTTTAAATCCAGAATATTCCCACCAGCATTGACTAAAAGCGTAGCGGAGGACCGCCTAAATGAGTGCCCTGTATATAAATTTGCATCAGGTAAATTCAAAAATTTGGTAATGATCGCTGGCATTTTGGCGAAGGTGTGTTCGCCAACCGGTTGATTACAACATTTACTATTTTGATAACGCATGAAGAAACGATTGTTCGTGGCTACTCCCAACTTTTTACGCACTTCATAATACTTTTTAAAAATTCGTAAATGATCAATTTCTCCATCAGGATTTTCTACAATCGTAAAACTTCTTGGTATGTCATTTTTTGTTTGTGGAATCTTTATTATGACATATTGACCATGATCAGTAATATCAGCTAGATTCATTTTACAAAATTCATCCGTCCTGCAGGCTCCCGCAATGCCCACTATCATAACTGTCTGAAACAGATTGAAACTAAATAAATTTTTTCATAATTAAAGAAAAACTTACTTTAATTAGAAGATACATTTCATCATCCGCCTCCACCAGAAATTTCCAAATCTCTTCTCTTTCTAAAACAGCCGACTTTTTTGGTTGATATCCTTTATTTTTGCTCTTCAGGAAACCAATTAGCTTGGGAAATTTTGATATATCAATATTTTTGTTACAATTAATGGTTGCCTTTACCATGGAATATTCGCACCATAGGCTTGCTGGTGACTTTAGTTGTTCACATCGGAAAAATATAATAAGCCATGCGGAACGTAAGAACTAACATTCCTCGGAAGAATTACGGGCCTCGGTTCCCTCGGCTCGTACAATTCTTCCTTTTTTATATCCTCGAACGTTATACTGTCCTTACGTTCCTTATGACTTAAATAACTATTAAAACCAATTGACGTTTGTCATTCTGATATGCAAACCTTGGTAAGCATGCGATAATGTCAATTTTTCTCAAATAAATGGATATTATTTCATACTGTGTCACATTTGTCAGTTTTACGTCAAACTTTTTAGTCCAGAACATGCGATTTTACGGTCTAGTATGCCTGTAAAAATTTTTATGTCCGATTGCATTATAAAGTACTGTTTATTGTATTGTTTTGCGGCAGTGAACTGGCTTATTATTGTACTCGTAAAATAAATAGGTAGTAGAAAAATAAACTATATAGTAGTAAAATAAAGTATGGCAACTGTATATTACATGTCAAATTTTCTTCTGTCAAGAATAAATGTCAAATTTATAAACTGATTTTTTTTTGATAATTAGCCAAGTTTAGGAATCGAACTTTGTATGCAACTCTTACATAATCGGACCTTATAGACTCGCCCTTTTTATAAATAACAAACCATAAACTGGGCTTGTCTATAAAGTCCTACATTATGTACTTGTTACATAAATAGCTATTACAGGACTTGTGACTGTAATAGTTATTTACGTGCCAAGCTTTGTAAATTAATCTTTACGGGCGAGCTGAAAAGTTTGTGGTGCGAGCGACGAAGGAGCGAGCCTCCATAATCCAGCGAGCCCAGTAACGATTAATTGCAAAGCGTGTCGCGTACAAACTTTTATTTCCACCTGCACCAGCATTTTTTTATGAATTGTATATTTTGTATAAAAAGACATTTTGGAATCAAAGGCGGTAGCACAATTTATAGCTAGGCGTTGCCATGGTGTTGTGGTTAAGCAACACATTAGTTGCCATAGTTTTTTGTTGATGAGCATTGTACAATTTTACAGGTCTGTTTTAGGAGCCCGTAAAGTTTTACATGGCTGTAATTACTCATTTACTTAGTTACATAAAGGCCTGTAAAGTGGCATTTACATAGAAGGGGGAAATAAAAAATTTTACCGGACGCAAATACAATCAATCAAGTGGACAATGTTTTAGTACGTAATCAGTTACCATGGAAACTCGTTCTTCATAGATGTCCATATTTTGCATTCGGAAATTTATTTTATATAATTTTTTTTAAATTAAACCAATATTTCAATAATTGCAGTATGAAATAAAACGCATTACGTCATACGTCCTGGAAATGGTCTTACAGTCTCGTTTCGATGTTCCGGACTCGGCTCCTTCGTCGCCTTGTCCGTAACATCTTACTCGACTGTAAAATTCCATTTCCAGGACTTATAACGTAAATTACTATTCCCTGTTTTTATTTTGCTCGCACATGAAAGTAGGTATTGGGCTACTTGAGACCTACCCCTCCACTTTTTTTCTGGCCACGCCCCTTCCCCCTCCAGGCTCCTCCCCTCGCCTTACTCTTTTGCTTTTACTGTACAAGGATTTTAAAAATGTTCGAGGATTAGTACCTGCTATCCTACCTCAGGTAGTCAGCCCCGACCTTTTTGCGGTATAGTGATGCATTTTAATCTGATAATTATCTCGATTTCAAGTTTACAAAAAAGCTGTCTTTAAGGAAGATTGAAAAGATTATATATTGATGATGAAAAAAAAAAGGGAGAGAATTTTTCCAGAAAAGAACCATTCAAACTTACCTGTTTTGAGTTTGAAGCAGGTATAAAAACCGTAAATCTCTAGTGATTTGGAGGTCGAAGCGTGCCTTTTTTTAAAAGAATGTATAATGCCTCAGGGTGTTTCCCTTTTTGTCGTCGTCGTCGTCGTCGAGGGTAAGGTAAAATTTAACTCCAGTTTATTTTGGTACCTTCTACAGTATAGCTGTATTATATTTTTGTTGTAACAATTGATTTAAAGTCTAATAATAAGGACCGGTTTAAATTTAAAAGATGATTAGAGTATATATTCCTTCTTGATGAGAGGTGATTAAGGTGTTTTAATTTAACGTGATATCTGGTATTACAAAGTGCAAATGGTAAGTTATTTTTCTGCATTAGAATTAGGTTTTTTCTCTTTTTAAATAGTTAATTCAGCTGTTGATAATAATACATATTAGTGTTAGAAACCAGGCTGATCCCTGAACGTAATTCAAGAGCCTGTGTATTTATTAACGTAATTTTCTTAACATGGAGATCCGAAAGCCCTTCACGAAGGGTAGCTACTGACATAGATATATCGGTTAGTCGAGCTTGCAAAACTCGTTGATATCATTGACGATTGTTGGTTTCTTTAAATTTCATGATCTCTTTGGGTAGAAAGTTTCATTAGAATACAACGGTCTTGATCACGTGGTTAGTCATCCGTGAAAAATAAAATTCAAGGGCGGGAAATCCCCATGATGGTGACTTCAAGAATGACAAATTCAAAATTTTTTGACCGGCATAGTTAAATGTACTCTGAATAATTAGTTAATGGTCGAGTACTAGTGAATAAATAAATGTTAATAATTATTGTAAAACATGAGAGAGGAGAGAGGAGACATCCCAATCCCAGAGTTAGCGATAAAATTCAAATCTAGGGGCGAAGGAGAGAGGAGAAAGAAGAAAGGAGAGAGGAGACTTAGAGAGAGGAGATTCTTTAATGCTACCTCTAATAGCATCAGTACATACAGGTAATACAGATTCCTGCCAAATTTAGCGCCACATGTTATTAGGATGATGATGGGAGAGAGAATGAGAAAGTGAGAGAGGAGACTCTTTACTCTGCAATATTCATCATTTGATGAAATGTGAAATTAATTGTAATAAAGATAATAATAATTCCAGCTAAATAAATATTCTATTTAAACATTATGATGTTGTTGTTGTTGTTGTTTCATTTACTAGCATTAGGATGAAGGAGAGAGGGAGAAACGGAGAGAGTGAGAGAGGAGATTCTTTATTGCGACCTCTAGTAGTAACATCAGTACGTAGGATAATACAGGTTTGTTTAATGCGACCTCTATTGGTAGTACATAGGTCGTCGTCGATAATACAGATTTCTTCATGACGCCCTCTATTAGCATTACCTAGGTCGTCGATAATACAGATTTCTTCATGACGCCCTCTCTTAGCAATACACACTAATTGTAGCATGACGCCCTCTATTGGCAGCACACAGATTGCCGGTAATACAGATTCCCGTAATAGCGGACGGGCGTGGTCAAAATGCCGACGAGTTCCAAAATGGCCGACGTCAGCCTATCACAGAACAGCAGGCGTGGCTACCGGAGTGGGGGTAACCAATCACAGCGAAGGGGGAGGAGCTACAGGAGTGGGGGTAACCAATCACAGGCGAGGGGAGGAGCCTGGAGGGGGAAGGGGCGTGGCCAGAAAAAAGCGGAAGGGTAGGTCTCAAGTAGCCCAATACCTACTCATGAAAATTCAAACCCACAGCTAAATTATACTATCACTGTATGTAGAGATTTTACTATTTTACATTTAATTTTTTGATATACAATGTGTTGTTTCAAAAACGATATGCAATTAAACCACTTTTCTCGAAGTGTTGATACTATAACGATTGATCTGTTTGCCAGTTAACACGTTCTTTTAAAATTTCTTGTAAGAATAGTTCTAGCTCATTAAAAAAGCGTGTATACTTATTAAATCTTTGTTTATTACTGCTGCTTGTTTGTGGTTTTATGGCAATCCATACGCTCCAATGCCTTCCCGATGGAAGTTAGGAATGTTGTATATCACTACATTCCTAAACAGCAAGATCACTATATTAACACTCCCCGTAAAAAAAGGCTGCAACATATTTTGAACGGTAATTTAGAATAATTCAGAAGAGCATTCAACGCATTCTCCAAGAAAAATATAGAATTTATTACTGTCCTTGCATACGGATGTGTAATAGATTCTAGCTACAAAAAAATTTACGGTAACTGTTTTCTTTTCAATGGTTTTTGTACATAAATACTTAAGTTAAATTTAAATTTAAACTAATTGAAAAGTAACTAAAATTATACTACGTAACGAGAGCTTAATTAAGTATTTCATTATAATTTAATGAAAATAACTGGTAACTGATAGCAAAAGAAGGTTAAACTCAATTCTAATTAAAATTATAATTAGTGAGTGCAGGGATCACTAAGTAGAGGTTCTTGAAATTCTTACTAAAACGAAAGAAGAATAAGGGTTAGGATCATAAAGGAATTTTAAGAAACAATAATAACATAATTCCTTCGTTGAAAGAAGTATGATTAATTGGTGTAACTTTCTGAACTAAATTTAAACTATGCTAAGGTTATTCTAAAAGCGTTAGCCTAATTACTGATTCTTTGTAGACACTTATACATCACTGATGCAAAGAAGGTTGATTGTAGCTCGTAAATCGAGGAACGATTCGATAGTTTCCTGCAGGAATGTTCAGGAAGAATTATCAGGTGAATGCATATTTGTGACTGCATTGCTTTAGTTCGTGGGAATAAAAGAAGGTTGATTGTAGCTCATAGCGAAGACATAATCCATGGTTTCTTTGGAAGAAATGTTAGCTAAATGACTTGTTCATATTGCGATAGGAACATAGTAAGGTAGTAAGGTAGTATTCATGGTAACGTTCTTTAGAAAATCCAGGAAGCTAACCAGGTGGATGGTCCGCATAACAGTATTGTTTAAAATCTTTCGTTGGTCCATTGACTGATTGAAAGGGGCTGCTGCGTTTGAGATGGTTAATTCCCAATGTGGATGCGAGTTAATTCCATGCATGAGAATGAAAGTGAGCTTGATTTACATATATACAAAGTGTTTATTGGGTTAAGGTCTATTTATACGTCACTGCTGTTGTTGCGATGCGCACTGTGGTACGGTAGTGTAAACATAAAAGTCTTAACACTCCACAGATGGCTAAGAGGCTTTTTAGCGAAATTAAAATGCTAACATTTCGTGAAAACATTTGGTAATAAGCTTGGGTAATGTTACTAAAGTTCTAGCTAACTTCTTCTGATGAGGACAGAACGACCAGTTCGCAACAACTGTTTCAAAAACGTGTTTGAAAACATACTTAATATATTTTTGAAAGTTCGGAGTCTCATGGTTCCTTAACAGGAAAATTGCATTAAATATTAATATGAAAAATAAAAGAAATATAAAATTTAACCCTAAAAATAAACAACTAGGTGCGTTTCTTAATCCGAAGTTAATTCTCTTGAACTAGAAGATATCGGAGAACATCGCTGTAGCCGGTAGCTTTCGAGTAAAACCATGAATGAAAACTTCCTCGGTTTTCCGTTATCTGGCTAGTTAACACGTTAAAGGCGTTAAAGCTAGTTTTTGGATCTTTCAGAGTATATCAAGAAACGTGCAGATATCGCACAGTAGTAAAGTAGCATGCACCGAGGACAAATTAATTTATAAATATTTTTTTCCAAAACACCATTTTAATTTTTTAACCATACCACGTATATGCTAAGGTAATAAAAACAGTTTCAAAGGTGTGGTAATTGTGTCACAGAAGCAATGTCAATGATCATTTTTAAAAACACTAAAATTTGTTTTAAGAACCTACTACGTTTCTACTGTTTTGAAAGTGTCTTGATATAATCTTGATAAATCCAAAAATCTGACTTTATCTGACATATGGATGAGCCAGATAACTCGGAGTTATTACAATTTTAGTCAGATGAGAACTTCTACTTCGGCCACTTTTTATCCAAGAAATCTGAAAATAGTTATTTGTATAATTAGTGCGCAAAATGCTACTTTGGTGGTCACGAATGAAAGTCTTTTGACGAGGCGTAGCCGACTCAAAATCTAATTCGAAACCACCAAAGTCATTTCGAGCACGAATTGCACACAACGTTTTTCTACAGCGTTATTGAACCAAAAAAGTAGAATAAAAAATCATAAAAAATAACAGAAGGAAATTTTTATTTTAGCGCAAAGTGGAGAGTTTCATTGTTGCTACGGAAACGATATTGCTCAAATTGAAACGTTAACGCTTTCGTTACTCTAGATTACTCTAACACAAAACATACTGAACATACGCCGCGTGATGGACGTCACTGTAACCTCTATAAAATTCAAAATCTGAATACTTACTGCAAAACTCATAAGTACGATACTTACGTTACGTTAATGCTCCGGTTTTTAAGATCTCTCATTAACAAATTATCTACAGGCGTAAGGTTTGAGTTCCTTGGCCTACGAATTGTAAAGACAACTAAGGTGTAGTAGACATAATAAAAAGATATGGGCGCCATTTGCTCGAAGTCATTCTTTTACCTGGGTTTATAGGTAAAATAACTACACTTTACTAAGATCACTGATCTTAGAATTCTAGGATATATGAAAGCCATTTTAGTTTCATATCTTGATAACAGAATGTTCGCAGTTAAAATTCACGTAACTGAATCAGCAATAAGGCATATCAGAGCGGGAGTTCCTCAGGGAAGTATCTTGGGCCCTATTCTATTCAACATCTTTACCAATGATATCCCTAACATAAACGCAGACTTAGCATTATTTACTGATGACACTGCACTTCTAATTAAGAACAATAATTTCCTAAATGCAGTCACGCAACTGCAAAACGGTTCAAATGTGCTGACAAGATAGTTTAAGCAATGGAAACTAATGATAAATCAAGACAAGTGTACTGCGAAAATGTTCACCCTTAGAAGGATTAATGAGCCACCACCAATAACAATTAACAATAATCCAGTCACGTGGAATAATACTGCTGAAGTAGTGAAATACTTAGGTCTACCATCTACCATTTTGGAGCATATTAAAAAATTAACCGAAAACTTTCACACAAACATTATTAATTGCGCTGGTGCAGTGTTCTATCAACTTGGTCAAAGACAAATACATACAAGATTAAAACGCAACTTGCCACAAGACACATATCTAAATCAAAGTGATAGTGATGGTGATTAGCCGAGTTACATAAATTATCGCATTGTGTTAAATCAAAGTTCCTCAACAATTATTTAATTTCTTAAGAGGTGAGATTAACCTTTCAGTTATTCTGGTATTTATTATGCATTATTAAGCATGTAACATTACCATGTATAGCAATTAATTTGCTGATGAAGTACAATCTCTAATTAAAAAAATAAATCACTTTAAAAAGTTTTTTATATTTAATCGATTAGGGGCCGGTATTATAATAGCTATTTACACTCGAATGCGGTAAGTCGAACTTTACAGGGCGACAACTTTGTTTAAGGCACGAGCCCGTAGGGCGAGTGCCTTATTAGTTGGAGCCCTGTAAAATGACTTGACGCATGAGATTTGTATAAGATTTTTTGGCCGACAAGTTTTATAGAAAATAAAAAAAAATAATTCAAAACATGCACATCATAGTGTGCTCTTGGATGACATTTGTAGTTTCCAAACGTACAATAGATGGCGCTGCGGCGATTTAAATTAATTAAATTTTAATTTTTTCTATTAAAGCCCGAAATATTTTTAATAATAACTTAGGTAACATGTATTTTATTACATAAACTTAATTATTACAAGAATAGTTGGTTTCTTAAATATCTCTAATTGCCCAGTGTTTTTTTTAAAATACAGGAGGCCAAAATAGCTATTTACACTCGAATGCGGTAAGTCGAACTTTACAGGGCGACAACTTTGTTTAAGGCACGAGCCCGTAGGGCGAGTGCCTTATTAGTTGGAGCCCTGTAAAATGACTTGACGCATGAGATTTGTATAAGATTCTTTGGCCGACAAGTTTTATAGAAAATAAAAAAAAATAATTCAAAACATGCACATAATAGTGTGCTCTTGGATGACATTTGTAGTTTCCAAACGTACAATAGATGGCGCTGCGGCGATTTAAATTAATTAAATTTTAATTTTTTCTATTAAAGCCCGAAATATTTTTAATAATAACTTAGGTAACATGTATTTTATTACATAAACTTAATTATTACAAGAATAGTTGGTTTCTTAAATATCTCTAATTGCCCAGTGTTTTTAGTATTTTTACCACATTCGCTTGTCATTTTACGACATCATGCGTAAATATGAAGCTACAGTTGACATAAACAAAACTGAAACAAACGTTTTAAAATACAGGAGGCCAAAAAACTTTTTACTTCCTAGATAAAATTTACTTTTAGAGTAAATTCATTTGTTCTGTAAATTTCATATGCAAATTGACAGAATAAATTAATTTAATCTCAGATTTTATCTAGGAAGTAAAAAGTTTTATAATACCGGCCCTAGGCCTATTAGTTTTAATATTGATGAATACATTGTAGTTGGTCTGTCATGTAATTTCCAGAATTTGTTCGATACAGATGAGATGATTGCAAGACTGTCTTTAGTTTGTGTACTTGGGACAGTCAACTAATAGGTGCTTAAGAGCGCTCTCTACGCGCCGTATCAGCAAATTACCTATCACATCGTTAAAAATTAAGATAGAAAGATGCGGTTTTTAACAAAATGTTTAAAAAATGTTCTTCATGTGGCAAAATATCTAAAAAAAATTTTAATTAGATTTCTGATTTTTATTTTGCTTATTTTTAAGTATTTCTGGCTTTAGGACATTTTGCCACATGCAGGTATTCATTTTATAATTTTCAAACAAAGAATTTTGATCAGAAACCTTTTAGCAATTAAATGGCACGTAATTCCCATAAATTCTTTAAGCGCTCAATAAAGTGGCGCCATCCTGTTATATTTTGAAACTAAACTCGGGTTAATTTTATGTGGCAACGCTGGACATGAAGGTTTGGCGTTGGGAGCTAAAGCGATAATTTAAATGTGATAAGTTGCAGGATCACATTTCATTAGCTTATTCATAACAGTGATATAAATGTAATATCAAACAATAACCGCAGTTTAAAGATTTTTTTTAAAAACATCTAAGTATTTTGTTCCTGCTTTGACTTGCAATCATTTTTGAAAATGATTTGATGGCAAAAACATCTTTTTAACTGTAATTTTACGATCTCAGGTACTTGAGCATAATATACGAATTAACTACTATTAGCAGCAAATAAAAATATCTTAAACATAAAGCGAGAGTAAATTAATAGGGTTGAATAAAAAATTTAGTCTTATCCACGAAATATATTTAAAACAATAAATTTTAAAGTTGACTGCAGTTTTGGCTTACTTAAGATGTAGTCATTCTCAAAACATTATTAAACCAAATATATATTAGGAAGAAGAAACATTTTTTTATGCAATCCATATTTTGTTATTAGCAAGTTGTAGAAGCAACTTCCACTTCTCATGATTTTTACTCAATTTTCTTTAATTATAACAATCATGATAAAAAATTTTAAAAAGAGAAAGAAATGCAAGATATCAGATTATTCTGTTCCCAGATCATGTAGTAGTTTTTTAATTTTCTTTATAGGTATATTTAAACATGGAGTGTTCAAAAAAACGTTTCTTCTTCCTAATACATATTTTGGGTTAATATTGTTTTGAGAATGGCTTCATCTTAAGTAAGCCGAAACTAAATTCAACTTTTAAAATGTATTATGTTTTAAACTATTTCGTGGAGAAGACTAAAAGCTTTTATTCAACCCTATTTATTAACATTCAACTCCACTAAAAGAAAACAATGGACACTTTTGAAGATTTAATAAAGCGAGAAATTATAAGCCACAACCCGAAAGGTATTAGTTTATTTAAAAGCTATAACTTTTCTACTCTGTTGCCTATCGTATTGGCAATTTACCTGTAACATGGTTATAAATTGAGATAGAAAGATACGGTTTTCAACAAAATCTTTTAAAAAATGTTGTCTATGTGGCAAAATATCTAATAATTTTCTAAATTAAATTCTCGATTTTTATTTTCGATATTTTTAAGTATTTTTAACCAAAACATTTTGCTGCAAGGAGGTATTATTTTATAATTTTTAAATCCAAAAACCTGTCCATAAAATGATTAGCAGTTAAACATATTAATTTCCCTTATATACTGATTATATAGAATCTATGACTTTGCTATGCTAATATATTATTTTATGTTCTTCTATTCTGGTACAACATGAAGATGAAGGTTTTTTTGAAAAGTTGAAGTGTTTTGGCTTACTTACTTGACTTGAAGTGTTGAGACTTACTTATATATGGTGTCTCTAAAAGGCCTGTACAAAACGCTAAGACATATTCCTGAGACCAAAATAGGACGATTTAACCACAAATACCTCTATCCAAAAGTGTTTTGTTAATGCCCTATCGAATGTCAAAGATCTTCAAAAGATTTCTATTTTTCTAAATAACAAAAGTTTGCTTTTAGCAATGGGGGTGAAATTTGGGATTTCCGTACTAAAAAAATAGTTTTTTAGCAACATTTTTTTAATAGTGGGTGTTACGTAAGTGGTCAAAATTTGATCATCTACGTGTAAAGAAGCTCAAGTTTTTTAAAGGTTGGGTGAATATTTTTCTAACTTTTTCTACAGATAGATATTGTAATTTCTAACTTTTTTGTCTGTTGTTCGATCTTGCTATCTACCATAGTTTAGGCAAAAAAACTTATTTGATTTGCATGCCATTCACTGCAGCCATACATTATGGCTGCATTATGGTTAGGAGTTTGCCGAGATATATTTTCATGCATGATGGGGCACCCCTTCATTTCACATTAAGTATCCGCAACAATTAAATCAACAATACCCGAATAGATAAATTATTTTAATTAAGTTAAATTTATTTATTTTTTTTAAATTTCTAATAGCAGGATTGAACAAAACGCTATACAGCATTCCTGGGAAACCGTCACTCACTTGTGTGTCGTTCCACACTCGGCTTCGCCTCGTGTGTAATCTCGACACACGCGTGAGTAAAACTTTTAGTTTCTCCACTTGTACTGTAATATATTAATGTATATAATAGGCGACCGATATGGAATCAGTCTCATCTTGATCATCGAAATCGGTATGCTCTAGCTAAATCAACTGAGGGTAGAAGTAGCTCAAAAACGTAGAGCAATAGGTAACCAAACTACAAAATTATTGTATACAGGAATTACTATATACGTCATGGAGTTGGACAGTAATTTTGATTTACCACTCAGTCACTGAGTCGCATTCAGAGCCTATTTTTAACTGAGATGGTCCCTAGGTTCAGCTAGCAAATTTTAGGCCCCGTATTCGAGTGAAAGGAGTACCAAACAGGCGTAAAAAATGAAATAAAATAAAATATATATATATTTAAAAACAAAAAACTAAACGCAATATATTTTGATTTAAAACTAAACAACTTCTCAAATTGCGCTGCTGAAGGAATTAAAATCATAACACAAGAATTTAATTCGTTCCTTTAATTTTTATTTATTTTATTTTTTAATCGGTAACCATAAATATTTTTAGTTTTCCCAAAAAATATACGACATATACTCTCAAGGGAAAAAACGCACCACTTGATAACGCACCAAAAATATACTGAAAAGTTTAAAGTGTCTAGTTTAAGGACGTCAGCAGATGTTACGTTTAAGCCTTTCCGCTCCCCGCGACCCCTGCAGAAAAAAAATGTCAAACTTTTACTTAAAAATGTTTTCAATGAATAAAAACATTTTTTTTATTAAGGCCAAGATTCGCTATAGCCTAATATATTTTGCAACGAAGATAAAATAGTTAGAAGTGAGACACACATAGCTGACTAATAAATGCTGCATGTATATGCAGATCTAACTTGCAAGCAAAATTTAATTGCTTCTAACGTGAATGAGTCAGAATTATGTTGTGACTGAAATATGATATACACTGTTACAATGGAATGTTCATTTTAGTTTTAATTCTGTGTATAGATGGTAATAATACGATAATGCACCTAATATTTAATTAAAATAAAAATAAAATATAATGTTATCAATTATCAGGAATATCTCTAATTTTTTTATTTTATTTTATTCACTTATAGTACATTTAAAATAACTGTAAAAGGTCGGGAAACGCTGGACTTGACGAGACCACTTGTCCCTTATGTATTTTGGGGCGCTGATTACGGAAATGGGGGTTAGAACTTGCAGCAATGGTTGGAACACCCTTAAAATTGCAAAAAACGCCCCTAAATAGGGGTGTTTTTCGACTGTACTGCGGAATTCCCTTACGAAACCTCCCGCGGACATTTGACTTTGCCTATTCAGTTTCTTTCGGTCGCTGATATTCAAAATCAGAGTCCTATCACGCAAAAAGGGGTGTTACACCCCCCACATGCAAGAAACACCCCTCCCAAAGAGTGGGTTTTTGAAAAAATTGACCAGTTATGCCGTTTCTCAAACTAAGCCATCTTATATGCTTTTTGGATCGCTGATTTCGAAAATCGGGGTGTCGAGACTGGAAAATTTGTGTTACACCCCCCACATGCAAGAAACACCCCTCCCAAGGGGTGAATTTTCGGAAAAAATGACCAGTCACGGTGTTTCGCAAACTAAGCCATCTTATATGTTTTTTGATAAACATTGATGCTAGAATGCACGAAATATAGATGGGAATATAGAGAGGAAACCTGAATCTACGGCCTTGTATTCGCACGCCCTCTGGAGTCCCCTAGTGCTTCCAACGCGGCATATTTAAACTAAACAGGAGTTTTAATTCATAGGAATATTGATTTTTTTTCGGGTAATTATTGTTTTCGGAAGATCACTTTAAATAAAGACTAAAAGAAAAATACGAGTATCAGAAAGATCTTGATACTTTTTGTTCAAAAATTAAAATTAATTTGCAGTGTACTGGACGGGGTGTTTCTTGAATTTGGGAGTTGTAACTCAAATTTAAAGGGTCGAGAGGCCGATTTCGAGAAAAAACATATAAGATGGCTTAGTTTGCGAAACGGCATAACTGGTCAATTTTTTCAAAAACCCACCCTTTGGGAGGGGTGTTTCTTGCATGTGGGGGTGTAGCACCCCTTTTCGCGTGATGGGACTCTGATTTTGAATATCAGCGACCGAAAGAAACTGAATAGGCAAGGTCAAATGTCCGCGGGAGGTTTCGTAAGGGAATTTCGCAGTACAGTCGAAAAACACCCCTATTTAGGGGCGTTTTTGCAATTTTAGGGGTGTTCCAACCATTGCTGCAAGTTCTAACCCCCATTTTCGTAATCAGCGCCCCAAAATACATAAGGGACAAGTGGTCTCGTCAAGTCCAGCGTTTCCCGACCTTTTACCGTTATTTTAAATGTACAATTAATCCTATTGCCAGATTAGAGCACTAAATCTCGTAGGTCGACAGCTACCTAATACGTAGAATCTCGTTAATTCGAAGTCAAAGGGAGCGAAAAAAATTAATGAATATTCGAATTAAGGAATTTTTTGAAAATTAACCAATGCGCTCTCGCCACATTTGTTTTAAAGACAAATCACGTCTCTCCTTAAATCGATTTAACCAACCACTGCTGCACTTAAAATTGTTAATCTTTAAAATTCTTGAAAATTCTTCCGTCTTGTTAAGTAACACAAGTCCATTTACCGCGATGTTATCGCGAACTTGTTTAAACCACCTTAAAGCACATTCTTCTAATTCACCAAAACGCGGTTCTCGTAGACGTTTCCTGGAAACACAAATTTCGTTAGAATACCAAGATTTTCTCTTTGTTCTTTAAAATTGTGGAAGGCGTATTCGGTTCAATTCTAAATTCTTTTGCTAGATCATTTTCTTTTCACTTCTCTCATCGAATGCCAAAATAGATTTAAAATGTCAAAAAGTACACGGATAAGATCAAAGAAACAAACCGAATGCCATAATCTTCTTTAACAACAAATCAATTAAAAACTAAAAGGTTTACCTACTTATTTTGGGATGTTCTAAAAAATTTTTTAATATTTGGTTTTATAACCGGATGGGTAATGAAAAGGAACCGCAATGAATCATCCCTTAATCCTTTCTTTGAAACCTGTTTACTGTCACCGGCTACTTACTGACACATTTATTGGTTATTTAGGCACCTTAAATACATAATAACATATTGCACCCCTATTCTATTTCAGGGCTGTACCATTTTAGTGTGTTTTGGTGTGAATACATCATTTTAAGAGTATTATTTCTGAGTTGTTGTTGAATTTCCCTAGCAAACCAAGTTAGTAAACCAACGGTGAACGTAAGCACAGCGCGACGGTAACAACAGCACTGGTATAGTTTTCGTGATAGTACTACATTTTTTATAAGTAAGTGTAGCAAGTATTAATATAGAGCATAGTGTAATTATCGTTTTAGTTGTAACAAATACTTATATATCATATTGTACGTGCAATTTATTTATGTAGTTAAGATTATGCCGCGATTAACGCTATCAGCTCGAAAAAAGAGCATACGTAGAAGAATGCAAAACGTTTCTGGTTTTAAAAAGTCTGCCCAAAAAGTTCAATCAGCAGAATTTGTTCCTGTTGATCAACCTTCAATTTCATTAGATCACACTTCAACTTCATTAGATCAACCTTCAACTTCATTTGATCAACTTTCAGCTCTATCACATCAACCTTGTACTTCCACTAGTAGTAGCCACATCCCAGAGGAAATTCCACCTACTTATACTACTGACGTTGAAAATGAGGTGCTTAATGTTCAAAAAGAGCACGAAGATGTCAGTGGAAGGAGAATTGTGGAAATTAGTAATTTCTTTAATGCAATTATACGTTTTCCTCATGTTGGATTGTTTTCGTGTAGAAATGAACATCTGAAAATGGTTTCCGAGCAAAGAATTGGTCTGCAGAGAAAATTGTTGTTCAATGTGAGATGTGCGGAGTTAATAATGTTATATCAACTGACTGTAATGATCAGGCAATGGATATAAACAAGGCTGCAGTTCTAGGAAGTATCACAACAGGAATAAGATACTCACAATTGAAGGAAATGTTGGCTACTTGCGATATTCCTTGGATGGGCCCAAATCTTTATGCAAAGACAGAACAACTTCTTGCTACTTAAAAGCTGCTTTAGAAGAATCCCGTTTAGCAATTGAAGAAGACCGAGTTGATTCGGACGGCATTCCATTCATTACTGTGATTGCAGATGGAGCGTGGAGTAAAAGATCCTACAGAACCAACTATAATGCAGCTGCAGGAGTTGGCGTTATTGTTGGTGAAAAAACAAAAAAAGTGTTATTCTTAGGGATTAGAAATAAATATTGTTGTATGTGTAGCCGTGCTAAATCAAAACATTCTGAAGCTCCCTTGCATAAATGCTTTAAGAATTGGGACAAACCATCTACAGAAATGGAAGCTGATATTATCATAGAGGGCTTCAAAAGAAGTATAGAAATGTATAATTTGAAATACTTGTATTTGGTTGGAGATGGCGACAGCAGTGTAACAAAACGTCTTGCAGAAGTTCGTCCGTATGGGCAGAAAGTAATTCAAAAAATCGAATGTCGTAACCATCTTCTGCGTAATTTTTGTAGTAAATTAAGAGAACTGACCCAAAAAAGAATAAGTAGCAAAATGATAATTGTTCCTCTACAACATCGCAATACGCTGAACAACTCTATCAAACGAATGAGGTCGGGTATACAAGGTGCCGTTCTTTTTTATATTACAAATGCAACTTTAACTCATAGTGAGAAAATACAACAGCTGAGAAATGACATCTTGAATTGTCCTCATCATGTTTTTGGGGATCACAATAATTGTGCCACTTACTTTTGCAACGGACCCAAACATGAAAATGCAAACAATTGGATTGTTAACTTCAAAAACTCGGGCTTATATCAAGATATAATGGTTGTTACTGACAGAGTAGCGCGAAATTCTGAAAGTCTTTTGCAAAATATGGACAATAACGCTGCCGAATGTTATAACTCGATAGTTGCAAAATATATAGGAGGAAAAACGAATTAACTTTACGGGAAAAAGTTCCTATAAAACACGATACGAAGCAGCTGCTTTGACTTTCAATCTTGAACCAGGCCATATTTCGAAGGTAATCCATAAAAAGGTAGTTGGCAAAAGTCCTGGACAATTTACAAAAAAATACGCGAAAGCTGTGGAAACCAAATCAAAATGGGTTAAATGCCGAAAGAGACTGTTTAGTGAAAAATCACAAAGAAGGAAGATTTACCAGTCAGCACCAGCCGATAGCGAATATGGAAAAATAGAGGAAGAAACCATGCAGTTATCAGCAGAAGAATATTCTTTAAAGGAAAACGAAGTTTTACAAGTAATGAAAAAACTGAAAACGAATTACATCTGATACAGTTAGAAACAATTGGTCAGCATAATAATCTACTTTGCCGTCAAGAAAGATCGTCGCGAATAACAGCTTCTAATTTTGGCCAGATTTGTAAAATGAAAATCTTAACACATTGTAAAAATATAGCAAAAAATTTGTTGTATAGCACGTTTAAAGGAAATCTCGCTACACAATGGGGACAAGATAATGAAATAGTAGCACTCGGGAATTTCAAGAGCAATCTAATATTCAAATTCAACAATGCGCACTTTTTATTGATAAAGATGATTTCTTTTTGGCAGCGTCGCCAGACGGACTATTAAATGAAGACGAATTAATTGAAATCAAATGCCCTGCATCAGCTGCAAAAATGAATGTTATGAGTGCTGTTAACGAAAAGAAAATTAATTTTTTGGAAAAACCGGCTGGTGAAATCTGTTTAAAAAGGACTCATAATTATTACTTTCAAATACAAGGATAGTTACATATTACGAACCGCGATTATTGCATATTCGTTGTATGGACACCGCAAGAAATGATAAGTGAGAAAATTTATCGTGACGATCTGTTTTGGCAAACAAAAATGAAAAACGAGTTAACGACTTTCTTTTATAAGTGCTTGTTACCTGAATTGATTGATATTCAGTATCCTCAGGGACGCCCAATAAAAGACCTTCGAAAATAATTAGGTAGGTATGTACCTACTTATTGTTGCTTATGATCTTACTTGTAATTATATTTCTTGTAAAAGTTGAAATTTCAATTTAATTTTATTTTAAAAAGTAAAAGAAAACAAAATCTCATACATATATAATCTATGTACCTTCAAAACCTTCTACTAGTATGTAATGAAAAGTTTTTTTACACTGCTGGTTGAAACACCTTTTAGTATGACATGTAATTTCCGACAGAAATTTTATTTTTGTTAAAATTGCAACTTAGTATGCCCTTTTTGCAATCAAGGTTTCAATTAAATTAAGAAATAAGATTCAATTAAATTAAATTAAGGAATAAAATAAAATTCCATAAATAATAATAGACCGCGCATAATGTGAACTTATTTTAACAGTGTAGCGTGCATGAGTAATTTACCATCGAAACCTATTGCCATTGCGCCTGATAGTTAGGCAATTGTATTAAGAAAAAATCCTTATCTTATCATCGTAAATGTAAGATATTTTAAAAAGTAGAAGGCACTATACGATGCGGTTTTTACTAAATGAAAGAAAAAACGTCAGTTGAAGTACCTACGACGAGATTTAGTTAATTTTATGGTTATCAGACATGCTTTGGTTAGTCGAAAATATACTAACTTAAGCAATTTTTTTCTAAAACAGATTACGTTTTGTAAAGATATTCGAGTCGTAGGTACCTACAGAAAACCTATCTTAACAAATTGGTTTTTGTTCCGTGTCATTATTTACATAAATAAAAAAGTTATTTTACAGATACGAACACATTATTTTTCTACTAGCGAATCTTCCCCTTAACGTTAATTTTTTAACGTGTACAATCAACATCAGCATTACCCGATGTAAACCATGAGGAAGTTGTCGGTCGGATTTTGCACATCGTGTGTGTGTGTGTGTTTCTTCCATTTTGCTGGCGTACCTCTTGTAAACCTCGCTGGCATGTTCAGAACTGCGCGAATCTTTTTTTGGGGAATGTTGTTCCACAATTGCGTCAGTGCTACTCTCAATCCTCGGAGAGTAGTTGGTGGTCTCTGCAGGTTTCGCAGACAACACCCGATTTTATCCCACACATGTTCAATTGGGTTGAGGTCTGACCTGATAGGCGGATGAGGAAGAACGCGTATGTTGTGTTGCTGGAGAAGGTCCTAGGTGACTCGAGCAGTGTGTGGACGCACACTGTCTTGCATAAACACAAACGCTCGTCCCATCCGACGTTGCATGGGCAGGACGTGAGGCCGAAGAATTTCGTTGATGTACCGAAACCCTGTCAATCCAGGAGTTGGTACAATCACCAGATCGGTGCAACCATCATAGCTAACGCCTCCCCAAACCACGACAGATCCGCTGTTGAAATTGCGCGTCGGGTTGACGCGATTGCGATCCAATCGCATTACTCGACGACGCCATACGCGAATTCGTTCGTCAGAATGGAAGAGGCAAAAGCAGCTTTCGTCGTTGAACAAGACCTTTCGCCATTACCTCGTAGTCCAATGTCGGTAGTGCATACTGCATTCTCTCCTAGCGATGCCGGTGCGTCAAGTGAGAAACATTAGCTCTAACACGAGTACAAAGTTGACCTTCATGTAGACTATTTCGTACCGTCCTATCGGATACTCATAGAATCAAGTCCATGTCTGCTGCAATCATGTGAGCGCTTGTCACAGGATCCCGTCGAGCTGCATTCACAAGTCTTCGGTCCTCGCGAGGTTGGTAGAATGAGGACGATTAGATCCTTGACGACGACGAAAAGTTCCCGTCCCTCAATGCCGCGACCACATACGAGATACAACACTATGTCAAACCCCAATATCTCAATGCGACTTGTCGCATACTAACTCCTAGCTCCAAAAGAGCAACAATTTGTGCACGTTGAATGTCCGTTAAATACGACATTGTAACGCTTCGAATAACTTTGTGGTACTGATTAATTTCAAAACATTAGTAAAATAAAAATCAAAACATTAATTTAGACACTTGCACATAGGGTTAACGGTGATGTTGTCGGATACACGTTAAAAAATAAACGTTAATAAAAGAATGTTTTTAATAATTAAAAACATTTTTCGACATTTTTCAAAATTTTTTAAATTTGGAAAGAAAAGATGCAAACTCATGCGATAATAATATCGCTCGCAGAAGAGGAAAAACACCCGACAAAATGCAGGGTGAATCTCAAAAATTCATAACTTCGCGCCAAATAATCGTAGGCACTCGAAGTTTTGAAAACTCTACAAAAAAAGAACTGAACTTTATTGTCCTGGCAGTCAATTGAATCCTTTTGGTACACCGTACAAGCTGTTAAAATTTGACATTTTTCTAATCAATTTTCTTTTCTTCGGGGAGGCGGGAGGCGAAAAGCTTAAACATATCATTCGCCCGCACAACCTTAAACTAGACACTTCAGACCTTTTAGCATGCAAAGGGTTATCCATTTTCATCCAAAATCCGCCAAGTTATGACGGTTTGAAATTTTGATATTTTAGGTGCGTTTTCAAATGGTGCATTTTTTCCTCGAGAGTACAAATATTATACATAGATAGTATCAATTTTTTCCTATGCTCCATTTGAAACGAATGTGGTGTCTCAAAAAGTAAACAAACAAATACATAAACGTCAACGAAATCTCAACAAAAGTGCAGTAGAAACACTAAAATGAGACTTCGGGATTTCGGAGCCGAAAAATTCTTTTGTGCATTTTTATGATTTTATTTTCCAATTCGGGCTCCTCTTGCCGTTGGGCCCTAGGCACGCGCCTATTGCGCCTAATAGTAAAATAGGCCCTGGTTGCATTACCTGTTGAAAGACCATTCCAGTTTTTAAAGCATGTGTACTAAGATTAACAACACAAATACTTTATTTTAGCATTAAATGTGTGACAGAAGTTGTGTACAAAAATATAAAAGTATTATTAAAGAATGTCAAGAAATAAGAAATGTCGATTTTAAGATTGAAATCTTTTAGTGTTATCAACACAAAAAGTATAATGCCGAATATTTATGGCCATTTGCACTAGCTTCTGTTAATCCTAATCGAAGATTAATTACCATATACATTACGTTTATCAAGACGTTCATATCCATAATAATTAGGGCTAGCGCGCACTATGAACTTTTTTTTGTCCAACAGTTTAGTCGACCGAGTGATATATGTTGCAACATACGGAGATGCGCACATTTACTCAACTTTCCTGTTGAATCTTGTCACAAACCAGAATATGACTGAACTGTTGGCCGACACACCTGGATTTGAATATCTCTGTGCGCACTAGATGATTAGATAGGCACGGAACTTCGCTTGGACACTCTTTACTGTGTTTAAAAATCTCTGCGTACATTGTGGCACAATGCGACTGGACCAAGAATTTATTTATTGCTTATAGAAGGTCCAATAATTTTTAATACTTCGTCAAAACTTGTGATACTCATTCTATGGAATCCCAAAAATCTCTCAAATCCTCGTAGAGTTTTTGAAACAGACCCTTCAGTAAGCGTTGGCAGGTTATTGGATGAACTGAATATCTTCTGTTTAGATTTTCTCGGTGTCTAATAACTAACACCGCGAAGGAAACTACCTCTACCAAATTCATTTTGAGAATGGAATACATGACACGACACAACAGTTCAGTGCGTATGCGCGCTCAACTCGGACAAGAAACAGTTTCGTTCGTTAATGCGCCCAGATTCTACTTTTCTCGACCGAACTGTCGAAACTGTTGAACAGTTCAGTTCGTAGTTCGTGCTAGCCCTTAAACCAGGTTAATTTAATTTGACAAATATACAGAAGTCAGTAAGAAAAATCTCGTGTATCACGTGCTGAGAAACTACTTTGCAAGTACCCGTATTTGTACAAACCACAAAAACTTTTTTATTATTGATTTTATAACAAAAAGTCATATTCTATAAAAATTTTTGCTCGATTCAAAACTACTAAAAAGTATAACGGAATTTCTATATTACTTATAATAAAATAAAAATTTAAGACACTGCTTTTCTAAGGAAAAAACGACCAATGTAAGTCTTATATTTTTTTATCGTGATGTCTTGCTTGAATCAATGCAGTAACCAGTAACAATCATCACAATGATTTGATTTTTTTAACCTGGAGCTTATTGCAACTTAAATTATATATTAAAAGGTTTTTTCATAATTTTTCTGATTTGCTTTTTCTATTTTTTCAATATTTTATGGTAATCTGAAAGAACTATTAGCATTTGAATTCAATAAGGAGAGTACTGCCACCTAATTACCTAAAGTACATATGCATACTCGTATTAAAAATTGGTCAAAATTTCAAATTCGCGATACGACATCCACTAATAAAATAGTTAGCATAACCCTATCAAGTTAAAAGAGTTACTGAAGTTTATCGAATGATATTCAATTGCAGATTGTACTACCACCACTTGTAAAAGAGCTAGTCACGTGCTTGCGCTGTTGCCGATGTAACACTGACGACCTTACATGCGAACAAAGAAATTTAAACGTTACGCGTCTTCAGCATTCGATGATTTAAAGAGGAAGAAAGATGCATAATACAGCAAACGTCTTTTATTAATTATTGAGTTTGTGGGTTCTGAGGGGTGTATTGGTGGCTTTTCAGACCTTGATCAGCTGAGCTACAGCGCTCTTAACTGAAAGTGTAACGTTACAGATATCACACAGTGGTGCGTCTTCTTTATTCATTAAGTAACCATGAGTTAGTCTTGTGTGTCTTATGCGGAGTCGGGTGAGAATTACTTGAAGTTGTCGAGTGGGTACTGTTGGTTCCCAAGCACGAATGGTTGGTTTGATTTTACTGAGAGTTCTAGGTGATTGCGACCATTCTTGTTGTCACTTTGATAACACGAGCTTTTTAAGATGGTTCTTGACATCTTCTGATGTGTGTAGTGTAACCACTTTGGATTCTGGTGATTTGACGGCTTCGTTTGCAGCTTTGTCCGCCGCTTCATTTCCTAATATACCCACGTGTACGAACGTGTCCACACTAAAGTGACTTTTTTCTGCGCATTTTTTATCTGAAGTATAATTCTTTAATTTGCACTGCTAAGAAATCCGAAAGGTACAACTGAGGTATCATGTCAATCGAACTCAGAGAATCTGTGCAAATGTTGACAATCGTTAGGGTATTTGCCAGGTGTTTGGACATATATTTAGGCTCTGGAAAATTGCGTAGACAGTACATAAGAGGACCATCAGAAGTGATTACAGCTGAACACCTGCTTCACTTTTTAACGGGTCCGTGTATAAGATTGTAGAATTTATGAAGTCCGTGTACATTTTTTAAAATGAGTATTTATTAACACAGGAGGCACTGCATGTTTAGAATAGTTTAGAAGCGTTAGGTTTATTTTTGACATGAGAATGGTTCACGGGGGAGAATTGGATATAAGGTTTTGTTGCACTTTGGGTAAGTTATAGTATAAATTTTGGAATACGTTAATTATTCTTTCGTAAAAAGATTCTATAGAACTTTTCATGTTTTGGAATACAATTTTGAATCGAGAAGAAAAAGTATTTACATGGTTTGGATGTGTGAGATTTGCTGAGGTCTATGAGTACTGAGTGTGGGTTCTCCAGCTATACAGTGCATAGAATCTACCGGGCTTGTACGAAAGGTACCTGTAGCTATACGTAGAGCAGTGTTTTGGACACTGTCGAGTAGGGTGGTCCAACAAAAAAGGAATCGGAAAAAACACTTTTTCATAGATTTGGTGAGGAATTCTAAAAAATCAATATTTTTAACCGGACTACTATGTTTCTCTTCAGAAATGTTCAGAGAATGACATCCAATCAGTTCCATCCAATTATTTATCAAAATATTTTATATTAAAAAATAGTAATAAATACTTTTTAACGTTTTTTCCGTGTTTCATCCATTTATGGGATTTTTTGCAAGTCTGTAAAAAATAGTTAATATAAGAAATTTAACAAATCAATTATTGGATGTCATTCTCTGAACATTTCTGAAGAGAAACAGAGTAGTCCGGTTGAAAAATATTGATTTTCTAGAATTCTATACCAAATCTACGAAAACGTGCTTTTTCCCATATAAAATATCTGGGAAACTTTAAGGGCTTTGAGGCACCCCTAAACATCGTCCGATTTCAAAATAAAAAAATAGGGGTAGCTTTTTTTTCGATATACAATAATCCTAGGAGGTGAGAGCATAAGATGTCCGACTTTGCTTTTTTGTTGAACCACCCTACTGTCGAGTATTTTAAGGAGTCTTTTACTGGCTGTAGAGTAAACTGATGCGCAGCAGTCTAACTTTGACCTAGTTAGATTTGTAAATGTGCAATAGGATTTTAGTATTAGCACCCCAGTTATGGTTTGCTAGAGTTTTAAGAAGTGCAATTCCACTTTGACAGGATGTGATTAATTGTTATATATGCTTCTTCCACTTTAGCCGTAACCTCCGAGAAAAGAGAGGCCACGAACAAGGCTTCTGTCACGTGATCTGACATCACGAATGCCGGCTATTGCAGTTTAGATTTGCCGTGATCGTAGTCGTGTGAACAGACTCTTTTTCTGAAGTTTTTCTTTCAAAAACTCTCATAAATAAGTTCAAATAAGTTAAAGTGTTAAATTAAAGGTGTAGAATTTCAGATTTACCTGATTTATGTGAAGACAATTTATAAAATCAGTGAAAAGAGACTGTTTCTCTTCCGTATCGAGTGTGGGCGTTAGCAGAAATGGCCGCTGATAAATTCTGTATCTGAAAGTTGTTTTATTACTTATAAAATAACTTTCGGTTGGTGTCGTTCATAATATGATTGTGTATTGTGCCGTTTACCTATATAAAATACAATTTCATAAATATTTTGATTAGTTAATCAAAAAAGCCAACAATTTGACGAGATACTTGGATGAGTCTTGTTTATTTCATTAAAAATGCCTGATAAATGTTACGAAGAATGAAGATATTGTGGCTCTATTTCCTGTAAAAAAAACTTCTGCCGTTGATTTAAAAGAAATGATTTTAGAAGTAATTAAGATTCTAACCAAAATTGGTTTTCGGGTAATTTCTTTAATTTGTGATAATTACAGAATGAATCGAACTTGTTATCGACTTTTAAGTAGTACAAGCATTAAGGAAGAGTTACCTTGCTTTATCCAAAATGTTTCTGATCCGCAACAACAAATTTATTTACTTTTTGATACTGTTCATTTATTAAAATCTATTCGAAATAATTGGTTAAATCAAAAACATAAAGAACGATCACTTGTTTTTTGCCATTTCGATAATTATAATTTAATTCTATTTGCAAATTTGTCTGACCTGGAAAAAATACATTCTATCGAATGTAATAGCATCATTAAATTAAATTGTTTAACATCCATTACTACCAATTCAGATTTTGTTATAAATTTTACCAACTGTGGTGAAAATGACTCTGCAGATATTAGCAAATATTTAAAAAATTTAACAAGAGGTGCTCTAAAACAACCATCTGAATTATTCTTTGAAGTCTCTATTCAGGCGTATCAGATATTCAGTGAGCTTATTTAAGATAAATATGAAACTGAATTTCTAAAGACAGGTAAACAAAGGATTATTTTACGGGAATTGACAATGTTAAAATTGGAAAAATATGTACACGAAATCAATGAGAAATGTATTTTATGTAGCAAAACGTTGAAGTCGATATTGTTAAAAAATTGTTATATTCTTGCCAATATATTTCTCAATAACTATTCAAAAATAATCAACGACAAAATTAACACCCAAAACATGGATCTATCAAAGAGAAAACTGATTAAATTTAATGGTTAAGAAGTTATAAAACACATTAACGCATGGTGCTGGGGCTATTGGCGAGGCCTCCATAAGAGCCAACGCGTCTATCATGGGTACCTCAACGGTGACGTGGAAAACCCTATTCATTGTTTATCATAATATAAGTGCTTTTTTTGAAATAATATTCAGTTTTACTCAGAAATATACAAGTGTCTTTATGTTGGGTATTTTACGTTTCGCAATTGTTAGCCGGTTTTCGTGACGTCATGATTGCTTGGTCGCGGCCTCTTGACTATCTCGGAGGTTACGCTTTAGCTTGTAGTCGAGTGTAGTGGATTCTGTGAGTCGGAAAAAAGGCCGAAAAACACACCCATTTTCTGCAGCAACCAGACTACTTTCCCCCCCCGTTTTCGAGGATGCTGAACACGATGGTGCGGTCCAAAATTCTTTTTGGGGTGGCCTACCCCATCAAATGGGCCAAAAACCACCCCCAAGCGGGAAAATTTAAAATAACCCACTGAAGCTGCCGGATATTGAATTTCTCCCGTTTTCGGGGTCGGCGAGTACTCTCGTGCCCTTCAATATTGCGTCCGATGCAAAACCACCCCCTAGAGCCATGAAACTACCCTCCAAAGGGGCGAATCGAGTGCGGGCGGCTTTAAAACGGAAAAACATTGTGGCCGCCCGTTTTCGAGGGCGCTGAAGAAGATTCTGGCCTCAAAAATTATCTCTGGCGGCAAACCACCCCCCCCGCCATAGATAACTACCCTCGAAGGGGGTGAATCGAGTGCGGGCGGCTTAAAAACGGCAAAATAATCTTGTAGTAATCAAGATTGTAGTAATTTTTCCTGAATTTTATGTATTAAATCTATGTAATTTAAGTACAGCGCGCGATATACATATATATATATATATATATATATATAAGATAATAGTTTATAAGATGTGTATATAAGATGTATATATAAGATAATGTTTTGAAATATTTTAATAAAAAAGAAAAACTTTACATTCTTAATTTATCGTCCAAACTCTATGGAGGCAGCACGATTATTTAATTTATACCAGGCCTATTTCGTCATGTACGGTGATTTTGCCTGACGGAGAAGGGGTTTGCATCAAACACTGGTTTCGAGGCCAGGATCTTCTTTAGCGCCCTCGAAAACGGGCGGCTAGATTATTTTGCCGTTTTTAAGCCGCCCGCACTCGATTCACCCCCTTCGAGGGTAGTTATCTATGAAGGGGGGGTGGTTTGCCGCCAGAGATAATTTTTGAGGCCAGGATCTTACTTAGCGCCCTCGAAAACGGGCGGCCAGATTATTTTGCGCGTTTTTAAGCCGCCCGCACTCGATTCACCCCCTTCGAGGGTAGTTATCTATGGCGGGGGGGTGGTTTGCCGCCAGAGATAATTTTTGAGGCCAGAATCTTCTTCAGCGCCCTCGAAAACGGGCGGCCACAATGTTTTTCCGTTTTAAAGCCGCCCGCACTCGATTCGCCCCTTTGGAGGGTAGTTTCATGGCTCTAGGGGGTGGTTTTGCATCGGATGCAATATTGAAGCGCACGAGAGTACTCGCCGACCCCGAAAACGGGAGAAATTCAATATCCGGCAGCTTCAGTGGGTTATTTTAAATTTTCCCGCTTGGGGGTGGTTTTTGGCCCATTTGATGGGGTAGGCCACCCCAAAAAGAATTTTGGACCGCACCATCGTGTTCAGCATCCTCGAAAACGGGGGGGGGAAGTAGTCTGGTTGCTGCAGAAAATGGGTGTGTGTTCGTCCGACTCACAGAATCCACCGAATTTGACATTCTGTTGAGATAGGTTGAGCACAGGTGTAATTGGTTGAATTCGTTTAGAGAATACAATTCACCTCCACTAGCTCTAGCAAAATCTGTACGATTTTTATAATATACATAGTACATTGATTTCTTTCAGTTTGTGGATGTAATTATCTTTAAAGTTAGTTTCTAGTATACAAACTATTTTTGTTAGAAATTCCGATATAATAAGCTTTATATTTACAAAGCGGGTGTTAAACCCGTTTACATTCTACTGCAGGATGAATTTTATAATTTGAACGTTTTTAGGTAGGAGGGTAGGACGTACTAGTGTGTCTTGGACGATATAAGTTCTAATTCTGTGTCCGATTTGTTTACACTGGAGGTATCATCTGCTTGTTTAATTATCTGAGTTGTAAGTGATTTTCGAATTTTTGTATTAAGTGAGGATAAATTTCTGAAAACATGTCAATAATCTCGCAAATCTTCTGCGAGTAAAGACGGGATACACTGAGGGGGTCAGGAGAACTCTGCACATAAAAATCTATTAGTTGTTTCTAATCTAATAGAAAGGAGGATGATCGATTTTCCATTAATTCCTTAACAGGTTGACAAAGTTCTTCGATAGACACTTCGATGTTTTCTTTGAAGCTATTTTTTTGGTTTTCTTCGTCTTTCGAACTCTATTAGACCTTGATGTAAGTGAGAAGCTACATTGCATTAAATCTTGTTCCTGAGACAAGATTGCAACAGAACGTGCTTCATTGTTACCTGCTTTCTCTGTTGAACTTAGAACTGAAAAGTTCCTCTTTGACGATTTGAGATTCATTTTTATTTGCTTTAAAAGCCGCTCTTTAGTTTTCTCTAGATTTGTGCTAGAAGGCTTGTCTTTTATTTCTTCTGTAGTTTCGTTATTAGTGTTGTTGTTATTAGTGTTAGTGTTGATGGCAGTCACGCTATTGTTTTGCGGGCAGTTTATTGACTTATGTCCAGTTTTCTTGCAATTGACACATCTCATGCTTTCGCATGATAAGAATATCCTATGTGTAACATCATCATTTTCAATTTGTAAAGAATCTGGAAAATCCTCTACGCTGTCTGTGCAGGCAAAATAAGTCTGACGACGGAAACTAAGCACGTGGCTGTACTCGGATTCCATTATGCTAACTTTAAGAAATAAAATGGGAGATAATAATTTAAATCCTAATTGAGTTAATTTTAATTCGATGAGACTGTGAGGTACAGTCGGACAGACATTTGATAATACCAGGCGCTGTGCTGGAGTTATCATTCTGCGTATTTCTACCGTCTGGTTGTTGATAAGTATTGACTTATGTTCAGAGATTAATTTGTCGACCATCTCTTTGCTAGATAAGTAGATGCATGCACGATTATTTGATATACGTAATGCAAATTGTACATTTCTAGGTTGTATGGTACTTCCAACTGCTTTAATACTCGTATAAGTTTCAATTTTAATTTTTTCTAGAGCTGGCGCAATAATGGCTTGCTCTTTTTTTGGAAAATATGTCGGGGTATTATGATTAACGACGCTTGAGTAAGATCGAGTTTGAATTTCAATAAGTTGGTATGCTTGGTGTGGATTTACAGAGGATTCGGTTAATTGTGGAAATTGGGGATTAGGAAGTTTGGAATTATTATTTACAGACATTTTATAGTTGGTTCTGATTATGGAGGTTCAATGAATTTTATTAGCATTATATTATTTAAAATCAGTGAATCGGTTGACATTTCAGACAACCCTTGTGATTAGATTAAGAAACGTACCACACTCACGATAGTTTAGTTATTTAAATCTTGAATGAATTTAATTTGATATCATTCCAAAATTAAAGAATGTTCGCTAATAAAAATTGAAAAAAAAACGATTATGAACACAACACATTGAAATATAACTAAACAAAGTCTAAAAGTCTATGCACCAGAGTCGCCCAGAAAAGTGGAACCGTTGTAGAGAAACAATCACACACGGCTTCACTTCAATACATTCGTTTATATCCTGTACAGATTTATAAACGCACCTAGAAACATTAGAATTTACACAAGTTACACCTACCTGGCGTCAGACACACGATCATCAGCATACAAAGCGACGGCCATGTCCATTGATCTATCTGAAACGATGGTAGATCTACCGTAATTCTATAATAACTAGGTCGTACTAAAATATAATTGTTACCCACACAATGGGGATTGCTAATTGGGAAACGATAGCAACTTTTAACCGCAGTTAAATCGGTCGGCTGTTAGCTAACTAGTATGAGGTCATGGGTCTCACACGAGGTTTTCTGTAATGGGCGCAAGAGTCGTCTAAAATAGCTCAAGCATTTGCCGACAAAATCTGAAAAGAGCAACAGATTTGCAACTAGTTTCAATGTGGTCGTCTTTTCCTAATATAGATATTTCAAAAGCTGTAAATGTAGATCCCAAATAACACTCATATAAATAATAAGTCTTCAGGTATGGTATACAGTGCTTTATTACCAATTAAAACAATCAAGTGTAAATATTTCTAATCAAGGATAGATAACCTTGGCAAAAATTCAATGTAAGTTATTAATTCTTCTATACATTTGAACGGAGTGAGAATTCATCCGAGCAGGACTCATTACTCTAAACCTGACTAAAAGTTCAGATCTCAAAAATGTAATCAAAAGGACACAGTAAATTAACGCGACTACAGGTGCCAATCAGATTACGCAATCATTAACCCCAGTAGTTAGTTGTTCCATTCGGAGCAATGTTATACGTATTCTCAGCAGTTTTTCTATTCCCGGGACTCCAGACTTTTTTTGTAAAGTCCTGGGAATTCCCGGGAATCCCGGATAGTAATTTTACATAGGTACGTATTATTATAATATGAAATAAAAAGTTATTAGACATAAGCAAAATCAAATTCGCCTCTAATCAAATCCCCTAAAAGTTCCCATTGACAAATAACTAATAAATAACAATAATAATAGTTAATTAATTAAATAACTAAATATTAATAAAATAAATAATTAATAATACTAAATAAATAAAAATAAATAAATAAATAAATAGATTAATAGATTAAGAATATGAGAATGATTTAGCCAAGCAAGTATTATTTCAAATATCCGTTGGAAGTTTTCAAAGTAAACATTTTAAATACATTCATCCTTCTAAACCACTTTGCTCTTGCCTAGAAAAAATACATGGTTGTACCCTACAACTTCTTATTATTTCTGGTTTATTGTGGTTATAAATACTTCAATATAAATGTTTAAATAAAAACATTCTGTTTAGGTCTGTAGGAAGACTTCTATTTAAAAATATTAGTACCTGTTTATAAATAAGATAGAAATTCTGAATTAAAACCTTTTTGAATATAATTGAATAGAAAGTACAGTTTACTTATTGAATGACTATACAGGTATGGTACCTAACAGAAGTTTCTTATTAAAACAAATCCCTTTCCCTGTATTGATTGTTTATAGACAAGCTGCGAATAATTTGTATGTCTTTAAGATGGTTGTTTACTAATTTCTTTCAAAAAAACTGGTGAAGGAAATCAAGTGTGTAGAGCGACGCTCTTGTTCAGAACTACATTTTTTATCTAATAATTTGCTCAAGAAACTGAAACAAATAAAACCTTAGCTCTATAGTGAGAATTTTAATTGAATATCTTATATACAAAAGTCCCGTGTCTCGAATTATTTTTCCCGGGATTCGAGACAACAAAAAATCGAGGAATTTCCAGGACTTGTGTTTATAAATATATAAGAAATAGATACCAAGATTAAAGAATGATAAATGTAAGAAACGATAACCTAGATCTAAGTGCTACACGCACACAGGCGAAAAACCATTTAAAACAGAAACTTATAATGTACAAATTATGTTTTATTTATAATAAAGGTTACCAAACGGTACTGATGTCATAAATAGTTGTTACAACTATCATATCATCACTATCATCACTAACATAAGTGACTCGCGATACAGGTGCGTGTTCTTTCAATCTGAACAGGAACGCCACCAACCAAGTTGAACGTAGCGTGATCCAAGAAGACAACCAACAACCAAGTAACTGCACGTACGCAAGAAGCTCAGCGTAGTGGTCTTTTTACAACCCAAATATACAACGAAGAGTGTATGAAGTTAAGGTAACATAAAAGGTCTGTAACAAACAAGATCAATTACTAGAATGCACCTAGCAAACATTGAATAAGTACCTTTGATGGAAGGCCACCTTGTGATAAAGTTATACCGCTTCCAAATACAGCTTAACGGTAATCAAATAACGAATCATGTCAAAAACAATTACAGTATAAGAGATTGACAGTAAAAAAAGTTTGAAAGTAAAAATAAATTTCTCTTGCTTGTTTACATTTGTTGCCTTGGATACTCAATCTTATCTAAGGGACTGGTGATCATCACAGTACCTATTAGGGCTATGTGGATATAAAGTATAAACACCTATAAATCAATAAATGACATCCAAAACCAGGTAATTTTTGTACATGGCTCAATGAATGAAACATTTCATTATGAATGAATATTTATTGCGACATGTGCAGCCGGTACAACTTTTAGTTATTAAAAATCCCAATTTCCAAAAAAAGTCTTAATGTCAGCTTTGAGGATTTTCAGAGAAAATGATTTAAATAAGATTTCGGTGCAGATAAAATCATTGGTAGAGACATGCATTTTAGTAAAGCATAAAACCACTGTGTCATCGGAGCGAAGCAATTTAAACTGCAATACTGCAATATAACAAAAGCGAGCGCTTGAAAATGATGGGTTTGAAAACATAAAGTAAAAAGGAGTCTATTTAAAATAAACAACTCGAGTTAAGGAAATTGTCAGTGGCGTGGAAAGTTTTATATAACAGCTTTCGTACTTGTAAACTATATGTCCTATAGCTTGTAGCGACGGCGCTTATGAAAGATGATCCAATCAAGGGTTTTTTCAAGCGAGGTCACCTAATATGCACGTCTCTAATCATTGGGTATTCCAAGGCTACTCACTTTAGAGTAGGATATACATCAGATAATAATTTTGAAAAACAATTATATTTAAAAGCCAAGACCTTTTACAATAATAAATGATTATTAATAAAATTATCACCTACCCTCCTGAACTGCAATGTAAATAATAAATTTTTAGTTAGGGTATAAATCAGTTATTTCTTAATTCTTTTTAAATCTAAATAATTACAAGTACTTAGAGGAAATGTGGACTAAAAAATTACTTTTATGCACAGATACGTTATAATTAGACTATTATTGCTAGACTCATCTAAACATAACCGTCTCTTTATGGCCCAAGGGCCTCTTTATGGTCAGACGGGAGTAGGTATTGCGCCCCTTGAGCGTGGGAAAATTTTGATGACCGTGGGAACCTAATTAGCATAATTAATTGCTCTAATTAAATTGATTGATATGCAAATGAGCCGCGATTGCTCTAATTAATATGCAAATGAGGCGCGAATTAAATTTATTGCTCTAATTAATATGCAAATGAGGCGCGAATTAAATTTTTGCTCTAATTAATATTCAAATGAGGCGCGAATTAAATTTATTGCTCTAATTAATATGCAAATGAGGCGCGAATTAAATTTATTGCTCTAATTAATATGCAAATGAGGCGTGAATTAAATTGATTGATCTAATTAATGTGCAGGCGCGAATTTATTGCTCTAATTAAATGATCGAATTATTTGATCTAATTGCAGGCAATAATTTATTGCTCTAATTAATATGTAGGGACGGCCATTTTGGAACTTTATCATTCGCAGTCTCCTCTCTCTCTCTCTCTCCGGTTAGAGGACGCATGAAAGAGCCCTCTCTCTCTCTCCTATTAGAGGACGCATTAAAGAGCTCTCTCTCTCTCCTATTAGAGGACGCATTAAAGAGCTCTCTCTCTCTCTCGCTCTCCTATTAGAGGACGCATTAAAGAACCCTCTCTCCTATTAGAGAATGCTTTCTCTCTCCAGCGCACACACACCTTGTACTCTTTCCACTACCTTTTCTAGAAGAACGTGAATTAAATTGATTGATCTAATTAATATGCAGACGCGAATTTATTGCTCTAATTAAATGATCGAATTATTTGATCTAATTGCAGGTAATAATTTATTGCTCTAATTAATATGTAGGGACGGCCATTTTGGAACTTTATCATTCGCAGTCTCCTCTCTCTCTCTCTCTCTCCGGTTAGAGGACGCATGAAAGAGCCCTCTCTCTCTCTCCTATTAGAGGACGCATTAAAGAGCTCTCTCTCTCTCCTATTAGAGGACGCATTAAAGAGCTCTCTCTCTCTCTCTCGCTCTCCTATTAGAGGACGCATTAAAGAACCCTCTCTCCTATTAGAGAATGCTTTCTCTCTCCAGCGCACACACACCTTGTACTCTTTCCACTACCTTTTCTAGAAGAACGTGAATTAAATTGATTGATCTAATTAATATGTAGACGCGAATTTATTGCTCTAATTAAATGATCGAATTATTTGATCTAATTGCAGGCAATAATTTATTGCTCTAATTAATATGTAGGGACGGCCATTTTGGAACTTTATCATTCGCAGTTTCCTCTCTCTCTCTCTCTCTCTCTCCGGTTAGAGGACGCATGAAAGAGCGCTCTCTCTCTCCTATTAGAGGACGCATTAAAGAGCTCTCTCTCTCTCTCTCTCTCTCTCTCTCTCTCTCTCTCTCTCCTATTAGAGGACGCATTAAAGAGCTCTCTCTCTCTCCTATTAGAGGACGCATTAAAGAACCCTCTCTCCTATTAGAGAATGCTTTCTCTCTCCAGCGCACACACACACACTGTACTCTTTCCACTACCTTTTCTAGAAGAACGTGAATTAAATTGATTGATCTAATTAATATGCAGACGCAAATTTATTGCTCTAATTAAATGATCGAATTAAATTATTTGATCTAATTTCAAGCATTAATTTATTGCTCTAATTAATATGCAGGGACGGCCATTTTTGAACTTTGTCATTCGCAGTCTCCTCTCTCTCTCTCTCTCTCTCGCTCTCTCCTTCTCACTCTCTCCTTATCATCTATTAGAGAGGACGCATTGAAGAACCTTCTCTCCCTCTCTCACTCTCACGCTCTCTCACTCTCTCTCCCTTCATCCTAATGCTAGTAAATGAAACAGTATTGGCTAGAGGTAACCGTTAGGTCTACTGTTCAGGGATTGGTTCGGACGATAATTATTCAAAAAAGCGTAAAAGCATACGATGTTTACTAAATTAAATGCGGGCTGATTACGAGAAGTCTCAGTACCGTCTACGATTATGTCCGAGAACATCCGACGAACTGTATAAATCTCATGACGTATTGAAATATGTACATCATTGCGCTATGAAGATCTCAGCTATAAATACTGTGTATTCTGTTCATGCGTGACAGTTATTTGTCATACGTCATCATGAACACAATAGACCTCTTCGGTAGAGCTATGATGAGTATGACAGATGAAGCAATGGCTGCAACAAAACGTGGACCGAGAGGTTATGGTTTCAAATTAACACCAGAGGGTAATTTCGATGTTGAGAATCGACGTATAACTAATGTAGGCGCTCCTATCAACGATAACGATCTTGTCACGAAGCGTTCTGTACTAATGTTATCAGATAGCGATGAAGGTGTAATTGCTGTTAAGAAAAGAAGACTTGTACATGTTAAAGAACCGCTTGACAACCACGATGTTTGTACGAAAAAGTATACCGACGAGCTGGTGGACGATGTTGAAAGAAAATTACTCTCTAATTGTTTGAGACGACGACGAGAGGCTAAAGGACAGGGGTCGTACTATGATGCTAAAGATGGAAGAATTTGTAATATAGGGGAGCCTCTAGAGGATAAAGATGTAATCTCTAGGCAGTATTTTAACCATCGGGCTATGCATACAAACGATCAAATGCAGTTTAATGCAGATGGTAAACGTATTGTTTCAGTAAGTTACCCTATAGATGGCACGGATGTCACTTCTAAAGCTTATGTAGATGCTCAATTCGACTCTGCTGTACAAACCTTCATTACAATGACTACCGACACTCAGAACACTATTAAAGATCTAAAGCAAAAGGTAACAAAGGTTGACATTGAAACTAGTAAACTTAACAGTTTGCTAACAACGTTGGAAAAAGAAACAAAGAGAAATCACCTAATAGCGAATGATGAGATGGAAACTAATCATTCGAGTGTGCTGACAAAGATAGAAGAAACGAATAATACCCTAGATAGTAATCATAAAAAATTATTAGATAAAGTACAAGTGCTCGAGGATACTCAAAAAGTTATGCGATCATCGTTTGATGCCCTAATAGCCGAATCTGCAACACGTACGAACTCTTACAACATAAAGAGAGTGTACAATACCGACTAATAACGGAATTTACTACTACTATCGGTTGACCTAATCATATTGACACCATTTTTTATTCTAGTTTTAAGTGTATTATATCAAATGCCTGGTTAGCGCAGATAGGAAACGTGGTGAGCCTTACGGGAATGCTGCGCAAATGCTTAGTTTGCTTATATCTAGGCTAATCAGTTATTTTTTTCTATCTTAGCCTAAATGTATCGTTGAAGAAATAAAAATGTATTTAAACAAAGTTTTTAGTTTTACTAATGTCAATAACTCTCCAGACATAGCGATTTGTAGCAACAGCAGCAGCAGCAACACATCGATATGGTAAAGAAAGTAAGTTTCGCCGACGCAAGCATGAATAATATACATCATATGATAGTATGGGAGTATGCATACAGACAGGCAAGAAAGGGAGACTGGCAAACATTAGCTCTGGACAGATACCGTTTTCAAACAAGAATACATAATGTTGAAAAGCATCTGTGTGAAATTCTACAAGCTGATCATAGAGACTTTATCTATACGCAGAGATTTCAGAACACAGATTAGTCCGGCTGCAGTGGTGACCGAGTATAAATACAGGTACAAGCAGTCTCTTCTCTCAGTACCAGATGTTAGTTCACGAAGGTAACGGCTTTGTTAACAAGCTCATAGACAAGCTGCCTATTGAACTACATCTTCCTTCCTATCAGTACTGTGGACCTGGTACTAAATTATCTAAAAGATTACAACGTGGCGATAAAGGTATAAATCCTTTGGACCAGGCGTGTATGCAGCATGACATCTCGTACGCTCAAAGCTCCGATTTGAACAGTAGACACCAGGCAGATCGTGTATTAGAAGAAGCCGCTTGGAAGCGTGTTAAGGCTAAAGACTCTAAATTAGGGGAAAAAGCATCAGCTCTGTTTGTAACCGGTATAATGAAGGCTAAAAGAAAGTTGGGAATGGGCGTAAAGACAAACAAACTGTCGGCGAAAAAGGGTATCGCTAAAAAGATGATGAAGAAAACTGTCACTTTCAAAGGTGGCGTTTTAAAGAAGCTTGTTGGTGTAGTGAACCGTGCAAGCAAGAGACTCACGGGTAAAGATTTAATACATCATGCCCTGAGCGCTGCCAGAAGAATCATTCAAAACGTAGGCGGTCGAAAAAACGTTAAAGTACCCCGAATAATTCCTGTGCCTACAGCTACAGGGGGTATTTTACCACTCATACCAATTTTTGCTGGCCTCTCGGCTCTCGGTGCAATTATAGGAGGCGCCTCAGGGGTAGCAAAAGCTGTTAACACTGCTAATAGTAATAAGAGACAGCTAGAAGAAACTACACGGCATAATAAAAGTATGGAAGCTATCGCTTTAGGCGGTAAGAACGGGAACGCCCTTTACCTGAAGCCGTATAGAGCTGGCGGAGCTGCATTGTACTTAAAACCATATGTCAGGCGGTCAAAAAACTGAATAACTTGCCTCGGAGACCACTTACAGACCTAGATATAATAAAACATGCTAAAGACATTCCCTATTTTAGAGGTGTCTATATGAGAACAAGTCTACCTGCAACGAAACCTTTGCAATTCGAAAGAGCTATTGTTAATCTTGACGACGCTGGAGGACCGGGTACTCATTGGGTTGCCTATAGAAAGGATCGAAACGTGGTTTTGTATTATGACCCCTTCGGAGACCTGAGACCACCATCTGAACTTGTGAAATATTTAGGGCCTCGCTGCGCCGTATACTACAACGTAGCCCAAGAACAAAAGTTCAATACATACAACTGCGGACATCTGTGTCTACGATTTTTGTATAAAAGAGAGGTGAAAGTGTAAATCGGTTAAGTATGGCTAGGACCATCACGGTGTACGGTACAGGAAACAGGCTTTCTACGGATCGTATTTATCCACCTATAACATTAGATCACGTGCGTTACGAATACTCACTAGGTTTAGTCGGCTTATATACAAGTTACACGATACGGAATGTATACCCAGGCAAAAATAAATTTTATTACGGAGAAAAGGCGATAACTATTGAACCGGGTAGCTACGAGTTGTCTGAAATCGTTAACTATATAAACAATCAAATTAGTGGCGACCCCGAAGAGGGAGATCTACTACTACAAATCAAAGCTAACACTAATACGGGAAAGTGTGAGATTGAATCAGCTACCGAGTTGATTGATTTTACCAAACCCGATAACATAGGATCACTACTAGGATTTAAGAAGCGCGTGCTAGAACCCGGTAGTAGACACGTATCAGATCGAGTTGTCGATATACTTTCAACTCCAAACATCTTTGTAGACACGAATATTACAGGCGGCTCATATAGAAACAATCAAGCAGGTCATACAATCTTCGAATTTGGTGTTTGCGTACCACCCGGTTATCTGATTGAAAAGGAGCCATCGCATGTGATTTACTTTCCCATCACTGTCACCGAGATCGACAACATTACCATTAGACTGGTAGACGCGAGAGGAGAGTTGATAAATTTGTCTGAAGACACTTTCACGAGCATCAGGCTAGAACTTAAACGTGAAAAATGGGAATAAACTTTAGCTATAAAAACATCAGCATATGTCCATCAAAGGTCATTCACCGTCGAACGTCGGCACGTGCAGACCTTCGATTAAAACTAACTAAAGCTCGTCGCCTTTTTCTTGAATCTTTAGGCTTTAAAGTACGATAACAGCAGCAGCAGCAACATGTCAAAACGAAGTAAAATGCATATTAACACCGACACCTTTACCATTGATAAATTAAACATATTTGGGAAGCCTCGCGTCGATACAGATATAATAAAAGAGGATTTTTATACCTATCTGCCGTTTACGCTAAATGCCAATCATTCCGACACCATTAGAATCAGCATACAAAATTCCGATAACGTTTTAGCTTTGTATGACAGCTATGTACTTGTTAAAGGTAGCATAACGCGTGCAGAAAACAAGCAATTCCTTCTGGTAAACAATTTTGCCCACTTTCTGTTTGATGAAATTCAACTAATATTAGGCACAAACCAGCTCATAGATGTCTGTAAACAGCCCGGCATTACAAGCACTATAAAAGGTCTCGTTTCACATGGCGCCGAGGATAGAGCTTTAACCTGCAATGCATGGAACTTAGGGATTACTAACGATAATGATTTGTTACATAACCAGGGGAATAACGTCTTTCATTTCACGTGTAGAATACCATTAAAAGATATCTTTGGATTTGCAGACGATTATAAAAAAGTAATACCTCATATGAGTTGTCAGCTAGTTTTAATTCGCGCCAAGAACGATTTTAATTGCTATAAAAGCGACGCAGGTGATGCAGGTACCGATGTAGATATCAAGATTGATAAGCTCTCGTGGGAAGTTCCGCATATACTGTTATCAGATGAAAGCAAAGTGAACCTGGTGGAGAGTTTAAGAGATAATTCTTCTATCATCGCTCCGTTTAGACGTTGGGAATTACACGAGTTACCCTCGTTGGGAACTACTAAAAATCAGGTTTGGCGCGTAAAGAACTCCAATGATCTAGAGAAACCGCGCTGGGTCTTTGTAGTTTTACAAGACGAGCGTCAGCTGGGTATAAGAACGGGTAACCCGACTGCATTTACTCATTCGAACTTGGTCGACGTTAAGTTGTATTTAAATTCGCAAGTGTTCCCGCATCAGCGTTTAAATCTCGATTTCGACCGTAAGGACTACATTCCTGCGTATCTGAATTATATTCGTTTTCGTGAGAACTACTATGACGGTATAGGTAGAGGTGCGGCTGAGAGCTGTTTACTCAGCTACAAATCGTTTGAAACGTATCCCGTTTTTGTTATTGACTGTTCAAGACAGGTGGAGAGTTTTAAGGATTCCACTGTCGATATTAGACTAGAGCTCGAGTCTTCTGCCGCATTTACGAATACAACTAAGGCGTATTGTTTGATCCTTCACGACGCATTAATCGAGTATAATCCGTTTAACGAGACCGTGACTAGACACGTACGCATACCGTAATGATGAAGGTTGTTAAACAAAATAAGTCACTAAACATATGTAACCTAGACGACTGCGAAGATACATCTTTACAACGACGATCAGGCGAGGATGTTAGGAAACATGGCGAACTGTTACCTGTATCATGTAGAGCAATATTGAGCGGTCCATCTTCCTGCGGTAAAACTAATGCTATGTTAGGTTTACTTATTAGCGAAAACGGATTAAAATTTGAAAATATCTACCTATACGCCAAGTCTTTATTTCAGCCTAAATATGAATTCTTAAGACGTGTTATGAAACCACTTACGGGTATGGGATATCATGAATTTAGCGAAAACGATGACGTAATCAGCCCCGGTGATGTTAAACCTAATTCTGTGTTCATTTTTGATGATATAATTTGCAGCAAACAGGATAAGATTAGAGAATACTTTAGCATGGGTAGGCATAAGGGTGTCGACTGTTTTTATCTAGGTCAAACGTACGCCAAGATTCCGAAACATCTGATTAGGGACAATGCAAACCTAATTATTCTCTTTAGACAAGACGAGTTGAACTTAAAACACGTGTTTAGCGATCATGTTGTAGGAGACGGTATTAGCTATGATCAGTTCAAAAACATTTGCTCTCTGTGTTGGAAGGAGCCACATGATTTCCTGGTAATTAATAAAGACAGCTCTCTAGACCGTGGCAGATATCGGAAGGGTTTTGATTCATATATAAGTTTATAATTAGAGTCGAATCGTTTAGTAGTCTCTGCATAGCCGACATGTCCAACACGTATGATCTGAGTTTAAAGCGTAAAATAATACATGCTCGTAATGCTATACGTAAGAAGTTTGCATACTTTCGTCGTGATAGAGCAGAAGCAGAACGTATGTATCGCGTCACGCACAATCCAGTTATATCACCACTGGAAACCATTGCTAAATCAGTTAACACCTCTAACGTACCCCTATTGAAAGTTAAAACACAACCATCTGCTGCTACTACTACTACTACTGCTAGTTACATTCCCCAGTTGAAAGTTAAAAAACAACCTGCTACATCATCATCATCGGAAGCAGACGAAGAAGAAGAAGAAGAAGAAGAAGAATCTAATAAAACTCTTGATCTCCCTACTCATTACGGTATGCTGATAGCTAACGCTGTCGGAAACAAAAATATAGATAGAACTAGATTCGGTATTAGATATAAAATTGATCGAGACGCGTGGACATTTGCATCTTCCCCTGTGACTATGCGTGATACAAACATCATAATTAAAAACAACGTTTTCAAAGCTACACCCGGTCTGTTTGACTTACTCACGTTTAGTGAATTAGAGTCTATACCAACGCAAGCTGATATCAATAATTATATGCAGATAATAGCCCTTACTAATGCGCATAAGAAATCATATAGACCACAGGGTAAACTAACAGCTGTTAAACATTGGAAGTATGATTATATAATTAAACCGAACTTACCCAGAATCAAAGGCTTAGGCATTAGACTATCATCATCATCGTCGTCAAATTTTAAAAAATTAAGCGATTGCAAAGTCGAATACGTCTACTGGAATAAGGCTAACGAGCTAGTCGACCGGCTTCGTTTATTATATGCTGTAAAGAGTGCCGGCAACACTAGTCCACAGAATGAAAACGAAATAATATCAATTATAAGCGAACTTAAGGAGGAAGGCATCATAGAATAGAATATTTCGGGGGTATATAATGATATATTGCTTTAACATTGTTCAGTATTCATCAAACACGGCTGTTGCCAATATAATTATTTGAGACGTTGCTCTCTCGGTGTCGTTGAGATTAATTGTATGATAATGACTAGTGCTAAACAAACCGTTGTTGATGAAATACACAGGGCTGCTAGAAAAAACTTTCAAAGACGTCGCACTATAATAAAAGATTTCCAGGACTTGTTCCAGGCTGACTTAGCCGAGTTTATGCCCTATGCTAAAGTAAATAAGGGGTATCGTTACATACTGCTGATGATAAACTGTTATTCGAAATATCTGTATGCACGACCGTTGAAAACTAAATCCGGAGAAGAGGTGACAAAGCAGGTCCGCAGCATCTTTAAGAGTTCAGTCATACCCAAGAATCTTCAGACGGATCTCGGGAAAGAGTTTTACAATAAACATTTTAAACGATTAATGAAAGAGCACACTATAAATCATTACTCTACATATTCCGTAATTAAGGCTTCGATAGTTGAACGCGTTATCCGTACAATTAAGCAAAAGTTGTATAAAGAGTTTAGCTACCGAGGATCATTTAAATGGATAGATATATTACAGAGGGTAGTTGACAGCTATAACAACACCAGACATAGAACGATAGGTCGAGCTCCTGCTACTGTTACACCTACCACCAAACTAACCGTTTATGACACTAATGTAAAAGCAGATGTCGCTGCAGGAAGTAAACGTAAACTAGACTTGAATGACCTCGTACGTATTAGTAAGTTCAAGGGGGTCTTTTCTAAGGGATACACGCCCAGCTGGTCAACTGAATTATTCAAAATAGTTAAAGTTCAATTTACAAAACCTGTCACATATCTGCTGGAAGATCTTCATGGGGTTGCTGTTCGAGGAGCTTTCTACGAGTTCGAGCTGCAGAAAACCAATCAGCCAGACGTTTACTTAGTTGAAAAAGTACTTAAACGCCGCAGCAATGGTGACATGTACGTCAAATGGCTCGGCTTGAATGAAAAGTCCTGGATAAAGGCGGAAGATGTTGTTAAATGACAGTTCTTACCTATATAAAGTTTATATTACTAGATTAAATAAAGTATGTTGTTGTTGAGGTTTAAGTTTAATATATAGTTAATATTCTATTAAGTAAATGTTAAGTGTTAGAATATATATATATATATTTATAAGCCGATCTAAGTTATTTTGTTAGAAAATTAATTTGTAACATTCTGATATAACATATCTAGTTTATATTGAGTAATAAAGTAATATACTATATAAAACTATAATCACCTAGTTTAAGCTGATTTACAATAGAATATTAGTAATATTGTGTAACTATACGAAAAATAATAAAAACAGTAAAACATTTATCAATTTTTTTTATTTTCACGTATGAAATAACAAAGCCGTCCGAACCAATCCCAGAACAGTAGACCTAACGGTTACCTCTATCCAATACTGTTTCATTTACTAGCATTAGGATGAAGGGAGAGAGAGTGAGAGAGCGTGAGAGTGAGAGAGGGAGAGAAGGTTCTTTAATGCGTCCTCTCTAATAGATGATAAGGAGAGAGTGAGAAGGAGAGAGCGAGAGAGAGAGAGAGAGAGAGAGGGGTAAATAAATGTTCCATTGTTTCGTATGCAAAAATACACCAACCACTTTATTCATGATTATGTTGTAAATGGTGAAATATTCACCCAGGATTTTGTTTTTATACGTTCTAAAAAACAATCGTAGCGCCCTCTGGTTGTCATTAAAACATCGTTTACGTATTACATGATATTGCGCAATATTACGAAATAGATAAGAATGCGTCTGTTCAAGGCTTTGTTAATTAAGTATTTTTACTAGGTTATAAATCAGTCGGATGTCATAAACAAGCGAGCCCTCTTATGCTTGTTTCATCTTGTTTGTCAGCATGGCATCGTCTGTCGTATCGGTAATGATTACACTCAGATCTGAGTAAAAGATAAGCTTTCTTTCTCTGAACAGGGTTATAACTCGTTCTGTTGTCATAATGATTTAAAATTTTAAAAGAATTTACCTGCATTTTTAGCATTCGATACAACCCCTGTTTAAAGGTGTGTGTGTGTGTTTATCATTTTAAAAACATTATTGAAGGATTAGGCTTCGCTTTAAAACAAATATCGATAGATAAATCCATTCTCTATAATATTTCTTTAGTTCGACATCGTGTTCAAATAACTAAAATACGATGGAATTTGCTCTAATTAAATAAAAACCTTCAAACGTTTATGCCCTATTATGAGGTTGCTTTTTAAGGATTTTGTTTTTATACGTTCTAAAAAACAATCGTAGCGTCCTCTGGTTGTCATTAAAACATCGTTTACGTAATGCATGATATTGCGTAATATTATGAAATAGATATGAATGCGCCTGGTTCAAGACTTTGTTAATTAAGTATTTTTACTAGGTCATAAATCAGTCGGATGTCATAAACAAGCGAGCTCAGGTAGATTAAATAATAACAAGAATGGTAAATATGATAGAACTCGTACAAGCAATATTATATATTATAGCTGTCGAAACAATATTGTCAGGTTATATTTTAATAAAACTGTGAAACTTTTAATAATCTTTATTTATTTCAATATTATATATAATTACGCAGTAGTGTGTAACCTTTTTTACATTTCTTTTAGAGAAACGTAATTTAGTCATAAGTAATTTGTACATATAACGTTTTTTAAATTTTAATACCTTACTTTTTAAATTCTTTATTAAATACTTGTTAGTTTTCCTATTCTGTACTTTTAATGCTCTAACACTGTCAACCCTTTGTTTAGAAGTATGATAAATCGAAAAAACCATTTCTTTAAATAGGTATATTTTAATAAAAAAAATGTCTAAATTTACAGATAATTGAAAAATAGGTGAAAAATACCTTCTAAATAAAGATGCTCTGAGGGTAATAAATATAAAAGCTAACGACACCCTTTTTCCGAGGGGTGTAATAAATTAAGATTTTATCTAAAAACAGCTGTCTGATTGACGGCGCTACCCTTTTTTAATGATATCCCTTTGCTCTGAGGGTAATAAATTAGCTTTTTTATCTAAAACAGCTGCTCAATTGACAGCACAGGTGTCGACCTTTTTTGGTCTCAAGTAATTAATTGACAGTGCAGGTTTTTTTTTAACAATACCCTTTTTGTTCTGGTAATAAATTAAGATTTTATCTAAAATCATGTTCATTCGCGCAGGTTCGAAGTTTATAAAAGCTCAGTCAAACCCCCTTCCGTTTTAGTTGGTTCTTGATATCGGTTACGGTGATAGTAATATTGTTATTGTTTGCTTGAACTAGGTATGTTAAAATAATCATTTATTATTCTTGTGAGTGTTAAGTTTTTGTCTATTCTTTTACATAGAAAAAAATGGATTTGCTAATACAACAATTGAACAAATCTCCCGTTAGCCAGAAGCCAATCAAGAAGTTATGTGATTACAAAATAAAAGAAATTGCAGAGATACTACAATTCAAAAGAGTCGTTTGCCGTGATAAGCGTCAAAGTGTGATTATTGTTGCTGAAAGGTACGAGTAAACATCAAGTTTATACAATAAACCCCTTTTTAATGTTCTATTGTTATTGTTGTTACAGCCCCTGGAACCGCAAATAGAAAACAGAGGTCAGTCCTGAAGCCCTCAAGCACCAGCATTCTATCAACATTTTTATTATAAATTAAATGTAGCCTTAACAGTATATATTAATAAAAATAATTTTTAATTCCTATGTGGCTTTATTATTATTTCTTCTAGAAAAGGTAGTAGAAAGAGTACAGGGTGTGTGTGTGCGCTGGAGAGAGAAAGCATTCTCTAATAAGAGAGAGGGCTCTTTAATGCGTCTTCTAATAGGAGAGAGAGAGAGAGAGCTCTTTAATGCGTCCTCTAATAGGAGAGAGAGAGAGGGCTCTTTCATGCGTCCTCTAACCGGAGAGAGAGAGAGAGAGGAGACTGCGAATGATAAAGTTCCAAAATGGCCGTCCCTGCATATTAATTAGAGCAATAAATTAATGCCTGCAATTAGATCAAATAATTCGATCATTTAATTAGAGCAATAAATTCGCGCCTGCACATTAATTAGATCAATCAATTTAATTCACGCCTCATTTGCATATTAATTAGAGCAATAAATTTAATTCGCGCCTCATTTGCATATTAATTAGAGCAATAAATTTAATTCGCGCCTCATTTGAATATTAATTAGAGCAAAAATTTAATTCGCGCCTCATTTGCATATTAATTAGAGCAATAAATTTAATTCGCGCCTCATTTGCATATTAATTAGAGCAATCGCGGCTCATTTGCATATCAATCAATTTAATTAGAGCAATTAATTATGCTAATTAGGTTCCCACGGTCATCAAAATTTTCCCACGCTCAAGGGGCGCAATACCTACTGACGGGCAATAAAGAAACGCCAATTAAATATCGGAGCTGTTTTTGTAGAACTTGATTGGTTCTTAATACAATTTGTAAACTTATGACCAATGAAAATAAGCTGAAATTAAATATTTTGGAATAGTAACTATAGTAACGTACTTCGTATAAGAATATAAGTGTACGCACAGCGGCTCGATAATATCTACGTACTCATTTAATTATATTTTTTACACAATAATAGATTTGAGATAAAAACTTAATCTGTGCATAAAATAGTGTATGTATAGCGCGCATAACTTGCTTTTATGGACCTACAGCCTTTTCCTAGCACTCGGCTGACGCATCGGGCTAGAAATAACGCTTCTGGCCATGAAAGCTTTTTTATGCCCTTAATACATAAATAACTATAATTGTACAAGTTACTCTAAGATAACTACTTAGTTACTTTTAGTTTTCTGTAACTTCTGTATTCAGTTAGTTTCTGCAAAGTTAGGAAATAACTTACTTATTTTATTTTTCTTAGTAGCTTATCCAACACTGCTTATACTTGATAAAAATAATTACTAAAGCTAAATTAAAGTTTTTTTAGCCATAATTAATAAGTGTTTCTCATTTTTAACAACTCATGTTGTGTTTCACAACTCATTTTTAAGATTATTATTTACATAGTCAGATCTTTATGTAATATTAAAACATACGTCTAAAACACAACATGCACGATAAATTGCACGTTGATTATGACTTCATGATCATTATTCTTGTTATTGTTGCTATCTAACAAGATATTTGCTAAATTAATTCGGTTAACAATATGTTATTTATCATTTATCAACCAGATTCTTAAACATAATTAACATGTAATTCCAAATAAGGTATAATCTTAAAGGTTTTAACCCATGACAATACATGCAATGTATTAATTAGAGCATTAAGTATATGCAAATTAATAAATATAAAGAACAACTTTAATTTTTTGCTTCCTAGTTTCTTAAGTAAGTTGCATGTAATCGCTCAATGATTATAGCGTTAATTTTCTTGTGTGTTGGGTAACACAGATATAATCAAAATGAAGTGTAGGTATGGTTACATAATTTTCGTAATTTCATTATCTCTAATTAATTACGTAAATAATTATTTAGGCTACCGCTAATTATTGGATTTGTGTTATTAGCACTAGAAACACACGCAGGTGAGTAGATATGAGTCCAGGTCATCACCGAGAAAAGAAACACCGAGAAACCAAAACCGAGAAACCACAACTGAGAAAACATAACCGAGAAGCCACAACCGAGAAAACCAAAGCCGAGAATGGAAACCACCGAGAACAACAAATGCCGAGAATGCATCCATGCATATGAAGTAATAATTATTTAATTAATTAATATCAGAATATTAACACTCACTCGGCATAGCGTGTCCTGTTAGAGTTAGTCTCTCTCTTTCTCAGTCATCACGATAACTATTGGAGTCTGTCCCTGTTAGATCTACCAAACTTACTAACTTTTAATTATTACTTCATGCATTTTCGGTATTTCTCGATAGTTTCCATTCTCGGCTTTGGTTTTCTCGATTATGGTTTCTCGGTTATGGTATCTCGGTTGTGGTTTATCGGTTATGTTTTCACGGTTATGTTTTCTCGGTTGTGCTTTCTCGGTTTTGGTTTCTCGGTAGTTGTCTTTCTCGGTGTTGTCTTTCTCGGCGATGACCGGATACGAGTAGATATATTTGAAACAGTACATAAACGTACGTGTTTTATTATTATTTTCAGAATCAACAGAGTGCAGAACTCGATCATGTGTACAAACAGCAGCTGAACTTCACAGGTATATAGACAATGAAATAGATCCATGTGACGATTTCTACGCATTTACATGCGGAACATTTTTAATGAATGCCCATGGCGATGGACAGCACGGGTTGGAGTCGCAACTATTGAAACAATACGAACATGCGAAAATTGAGTTGTATACCGAAGAAATCACAGAGAACGATCACAAACTTGTGAGATTTTCTAAGAAATTATATCAAAGTTGTTTAAATGAAATTCAAATAGCGGAAGATGCTGTGAAGACACTTAAAGAAGTTTTTGAACAAGTCGGAGGGTGGCCTGTTTTAGAAGGTTCTAACTGGAAAGAAGACAACTTCAATTGGCTAGATGCTTCTTACAAGCTAGGAAAGCTTGGTTACAATTCTGGAGTCTTTGTTAACTTGAATGTAATTTACATCTCCGAAGCACATATGCTCGAAGTAAACTTAGTTTTATTTAATAAAACGTACCTTCAATAAATATTGCTTGTTTTTAGCTTGCATATGGAGATCATGTGATTCATGATGAAGACAAGCTTGAAACAATGGTTGATATAGCTATGATATTCGATATAGAAAATAAAGATGACGTCGTTAAGGAGTTGAAAGATGCATACAATTTGTCGCAAACAATTTATCAGGTGATAAGGCATTTGTTAAGAGTATTTTACAACCATTCGAAACAGGCCTTTAAAGTAAAATTTGAATTAATTGGTTTAATAAACATAAAAAAACCTCTGTATATAACATTTTTAGATCTGGTGGGACAAGTCAACTCTATATATTCTAACATTTTCAGATGAGGTGGGATAAGACATTTGACTCCCAGGTGTTAACTTTGAAAGAAATTAAAAGAAAAGTACCTGATGTTGATTGGGTGGAATTCATTAATCATATTGCGCGCCCAGTTGTTCAAGTAACAGAAGATGATAAAGTATCTTTTATGATGGATTATTTACAACCGTTAACGAAACTTCTCGCTAAAACTCCAAGAAGGTATATCCTAGTTTCTATTATTATGTTTATTTCAACTTCCTAAAATTTAATACTAACAATTTTAGAACTTTGGCGAATCTTATGATATGGGAAGTGTTGAGAGAAGTTGTTCCATATTTTGTAGATGGCTCTGTTAGTCCTGACCTAGGTCGTAGTAGCTGTAACAGTCGTGCTGAATTCTGCCTTTATGCGCTAGAGGAAAAGTAAGTACTACTTATTATTACTACACTTCGAAAATTTATACTAGCTTATAAAATTTTATAGATTTTATCCTGATCCAATAGAAGTAATTTACAATAGAAGATATCTTTCATCACATAAAAGGAAAAAAATTGAAGAAATGGCTATCAGCATAAAGACAATTGCATCTGAAATGATTTTTGATGCTGACTGGTTGCCTGAAGATGGAAAGAAACAAATGTTGGATAACTTTAAATCCTTAAAGATTCAAATTGGTTTACCAGGAGATATCTTTGATGATACGATATTTGAGTATGCTGACATCGATTTGGTATAATCTAAACAATACTGTTTTAAATCTTAAAATCTACTAAAACTTATAAAAAATTACAGATAGATGTTGAAAATGGAACATTCTTTGATTATTTGGCAAGAGCTAAACGAAATTCGAAAGTATTTGAATATCAATTAGTTAAAGAATCTGATAATGATATTCATACATTGCATTACTGGTTATCAAAAATCGAAGGATATCAGTATACCAATTTAATTTGTACGTTCGCGACTTCTGTTCTTTTCAGGAACTAATTCTATTTTAAACGTTTTGTAGATGTACCTGCTTATAGGACTACTGATATGATTTATGATGAGAGTAGGCCTCAGTATATTAATTTTGGAATCATGGGAATGCAACTTGGATCCTATACGATCGATTTGCTTTGTGTTTCTTGTTTGGATGTGTATTCTGAGAAATCTAAGGAATTTATGGACTTAAAACGTAAATGTGTGCAAGATAGCTGGCATGGTCATATTGATGAATCGAGTGTAAGCGTAATAATAGCAAATAATTATAAGCTTAAATTTAAAAAAAATTTTATTTTTTGCTTACAGAGAGACAAAGTGTTAGCTATAAATGTTGCACAACAGTTAGCTTATGGCGCTTATCAAAAATGGGTAAATGCTCATGGGACAGAACAAAAACTGATCACTGTAGATTACACACCAAATCAATTGTTCTGGATAGCTGCATCAGTCATGAAGTGCCGCCCTGTACCAGTCGACAGCTACTGGGCATTGAAATCTCAAATGGACAACTACAATATAACCAATTCTGAAGTAAACCATCCTACTAGTTGGAATCACAAATTTATGGAAGATTTTAAATGTTCTGAAAAATCAAAAATGCACGCAGAAGAGAATAATTGTAAACTATTCTGAATTTTACTTTCCAAGAAATTGCTGGGGACTTACAATAATTGTTTATTGAAATTTATGTTTCATCTTTTAATTCTAATCTTACAGCAATATACTTACAGCTGTACTTATAGAGAAATTTACACGCGTGTAACATATTAATAAACATTGTGTTACACGCGTGTAATTTCTCTATAACTACGGCAGTTAGTGTAATAATTTTCCATCATAATTTTAATAAAAAATTATTGCCTCAGCGGTTGAAGTTAAAATCATGAATTCTTATTGATACCCAATAAAGAAACATTAAGTATTGACTGTTTGCGTTTATCATTAATATTTTAGTAGTTTAACAAAGTTTAGTAGTTTAACAAGTGTAAAAAGGCGTATATTTATTTCAACAATAAAAAAGAAAATTTAAAAAAAGAAAATTAAACCTTAACAGTAGACTAGAGAGCGGTAAAGATGAAGTTCCGAGACCTGCTAGACCCGAAGAAACCGAGACTCAAGAAAACAAGAAAGAAAGAATCATTATCCTTGAAGGTAGCAAAAAAGGTAATTTAATTAGGAGCGACTTACCTCAACGTTTTAGCTGCAGCTGAGCATGCAACCCTGAAGGAAGTTCCAGAATCCATAAGCAGTAGCAATATTCGTGCGTGGTAATCTTCCCAGACAGCAGGCAGAAAAAGGGGGAACATAAGTGAATCAAGATACCAGGTTTATGACAAATAAAAAATGTGTTAATAAAGGCATTGCTAGCGTAATAGATTTGTTTGTAAAACTGCAAGTGATAAGCCATATAAACTAAAAGTAATAAAAGTTAATTCTAATTTTCAAATACAAGAAAATAAATCAAAATTTACTTGATCGAGTCGTCACAATTTTGTTATCTACATTTTTGGCTTATGTTATGAACCAAATGTCAAGATTGACGTCTCAAGATGATTAGAGATTTCCCATTTAATCAAACCATCATAAAAGCAAAGAGAGGTAAGCATGCCATAAGATAATATCGTGAACTTTCATAAAGAAAACTCCAATTGAAGATTCATTATTCAATGTTTGTCTCATAAAAGAGGGAAAAATTATTAAGACGACCTCGATAAATGTTGTACAATATTATTCTATGTACCTTAGGTGCAGATTAATAAACAAAAGAAAATTTCCAATTAATAACACAGTTCCACAAAAAAAGTCCTGTAGTTGAAAGGTGAGGTACCATACCGTATGTTTTTTGGTGTTCTGAAAACGAATCAGGGGTCAAAATTGACCCATCACCCAAGGATTTTTTAGGTGTATTCTTATAAATTTTGGTGTTTTTGAGGTTATGTCAAATTCCTTGGGTGATGGGTCAATTCTGACCTCAGATTCGTTTTCAGCACAAGTAGGTATACCCGCCATTGAGCTGACCCCCACTCCTTTTATGCAAATGACCCGCGATCTAATTAATATTCAAATAAGGCGTGGTCTAATTAAATGCGCGAATTAAATTAATTGATCTAATTAAATTAAAATAAATTAATTCACGGTATCATTTGCATATCTCATCTCTCATTTACATATATCATTTCTCATATGCATGCGCGAATTAAATTAATTGATCTAATTAAATTAATTGATCTAATTAAATTAAATTAAATTAATTCACGGTATCATTTGCATATCTCATCTCTCATTTGTACATCTCACCTCTCTCATTTCTCATATGCATGCTCAAATTAAATTAATTCACGGTATCGTTTGCATATCTCATCTCTCATTTACATTTATCATTTCTCATATGGATGCTCGAACTAAATTAATTCACGGTGTCATTAGCATATCTCATCTCTCATTTACATTTATCATTTCTCATATGGATGCTCGAATTAAATTAATTCACGGTATCATTAGCATATCTCATCACTCATTTACATTTATCATTTTTCATATGGATGCTCGAATTAAATTAATTCACGGTATCATTAGCATATCTCATCTCACATTTACATTTATCATTTCTCATATACATGCTCGAATTAAATTAATTCACGGTATCATTAGCATATCTCATCTCTCATTTACATTTATCATTTCTCATATGGATGCTCGAATTAAATTAATTCACGGTATCATTAGCATATCTCATCTCTCATTTACATTTATCATTTCTCGTATGCACTCTCGAATTAAATTAATTCACGGTATCATTTACATATCTCATCTCTCTCATAAATTTATTTTAAAATAAATCTTATGTTGTCATTCCTATTTGATATTTAAATATAGATCTATACGTCATATGATTAACATACGTTTAATATAATTAACACGTAGGAACATCTAGGATAATATAACGAGAAAAATTTACTTTCAAGTATACAATGTAATCACCTGTCGGATTATATCTATTGCATAAAAATTTATTTAAACAAAACTTTTAAGAATATAGAATACTGTAGAGCATTATTTTTAAAATTCAAAAAACATTCTCTGTAGCTAAAACTGTTTAAGAAGTTACTTTCAAACTAAATGTTTTTGCATGAAAATACGTACAAACTAATTAGTCAAGTTGTTTTCGACATTCCTTAAAACTGCTTTCAACCATAAATAAACAAAGCGCTCTTACTGAACATTTCAAAGGAATTTACTAAGTTAGTCATAAAGAAACTACAAGGAGTCACTTGTTTTGTCAATGTAGATAGATTTGATGTACGCTTCATTAACCTTTTAACCAAGAAACATGATTATACGCCTTATATAAAATTAGAGATAAAAAACTAAACCTATGATACATGGTGAAAATGCAAATATTCAACAATTCTAACCCCAATTTTTCTACTTTTCTAGACGTAATGTAATTTTGAACTGATTTTTAACCTTTTTCGTTATATCTACTACCCATGTAAACGATTTCTACATATGCCTTCTTACTGTGTATAATTTTGCCCCCATGTAGATATTCGTCGTATCTATACTAAATTCATATTTTAACGTTATTTTACAATATATCATCCATTTTCAATGGTTTCGAAATACGCAGATATGTAATAATATACTATATACTCTTGTAAGATATTCATCGTTGAATGTAGTAAACTCGTATGTTTAATATTAATTTGTAATTATTTTCAGCACCTTCGAAATATATATCTATAACATATGTCATATGTTTTGTAATACGTCTTTATAACTTTGAAACTCTACGTGATTTCCTCTTACAATATCTATAGTTATTAGAACCTTGAAGACTTAACCTGGAGAAATAAAACAGATAAATATTTTACTTTATATTGAAACTAGTTAACTTATATTCTAACATACAAATATACAACAACAAAATAGAAAAGTATACTTGAGGGTAACAAAGAAGTCCTGGACGCGGTTATCTATAACATATGTCATATGTTTTGTAATACGTCTTTATAACTTTGAAACTCTACATGATTTCCTCTTACAATATCTATAGTTATGACAACCTTGAAGACTTAACCTGGAGAAATAAAACAGATAAATATTTTACTTTTTATTGAAACTAGTTAACTTATATTCTAACATACATATTTGAAACTAGACAACTTATATTCTAACATACAAATATACAACAACAAAATAGAAAAGTATACTTGAGGGTAACAAAGAAGTCCTGGACGCGGCTATCTATAACATATGTCATATGTTTTGTAATACGTCTTTATAACTTTGAAACTCTACGTGATTTCCTCTTACAATATCTATAGTTATGAGAACCTTGAAGACTTAACCTGGAGAAATAAAACAGATAAATATTTACTTTTTATTGAAACTAGTTAACTTATATTCTAACATACATATTTGAAACTAGACAACTTATATTCTAACATACAAATATACAACAACAAAATAGAAAAGTATACTTGAGGGTAACAAAGAAGTCCTGGACGCGGCTATCTATAACATATGTCATATGTTTTGTAATACGTCTTTATAACTTTGAAACTCTACGTGATTTCCTCTTACAATATCTATAGTTATTAGAACCTTGAAGACTTAACCTGGAGAAATAAAACAGATAAATATTTTACTTTATATTGAAACTAGTTAACTTATATTCTAACATACAAATATACAACAACAAAACAGAAAAGTATACTTGAGGATAACAAAGAAGTCCTGGACGCGGTTATCTATAACATATGTCATATGTTTTGTAATACGTCTTTATAACTTTGAAACTCTACATGATTTCCTCTTACAATATCTATAGTTATGACAACCTTGAAGACTTAACCTGTAGAAATAAAACAGATAAATATTTTACTTTTTATTGAAACTAGTTAACTTATATTCTAACATACATATTTGAAACTAGACAACTTATATTCTAACATACAAATATACAACAACAAAATAGAAAAGTATACTTGAGGGTAACAAAGAAGTCCTGAACGCGGCTATCTATAACATATGTCAAATGTTTTGTAATACGTTTTTATAACTTTGAAACTCTACGTGATTTCCTCTTACAATATCTATAGTTATGAGAACCTTGAAGACTTAACCTGGAGAAATAAAACAGATAAATATTTTACTTTTTATTGAAACTAGTTAACTTATATTCTAACATACATATTTGAAACTAGACAACTTATATTCTAACATACAAATATACAACAAAATAGAAAAGTATACTTGAGGGTAACAGAGAAGTCCTGGACGCGGCTATCTATAACATATGTCATATGTTTTGTAATACGTTTTTATAACTTTGAAACTCTACGTGATTTCCTCTTACAATATCTATAGTTATGAAAACCTTGAAGACTTAACCTGGAGAAATAAAACAGATAAATATTTTACTTTTTATTGAAACTAGTTAACTTATATTCTAACATACAAATATACAACAACAAAATAGAAAAGTATACTTGAGGGTAACAAAGAAGTCCTGGACGCGGTTATCTATAACATATGTCATATGTTTTGTAATACGTCTTTATAACTTTGAAACTCTACATGATTTCCTCTTACAATATCTATAGTTATGAGAACCTTGAAGAATTAACCTGGAGAAATAAAACAGATAAATATTTTACTTTTTATTGAAACTAGTTAACTTATATTCTAACATACATATTTGAAACTAGACAACTTATATTCTAACATACAAATATACAACAACAAAATAGAAAAGTATACTTGAGGGTAACAAAGAAGTCCTGAACGCGGCTATCTATAACATATGTCATATGTTTTGTAATACGTTTTTATAACTTTGAAACTCTACGTGATTTCCTCTTACAATATCTATAGTTATGAGAACCTTGAAGAATTAACCTGGAGAAATAAAACAGATAAATATTTTACTTTTTATTGAAACTAGTTAACTTATATTCTAACATACATATTTGAAACTAGACAACTTATATTCTAACATACAAATATACAACAAAATAGAAAAGTATACTTGAGGGTAACAAAGAAGTCCTGGACGCGGCTATCTATAACATATGTCATATGTTTTGTAATACGTTTTTATAACTTTGAAACTCTACGTGATTTCCTCTTACAATATCTATAGTTATGAAAACCTTGAAGACTTAACCTGGAGAAATAAAACATAAATATTTTACTTTTTATTGAAACTAGTTAACTTATATTCTAACATACAAATATACAACAACAAAATAGAAAAGTATACTTGAGGGTAACAAAGAAGTCCTGAACGCGGCTATCTATAACATATGTCATATGTTTTGTAATACGTTTTTATAACTTTGAAACTCTACGTGATTTCCTCTTACAATATCTATAGTTATGAGAACCTTGAAGAATTAACCTGGAGAAATAAAACAGATAAATATTTTACTTTTTATTGAAACTAGTTAACTTATATTCTAACATACATATTTGAAACTAGACAACTTATATTCTAACATACAAATATACAACAAAATAGAAAAGTATACTTGAGGGTAACAAAGAAGTCCTGGACGCGGCTATCTATAACATATGTCATATGTTTTGTAATACGTTTTTATAACTTTGAAACTCTACGTGATTTCCTCTTACAATATCTATAGTTATGAAAACCTTGAAGACTTAACCTGGAGAAATAAAACAGATAAATATTTTACTTTTTATTGAAACTAGTTAACTTATATTCTAACATACAAATATACAACAACAAAATAGAAAAGTATACTTGAGGGTAACAAAGAAGTCCTGAACGCGGCTATCTATAACATATGTCATATGTTTTGTAACACGTTTTTATAACTTTGAAACTCTACGTGATTTCCTCTTACAATATCTATAGTTATGAGAACCTTGAAGAATTAACCTGGAGAAATAAAACAGATAAATATTTTACTTTTTATTGAAACTAGTTAACTTATATTCTAACATACATATTTGAAACTAGACAACTTATATTCTAACATACAAATATACAACAAAATAGAAAAGTATACTTGAGGGTAACAAAGAAGTCCTGGACGCGGCTATCTATAACATATGTCATATGTTTTGTAATACGTTTTTATAACTTTGAAACTCTACGTGATTTCCTCTTACAATATCTATAGTTATGAAAACCTTGAAGACTTAACCTGGAGAAATAAAACAGATAAATATTTTACTTTTTATTGAAACTAGTTAACTTATATTCTAACATACAAATATACAACAACAAAATAGAAAAGTATACTTGAGGGTAACAAAGAAGTCCTGGACGCGGTTATCTATAACATATGTCATATGTTTTGTAATACGTCTTTATAACTTTGAAACTCTACATGATTTCCTCTTACAATATCTATAGTTATGAGAACCTTGAAGAATTAACCTGGAGAAATAAAACAGATAAATATTTTACTTTTTATTGAAACTAGTTAACTTATATTCTAACATACATATTTGAAACTAGACAACTTATATTCTAACATACAAATATACAACAACAAAATAGAAAAGTATACTTGAGGGTAACAAAGAAGTCCTGAACGCGGCTATCTATAACATATGTCATATGTTTTGTAATACGTTTTTATAACTTTGAAACTCTACGTGATTTCCTCTTACAATATCTATAGTTATGAGAACCTTGAAGAATTAACCTGGAGAAATAAAACAGATAAATATTTTACTTTTTATTGAAACTAGTTAACTTATATTCTAACATACATATTTGAAACTAGACAACTTATATTCTAACATACAAATATACAACAAAATAGAAAAGTATACTTGAGGGTAACAAAGAAGTCCTGGACGCGGCTATCTATAACATATGTCATATGTTTTGTAATACGTTTTTATAACTTTGAAACTCTACGTGATTTCCTCTTACAATATCTATAGTTATGAAAACCTTGAAGACTTAACCTGGAGAAATAAAACAGATAAATATTTTACTTTTTATTGAAACTAGTTAACTTGTATTCTAACATACATATTTGAAACTAGACAACATATATTCTAACATACAAATATACAACAACAAAATAGAAAAGTATACTTGAGGGTAACAAAGAAGTCCTGGACGCGGCTATCTATAACATATGTCATATGTTTTGTAATACGTTTTTATAATCGTATGTAATAGATGTAATAGTTTAAACAATACCTTCTGACGCATCCAATCAGGCTTCATTTTGATTAACTTTTTTGGGGAGACTCAAATCTGTTATTCTGTATAAATTAGGTTTAATAATCTTCTCATATTTCCAACGTTTAACACCTATTAATTATTTATACCTATTATTTAACACCTATAAGAGGTAATATACAGAATATATACGCCTGTATTCGACCTCTAGAGGGTTCATAAGGCTAGACTAGACCAGACCAGACCAGACCAGACTAGACTAGACCAGATCAGACTAGACTAGACTAGACTATAGATGATAGACTTAAATTTATTACATCTGGATATAATGTATAATAAATATAATATAACAAATGTCTTTAAAACTTATTGTTTTTTATTACATCACAGGTTAGAGCATACGAATATAATTTAGGTTAGATTAGGTTAGAGCCTACGAATACATTTTTAGAACAGAACGTAGGAGCCGAGTAAGTACAAAACAACATACTTTCATACAAGAACGTTTATTGATACGAGTAGTTTCGACGCTACTTAAAACATAATACATAACTAATATATATATATATATATATATATATATATATATATATATATATATATATATATATATATATATATATATATATATATATATATATATATATATATAATATCTATTAAATTAGTACATTTCATATACACTAATAATGGTACTACATACTCGACTATAAAGTAAACATGGTAGGTATAACAACAGTTTAAAAGAATAGATAGTAAATATAACTATATTTAATTATTTTTATAAAATACTATGTTAACTAAGAGGTAATATACAGAATATATACGCCTGTATTCGACCTCTAGAGGGTTCATAAGACTAGACTAGACTAGACTAAACTAGTCTCTAGTCTAGTCTAGACTAGACTAGACTAGTCTAGTCTCAGAACCTATATCGAATTTTTCACTTGCCCAAATGGTTTTACTTTTAACATCAAAGACTTAAAATGTAGACATATTAGTAAACATAAACGATTCGATATAGGTTCTGAGACTAGACTAGTCTAGTCTAGTCTAGTCTTATGAACCCTCTTGAGGTCGAATACAGGCGTATATATTCTGTATATTACCTCTTAGTTAACATAGTATTTTATAAAAATAATTAAATATAGTTATATTTACTATCTATTATTTTAAACTGTTGTTATACCTACCAAGTTTACTTTATAGTCAAGTATGTAGTACCATTATTAGTGTATATGAAATGTACTAATTTAATAGATATTATATATATATAAGTTATGTATTGTAACAAGAGAGAAAAAGAAAGAACCTCTTCTTCTTTCAACAAATGGAATATTCTACAGCATTCGAGAGAATGACGCATCGCACCAGAGCATTACTCATCGCACGAGGCCTGTGAAAGAGACGCGGTTATTCTAGCAATATACCGGTATGTTCGAGCGACTTCTAGAAGATTATATGAGGGTATAAAATCGACTTCGCGGATAAAAGAGATCAGTCAACAGCTAGTCATTAACTGTGTATTACGAAATAAATAGTAAATGTGAAGATAAATGTTGTATTAGAAATTCATAGTCTGTAAATAATAGTTTTAATGGTTTATAATTATAGCGTTGATTTATAGTGTATTCATTAGTGTTTGTAATTAAATATTAATTATTAATAGACAATTTAAACGGCACTTTTGTTATTATTTTAAAAAGAACGTTACAGTGTTGTCAGGTGTGGTGTTTTAAAATAAATAAAATCGCGTAATAATTAAATAAAGTGCTGTGAGAATAAATTTTTAGTGTTAACATTAATTTCAACAAACAATTAAAATGGTGATGAAACTATTAAAAGATCTCTTAGTGATAGATTTACAACGGGAATTGGACGAGAGGGACTTGGATAGTAATGGAAAGAAAGAAGTTTTAATAAAACGGCTAAGAGAATGGCTTTTAGAACAGAAGGAAGATCCTGAAAATTACCGCTTCGAGATACCTGGACCCGCAATTGATACTAGTTTGTTGTTAAGTAAAATGGAAGAGAATTCTAAAATGCTTAAAGAAGAATTACTTGAAAATACTAAAGTACTGGAAGAAAAAGTTGTTGAAAATACTAGAATGCTTAAAGAAGAACTACTGGAAAAGTCTGAAGAAATTTCTAGAACGCTTAAAGAAGATTTACTAGAAAATACAAGATTGCTTAAGGAAAAATTACTAGAAAAGTCCGAAGAAAGTTCTAGAAGGCTTAAAGGAGAATTGCTGGAAAATGTCAAAGCGTTGGAAGATAAAGTTTTCGAAGAATTGCTGAAAAACTCCAGTGCGTTAGGACTATTAGAAATGAAATTGGAAAAACAGGATAGGGTAATAAAGATGGTAGAAGAGAAAATGCCCATATGCAATTACCACCAACAGCTGAGAAAGATAGCGTAACTAAACTGTTGGAAGATAGAATGAATCAACTATGGTTTCCCTCAACGTCTGAGTGGCCGTTTAATGAAGGAAAGAAACAATTTAAAGAAGAGAAGGTTCCTACCGTAGAGATAAAAGTAAAACCACCCACGTTCGATGGAAAGATACCTTGGTCCACCTACTACAAACAATTTGAGGCGGCCGCTGGGGCCAACGGATGGACACGCAAGGAAAAGGCCGTTTCTTTAACTGTGGCTTTGCGTGGAGACGCGTTGAACGTCCTGCAAACAATCCCAGCAGGACAGGAAAATGATTACCAGTTGTTAGTTTCTAGAATGGAGATGAGATATGCAGACGCGCATCTACAACAGGTTTATCACGCGCAAGTAAAGAATCGTGTCCAGAAGAATGGAGAAAGCCTTCAGGAGTTTGCAGCCGATGTTGCGCGGCTTGTCCGATTGGCGTACCCTACGGCACCCGATTCATTTCTGGGACAACTGGCTGTGCAGACCTTCATTGATGGGTTAAGAGACGGGGAAACACAACAATCATTGAGGCTGGCACGACCAAGAACAACTGATGATGCGCTTGCTCACGCCTTAGAATTTGAAGCTGCAAAACAAGCGTCCCGAGGTCACGGGCGTGTTCGGACCGTTGTGGAAGAAGATGAAGGTTCTAAAGATCGCCTAGAAGAATTATTAATGAAAGTCCTTCAGAAGGAAGAGAACCGTAAGAAGAATCATCAAGAAGTTCGAGGGCCCCGTTGCTGGAACTGCGGCGAACAAGGACATGTAGAACGGCGTTGTCCCAAAATAATAAAAGTACAACCGTCGGAAAAGTTAAAAGGGGTTGGCAAGAGAGGGCGAACGTTGACTGTTAGTAAAGATGCCCCAGAGATCATCGTCCATGCCGTAACATCAGGGAATAGTACCAGCAGTTTGTTCATAGATGGGAAAATTGCGAATCGAATTGTTTCACTGCTCATTGATACGGGGGCGACAAAATCCATCATACGCCCTAACGTTCTACGAACAAGTATGAAGCTGTTACAGACAACTACTCAACTCCGTAAAGCGACGGGAGAAGTAATACCAACACGCGGAGTGGTGAAGATGAAGATTGGCATTGGAAGTGAAGAACGTGATCATGAGGTGCTGGTAGCCGACATCATTGACGAATTCATCTTGGGAATGGACCTCCTGAGAAAATTTGGTTTTACATTGGACCTGAAGGAGGGTGTTTTGAAGGTTGGTAACGAAGAACTTCCGTTGCACCCACGAGAAGATCCTGTCGTAAGGGTTTTGCTGACAGACGATGTGATATTGCCTGGTCAAAGCGAGATGGTTGTCGAGGCAGGTTTGGATGGAGATCTTCGGGTAGGATGTGTGCGAATGATGGAGCCTGTTTGTGATAAGAAGATCCATAGTGGCATACTGGTGGGAAAAGCGCTGATCAAGGTTGGAAAGACAGTACCGGTGAGGCTTATGAACGTTAATGTGGATCCGGTGACATTGCAGAAGAGTACCCTTGTGGTACAGTGTGTGCCAGTATTCCGAGTAGCCAGGTGTATGGCTGATGTTCCAAAACCAGCGCCCAAAGACCATGGTGGAAAATTAGTGGGTATGGTTACTAGTTCGTGCGAAGATCTTAACAGAACGGAAGTGAAAGAGGTACAGGGTTTGGTTCACCGATACCAAGATATCTTCGCTCTTGACGATAGCCAGAAGGGACGAACAAATATAGTAAAACATAAAATCAATACAGGCAACTCTATGCCTGTCCGTCAGCAGCCGAGGCGTCTACCTCTAGCAAGGCGAGCAGAAGCCGAAAAGATTATTACTGATATGGAAGAACAAGGGGTCATCGAGCCATCCAGCAGTCCATGGGCATCACCGGTGGTCCTGGTCAGTAAGAAGGACGGGTCAACGAGATTTTGTGTGGACTATCGGCAGCTCAATAACGTGACCAAGAAATACAGCTATCCCTTACCACGCATCGACGACACGTTAGATACCCTGTCCGGTTCACGATGGTTTTCGACTTTGGATTTGAAGAGTGGTTATTGGCAAGTTGAAATGGAACCTGAAGACCGGGAGAAGACCGCGTTCACTATTGGTTCCGGACTATGGCAGTTTACAGTTATGCCTTTCGGTCTATGTAACGCTCCGGCCACCTTTGAGCGTCTAATGGAGACCATCCTGAGAGGGCTGTCGTGGAAGACCTGCCTGGTATACCTAGATGATGTGATTGTAGTCGGAAAATCATTCAACGAACATTTGAAAAATCTAGAGGAAGTGTTCCGACGACTACGTGGAGCCAATCTGAAACTGAGTCCGAAAAAGTGCCACATATTCAGAAAGGAAGTGAAATATCTCGGGCACGTCGTATCACAAAATGGAGTGGCAGCCGACCCCGATAAGATTCGTGCAGTTCAAGCGTGGCCAACACCGAAAGATAAACACCAAGTTCGTAGCTTTCTTGGGTTATGTACCTACTACAGGCGTTTCGTTCCTGGGTTTGCCAATATAGCGAAACCTCTGACAAGGTTAACTGAAGATGGGCGCGAGTATGTTTGGAGCGGAGAGTGTGAAACAGCTTTCCAACAGTTGAAGCGTGCCCTGACAACAGCACCAATATTGAGCTATCCACGGACAGAAGGGAAATTCATACTTGAAACAGATGCAAGTAATCTGGCCATTGGGGGTGTACTTTCTCAGATACAGGATGGACAAGAAAAGGTCATCGGCTATTTTAGTAAGGTTTTGTCGAAAGCCGAAAGGAATTATTGTGTGACCAGAAAAGAACTATTGGCCGTCGTGAAGTCCGTTGAGCACTTCTACAAATACTTGTACGGACGGAAGTTTTTATTGAGGACGGACCATGCAGCGTTGAAATGGCTTCTACAATTCCGTAATCCTGAAGGCCAGGTCGCAAGGTGGATCGAGCGATTACAAGGATACGACTTTGACACAGAACATCGAGCGGGCACTAGTCATCTAAATGCCGATGCTCTTTCAAGAAGACCCTGTCCAACGGATTGCCGTCATTGCTCTCGTTTGGAAGAGAGGGTTTGCCAAGTATTAAGAACTACCATCGTCAACGACAATTGGTTGCTGGAAGAATTGCAACGACAGCAGAAGGCTGATCCCGAACTAAAAATGGTACTGGAATGGAAGCGCGTGGGAGAAAGGCCTGCCTGGGAGGCCGTCAGCCCTTTCAACAGAACGCTCAAAGCATATTGGGCCCAATGGGAGTCCTTGAAGGTGGAAGACGATCTCCTGAAGCGAGTACTGGAGAGTGAAGATGGCACCACCATTAGGTCTCAGTTCGTGGTTCCAAGAAGCCGAGTGGCTACAGTATTGCGACATCTCCATGACGGTGCCTCAAGAGGACACGTCGGTGTGAAAAAGACTTTGGAGAAAGGTAGGGAGCGTTTTTATTGGGTCAACTGTAAAGAAGACGTGAAGGAGTGGTGCCGGAAATGTGAACTATGTGCCACTGGTAACGGACCCTTGGGGAAACGAAGAGCACCTATGAGGCAGTACAATGTGGGTAGTCCTCTGGAAAGAATAGCTATAGATATTGCCGGACCATTTCCCGAAACCGACGATGGGAATAAATACATATTAGTGGCAATGCACTACTTTACCAAATGGCCAGAAGCATATGCCTTACCCAACCAGGAAGCTGCGACTGTTGCTGACGTACTAGTCAAAGAGTTTTTCAGTCGTTTCGGAGTGCCCATGGAGCTGCATTCGGATCAAGGCCGCAACTTTGAGTCTGTACTATTTGGAGAAGTCTGTCGATTGTTGGGCATTCGCAAGACTCGGACCACACCGTTACATCCGCAGTCCGATGGAATGGTAGAACGCATGAATCGGACAATGGGCAAATATTTGGCCAAGGTCGTCTCCGATCATCAACGAGACTGGGACCAATACCTGCATCTGTTCCTGATGGCTTATCGTGCATCGGTCCACGAAACAACCGGTCAGTCACCAGCGTCTGTGATGTTTGGACGCGAGTTACGGTTACCGTGTGATCTGGAATTTGGGTCTCCACCTATAGAGCAGGAGGTAGCCGGGAATGATTATGTCATCAACCTAAAGAAGAAGTTGGAGGATATTCACGACCGAACCCGAAACAATAGCCGAATTTCGAGTGACCGAATGAAGACTTTGTACGATGTGAGAGCCAAAGATGGAGGGTTTCAACCTGGACAGCTGGTTTGGTTATACAACCCGCAAAGACGTAGGGGCTACTCGCCAAAGTTACAGCGGAATTAGGAGGGCCCATACCAGGTGAAGAAACGAATAAATGATCTAATCTATCGCGTCCAGAAATTGCCGAGAGGGAAACCAAAGGTGGTACACTACAATCGTCTGGTGCCCTATGAGGGAAATAATGACGCAGTCCCGAATCGGGAAGATGAGGCTGAGGTGGCTATCAATACCGTAAGGCCTGGAGATGATCAGCCAACCTTCAGAGAATTTATGGCTGCGTTTTCTGGAACTAGAAAAGCGCGATTCGGAGTCACGACTGAGATGCAACAAGATCTCTTCCGGGTCCCTGGTGATTATTCCATTGCCCACTGTGTCTCCGAGGATCTCCGTATGTCCAGGGGGATCGCAGTAGTGTTTAGAAATAAATTTGGACGGCTGAATGAACTTCGAGAACAAAATCCCTCTGTTGGTAAATCCTTACGCTTGCCTGATCATGACCGATCCATTTACTACTTGGTAACCAAGCAGTTTTACTACCAGAAACCGAGTTACGCCGACTTGTCGAGGGCATTATGGAATTTGAGGATCGAGTTGCTTACCAGGGGAATTAACAAATTGGCAGTTCCCAAACTCGGCTGTGGGCGGGACCAGCTGGATTGGAGAATCGTTAGAAACATGCTGGAAGTTGTCTTTAGAGGTACGGACGTCAAGATCTTCGTCTGCAGTTTTGACCCACAGCCCGCATTAAGGCCAACGAAGAGTGTAGACTGTTACTTCTACCGTAATGGAACGTGTAGTCGAGGTGAAGACTGTCGATATCGTCATGACCCGTTCTACAGGAACCAGAGCATAAAACCGGTTCTGGGACAGAACAGACTTGAAGAGGGGGGCAGTGTAACAAGAGAGAAAAAGAAAGAACCTCTTCTTCTTTCAACAAATGGAATATTCTACAGCATTCGAGAGAATGACGCATCGCACCAGAGCATTACTCATCGCACGAGGCCTGTGAAAGAAACGCGGTTATTCTAGCAATATACCGGTATGTTCGAGAGACTTCTAGAAGATTATATGAGGGTATAAAATCGACTTCGCGGATAAAAGAGATCAGTCAACAGCTAGTCATTAACTGTGTATTACGAAATAAATAGTAAATGTGAAGATAAATGTTGTATTAGAAATTCATAGTCTGTAAATAATAGTTTTAATGGTTTATAATTATAGCGTTAATTTATAGTGTATTCATTAGTGTTATTATATTAATTATTAATAGACGATTTAAACGGCACTTTTGTTATTATTTTAAAAAGAACGTTACAGTATTATGTTTTAAGTAGCGTCGAAACTACTCGTATCAATAAACGTTCTTGTATGAAAGTATGTTGTTTTGTACTTACTCTGCTCCTACGTTCTGTCCTAAAAATGTATTCGTAGGCTCTAACCTAATCTAACCTAAATTATATTCGTATGCTCTAACCTGTGATGTAATAAAAAACAATAAGTTTTAAAGACATTTATTATATTATATTTATTATACATTATATCCAGATGTAATAAATCTAAGTCTATCATCTATAGCCTAGTCTAGTCTGGTCTGGTCTAGTCTAGTCTGGTCTGCTCTGGTCTAGTCTAGTCTTATGAACCCTCAAGAGGTCGAATACAGGCGTATATATTTTGTATATTACCTCTTAGTTAACATAGTATTTTATAAAATAATTAGATATAGTTATATTTACTATCTATTCTTTTAGACTGTTGTTATACTTACCATGTTTACTTTATAGTCGAGTATGTAGTACCATTATTAGTGTATACGAAATGTACTATTTTAATAGATATTATATATAAGTTATGTATTATGTTTTAAGTAGCGTCGAAACTACTCGTATCAATAAACGTTCTTGTATGAAAGTATGTTGTTTTGTACTTACTCTGCTCCCTACGTTCCTACCTAAAAATGTATTCGTAGGCTCTAACCGAATCTAACCTGAATTATATTCGTATGCTATAACCTGTGATGTAATAAAAAACAATAAGTTTTAAAGACATTTACTATATTATATTTATTATACATTATATCCAGATGTAATAAATTTAAGTCTATCATCTAAATCAAGGTCGTTCTGCAAATCTATAATAGTTTTCTTAGTAAACTTATAAATTAATTCATTCAGAAATAAATCATCCTTATATCTACAAGAAGAATTTAACACACTTAATAAAATATTATTGTCTACAAGCGTTGTTCTAACTTTTATAGCCGCGTCCAGGACTTCTTCGACGAAATATTCGTAATTGCGATGCATAGTTTTAATACTATCAATCTTTTTCCATAAAAAGGTTTTCATCGTGTATAATCTCCCTAGACTTAATTCGGAAATGTAAAGTTCGAAACCTTTAGTTTTCGGAACAAATTTAAGACACTTGTTTCCTACACTATGAAGCGTATAATCGGTAAATACGTATCCATCAAGTTCGTTGTGAAGTTTTACAAGTATTTTATTGCATGATTCTTTTTTGTTTTTGTTCTGCAGTCGCATAGGCTGAAATCTCCGAGCGCTTACGATTGTAACCGAGAACAACCGATTGCTCTGGTCGATCAGTATAAATAGACGGGTAGTGTTCCTGTTCCTTCATTAGTCGAGATGGAGCAGCGTAAGAAGAAGAATGGCTCTGGTCGACAGTATTGCAAAATACAGTGTCCGGTTTGCTTCAAGTCTTTCGCGAGGCCATTCACCTGCAAGAGACACGTAAAAACCATACACGATTCTAACAGAATCCGCTGTTCTAGCTGTTTCAATACTTTTTCAAGCTCTGACAACTTAAAAAGACATACGAAAAGCGTTCACGAATCAATCAAAGTCCGGTGTTCTAATTGCTTCAAATATCTTTCACGCATCGACAGCTATAAAATGCATTTAAAGAACGTACATAATAACGCAGATGTTGTAAAGACAGCTCTGGTAAAAGAAGCAAATAGACCTACTGATATCGTTGAGACAGAAGAAGAAGAAGATATGACTTCAACCATGCATTTAGGTATTGATGTATGTGGTTCCTCGCTTACCAACTATGATAGTAACGAAGAGTTGAACAAGGAAAGGGCTACCGGTACAGTTCCAATGAATCAGTCGTCGGACTTTATACGTATTAGTATTTCTGCGAGGGCATACGACGACTCAGAGACCCGTAGAACTACAACAGTCGTCATAGAAAACAACTTATGATCTATATTCTTGTATTATGTTATGTATACTAAATAAATGTTTGTAAAATAACTTTATATGTTTTATTCATCACGCCCATACTCTGATTTCTTGTCTAACAGTTTGGACTCAGCTATTTTTTTTGTTTCAAGGCTGTTTCTAGCCTAAGGATGTATAGCCCAGGGTTAATTAATTGAGTTTGACCTGTAGAGCATATTATGTTAACGTTCAGTTAGTATGGCTTTGATATCCCTAATTGTTATTTACACCAAACCTGACTACATGTATTGTTAAAGTAAAATTTAGAGGTAATATACAGGAATATATGCGACTGTATCCGATCTCTAAAATATAAGCCTTTTAAGTCTTTTAAATATTACTTTGTACAGCTATGTTCAACAGGTATGCGCTAAATATGTTAATGTCAGCATTGTACATAAAATATATATAGGTCATTTGTTGCACGGAAAATTAAACTTCTCTATAACGTATATCCTATATTACTTTGTACAACTGCGTTCGTCAGGTATGCAATCAGCAGTAGAGTATCATACGTACCTGGTATAATATAACGCTTATCAGTAGGTCCCTCGTTAGGAATTTTAAAAATAACGAAATTTTTATTGAATCAGCTAAATAGATATTGTACTTATAAGTGAATCTCTAAATAACGAATGCATTAACAGAACTCCTGCATTAATATACATAACGTTTCATCGTGGTTTTTCAAAACACATTTTATTGTAAAAGAATAAGAATAATTTCAATTTTATTTATCAGGCGATATACATTATATTATTTTCATATATTAGTATGCAAAGTTATCGTTTCAATAAAAGTAAAATATTTATCTGATTTATTTCTCCAGGTTAAGTCGTCAGGGTTCTCATAACTGTAAATATTGAAAGAGGTAACTACCCTGTGTAAAGACGTATTACAAACATATGTTATAGACTTATATTTCGAAGGTACCGAAAATGGTTACAGATTATTATTAATCATAAGAGTTTACTATAGATACGATGAATATCCTACAAGAGTATATAGTATATTATTACATATCTGCTTATTTCAAGGCTATTGAAAATGTATGATATATTGTAAAATAACGTTTAAATATGGCGACGAATATTTATATGATGCATAAAAAATAAGAACACATATGTAGAAATAGTTTACAAGGTAGTAGATATAGCGAAAAGGCTAAAATCTGCTCAAAACTACATTATGTCTAGAAACTAGAAAATTAGAGAATTATATCATACGCTTGTTAAAGAGCCGGTAACAACTCATCACTATAGATACGATGAATATCCTACAAGAGTATATAGTATATTATTACATATCTGCGTATTTTGAAGCTATTGAAAATGTATGATATATTGTAAAATAACGTTTAAATATGACGACGAATGTCTATATGTTGCATAAACAATAAGAACACCTATGTAGAAATAACAAGGGTAGTAGATATAACGAAAAAGGCTAAAATCTGTTCAAAACTACATTACGTCTAGAAACTAGAAAATTAGCGGTAAATTAATAGATGTTAAAAGTTGGAAATATGAGAAGATTATTAAACCTAATTTATACAGAATAACAGATTTGAGTCTCCCCAAAAAAGTTAATCAAAATGAAGCCTGATTGGATGCGTCAGAAGGTATTGTTTAAACTATTACATCTATTACATACGATTAATATAAATACATGGTGAAGAATATACAAACATTATTAAACTATATAAAGAAAAAATTATTTTGAAAACTATATACAGATATTATTACTACATCAGGCCCATAACATCAGTCGATCCACGGCTTTTTATATCAGTACAAAATAATTAGATATAGTTATATTTACTATCTATTCCTTTAAACTACTCGTATCAATAAACGTTCTTGTATGAAAGTATGTTGTTTTGTACTTACTCTGCTCACTACGTTCTGCCCTAAAAATGTATTCGTAGGCTCTAACCTTAAGCTATTTCAATTATTTCTGAGCTTAAAGAAGAAGGTATTATAGAATGAAAGATAATGGTTATACAAAATGTTACCCTAAAGTATACTTTTCTATTTTGTTGTTGTATATTTGTATGTTAGAATATAAGTTGTCTAGTTTCAAATATGTATGTTAGAATATAAGTTAACTAGTTTCAATAAAAAGTAAAATATTTATCTGTTTTATTTCTCCAGGTTAAGTCTTCAAGGTTCTCATAACTATAGATATTGTAAGAGGAAATCACGTAGAGTTTCAAAGTTATAAAAACGTATTACAAAACATATGACATATGTTATAGATAGCCGCGTCCAGGACTTCTTTGTTACCCAAGTATACTTTTCTATTTTGTTGTTGTATATTTGTATGTTAGAATATAAGTTGTCTAGTTTCAAATATGTATGTTAGAATATAAGTTAACTAGTTTCAATAAAAGGTAAAATATTTATCTGTTTTATTTCTCCAGGTTAAGTCTTCAAGGTTCTCATAACTATAGATATTGTAAGAGGAAATCACGTAGAGTTTCAAATTTATAAAGACGTATTACAAAACATATGACATATGTTATAGATAGCCGCGTCCAGGACTTCTTTGTTACCCTCAAGTATACTTTTCTATTTTGTTGTTGTATATTTGTATGTTAGAATATAAGTTGTGTAGTTTCAAATATGTATGCTAGAATATAAGTTAACTAGTTTCAATAAAAAGTAAAATAGTTATCTGTTTTATTTCTCCAGGTTAAGTCTTCAAGGTTCTCATAACTATAGATATTGTAAGAGGAAATCACGTAGAGTTTCAAATTTATAAAGACGTATTACAAAACATATGACATATGTTATAGATAGCCGCGTCCAGGACTTCTTTGTTACCCTCAAGTATACTTTTCTATTTTGTTGTTGTATATTTGTATGTTAGAATATAAGTTGTGTATTTTCAAATATGTATGCTAGAATATAAGTTAACTAGTTTCAATAAAAAGTAAAATAGTTATCTGTTTTATTTCTCCAGGTTAAGTCTTCAAGGTTCTCATAACTATAGATATTGTAAGAGGAAATCACGTAGAGTTTCAAAGTTATAAAAACGTATTACAAAACATATGACATATGTTATAGATAGCCGCGTCCAGGACTTCTTTGTTACCCTCAAGTATACTTTTCTATTTTGTTGTTGTATGTTAGAATATAAGTTGTCTAGTTTCAAATATGTATGTTAGAATATAAGTTAACTAGTTTCAATAAAAAGTAAAATATTTATCTGTTTTATTTCTCCAGGTTAAGTCTTCAAGGTTCTCATAACTATAGATATTGTAAGAGGAAATAACGTAGAGTTTCAAAGTTATAAAGACGTATTACAAAACATATGACATATGTTATAGATAGCCGCGTCCAGGACTTCTTTGATACCCTCAAGTATACTTTTCTATTTTGTTGTTGTATATTTGTATGTTAGAATATAAGTTGTCTAAGTTTCACATATGTATGTTAGAATATAAGTTTTAACTAGTTTCAATAAAAGGTAAAATATTTATCTGTTTTATTTCTCCAGGTTAAGTCTTCAAGGTTCTCATAACTACAGATATTGTAAGAGGAAATCATGTAGAGTTTCAAAGTTATAAAGACGTATTACAAAACATATGACATATGTTATAGATATATATTTCGAAGGTGCTGAAAATAATTACAAATTAATATTAATCATACGAGTTTACTATATTCAACGATGAATATCCTACAAGAGTATATAGTATATTATTACATATCTGCGTATTTCGAAACCATTGAAAATGGATGATATATTGTAAAATAACGTTAAAATATGAGTTTACTATAGATACGACGAATATCTACATGGGGGCAAAATTATACACAGTAAGAAGGCATATGTAGAAATCGTTTACAAGGGTAGTAGATATGACGAAAAAGGTTAAAAATCAGTTCAAAATTACATTACGTCTAGAAAAGTAGAAAAATTGGGGTTAGAATTGTTGAATATTTGCATTTTCATCATGTATCATAGGTTTAATTTTTTATCTCTAATTTTATATAAGGCGTATAATCATGTTTATTGGTTAAAAAGTTAATAAAGCGTACATCAAATCTATCTACATTGACAAAACAAGTGACTCCTTGAAGTTTCTTTATGACTAACTAAGTAAATTCCTTTGAAATGTTCAGTAAGAGCGCTTTGTTTATTTATGGTTGAAAGCAGTTTTAAGGAATGTCGAAAACAACTTGACTAATTAGTTTGTACGTATTTTCATGCAAAAACATTTAGTTTGAAAGTAACTTCTTAAACAGTTTTAGCTACAGAGAATGTTTTTTGAATTTTAAAAATAATGCTCTACAGTATTCTATATTCTTAAAAGTTTCATTTAAATAAAAATTTATGCAATAGATATAATCCGACAGGTGATTACATTGTATACTTGAAAGTAAATTTTTCTCGTTATATTATCCTAGATGTTCCTACGTGTTAATTATATTACACGTATGTTAATCATATGACGTATAGATCTATATTTAAATATCAAATAGGAATGACAACATAAGATTTATTTTAAAATAAATTTATGAGAGAGATGAGATATGTAAATGATACCGTGAATTAATTTAATTCGAGAGTGCATACGAGAAATGATAAATGTAAATGAGAGATGAGATATGCTAATGATACCGTGAATTAATTTAATTCGAGCATCCATATGAGAAATGATAAATGTAAATGAGAGATGAGATATGCTAATGATACCGTGAATTAATTTAATTCGAGCATGTATATGAGAAATGATAAATGTAAATGTGAGATGAGATATGCTAATGATACCGTGAATTAATTTAATTCGAGCATCCATATGAAAAATGATAAATGTAAATGAGTGATGAGATATGCTAATGATACCGTGAATTAATTTAATTTAATTTAATTAGATCAATTAATTTAATTAGATCAATTAATTTAATTCGCGCATGCATATGAAAAATGATATATGTAAATGAGAGATGAGATATGCAAATGATACCGTGAATTAATTTATTTTAATTTAATTAGATCAATTAATTTAATTAGACCACGCCTTATTTGAATATTAATTAGATCGCGGGTCATTTGCATAAAAGGAGTGGGGGTCAGCTCAATGGCGGGTATACCTACTAGCACACTAAAAAGAGTACGGTATGGTACCTCACCTTTCAACTACAAGACTTTTTTTTCTTTTTGTGGTCCTGTCACAAACCCACAAAAAAGAAAAAGAAACCGAGTTTGTAGATAAACAAGATCTAACCAATAGCAGGTTATTTTTTAGGGTTAAGCTATTAGAAGAATTTTGGTACCTATACTTTAAGAGTAAGAAACTAATATTTGACCGAAAGTTATTTTTTGTTTTAAAATACGGTTCGTGAATCAGTAAAATCAAATTACTGGCGGGATATTTTGAGGTCCTGGAAGTACTCATAGTATTCATATATGATTAAGAACCATGACAGTTAAATTGGCTGCTCCGAAACGACAATTTTTGTAAATATGAATTTGAGCAGTAAATCGACGTTTAGTTTCACTGTGATGGCCAGTCAAACACGGTGGCTTGTTCTTTTTTTAACACTGCTGCACACAGAGCTGAAACCTGATTCTAGCTGATGGTCAAAACCCCAAAAGCCATTGTTAATATCAAAGCTATTCTAAACAATAGTATTTTAGTAGAAAGTATAGTAAACTCGTAACTATCTGCTGTTTATCGTTACGGCAAATAATAACCATAAAAAAAACCGACAATTCCGGTGAAGTGCAGTTCAGTGTTCTCTCTTCCGAAGGCGCCAATCTAATGTAGATGTATTTGTAGTTTGTTCGTTAACATGAAAATTTTTCGTTGGGAGTGTTTTTTCCTTGCTTTCAATAATTTATAAAAAGCAGAATTGAAGTGCTAAAAGTTCTTATAAAGAGGTAGGTTTATACCCTTCTAATATAGAAAATTGTGATTTTTACTTTCCGGATAATAACTTTTCTATTTTGTGGTTTTTAATTTACAAAGTTTACAAGAGCTTGCGTTTATATTTTTAATATTTTTTGCTATAGTATAAAGAATAACATATTTAAAAATAAACATGCACAATCAAAATGAAAAGGGATAGTTATTAAACAATTAGCAATACAATTTTTGCACGTTATTTCATTTAAATATTAAAGAAACATTTTAAGTTGTGTAATATTTCTTAAAATAAAGAAGAAGATGCTATTTATTTTACGTCTTTACCTTATTTTTTAATAACGTAATTACATATTTCTGTGATATCTGTAGATGGAAATGTTAAATAGGTAATTTGGGTTGCCTATCTTTCAGGCGTTCTTATTGAATCTTTGTTAAAAGGTTTATTTAATAGTATCAGAAGTATGGTTGAAGCTAGCTATATGCAGGAATTAAGTTAAATACATTCTTTTTGTAATAATTTCTTGTTAAAGTTACATTTCATGCAAGATTATTTAACGATCCGATCTATTCATTACATAACCTCAATTTTTGTAAATAATTTTCAAAATGGGTTTCTTTAGAAGAATAATTTATTCACATTATGTTAACATGCATAAGAAGTTTTATATTTTAACAAAAGGATACTATGTAGGTGGTGTATGATTTGATAATTGTAGATTATAATACAACGGTTGGTACGTTGAAGTGTTTTCCTTAAGGAACCGTCAATGGCTCAAACTTGGTAAATTGCACCTAGAATAAAATAAAACGGGCTATTATGAGTTAGTTAGTTAGTTAGTTATCTATAAAAGAGACTTACCTTGCTTAATTTTCATACGGTGATTATTTTTTTCTTCTACGATACATGGTATTGGCTTGTCAAGCCACCGTTCTAATTTAATTAATTTAGGTTCATGATGTTATTGTGGAATTTCGTTAGATAACATCTTGGCTGTGGAAGTTGCATGAAGTTTTTGTTGTTCTATATAGTAGTTTTGTCAGCCGATTTAATTTAAATATGTCCATACACCTGTGCCGAGAATATATTTCTTTTTTAGTTAATTTTGTATTGTAAGTGTTTGTTATTGATGTCAAATGATTGGGAAAAGTTAGATAATCAGATTATGTAAAGATTAATGGGTTAAATTGGTGGTTGGACAGATTTAAATGGAATTTATTACAATTTTTGTCAAGCGTGAATAGTTGTTTGTTCGACTCAAAATTGTGAGTTATTGTTGGGTTTTAGAAATAAAAATGTTATTTTATTAGTTTAAGGTAGTGTTGGGGATTCTTTTTATGTGTTCAAATCTAAAATTTAATGAAAATAATATTTTATTTAAAAATAATTGGAAATGTCAGATTTTGGTCCAAGGAATACTTGATTATGTTATTTTATTGTTTTTCTATATGTTTTAATGCAATTTGTATTGTGAAAAACAATTAATAATCTCTAAAACGTATTGGAAGGAGGACGTGTTGTTCTCATATTTAATAACCTAAAAAAAACAAGCATGATAATAAATTGGAAAGATAAAGTGAGGTTACAAATTTTGAATAATTGAAATTCATGCATATAAATGGATATGGCTTACCTGTTTGTCATTATGTCAAGAAAATTATAAATCATAGAATTGATTTGGATAATTTCAACACTTATGGAACTTATTTTTTTGAAATACATTTGAAGAAGAATTTGCAGACTTGCATTTTAAAAATCTCACCAACAGTCAAGAGTTTGGTTGTGGTTACCATAGCAGAATTTTCAAATCTGAAGAAATGCCTAGTGTGCGACCGAGAATTGTAAGTGGATTTAAATTTATACTGGCCATTAACGTAAAATAAGTTAAAATAAAATTAAAAGATCATTTCGGACAAATTTTATTAACATTATAAAAAAAATATAACAAGACTTAACTATTGAGACAATTTAAACTATTTCTATTATATATTAAAAAAAAGAATTGAGAAAATTCGACTACATTAATTTTTATTTAAATTGTTGTTATAAGTAGTTTAGTTATAAGGTACAAAAATTGAAGTAGAAATCCCAAACATTAACATAACCTATAAAAAAAAATATTAAAAGGCTGATTAGTAGTTTTTGTCAATTGTTTATTTTTTTATTTGTGTTTAAATGAAATAAAAATTTCTGTTTCTTCCTATATATTGTTAATTTTTATTTATTGTTCATTCTTCTTTGTGTGGAAATAATTTGTGACAACAGTCAAGAGTTTGGTTGTGGTTACCATAGCAGAATTTTCAAATCTGAAGAAGTGCCTAGTGTGCGACCGAGAATTGTAAGTGGATTTAAATTTATACTGGCCATTAACGTAAAATAAGTTAAAATAAAATTAAAAGATCATTTCGGACAACTTTTATTAACATTATAAAAAAAATATAACAAGACTTAACTATTGAGACAATTTAAACTATTTCTATTATATATTAAAAAAAAGAATTGAGAAAATTCGACTACATTAATTTTTATTTAAATTGTTGTTATAAGTAGTTTAGTTATAAGGTAGAAAAATTGAAGTAGAAATCCCAAACATTAACATAACCTATAAAAAAAAATATTAAAAGGCTGATTAGTAGTTTTTGTCAATTGTTTATTTTTTTATTTGTGTTTAAATGAAATAAAAATTTCTGTTTCTTCCTATATATTGTTAATTTTTATTTATTGTTCATTCTTCTTTGTGTGGAAATAATTTGTGACAACAGTCAAGAGTTTGGTTGTGGTTACCATAGCAGAATTTTCAAATCTGAAGAAGTGCCTAGTGTGCGACCGAGAATTGTAAGTGGATTTAAATTTATACTGGCCATTAACGTAAAATAAGTTAAAATAAAATTAAAAGATCATTTCGGACAACTTTTATTAACATTATAAAAAAAATATAACAAGACTTAACTATTGAGACAATTTAAACTATTTCTATTATATATTAAAAAAAAGAATTGAGAAAATTCGACTACATTAATTTTTATTTAAATTGTTGTTATAAGTAGTTTAGTTATAAGGTAGAAAAATTGAAGTAGAAATCCCAAACATTAACATAACCTATAAAAAAAAATATTAAAAGGCTGATTAGTAGTTTTTGTCAATTGTTTATTTTTTTATTTGTGTTTAAATGAAATAAAAATTTCTGTTTCTTCCTATATATTGTTAATTTTTATTTATTGTTCATTTTTCTTCTTTGTGTGGAAATAATTTGTGATTTGCAGCTTGTTACAATTTTCCCAGCTCAGGTATTACGAGTAAAGGTGGACCCACTGATGTTAGAAATTGGTAAGGTAAGGTTATTGTATTCTAAATTTCAGAGATATTTGTCGAGTGCTTTACTGAAACTAAAGTTGGAGCTAGTGACGGGGCAAAAATCTATTAATAAAATATTGTTGTGGTATGCTGTTGTGTTGTAATTTGTTTTGTTAGGGTAAACACCATATCACTGCAATATGTAAATAACTTTTTCTTGGGAGAAGTATAAAAGTATTAAACTGATCCAGTTCTAGTGGCTAAAGAGATTTTTTTTAATTTCTTTTTTGATTATTTTATTATTTCACGCCTACACTACGGGGGAACCAACATCTGTCCCTCATCTAACATGCAACACGAATACACACATCCATAGTTGAGGTGGCGGAATTTTCCAATTAGAAAAATCCCGTCGCCCCAAGTGGGATTCGAACCCACGTCCCTTGGAACACGAGTGATGCACGAGTGACACCACTCGTCCACCGCCGGCCCTGATTATTTTATTATTTTTATACTATTCCAGTCATTTTCTTTCAGTTAAGCCTATAAAATAATTTTAGCAGGCTAGAATCGGGTTTCAGTCACGTGTGTGCCGTTTAAATATGTTTTAGAGATAATGTGCATTGTAACATTTTCAAACATTTAAAAGCTCACCTTTTCTTTTTGAAACATTCGCCCAATACTTATTTCTACACTGTAAACTTGGTTTAAGTACACGTTCTATGTTTATTTTATAATTCACTTTTCAAAATTCTGATCCCAACATTGATTTGCGTATGAGTGCGGTACTATAGAATGAGGGTCACCCTAAATATTTGAGAAGTGTCGTATTTCTCACCATAACCTAAAATGGTCTAAAAACACCTACAAAGACTAAGTATTCCACATTTAAAATAATAGTATGAAGGGCATACCTCTTGGAATCTAAAAATAGTTTAGTAAAACAATTGGATGAAAATTACAATTTTTAGAATTGCTGGATTTATTGTTTTGTTTACACAGCTGCAAAAGCTTGCAACATTACACATTCAGAAAATATAACATAAAAGAATAATTGCACATCACCTTGCCTTATACTTGGGCAAGTAAACTAAGTTATTTTAGAGTTCACCCCAAAAATGGACGGTACACTTCTGCATAACCACGCATTACCCATATTTCTGTAGATCCATACATACTACTGAATTCTACCATATATCTTCCATCTGGAAGGAATGGAGGGAACTTTGTTTCATCAGGTACAAAGTTGCAAATTTTATAGCCTATATCCTGTGTTTTACATGGATTTATTTATAAAAATGTGTTAGTAATCATAAGAGATATTACTTTTTTTGAAGAACATCCACTAAAATTGCGACATTTTGTGAACTGTCCAAATCCAGCAGCATTTTGTTCGAAAATAACACACAAGCCTATTTGGAAACGCAATGGAAACTGCCGATACTCATTACTACTGAACTTATAGGCTTGTATTATAACCTATAAATTTCGGAATACCTGCAAAATAATTATTCTTTACGCAATTATATACAGGAATTTACCTGTAAATTTCGGCCAAAATCTATCTTGTATTTATAGGTTAAATTAAAGGCTGTGCATGTTCTGTTATATTTGAAAGTTGAAATGTTAAAATAAGAAACATAACCATTGTTAAATCTTCCAATCTCCACGCGTTCAAATTTTATTTTGTAGTCTTTTTGTTTAAACTGTAATTTATAACAATTTACAAAACATATTTCATATATAAGAAAATATTACATACGATACTTACATTAAAAGACATTTCATCAGTGCGGGAACACTGTATTACCGTTAGCAAGAACAGCAAACACAACAGAACCATTGCGAATCGATCTTTATACAGCTACAATGGTTATTTCGCAAATAATATAATAATTTTTGCCAAATAATAATCTAAACTTGATATTAGCTTTGCGGATCGTTATCTAAATACCGTAGCTATTAGCCTTCGAGCGTATATATTATGCGCGATCATCGAGTAGGTAGTGCACATATATGTATGTAGTGTGTTTTTTGTAAACGATAATATAGGAAATCCAATGGAATTTTATCATTTTCCTCGTAAGTTTGTACCCTTGCAAATGTAAGTAGAAATTTTGGTATCAATCTAAAGAAGAATTCATTTTACGTCAAAAAAATATTAAACTTTATGAAGAAAACCAAAATCGATTTAGAAAAAGACTTAAAAAGCTTATTGATTTACTGATTTTGGTAATAAGTTATTAAAAAAAGCTGGAAGCTGAACACCGATTGGTGTAGTGGTTAACGCTTCAGATTCCTAATCAAAAATCGCGAGTTCAAACCCCATCACCGTATACTTTTTTTTTTAATTGTATTGCTTACTAATTATTATTTTGAGAACTTTATTACAACGATTATTAATTTTTTTTATTGTTAGATATTTTTGCTACGGGGGTTTACCGTTATTTTTTGTACAATTTTAACTACCCATCAAAAAGGCAAATGAAAAAAGGGCATAAAACTAATAATCGTTGTAATAAAGTACTAAAAATAATAATTAGTAAGCAATACAATTAAAAAAAAGTATACGATGATGGGGTTTGAACTCGCGATTTTTGATTAGAAATCTGAAGCGTTAACCGCTACACCAATCGGCGTTCAGCTTCCAGCTTTTTTTAATAGCTTATTACAAAAAGCAATAAATCCATAAGCTATTTAAGTCTTTTTCTAAATCGATTTTGGTTTTCTTCCTAAAGTTAAATCTTTTTTTGACGTAAAATGAATTCTTCTTTCGATTGATACCAGAATTTCTACTTACATTTGCAAGGGTACAAACTTAGGAGGAAAATGATAAAATTCCATTGGATTTCCTATATTATCGTTTACAAAAAACACACTGTATACCACCAGGTAACAAGGTGGGGCCTAACTTATATCTACTTTGTTTATATACTGATTTTGATGAAATTTTTTATGTATTGCAACGGTATCTTACATTAAATATTCACATAAAAAGATATTTAAAGGAGGAGGGTAGCTAAGGCCGGCTTTATTTTTTAACTAAAATAATGAAAAATCATTTTTCATCATCTTAATAGTATTTAATCGATTTCATCCCAAACGAAACCTTCCCCCACTCACCTATACCTCTTGTACCTCTCTAAACCACTAGATAACCAGAATTCAGGAACAGTCTCGCTAAAATATTTTTTTTATTTAAAAAATGGTAGCACACTTGAAAACTCATATTTTCTTTCAGAAAAGTGCATCCGGGTTACCTCCCCCACTAATTCCTTCCCCACACTACGCCTACTTATCCACTCAACCCCTGGGCGAGTAAGTAGTCTTAGTGGAGGAGGTAGCCGGGATGCACTTTTCTGAAAGAAAATATTACTTTTCAAGGGTATTACATATTTTTTAAATGCAAAAATATTTTAGCGATACTGCTCCTGAATTCTGGTTATTTAAAGAGGTACAAGAGATATGGGTGAGTGGGGTAAGGTTCGTTTAGGGTGAAATCGATTAAATATTGATAGTAGATGATAAACAAATGAGTTTTTATTATTTTAGTTCAAAAATAAAGTAGGCCAAAAACCAGCCTTAGCTACCATCCTCCTTTATTGTAAATTTTTATTTAATTTGAGTTTATAATAGTACTGGGTGGAAATAAATGATTTTCATCAAGTTACCATTGCATTCCGCATGTAAAAGCACGACGTGCCGCTCTACGAAAATCGAGAAGGCAGTACCATAACCTCAAAATATAAAAAATTCAATAAATTCTATGAATTGTTTGACAGATTGATTTCATTTATTGACAGAACTAATTTAGTACTAAATCAAAAAGAGTAGAGCGGTACAGAAAAATTTACATGTGAAAAGATTCCAAAGGGAACTTGATGAAAATCATTTATTTCCACGCTGTATAAAAGACCATTGAATCAATTAAAGATTTATCAGTTGTATAAAGATTCATTTCTGAATAAACTTATAAAGTTTTTGCTATTGTTGTTCTTTATGAAGTTCATTATAAAGAAAAGTTCCTTTGTGAGACGCCCTAAAAAAATAAAAATCCAAAAATGCTTTAAGCCCAAAATGGCCGCTTTATTTAGGCACACATGTTGACAGTAACGTAACCTCAGTATGCATTTTGTTGCGTTTTTTGACAGTTCAAGGTTCAATTAATGTATTGTTCAACATTTTAAAATGGTGAACAGTTGTTGTTTGTGCAAAAAGCGATGGACCGAAGACGAACATATTTCCTTGCATAAGTATGTATAACAAATATTACCAACATATCACATACGATATAAGGTAGAGTGCAAATATATCCAGTTGTATATTTTTATTTTCAATTATATAGGATTCCAAAAAATCAATTGAGGAAAGATGAGTGGCTGAAAAATATTAATAAATTGAGTGTGTCGAAGTAAGCACTTTTATGACAAGCGCCTAGTCGGAGCACGGCCGGACGACGTGATTGGCCACGCGGTGACGAATCAGATTTAAATTCTCAACGGCGCGCGGCGGCAAATTGGAATGTAAATACCTCTTATATGATTGTATGTTGTGCATTTTACATACGAATTGATTGAAATTATTGAAAACATAATGAGCCGCATGATTTGCTCTTTATTAATCCTTTCATTATCTATAATAATTGTAATTAGAATGCGTCAAGAAATAACCAACAATATGTTAGAAAACTGAAAATTTAGACTCTTTTTAACTCGTAAAAAACACGTAACAATACGGGTCAATAGCAATAGAAAATACGTAGTAGTATACCTGGCATGTTTTGATATAAAAAAATAAAGCAATTAGCAAAAATATTTTTTTGATATTGATTATGAAAGTTGACTTTTTTAACGAAAACTCTTAAGGAAAGTAGCATTATTTTAATCATTTTGTAATTATGTTTCTAAAAAAACAAACTTCAATCTCTTTGGAAATTATTGTCAAAGAATACTGTTTTTCTGATTTTTTTTAAATTTTGCATAAATCCTTTTAGGACAAATTTCTAAAGTTACAATATGCAAAAGAACCGTGTACCCAAGTTACGAAGTCTGACTACATAACTACATATTTGCACAATATACATGTATACTAATTTGAGTTTGCTAATTTTACGAAAAAATAACATACATTCATTCATAAATAAAGACAAAATCTGAGAAATACAGTAGTGACCAATGAATGATCTGAACATCTGAAGGATCATACAGCATATTCATAATTCAACTATTCAATTAAGATTACACTGAGGGAACCGCTAAGAAAAGGAGTTGTAATTTATTGGAGCAGTGCATTTTTTACATTTTGTCTTTATGAATGAAAGTATGTTATTTTTTTAATTATTAATTATTTTATTTGTTTTTGTAAAAACATGCCAAGTATATCACTACGCACCATTTATTAAAGCTATTGACCCGTATCATTTATCTTCCTTTACGAGTTAAAAATAGTATACATTTTCAGTTTTTTAACATATTGTTGGTTATTTGTTGACGCATTCTAATTTACAATTGTAGGTATTGAATTATTGAAGAGCAAATTTATTATGCCCGTTATGTTTTCAATAATTTCAATCAATTCGCATGTAAAATGCACAACACACAATCATATAAAGAGGTATCTACATTCAAATTTGCCGCCGCGCGCCGTTGAGAATTAAAATCTGATTCGTCACCGCGTGGCCAATCACGTCGTCCGACCGTGCTCCGTCTAGGCGCTTGTCTTTTATGTTCATGGCATTTTAAAAATGAAGATTACATCGACCCAATTGTAGGATATAAACAGTTTTTAAAAGCAGATGCTGTTCCATTAGTAAGAGGAAATGTTGACACAACAAATGATAATAATCACGAGGTAATTATCCATGTAGGGTCAATATGCCAGTAATTGACCACTTGATTTTTCAGAAATATAAATTTATAACTTTGTGATATATTTTTTTTAAACAAAATAAAAAATGGTATAAAGTGCAGTTATAGTCTAAAACTCTAAATATCAATAATACACAAATTAAAAAACATTTTGTTTCATAGAAAGAAAATATAAGAGTAAAAAAGTTAGAATTTTCCAGTAGTTAACCACAAACTACCCAGTGTTTAACCAAATTCCCAGTAATTGACCAGTGTTATAATATAACGAATAAAACATCAGTTTTTTATTATTTTATTATTGTATATTGTTATAGAGCCACATTGTATGTATTGCATAAAGAAAAACGAACATTCTTAAAAAATATCAAAATATATGTATATTATTTTTGATGACATTATGCTAAAAACAAAAATGGAAAGAAAAATTACCAGTAGTTGACCACTTTATGAAGCCAGAAGTTGAGCAGTAGTTTTGTGCGAACAAATACTGGAAACTGCTATTTATTTGGAATTTTAGCAAGAAAAACAGGAACAAGAGTAACTTACTAATCTTGTAGGGGTGACAAAAAAACAAAATTCTTTATTTTGCATAAAACTAGTGGCTGGTCAACTACTGAAAAACTGATAAGATTTCGAATTCTGTAATTGACCACCCCATTTTTTGCAAAAAAAGTGTCAATTAAAAAAATATATATATAACAAAAAATTATTAGTTCGACCTTTCTATTACTTGCACAATATGTATAATATAACGATTTTCATTAAAATCCCAGATGATTGCAGATTTCAATATAGTTGATTACTTGCCATGCTCACTGTAAAAGCACAAATTTAGCTGTGGGTCATTCCATGTGAAATCGATCACTAAAATGGGTCGATCTCACGGATTTCGATGAAAATCAATTATGAGGTAGTAATCAACTAAAGAACATAACTTTCATTCATCAATTTGCTATATTACGCAGAACTTCGGAAATATTCAACCTAAAAAAATTGTCAACACTGCTTGCACGTCTTTAAAGAAATATAAATATCTCGAAAAGTATTTATCCTAGAACAAACATATTTTTTATAAATTACTCACAAGAAGACGGGCTTTTTGGACGGCCTAATAATTTTTTGCTACCAAACGTATTTCTATTTTTTTCTTAACGAAATATTCTAAAATTGCAAAACAATCGGTGTGGTCACATTTTTAAAAATCTGAAAAAAATTGTACAGATTCTTTGAACATTTCTGTATTTAAATGCAAAATGGCAAGCTGGACATTTTAATACTTTTTGCAGGAGAAATTTTTAAGGAGCGCATTGCAAGCAGTTGATGCACACCATAGCCCACGACCGGCCGGCGCAATCCTATCACTACCTTTTAGTTAGTAATAACATGGTCCCTATAATAATAGCGATATGTCTTACCTAGTGTACACAAGATAAATGCATTTATGTGGATATGATTATATTGATTAGTTAATTACTTGTGTATTTCAGATCGGCTTCGTATTATAAATTCCAACTGTTCCGTTAAAAGGGTACCTATAGTAAATTAATGTTTATGATCTCATAAACTCTTAAAATGTTTATGATGAAGTACTGAAGTTTTATTGGTAGCATGGTATAAAAATTGATATGTCCTGTCTCGGTCCTCTTTTACTACAATAGCATTTAAAACCTATTTGAACAATAGGCACAATAAAACATTTACCTATTTCTACAAATGAGTTTGACGAAGAGTGTTTTTCAACATTCAAACTATATTATAACGGTACATATAGCTTTGGATCTCGAGTCATAAATATTCGACAGGCAATTTTAGAAAAAAGGACGGTAACGGCATTGACACAGAGTACAATTAGTCTTTTATTCTATCTTTTATTGGTTTTATACTATTTACTTCCCTTTACCGACAACTAAATATAAACTTGGTTTTTAGAAAACAGCAGCAGTTGATAACGTGTTGTTATTCTGTGAACTTCATGAAGTTACATATCACGAGTTTTCAATAATGCCAAAATTTTATTGTTGTAACCCCCATAAGAAGCGAGGTCATAATCGCGTAACAAAAAATGTGAGAAAAGTGCCTGGACAGTTACGTGCGTTGTGTGAAGACATTAACTTAGTTTTAGGAGAATATATATGTTCTAGTTGTCGACTAAATCTATGTCGACTTAAGAATATAGCTACAACAGGCGAAAGGGAGTTAGAAAATGTTGATGTTAGCACATCAAGAGGATCTGAAATTGATATTCCAGGATCATCATCGTCATCATCAAATGAAAATAAAGGATCTTCCACATCAACTACTTCCGCTGTATTTGTTGACCAAGAAACTGAGAGGCAAACGATTATAACAGCTGTTAATAAGGTGCTTCCAATAATCAAAGAGTCGCCAATAAAGGAAGATTTTAGCAGAGATCCAAACAAGCGTCAGAAGATTGATAAAATCTAGAAAGCGCTAAAGAGAAAGCTATTCGAAGATAGTAGTGATAGTTCGGAGGAAGAAGAAACGGTCGGCGGTACTATCATAAAAGACCTAAAGGAGAAGTTCGTGTCCGTGGCAGATTCCAGTGAAAAAGTTCGAATTCTCACAGTACTTCCAGAGAGTTGGTCAATAAGAAAAATAATAAAAGAATTCGGAACAACTTTTTATATGGCACGTAAGGCTAAAAATCTACGTAAAGTAAAAGGATTACTTTCTTCTCCCAATTTGAAACCTGGTCAGACTTTATCAGCAGCTACAGCAACCCGTGTAGTTGATTTTTACAAAGATGATAGCATAAGCCGAATGATGCCTGGAGCAAAAGATTTTGTCTCAGTTAAGCAGGAAAATAGTCGGATACACGTACAGAAGCGATTGGTTTTGTGCAATTTAAAAGAAACGTATGAGGCTTTCAAAGAAAAATATCCCCTGGAAAAAGTAGGATTTTCTAAATTTGCGTCTTTGCGGCCAAAAGAATGCGTGTTAGCAGGATCCAGTGGTACTCATTCCGTGTGTGTATGTGTCATACACCAAAATCCCAAATTAATGTTAATGGCAGCAAAACTAGGCGAACTTGAAACGGATACAGTCGCCTTTCCTACAACTTATAAGGGAATACTAGCGATGGTAATGTGCCAACCACCTTCCACGTCTTGTCATTTACAAAACTGCAGTCTGTGTCCTGGATTTGAAGACATACAATTACGTATGGAAAAATTATTCGATGAACATTTTATAACTCAAATCGAATATAAAGAGTGGACACAAACGGATAGGTGTACCTTGCGAACATCCATTTGTACACACGATGAATATGTTGATAGATTATTACAACAGTTGCGGCAGCTTCAAACGCATGATTTTATTGCCAGAACGCAAAGCGACTTTCTGAAAGAAAGAAAAGAAAATCTTGGTATTGATGAATTAGTAGTAATCGCAGATTTTTCCGAAAACTATTCTTTCGTAATTCAGGATGAAGTACGAAGCTATCACTGGACTAACACACAAGCGACTATTCACCCTTTTACTATATACCTTCGCAGTAATAATGACACCAAAAGTGCAAATTTTGTGATAATTTACGACTGCCTTACGCATGACACAAGTGCTGTTCATCTTTTTCAATGTCGGCTAACTTCATTCGTAAAAACAAAATTTGAAAATAGAATTGAAAAGATGTTTTACTTTTCGGATGGAGCTGCTTCCCAGTACAAAAATAAGTACAATTTTGCAAATTTAGTTTATCACCAAAGAGATTTTGGAATACAAGGTGAATGGCACTTTTTTGCTACTTCCCATGGAAAGGGCCCATGTGATGGACTTGGGGGTACAATCAAACGATTAGCCAAGCATGCGAGCCTGCAAAGACCACATACTGATCAAATTACAGATCCTTTACAATTATTCCAATGGGCTAATGAGAATATAAAAAACACTAATATAGAATACTGCACCAAAGAAGAGCACGCAAATCATACTGTCGAACTAGCAAATAGATTTCAATTAGCTGTACCCGTAAAAGGTACACGAAAGTTTCATGGATTTTTACCTCAATCTCAGACAGAGCTTATAGCCAAAACGTTTTCTTCCTCAGAGGAAAGCTCCGTTGTTCAGGTAATTCGTGCAATTCTTTAAATTCATCTTTCCTATCCTCGACTTTCTATTTTTCCCATTTTTCCTTTATCCTCTTTCCTAAACCTTTCCTGACGGAAGGCGATTCACCACCTTCTCGTGGTTTCCGTCGAGCAATATCATTTAAGACGTGTTATTGGCCAAGAGTGAATCAGTATACATTTTTGTTTACAAACCTTATTAGTGATGTTTACTAGATCAAGCTGTTACTATTTTTTTCTCCGTCCAACCAGAAAATGAGTTGTTTTTAATATTAAATTTAAAAACAGTTTACACTTAGTCCGGAAAAGCTGCACCGATAAACGCTTTTTCCGAGTTCTATTGTAGGTTCTGATGTTTAATAAAACTTAAATTAAATAAGCTATTGCATTATAATATTTTAGGATCTTTATTTATGTAACACACCCGAAGAAACCGATTTAAATACTAATTAAATTAGTAATTAACTAATCAGTATAATCATATCCACATAGATGCATTTATCTTATGTACACTAGGTAAGACATATCGCTATTATTATAGGGACCATGTTATTACTAACTGAAAGGTAGTGATAGGATTGCGCCGGCCGGTCGTGGGCTATGGTGCACCAACTGCTTGCAATGCGCTCCTTAAAAATTTCTCCTGCAAAAACTATTAAAATGTCCAGCTTGCCATTTTGCATTTAAATACAGAAATGTTCAAAGAATCTGTACAATTTTTTTCAGATTTTTAAAAATGTGACCACACCGATTGTTTTGCAATTTTAGAATATTTCGTTAAGAAAAAAATAGAAATACGTTTGGTAGTAAAAAATTATTAGGCCGTCCAAAAAGCCCGTCTTCTTGTGAGTAATTTATAAAAAAAATGTTTGTTCTAGGATAAATACTTTTCGAGATATTTATATTTCTTTAAAGACGTGCAAGCAGTGTTGACAATTTTTTTAGGTTGAATATTTCCGAAGTTCTGCGTAATATAGCAAATTGATGAATGAAAGTTATGTTCTTTAGTTGATTACTACCTCATAATTGATTTTCATCGAAATCCGTGAGATCGACCCATTTTAGTGATTGATTTCGCATGGAATGACCCCTGTCAAATAAACGAATACAAATTCCACATGTATTTAGACAACCGTTTGACCAAGATAATGCAGCAATGTGGCACCATATAGTAATTAGAGGTGCAATAATCGCTTGAGAAACATAAAATATTCATAAAGATGTACAGGTATATTAGTTTTTTCTTTTAAAATAAAATTTGGTCAACTACTGGGTGATGGTCAATTACTGGCTTACTGACCCTAGTTAAAACCAAGGTCTGTCAAAGTGACATTTTGGTTAAAAGGTTGTCTCGATCCCTATACATTCAATACTTGACGAAATTGTTTTGTTTTTGTGACGTAGTTTTGAGAATTTTTGCAAATCAGGATATGGTTAACGTATATCAAGATGACGTCACAAGCCAACTCGAAATCTGAATAGGGAAAATTTCGTTCAATTCGTTCTAGACAACCTTTTAAGCCAAAATGTCACTTTGACGGACCTTGAGTTAAAACTAAAACATAATTTTTTACTAATAAGTGTATTGAAATAATTTGTATAATGATAAATGTTATAATGTTATTCGTTTCAGATCAACATACTTCGGAAGAGAATGAGACTAGTTCTGACACTAATTAATAAATAAATGTATTAATTAATATATTAATGTAAACTTTACTTGAATTTTTTTAATTTTAATTATAAAAATTTTTATTCTACATCACTCTAATAAAGATTTTTAATTTAGACTTGTTTAGACGTATTTACAAAATTTATCTAATTTTACTTCTTTTCCCGATATGTTTAGAATGCTACTTTCTGCTTCCTGTTCCGATACGGTTCTAATGATACCTTTAACATCGACATATAGAAAATGTCGATCGCCTTGGCGTATTCACGTCACCGGGCAATAGACAAGGAGAGATAATGCCATAACCGATAAGCTATCTATAGTAACAACGCTATGCGCCACCAGACACGCAGTCCATTACTCTATATGTCAATGGTATAATCTTATACACGGCCTACTAGATTAATATAAGCTTCGAAGCTTTTATTAATCTAGAGTTCCTAAATGAAAACTTCAACTGTGTTATTTTAGAGTTGGGACACGGATGTCAAAATCTATCTCTTTCTAGGCCAAAACTAAGCTGTCTGAAACAGAGATACTTTTTTCTCTCTTTTTACTTTAGTGACAACATTCAGCAGCTGTCAGGTATAAGTTTTAGGTTATGCTGTCATGTTTATTTTTATGCATGTAAAATTTATTAATGTGCACATTATCATTTATTTATTGTTTGTAGAGAATTTTTAAAACTGCTATAGTAGTTATAACTACTATAGCAGATGATATATAGTCTATGATTTATATAAATATAAATCAATTTTACGTCAGTTTTTAATAAAGTATTAATTGTACCAAATTTCAGATTTATATAAATGTCACACTGACAGTTCAATTTATTAAACCAATTTCCATGATTCATGACTTAACTCTAATGACCATTGACTCTAATGACCAATATTATTTATTTATTGTTTGTAGAGAATTTTTAAAACTGCTATAGTAGTTATAACTACTATAGCAGATGACTATAGTCTATGATTTATATAAATATAAATCAATTTTACGTCAGTTTTTAATAAAGTATTAATTGTACCAAATTTCAGATTTATATAAATGTCACACTGACAGTTCAATTTATTAAACCAATTTTCATGATTCATGACTTAACTCTAATGACCATTGACAAGCATGACTTAACTCTAAATAACACACAGCTCAGTTCATATTTAGGAACCCTAATATTAATCTAGTAGGCCGTGATCTTATATTGTTACTGACGCCATCTACTAGTTTATTACTCAGAGTCGCTTTTATTTTATAACCTTAAATTATGACAGATAACATATTATTTTGGCATATGAATAAAAATTTATTTACTGATGTCAGATTCTACTATCTGAGTATTCTTATTTTATTTGAGTTGAAATAAATTGTGGTTGAATTTAAGTATAAATGAATAATTGCATTAAACAATATCTTATGGTGAAGGTTAAAGACAATCTTTACCAAATTACCTTTATCAAATTACATGTGCTTTACAATAACTGTTTTGTATTTAAGTATATTTTATCACACCCTGACTAAACCTGTTATAGTACACAATTCACAATTAACTATTCACCTATCTTCTTTCTATCCATAGGCGCCCGCAGAAATTTGTCCAGGGGGGGGCAAGCCTAGAAAGAACGGCATGCAAGGGGGGGCAAGCTCAGAATAAACGACATGCTAGGGGGGGGGAGCCTAGAAAATAACGGCATATTATACAAAATTTTCAATTAAAATTTTAATTATTCAACTTCCAGGGGGGGGGGCAAGTGACCCTCCTTGCCCCCCCTTCCGGGCGCCTATGTTTGTATCTTTCAGCTAAACTAAAAACATTACAATGACATCAGCTCTCTTGATAGGCATATTTCTTCTCCAGACTAAGTAAATTTAGTTCTTAATTTCTTCTTTTTATCTATACAATGAAACTCTGGAACTAGTAGCTTGCATGATATTTGTATATTTTATATCGTGACCATTTGATATTATAGTTCCACAAAAAGAAAGTTTTATAACATAATTTCTAACAATTTTATCTAAATTTGCAAGTTTTATACAAATTTTAACATATTTTACAAGTTAAAATTTTTTTTTTCAAAATTTCCTTTTCAATTATTTTTATTATTATGCATCTAGGTTGTTATATACTTATCTCATCCTCTTGTCAATATATAATAAATTATTATTTTAATTGTGTATAATAAGAAACCTTTATTTTATTGTTCATTATAAAAAAACCTTGTATTTGAGTATTTTATTTTATTGCAGGTGGTATTATATAATGATGCTTACATCTAACAAAGACTTTCTCTGTTACAGCTTATATAATTTGAATGTTATGGATGGTCATTTATACAATAAAAACAAATTAAATAAAAATTCTCAACATATTCAAATTTCCTTTTATATGAATATTTTATGCATGGCACGATACCATAGCAGTATATAACAAATAAAAATCGCAGTTTATTTATGGTTGCAATCTACTATTCTTAATGACGTCATTTTTTGGTAATTTACTTTAAAAATAAAATTTCCTTGAATTACTCATTAAGTAATTCGATAATATTCTAATATTGCTCGTTTTCCCTGATAGGGTTTGAATAGCTCTTTAATGATATTACCTTAAACTGGGAATTAGCAGTAAGTATGTTATGCATATTACCTTTGATAATGACAGCTTAGCTGACGAAACAATATTGTTAGGTTATAATTTAATAAATACTGAGAAACTTTTTATTAATCTTTATTTATTTCACACTTTGAACAATAGTCTAAAATATTTGTTAATAATATTTATGAATAAAATTCTATATATGTACATTTTAAAAATAAAAATTAAAAACCAACGTGGTTATTATTAATCAATATGACCGGTTTAAGATGAACAGTTTGTGAACTGCTGACCACTGGCCCACTTGATTTACCTGTTTGGAAATGTCGTCCATTGCAACTTTTGCCGTGTTGTAAACATATGGGCTAAAATCATATTCAATGTAAGTAATCGTTTACTTGCTTCTTCAGTCTTGAATGTTGCATTAAAAACTGTGTAATAGACAATGATGCAACGACGTTCCGTCTTTGTTACATTACTAAACATTACTTTGTCTGCCTTTATAAAGGAAATATATGTTCTAAAAATTTAAAATAATAAAATATAAATAGTAAAACATTGTAGATATTGCTATGATATATTATTGGTTAATATGCATCGCATTCGTGCGACAATAAAATTTTATAGTGATAAGCGCTGTCCTAGTATACACTTTACAACACTTGATCATATTTAAATTTAAAGACCACTATCAATTATGTTTAATAGTAGTAAGGCAAACTGCAAAGTTATACAAAAACCAACACCACTTACCTTTGTTATGAAAAGAAAATTTGTTCCGGCTATGATTTTACAATTCAAAGACAAGCTCAGGAAAATTGCATGAGAAAATTTCAGGCGGGTCGCTCTTTGACAAAATAATAAAATATTGTTCAACTTATACCTGTGAAATTCTGTTAATGGACACAAAACAAGATAAATACACAAATGAATCTCCTTTTTAACATTTAAAATATTTTATTAATAAACACAGAAAAAGAATGAAAAGATAAACGAAAACAAAAAAATTCTTACTATCTAAAATGGAATTCAATTAATTTTTGGTGCCAATTAGATTTAACAAAATAATAATTAAGAGACAGTCTAATTCTATTTGTCCTGCTCAATTTTTATTTGATCAATCCCACGATCTTAAATTATAATTGAAGGAAGAAATGAAACATAGAAAATAAAGTTGAAGTTTGAAAATAATTTGTTTTAAATTCAAAAATTTTGCGCCACTCTTGTAAATTTTTGCACACTATGTTATTTGGCATTTTTTTGTAATAGTCAGTAAATTTACCTGCTTACTTGTTGCGTTGTTAAACACGGATTTCCATATAATTGTTCTTGTGGATCTTTTGTAATTTATTACAACTATTAAATATTGAACAATTTACCTCTACTACGTGACTACATAAATCAATTGTCTATTTTCCAAAAATTCTTATTACATCCAGTTTTAATTTCCTTCCATCCAGAAATAAATTTACAATACGTTTTCCAAAAAAAATTCTTCTTATAAATAAATAGTCCAAAAACCAAATTAACACTTGCACTTTCCTTTTTATTTAAATCACTTTAATTGTTATTATCATTATTAAACACTTAAAAAAAATTAAATTTAAATGACATTTGTCATAACCTCACTTTTTTGACATTTCATTGACGTAATATCTGTCACACATAACCTTTAAGTCACACATAAGATTTTATTATCGCGTGATCTGGCAAGGCTTCTGCTTTACAAGAAAATCAACAAGCAAGTAACCAGATTTTCGATCTGCTTTTATATTTTTTCCAAAACAAATGAGAAACGTCATTTTTCCACTAACAAAATTTGGTAAGTAACTAAAAACAATTGAACATCTAACCTAAAAAAATTTACATAACCAAAATATGGTTGAAAAATTAAACTAAATGTTTAAACAAATTACATAATCGGAAAGAGGATAATTTTCTCTATATCTTGGTATATTGCATGTCTAACAAAAAGCAAATTTAACTCCAGGATTCAATAGCAACCATCTTGAATTTCCTGACAATACATGTTTTTGTAGAATTACAGATAATAACACTTTATTACTTCCTCTTTTTAGTATTAAATGAATCCACATATCCTATCACACAATATTTACAACAATTTTGGCACCAAAACTTTAAATATTAACAATATTTTAACATATTAGCAGATCAGGTTAAAATGATACAAATTTTAAGCTTCAACAGGCTAAACCTTCTCTATATAGAGCTGCCCACTTGAAAATTATATTGCTAAAGGTGCTCTAGAATCTAATTAAGAATATTACAGCAAAAAATTTTGGCCGCAAATGCATAGATTAATGAAAATTATACATTTATCATGAAATTAGATGAATAGTTAAACCAGCATGGGATTTACTTGAAATTCAACAACAAAAACTGTGAGTATTGTGGTTATTGCTTGCATGCACCTTTCTATCTATGCCTTTTATAATTTCCAGGTGAAACTACACCTTACAATGGCTTCAATTATGAAAAACCAAGTCCAACGACCTAACGATATGCAAATCGTAACTTGTCAAAATAATTTTTCAATTTTAAGTGAAAAATCCTTTTAAGATCTACTTTTTATGATTATCAAGTGATGTAGAGTGTATTCTTTACCTATTAAATAACAAATTAATTTATTTAACTAATATTTGGGCAAGTTGAATCCAAACCCCTAAATATATAGGCAACCCAAATGACTTATATTCATCTATAAGTGCTGGAATCACAGCAATATGTATTGTATGTTAAATTTCTTTATTTTCCACCATTCGGTACCAACGGCCGATATACTTCCGCGTAAGCACGAACGACCCATAGTTCAACAGAGTGATGCAAGGCGGTCATTTCTGCCATATATCTTCCGCTTGGAATAAATGGGGGAAATTTAGTTTCATCCGGTGTAAAGTTACAGATATTATATTCTTTATCCTACGGTTTAAATGATTGTAGTTATCAAAATATTTTAATATCATCTGTAAAAGCCAAATTACTTTTTTAAAAGGGCATTCATTAAAGTTTCGACATTTTGTAAATTCGCCAAATCCACCAACATTTTGTTCAAAAACAACACACAGGCCCAATTGGAAACGAATTGGAAACATTCTATACTCGTTACTGGCAAATTTATATGCTTGTACCAGAATCTGTAAAATTTGAAATTTAAATACATATCTTTCAATTTTTAAAAATATACTCCACGTTACATTAATATGTTTGTCCAAATTAATTTTATATTTGTAAGTAACATTAAAAGCTGTGCAAGTTCTGTTATATTTAAATGTTGCAAGTTTGAAATAGTAAACGTAATCATTGTTGAATCTCGTACTTTCGGTGTGCTCAAATTTGATATTATATTCGTTTTGTTTAAACTGAAATTATAATGGTTTTTATGAATTGCAATAAATTAAAAGCTTAGTAGTAATAGTTACGTTGAAGTTCATTTCTTCAGTCCGGGATTCTTGCACAAGTAATACTAAGATTATTAAGAATATCACTGGCAGAATCTTAAAACAGCACTTTAAATTATACATTTTATAGTTAATACCATCTATGCAGTATGCCGTGACTATTTAGGATTATGTTAATGCAGTGATGCCATTAGATCGAGGGACATGGGATATTTTCAATGTGTATGTGAGTATTTGTGTGTATCGGTGGCGCTCGGCTCAACGTCTCTCTCGCATATTGAGTATGCGAGAGAGACAGCGTTGAGCCGAGCGCTACCGATACACACAGATATTAACTCACGCAATAAGAATACCCCACGTCCCTCGACCTAATGGCAACACTGTGTTAATAATGGTTGCTATATCAGATAACAATAATGATACAACGTATCTACTGAATCTACTATATAATGATATAGCTTCTATTTTTAAATTCGTTTTTTGTTGAAACTAAAAATTTTTTGTTTATTTCTGAAATCATATAAGGTAAAGTAATCGCAAAACGAGAAGAGCCTGTAGACGCCATCTGCGTACTAGAGGAAACTACGTTCGGACTAGTTTATTCTTTTAATAGGGGGATGTTTTACTGGTCAAGTTATTCTAGAGCTTTCCCCTTACATTAACCTTCGTCTGTCATATAGTAGTAATTAAAAATATTATTTGTTACGCTACTACTGCGGTGTTAGCGTGAGAACAACACGCATCTTTTGTGACGTCAACAGGCTTGTCAGATTTTGCTTCTACTCTAGCATGCTAATGTAAAGGACATGGCACTATTTAAGTGTAATTTCGCCCTCTGTAAATTTTTCTGCAATTATTGAATAATAATTTTTTTCGAACTATTCTACGTATGTCGATGTTACAATTTATTGTTCTGGTAAATTAATGACACTGCGATAACACTACATTTTACGACCTCCTGCATTATGTCTATCAACAATAGATCAGTTTCGCACATTCTGTATCTAATCTACTATTAGAAACATTATGAACGTTTCTTCAAGATAAGTAGACACTGTGCATTAGATGAAAATGAAATACATAACATGTATAGATATATGTACCTATAACTCACTAAATGTGATTATTGGAAAATACATATCTAAGACATCCCGTCGCTAATGGTTTGAAGTTCAGTTAAGTATTTTTGTCTAAGTGTAATATCGGCTTACATAGAATAGTTTAAAAAACTCATTATTCAATACTGTCCGTTTCCTAAACTTTGACCTCACTTTTCGAGCACACCCGGTAGACAACTTTGGCGCAATGATAAAAAAGTTTTCGTTTGGTATCAGCTACAACATATCAAAATTGCAGAAAAATCTACAGTGGGCCAAATTAGACTTAAATAGCGCCATGTCCTTTACTGCACAACAAATGAACTGGACAATTTTTATAGATTGGTGTAATTATCTAAATATTAAAATATTTCCTATAAAACCATCGAGTTTTTGTTTTATAGTACTTATGTTAAGCATATTCAACTGCACTGTGCTCCAATATCAACTTACGCATTAAGAAAATCTTATTTTTATTAATAAAGTATAAGCAAATACCAATATAAGTAAATGGTCCATTTTATTTGTTGAGCAGTATATATATATTAATATAGCTTTTTCTCAATGATGCGAAGACCGTTGACCTGTCAAACAAGGTGATGTCTACGCGTTAATGCCAATGTACAAGGTTATAACTTTATAATGGCAGGATGTCACGTTTATAATACCTAGCACTAACTACATAGTAAACATATCCATTGAGAGACAATCAAAAGGCGTCATATTATATATCATTTGAAAGATAATTTTAAGTACTTTCTAACCGTATATGACTCATCGGCAGACATTGACTACGAAAATGTCAAAGGCCAAAAGTATAGTACAATTTGATCAAAATTTGATCAAAACATACTGTTTCGATGAGTTTTAAACAGTATGTATTCGCCAACATCTATGCCAATTTTCAGCTTCCTATTAATTTTTTCGTTATTTGCTTAATGTTGACCAAATTTTACTGTACTTTTGGCCTTTGACCTTTTCATAGTCAAGGTCTGCCGATGAGTCATATACCGTTGGAAAGTACTTAAAATTATCTTTCAAATGATATATACAGTTTTTTTCTTTTGGTTTTCCTCTTTTGTCAAATGTATTTCACTATTTATCAAAAGTATTTCCCATCTATGTAGCTTTGACATTAATAATCAAATGAAATTCACTATTTGTCAAAACTCTTTCACGTTATTGCAAATTATTTTCCTCTTTTTTAATGTTTTATTAGAAAAAGAAGAATATAACAATTTACTAAATATACCTACTAATATTACATAATGTAACGCAATACTTGTAAAAAAATGTTTTATAATTAATTCAAAATTTCAATTCTGTTGAGGCAATCTCCCAAATATATCTCCATGTGTCGAACATAATTTTGGCAATGTTCTTGTGTAATAGCTTCAGAAGCGTTATGAATTTGAACATATAATAGTATATTATATACCAAGGTTGTGAAGAGTTTTTTCTAGAGCCGAGCATTATTAGATCCTGAGATGCGCAGCATCGAGGGATATAAGATGAGAGGCTCTAGAAAACACTTCACAACCGTGGTGTATATATTATTTTTTTCACTACTAGTACTTTTATTCCTTTTATTCTTCTCACATAAAAAACGTACTATCGCGATCACAGATTTTTTCCTGGATGCCAGTGTATAATGGGATGAATTTTTGCCCCGTGTTACACTAAAATCTGGATTATTGACTAGTAGTCAATAATAAAAAATTATTTACCACTAGGCAAGAAGGCTAACTTCACAAGGTGACAACAGACTAGATAATAGTATGTTTTAAAGCTAGTAGTGAAAAAAATAGTTTTTCTCTGTGAACCATTGTATTGAACAGCATATTCAAACCTACTTTGGATAGTATCTGGTGTGTTACGCCTTTCTGGTACAAAAGAAACGCGTTTTACAGAATAGTGAAATGCCTTTGTCGCTCTGTCAATGGTCGATAAGCTCACCTCTAGTTGTGGATTTTGCTCCAACAATTTGGCTTTTACTTGTTTTAGTGTCAAGGTGCAATCCTCATCCATTAAATTGCAGATTTCTTCTTGCTCCTCTTGAGTAAATTTCTTGGGGCGATGACCAGCACTTCTTTTATTCACTTCGTTCGTTATTTTGTACGTCTTGTAAATTTTTCTTACAGTGTTCGGCAAAACATTAAATTGTCGTCCTATTTGGACTGAAGAACTACCATCGTTCATTCCTCTGATTATTAAAGCACGTAGCACGTTCGAGATTTTGTTCTTTTGCCTTCTTTCAGCATTCATTCTTAATAATCAATGTTAATATCAATGTGAAATAGATTTAACAAATAAGGAAATAGATTTGACACAAGGGGAAATAGTTTGACATACACAGTAAACTGTTTAATAGAGATGGGAAATACTTTTGATAAATAGTGAAATACATTTGACAAAAGAGGAAAACCAAAAGAAAAAAACTGTAATATGACGCATTTTGAGTGTCTCTCATTGGATATGTTTACTAGTAAGTTCTATTTCTAGCTACATTAAATTTATAAATGTACAGCTACAGGCTTTATTTAATTAAATCTAATTTATAGAGAGCACGTGGGATATTCAACAAAACACCTTTCACCTTCTACTTCGTTTATTAACCGCATAAAAGAATTATAGTAGATTGCTAGGCGAAACATTCGTGAGACCTCGGGGTTACAAACTGAAACCTACCTAAAATCAAACCTAATTATACACCGTATACCATGGTGTCGGTTGAGCACGTTAAGCAGTCGGCTCCAACAACCACACAAACACCTACCTGTGGTTGTCGTTAAGAATAATACCACACACAAGTATGTACTCATACTTCTGTAGTTTGACAATGTGATTAAAAATTGACATTTATAACATAACATATCGATTCAATATCCCAAAGCCGTCAAAAATTGGACTGCGGCAAGGGACAATAAAATAAAAATTTGAAATATGACTATGGCCGTAAAACGGAGAATAAAAGCATTGTGTCATATGAAGTTCAAAAATAATCTTGTAGCGTATAATTTTTTATATAATATGTACTTTTTATTTTTATAAAAATTTCGAAATAAAATTTCCACGAAATAACATTAAAATAGTATACCTAAACAAGGGAGTATTTCGGTTCGAACATAAAATATGGCATCGCCATATCTCCGAAACATCTCAGTATTCTTTATAAAGTTTGGGCAATTTTGTATAGAAGTCAGCGAAGAATTAATTATATTTTTCCTAGTTTTTAGTAATTTAAAATATGTACACAAAATTAAGATTTCAGTAGTGCACAAGAATTTAGAAATGCTTCAATTTTAACACGAGTTAAAAGTCAACAGTTAAGTTGATGTAGTGAAAATTTGTTTTTGCTAGGACTGATAAAACGAATTTAATTAAAAATAAATAATGAATAATAGGTCATTAATAATTCAGGAGATGGAGGTTGGAAATTATTATACTTTAAATTTAGAAATTAATAACTAAAATGTATTACCTAGGCGTATTGAAACTAATCTGAACTAATGTAATTTAGTTAATATAAATAAATCATAAATAGATAAAGATTTCGATTAGTAAAATTATTACAAGCGCATCTGTGTTTGCAAAGGAAATTAGAAGTCAGTGGCGCAGGAAGTATAAAATGACTGGTATTGCTGAACCATACGTGCAAAAAAAGGTTATAATCATGGGATACCGCGCAATAGATAATGGGGTTAACCGGGGTAAATATGAAACGAAAAATAAAACTTTTAATTTTAAACTACCTTAAAATTAAAAAACTCTTCGTTTTTATACATCAATACATTCCTTTTAGCCTTACCTATAAAACCATATGAAAGCAATTTACATAAAATTATGTTTGTAGTCATGAAGAGGTAAACACTGCGTTTCATTTTTAACCTGGATATGGGGTAAATATGAAACGCAAACGGGAAAAAGTGAAACATCACCTTAAGTCTTTATTTAATGAGGTATCAAGTACGTCAAGGACATACCGGGTGTCCATTCTCAAAGTCGATCATAGGCAATTAACATTATATATTATATTTTAATGTATTTTGCTGTACTATACTAAACCAATACATAGTAAAGTAATGAACATTTTAAGTAGTCGTTATTCAATTGTGAGGTTTGAAACCGTCATTATTAACTTCCTAATAACCTAGGTAAACAAGCGTGTATGCGCTAAAATAAAATAATTTGAAAATCATGGCTTGTCATACTTAACAACAGCCAACTTTTAAATTAGTATTTTAAAATAAAAATCCCACTCTTAATATTATTAGTATCATGTGATGCGCAATAACTTTCTCTTTCTATTGATAACATTATATTTCTTGTAGTTGAATTTGGCGTGCAGGAATCACCAAAAACATACAACACCAAACATCAATACAATGGCCGCACTGTAAAAAATGAGGTAAAATTACCTTGGGAAAGAGGTAACTTTTCGCTATTATTTGCGGTATTTTTACCCTAAAATTAATTTTACCTATACATTTAGTAGTTTTACTATTTGTGGTAAAATGCCCTGTAATTATGTAAAATTATACAAATATAAGTAATTCTACTACATTGAACTGGTTAAAATCACTATCCATAATATAAATTTACATAACTCACACAATTTTTTCCTTACAAATGTATAATTGCTCAATAACTTAATTCATTTTTAGTGTAATATTAAAGATAAGATGAACTTGAACAAGAATAGTGTAATTTTACCCTTAATATGTTTTTAACCGTTGAGATGCTATTTCGCTGATCGCACTTGTTTGTGACCTTCGTTTCGTGAAAGAATTCAGGAATCCATTATGAACAGTCCAAATAGGCTTTTTGGGGAATGGTCGGAATGGTGTGTACCATTCTTTTATGATTTCGGCGAGGCGTACTCTATCGATACCGAACGAAGTGTTCATTGCTCATTAATATTTTGTTTTTCGTTGTAGTGTAGTGCGGATTTATTAAAGGCAAATATTTACACGTATGACCGAAGATGGGAAGAATTTTATTTTATAGTAGAAGTTAAAAAATAATAATCGGTAAGTACCTATATGTTAAAATTACAAATTTAAACCAATAAAATAAAAATATTTAATTTAATGTTTTTCTAGGATGAATCAAAAATTGAAGAATTCGAAATAAACTAGCATAACTGTAATTGAGAAAGGTACTCGTGTATAATTGTTTATATAATTTATAATTTTTTAATTTTCTAGGTGGAATCGAAACTTTATCTGAATGTCTTTGAGAGACCAAATATTTCCGAAAGCCCCTGAAAAGAAGTTCTGTTAATGTCTTATATTTTATATAAGTACATACGTTCAATAAAAATTACTTTGATTTTATTTTGTTTCATATAATTCCCAGAGGAACGATTGAATTTGCAAGTACTTTCGCAAGTCATCGTTACATTCAAGAAGTATTTTCACATTTGTATTTTAACCCTGAAAAGTACTATTGCCATGAAATATTAACTTTGTCATGTAACTTTACACAGGTGTTTTAATGTTAAAATGTAAAATTACATTGAGATTGTAATTTTAATCTGTAAATTTACTTAAAAAGGAAACATTACAATGCAAACTTAACCTAATGTTGAAATTTTTCACTTCCTATGAAAATTACACTTTGAAGTAAATTTACCCCAAAAAATGGAGGTAACATAGTTGCCTCCATTTTTTAGGGTATAATTCACCGGTAATTTTTTAGAGTGCGCATTCAGCAGACTTACCGGTGATAAACCGGTGCTGCTTACCGGTAGATTTTAACTGAATTATGAAAAATTAGTTGCCGGTTAATATATTTAAATTTACTTGTCAAATACAGAGTGACATAACCTAATTCGATATTTGTACTAATAATAATAAAGCAACTAATAGTAGATGAGGATAATATAACTAAATTGTAAATATCAACACTTTTTTCGGTAGAGATTGTAAAAATATCTATTAATCACAACAAAATAAACGTAAAGGGGCGGTGTTGTAACCTCACTTCAATTGTGACGGTACGGTATGTAAACAAACCGTATTTAAAACGTGGTGAGCAAAACAACTTCCGGTGACCCAGACCGGTGTGACTGGTAGGCCTGCTGAATGGTCCCAATGTTGGAGTAGGTTTCACGATTTTCTTCCCGCTTCAACTGCTTCACTTGAATACTTAGTACCATTCTTTTAGTAAGTAACACAAAATATTAAGAAGAAATGAGAAGTAAATCCAATAACAGCTCTACCTCTAACTCATGTTGAATCTTGCAAATGGTGTTGCACTTTTTGCCAGGCCGTGTTTCATTTTTCACCAATTTTGTGTTGCATTTTTTCCCTGAACTTTGTAACTGAATAAAACAAAATCAAGATGTTATGAAAGCAATTTATTATATTTGCTGTGTTAAGCAATCTATTCTTTATTTAAAAAATAGAAAATTAATAGAGCAGCTGGTATAGAATCTCAATTAACGGAAAAGTTTTATATATGCTTTTCAAATTTGTTTTGTATAAAGGGCAGTACAACATGTTATAATTATACATTATGTAATATAAACCTGAAGTGATTATATTAACTTTTTAGAATTTTCTAAAAATTAAAGATACAGTGGTTATCAACATGTTTCACATTTACTCCAAATCTTTGGTGTTTCATATATACCCCGGTTGATCCTAATAATAATTGCTACAACCCATAACCTGGAAACCAGGCCCCAGAAGCTATAAGCTTGTGCGGGAGGGAGGGGCGATTATTATTATTACGTAGGCCCTACGTGCGGCTGCAGCCGACTTACAGGTGGAACAGCGCAAATCCCACATTTGTGTCACAGCTAAGGAAAAACTGCAGAAAACCTTAACCAGATCTGCCGTCACTGGGAGTCCATCTCGGGCCGCTTGGGTGAAAGTCCACCACTCTAGACATTACACCACTAAGGCTGTTTATAAATACAGATATTAAAGAAAAAATGACAGCCATTACACGTGTTTCGCACTTATTAGTGCTCATCATTTGCGAAGAATATAAGTAATTTCCAGTGCAACAACAAACGTAGTGACATTTATTGTGGTTGACTCCTACCTGTGAAACCTTGTGTTGTACATCTTCTTGAATTCGTTGCTTTTATTTCGTTATATCTGCTATGCCATTCTGATGACGACTGCAACTCACTGTCTCTTTTCTATTTATTGCACGATATCCCATAATCAGTGTTGGGCAAAATCAAATCTTACTGGCAATTAACAATTAACAATTAAAACTTTAATTGTTAATTGCAATTGACAATTAAATTAATTAATTGTGAATATTTTTTATTTTGCATGATTACAATTAATTAATTGTTAATTGTTCTGGCAATTAACAATTAATTAATTGTTAGTAAGTAACTCCGACAATTCACAATTGATTAATTGTTAGTTAAACTATTTTTTTATTTGCGTTATTTTATTATTAAATAATTAAGAAAATTACTTCGTTTTAAATAAAGTTAGGGATTTGTTAGGGATATTTTGGTAAGTAGCATGACAGTTGACAACACTAGAAATTATGCAATTGTTTTTCACGTAGCCTTGTTTACTTTATGCAATCCGCACGACGTAAGGATTCCCATCCTTGTCTGATACACAGAAAGGCCGTTAAGCGGCAAGACTTCGTTCAAATTTAGCAGGTGTTAATACGTAAAGTTCTTGTACTGTTGAAAATTAATAAATTTAAAGTTATGACATAAATGATAATTGCTACTTAATGAACTAAAAAACTGGATGAAATAAGAATTATATTTCATTTTATAGAATAAATACCTTATTTGTTAAAGAAATTAATGAGATATAAATGCAATAGTATTTTCAGCAAAGAATGATTTTTCATTAGATCATTTGGATAATTTTATAAAATTAAAATTAAAATTTTATGAAACTGAATTTTATTACGTTACGTTTATCGTGAGCATGTTGCACTTACACACAACAGAATGCATCCTATGACAGTATCAAAATTTACAATTTCGTTAACAATAAAGTAAAAACCTAAGGTAGGGCCGGTGGTGGACGGGTGGTGTCAGTGCATCACTCGTGCCCCAGGGGTCATGGGTTCGAATCCCACTTGGGGTGACGGAATTTTTCTAATTGGGAAATTCTGCTACCTCAAGTATGGGTGTGTATATTTGTGTATCAATAACAATATCAACATCAACATCAGTATCAATATTTTTAATTTTTATATTTTTATACCTTAGTTTATTCTGAACAGTTTTAAAGCTGTTTTTAGGCTTTTGCAACCTAGTCCTTACTTAATTCAATTGATTTAATTAATTTTAGTTTAAGTTGGCCTTTTTTAAAGTTTAATAAATTTTTTCTTAGTTTAAAACATACAAAAATTGTTAGTATTTGGCTTGATGCTGAACGCGCCACTTTGGCGCTGTACCACCGTCTTAAAACAAAAAATACCAAAAAACCCTTCTACAGAAATATTCAAAATACATTAAAGAATCTATTAAGATCATTTATTCTTAAATTGTATGGTTAATTTTAAGATGGCTGCTTAATTTATGTAAATAGGTTTTTTCTTCTGAGAATTTCTATGTTAAAGTGAGTGGGCGTGGCGTTGGGTGCTCTGAACGTTGCTGGTCTGTTCGAAATAAGTTTGTTTAGATTTACTTAACGTAAGAAGACTATATAGAGGGGTCACATTTAATTTTTATACACTTATAGCAAAAGTCCCATAACATCTTCACACTCTCGTGAGAAATTGGCACTTTTCTGCACTTGTAACACAATATACTAATTCAGCTATGTATAATAAAAACCAGTGACGTACGCTGAGAATCTAAGCATTGGAAGCAACAATGATTTCGATTTTACTATACTTAGGTGCAGTAAAAACAATATAATAATTATTAGGCTTATAAAAGTTTTTTAAATAAGAACTTTTCGCTTAATACTTTATGAAATTTCTAATAGCAAATTATATATTTATTTAAAAAAGTATTTAGAATGCACCTTAAATATGTGAATAAATTGGAAAATTCAGACTTATTCCAAACACTTTTTCATAATTAAAAATAAGGTAATGATAACAGAATAATACATAAATTACTACGAGCCACTAATTTTTGTAGGCTTCAATTTTAAAATATCTGTTTCACGTTTTAATCTTTACTAAATAAAGAAAAAAAATTAAATTTAGAAGTTTCGGTTTTTGTCTGTATCAGCAATTTATAGTTTTTTTCTAAAGCTGTGTTCAAAAATTTTTGTTCTAATAATTCACAAACAGAAATGACGCGATTAGAGGGTATTGGGAATATACCGACTTTTTCCGAAGCAGCCGAATTTGCAGTCACCTGATAAGCAATTTTAACTATGCGTAGAATCAAACTAAATACAATTATTTCCGTCTATGAAATAATTCTCAGATATCAATTTAATAAGTAACACTTAATTAACACTAAAAGAAATAAATACTCAAATCTATCTGAGCACCGAGCATCTAATAACATTACCTTACGATGCCAACCGCATCACCACAGTGCACCACCAGCTAACGAAAATGATAAGTGCAGTAAGCAAATGAGTCGTTGCTTATGTGCAAGTATATGTAGGATATTTGAATCTGCATTACCGTTCTGTGCAAGTTTAATAACCCTAAAATATTAGGTACTCATTTTAGTATTTTTGCTGCACGAAATTGTCAGTTTAAATTAATTAATAATTACAAATTTAATAAATAAATAATCTTAATGTAATCTAATAAAAATAGTTTGGTAACATTTTCCACAATGATTTTAACACTTAATTCATCATACCACTACCACTTTTTACCTCAGAATTCTCGAGCACATTAGTTTAGAAACAGATAAACCTAACAGATGCACAGCCAAATGGGGTAAAATGCGCTTGCTTTTTAGTTGCAGTATTTTTCGACAGAGTGCGCTACATGTAGAATTCAAACGAAATTTAAAGAAAGAAATAGGTTTTGCACTAGTGAATATTTGAATTCCATCGTATTAAGCACGCGGTGACGTAAGAGAGGAAAAATGTTTGAGACAATTTCATTAAATATGCAATAGGGAATGAAGTGGAACCTATGCAATAAATAAATTCATTATAACCTTTCTAATTAATTTTTTTGTTAAATATTTTGAAAAATTGATATTAATTAACACCAAAATTAAATTATTATAATTTTATATACGTAGTTATTACAGTTGATGGCAAAGATTGATTTCCTATTACCAGTTAACTCCAAACTTAATTAAGATGATTTTAAGTATATATAACTTTCAAAGTTGTTTTCATCAAGTTAACTACAAAGTATTTATTATGGTTAATAAATGCAAAAATATTGTTGCAATTAACATAAAACATAAAATTATTCAAATTTACCATTGTCATATTGTGATGATATTTTTCAGTGTGGAGGTGATTTTAAAACTGAATAAAAACTATAAAGTTATGCTCATAATTCTTGATACAACAAAATAAAACCAATAAGATATCTTTGAGTTGTGTTTTATTAAAAATATATAATTTTTGTGAAACCGTACGCGAAGTAAACACAATACAGGCCTCGAAATCCAATTTCCAAGTAACTTACAATTAGTACCATAGTTCAGGTAAATAACGTTTTGAAAAGAAAAAAATTTGGGAAAAGCTGAAAATTGATATATACGTTTAAAATGTGGTGCTGAGAAACGTATCACAACTCCTAATGCGTGGGTGATCAAGGTCCTTTGATGGATGCATAATTCTATCTAAAGCACTAGGTATACATACACATGAATGGACCTTGGTGGGTGATGAGCCGGCTGCGCCATCTTGGAAAAATGGCGGACATAATTGCTTTTTCGCTAATATTTCAGAAAGTATTAATTTTATGGGCATCAATGATCCGAATGAAAATGTAGCTGACAAGATTCCCCACAATTTAATTTTTTATCGAACCTCGTACCTTCAATAGTTTCTGAGATAGAATTTTTTTCAGCAACTGTCATTTTTTGACATTCCGAAAAGTGCCGTTTTTTCGCGTTTTTCGTAAATATTTCAAATACTCCTACTCCTACGTACAAAATGGATTTTATAAACATTAACGAGAATTAAATTTCCTACAAAAAAGTTGGTTATTGAATGTCGCGCAGCTATTTTCGAATATATGATTTTGTAAAGAAAATTGTTATCACGAATGTTATGAGAATTACATATTTTGACCACTAGTAAATAAAAAACGGTTAGTCCAACATGGCTAATTCCATGCCAAATCACATAATTTAAAAACATGATCGTGCTTCGATATCTCAGATTTTGTTCAATTTTTTTCCTTGCATTGATACATAAGAAATTATATTAAATTAATTTTTTCAGATTTTTTGGATGAAAATGTCCAAAGTAGAAATTTTTTGAAAAATTTCGATTTTGATGCAAATTCTGTTACCAGAACATCATCTTACCAAAATTGTCATAACTCTTGTTTTATTTCTTGAGTTATCTGGCTCATCCAGGTGTCAGATTCAAGCTAGTTTCTGGATCTTTCAGAGAGGCTGATACTTTTTTACTCTGCAAAGTCGTTGCATGTTTCTTGATATAATCTGAAAGATCCAAGAACTAGCTTTAATCTGACACCTGGATGAGCCAGATAACACAAAAAATAAGAGATATGACAAGGATATAACAAATTTAATTAGATGATGTAGAATGTCGGATAACAGAATTTTCAAAAAAATTCTGAGACATTGAAGCACATGGCTCTACTTGAATTGGCATGAAATTAGCCGAATGAAAAAACATATAGATTGAGAAAGTAGTTTATGCTTAGAATATAAAACTATAGGAAGGAACATAATCTACCACATACGTCCAAGATGGGGTCTCAATATGGCGAAGTAGGTGTTTCCGGTTTTGTAATGAGATATTTCCATTGGCTGTTCTCACTGTCTCGAAATGTGCACATAAACTACATAACCTCAATTTTAAAACCTAATATCTTATATACTAATTCATGAAGACAAAGCTACCGGTCCCTTTTTCTCGGCCCCCAGACTACTTTGAAAGTTGTGGGTGGTCTTATTTTGAAGCTAAGAACCGCCTGGCCGGCCTGGCGGATTTTTGTCGTTTTTTTTAAACTCATGAGTGGAAGGAGGAGACGGAAGGGGACATTAAAAGTTTTGCTGTTTCAGGGACAGTTTGGTGCCGCGAGTTAGTCATCATTCCGACCTTATCGGCGGCGATTTCCACCGTGGTTTAAGTCCACCTGTAGAGACCGAAGTGAGTGTGCCTAACCCAACCGAAAAAAGGTGGGTCGACCGAAACTAGAGACCGTGGCGCAGGAAAATAAGACGGAGAGCTACAACATAAGAAAGCGCCACCGTCTCTAGCTTCGGTCGACCCACCTTTTTTCGGTTGGGTCAACCACACGCACTTCGGCCTCTACAGGTCATTACTACCTACTGACCCATGGAGACAGAGAGAGATTTCAAATTAATCTTAGAATATAAATATTATGTTTAATATTCTAAACAAACAAATACTTAATTATGAACTGTAATTCCCTTCTTCTTATTTGTCGGAGTTTGAGAGAAAAGCAATTTTAGGTGGTGTCTAATGGCGGTCAGTGTGACGTCATATCAGTCGCTTTTAAAGCTCATTGAGCCGTGTAGTTACGCTCCTTCCTACAGTTTTATATTCTAAGAGTTTATGAGATTTCCATTATGTTGGTTTTGGCGTGATCTTGAAACTAATAATTAATAGGCTAATAGTTACATCAAAAAACCATAAATATACGAGTTATGAAGCATAGTTTTTACAATAGCTGACTTCGGGTTAACCTGGGGCAAAAAACCCATATGCATTTGAAAGCTTATAATAGCTATTTATGTAACAAGTACATAATGTAGGACTTTATAGACAAGCCCAGAGCGAAGCGAGCAAGGCCTATAAAAAGGGCGAGTCTATAAGGTCCGATTATGTAAGAGTTGCATACAAAGCTTTATGTTCGATTCCTAAAATTGGCTATTATAAAAAAAATCAGTTTATAAATTTGACATTTACTCTTGACAGAAGAAAATTTGACATGTAATATACAGTTGCCATACTTTATTTTACTACTACTACTTTATTTTACTAGTACAATAATAAGCCAGTTTATTGCCGCAAAACAATACAATAAACAGTACTTTATAATGCAATCGGACATAAAAATTATTTTTTATTGAACTTCTTACTATGATTAGTTTCCGAAATAGGTTTTTCGAAATTTCTTAATCTTCAGAATATACGGTGATATCGGAGTTTTTGTTAAGCAAACTAGTACAATGATGCAAGAAAATAGATATTTAAGGGAGTTGTGGTGGGATAGTCTGAGCCAAAAGTTATGGAGCTTTGCTATTTTGACAAATAGAAATAATTACATAGATTTGCTTCAAATAATGGATCAAACGATACTAGTTTTATTAGAATGCATCTGAAAGCAGTTTAGTTATTATTTAGATATGTTTTTAATTAATTATTAGTCTTTCTAAACTCAGATATTAACTTTTGACTGTTTAGTCCAAGCTTAAGAACGTGAAAATATGACGAAAAAAACAATTATTCTAATCAGAAATTTCATTCAAGTTTGCTTGAGTACCGCGCGGTAGATTAGATTTTTAACAAAAGAAGGGCACGCGCCTAATCAAATCAAATAACGTTTAGACGACGTTTATGGTGATTTATCTCCTTTATATTCCACTGTAAAAAGTAGTCAAAATGTTTCCGTTTGGGGCAAGAATCTCTTGAAAATGATGAGCGCACCAGTCGTCCACTTGAAGCGGTAACGCTTCGAAAAGTTGCAATCATTGAAAAAATGGTATTAGAAGATCGCCGTTTGAAAGTTAAGGAGTTAGCAGTGATGTCTGACATTTCGGAAACAAGTATTCTGAATTCTTCATGACCATCTGGGTATGAATAAAATTAGTGCAAGATGGGTACCGCGTCTTCTTTCTGCTGTTTGGTGGTTCATAATGGTCATAATGGTTCTGTATTATGATCCTCTATCCATAAGGGAATCGATGAAATGGCAGCGACCCGACGAACCTCGTCCCAAAGAGGCGAAAGTCGTTCTATCGACAAAGAAGTTATGGCAACAATATTCTGGGATTGTGACGGCATTTTACTGATTGATTTTAAAGAACGCAATACAACTGTTAACAGTACATATTATGCGTCTTTATTGCATAAATTAAGAAACAATATTCGTGAAAAATGTGGAGGAAAATTGACAAGAGGTGTTCGATTATTACACGACAATGCACCCGTTCATACTACCGCAATTTCACAAGCTGCCATTCGCGAATGCGGCTTTGAAGCATTGGATCATCCACTGTACAGTCCGGATATGGTTCCTAGTGACTATTATTTATTTCCCAATTTAAAGAAAGACGTTAGGGGACGTCGTTTTAAGGACGAGAACGAGTTGCAAGCAGTTGTAATTGAACATTTTGAAGGAAAAACTTCAGATTATTTTTACAAGGGCATTGAATTATTAATTCCACGTTGTAATAAGCGTATTGACATTTGGGGATATTTTATATTGAAAAATAAATTATATTTTACCAAGTTAATTTTTTTCTATATCAGGCCGAGAATTTATGGCGCTTACCTCGTACTTTTCGGAAAACAGTCCCTACAATAATGGGTATTTTTTGAAATTTGATATGAAAAAGGCCTTGAGCGGGACTCTTTTGAAATTTTCTCAGGTTTAAGAGGTATACTTATAAAATACCTCAAAACAAAGTTGAAGCCTACAAAATGTATTATATTATTCTTTGGTGTGCAATAAATATCGACCGATAATGTATGTTCGAAGAAAAGTGCGTTTCTATGACACTTATGCACTCATTTTCATGGTTAATTATATTTTCCACAAAATATATACTTCCACAATTTTTACGGACGTTTCAGAGCTCATTCTACTTGATTATTACCTTTCGAATAGGCCATTAACCATACTTTTAAGTTGGATAGTATTCGAGTTACACGATGGCAAATATACCTGTGGTCCTTGACGACTCACTCCTTCAATTCACAATGACGGTTAGTCTCTCTGGAATGCGTTCTCACAGATTTCGGCGATGTACGGTGGTATAGTTGACGCTATATTCCTCAGCTACAGTAAACTTTCAGTGTGAAACTTCATGAAGAAGATTCTGACAGCGACGAAAATGATAACGCCCATTCTATTGAAATTCTAAATTTCAGCAAATTTTCTAGAGAAAATCATTTGTAATAATTTTTTTATAAATATTGTGTACAGTAGTTTGTAAAAAATGTTTCATGTTCTATTGATTTCATAATGGTCTAGGGCAGCAAGGTTAATACAATGCTATTTTATTCTTTTTTTTCAGTGTGAATCGGTAAATGCATAGGATAAAATAATAAAAAATAGCATCATATTAGCTCTGCTGTCCTAGATCATTATGAAACCAATAGTCCATTTATATTAATAGTAATATTTCATTTATAGCTTTCATGTTTCTTATTGTTATTATTTATTATTACGTCACTAATTCACAATTTTCACATAATTAACTGAGTAAACGAAAATATACATCTTTTACAAAATAATATCTCAGGAAATATTGCTTGCATGACATTCAATAACCAACTTTTTTATAGGAAACTTAATCTTTTTAGCTTTTATATAATGCATTTTGTACGTAGGAGCAGCCAAATTTGAAATATTTAAAAAACCCGCAAAGAAACAGCACTTTTTCGGAATGTCGAAAAATGACAGTTGCTGAAGAAATTTATTTCAGAAACTCTGGGACGTACGAGGATTAATAAAAAAGAAAATTATGGGGAATTTTGTCAGCTACATTTTCATTCTTAACGTTGATGCCCGTAAAATTAATACTTTCTGAAATATTAGCGAAAAAGCAATTTTGTCTGCCATTTTACCATGATGGCGCAGCCAGCTCATCACCTACGCATGGGGAGTTTTGATGGTTTTTAGCACCACTTTTTAAGCCTATATACCAATTTTTAGCTTTTCCCCAATTTTTTCCTTTATATTACTGAAAATGATTTAATTTACCTGGGCTACCGTATATCCAACAGTGTTGGACAAAATTAAATCTTACTGGCAATTGACAATTAAATTAATTAATTGTGACTATTTTTTATTTTGCATGATTACAACTAATTATTTGTTAGTCGATCTGGCAATTAAAAATTAATTAATGGTTAGTTGCTCCGACAATTCACAATTAATTAATTGTTAGTTAAAATTATTAATTGTAATTGTCATTGCAATTAACAATTGATATTCATTATGATGACAATTAACCTGATATTTATTAAAAAGATGGCAGATTGCTATATAATAATGCATCCCTTAAATAATCAGATGTTTTTTATTTGTAACTACAGCTGGGACATACGTTTTCAGGCAGCACGCAATATATTTTGGTATTTCTTATTAAAAGCTTTTTACGATTTATATTTTTATAGAGATTGTGCAGATAATACATTTTTAATAGTTAACAAAGTTTATTTGTGCACCCAATATTACAATACATTCATAAAGATACTTCAATTGCTCTTTTTATTTATAATAGGGTTTGTTTAAAAGTCTGGAACAAAACTGAAATGCGATCTGCTGTTATTACAAAATAGGTACTAGAAGGATCTTCATAGTTGTTTTCGACGAACAAAAAGTTCGTCTCTGAATTCGTGTAGTCGGTCTGTCTGTCTGTCGCCTTTTTCCCTGTTGACTTTTTTGAATTCTTTTTGGAAAAACTCTTTTTTGGAATCTTATAGTACATTGGATTCTAAGAAACTTTTGGTTGAAACATTTTTTTGTATCTCTTTGGGTAAAGTGGTCAAAATGACCACCGAAAAATTCGGTAAATTTTTGAAAAATGAAAAATTTTGTATTTTTTTTAAATTTACGAAAAAATAAACATTTTTAGCAACAAAAAAAAATTTTGTTCGTCATGGCAATGCTAGCTCTGCGCATTCTCAACTGGTTTTATTTAAATTTAAAAACTTTCATAAAATTGCAGTCTGCAATTAAGAGATTAATTGCGACTGAAATATCGTAATTAAATCTTCAATCAACTGATTGATTAAAAATTTAATTGATTGATGCCCAACTCTGATCTTCAGTCGTTTTTACGATTTTTTACGAAACTAATTGTTTTATGTAATTTCCATAGAAACGCTGTAACCTATTCGCCGCCGCCGCCTTTCTATTAACAATGAATTAAATTGTTGATTTTTTAAAAGCAATAGAATTTGTAATTACATATTTTTTAAGCTTGCACAAAAAATATTGTGTATATCTTGTGCGCGAAATTATTTAAGCTTAATAATCTGAATAAAAATATAAAGAAAACTTAATTGCGAGAAATACCAAGTGAATGCCCATCTAAAAAGTTGATAGGTACTTAAAGAAAGTGCTATATGAAATATTCAAGCAATCTAATATTTGCTAATGAACTAAACAATATTCTAATCGAAGCTAAGCAGAAACTTTTTAAACTAAAACAAATTAAGAAGAAATACGTATTTATTAATCGACTCCGCACAAATACTGCAAATCCAGTCAATATATCAAAGCCAAACACACTAAGAACTGCTCCGCTGTGAGACAAATAACATTGTTAAAATTTCTTCCCTTTTATGAATTTAACACGAATAATTTACCACGTATCAGTCACCACGTGCATCGGCCTGCCGGCTGTAAGCTTACGCATGCTATATAATAACGTTGCATTCGACCAAACAATTAATGAATATTACTTCATTATGTGTATGGACAAATGTAGTTGCCCAGAGCTCAGTCACGCCGCCTAGTTCAGTTGCACGAACTAACCAAAAAAGTAAGCGTATTTATTTTCAAGAGGCTGCGTATTTGTTTATTATCTGTGGTTTAGATAACGACTCACTATCTTCATCTTGTTGAGGCGAATTGTGTTAAAGTTCACCCTGCTTAAATTCTGCTTTAATGAAATTCTGCTTTTCTAAGATACTGCATAGATTCAAACACTAACGATTTGATGAACTTTGACTCTAACTTGGTCGTGTCTTCTGAGTCATCCATTGACGATAACAGCCTTTTAGTAATAAGCTTTTCTTCTAAAATTATTTAAATGACCTTACGCTTTGATTCAATGGTTAACAGTTAAATGTCATTATCAGACGAAAAAAGATTACTCTTACATTTTCCAATGCAATTTTTACAGGTGAGACAAAGCATTGTGTAAAAATAAGAGCACTTTATGTTTTTGCTTTTGCGTTTTACTGCCAAACTTCATTAGCTTCATACAAGCTTTCTTATTTAAAACCATCAGTTTTCTTCTTCTCCAGTCATACTTGGACAAAATAAAATTGTAACACGATTTGTTAAAAAAACACACACGATTCTTTAAAGTCTTCGTCTCTTCTTCCAAGAATGTTGAACTTTTTAAAGTTTGTAAATCCTCTTCTTGTTCTGCGAATGTTTTTATTTTTAACTTTAGAAGAACAAGCGAATCTAATCCTAAGCTAAGCTAGGACAGTTTTCTGACCATAGTTTCGATAATCCATTTTTTAGGTTTTGGATTTTCAATCAACCAATGGTATCTAACATCCTCCCGAAATATAAACTTTTAGGCCATCGGAAAGGACGTATAAATCTCTGGAACGGATTTTAGATCCAATACAGGGATTTTATACAGTGCTATAAAGTATTTATTTATAGCGTTTACTGCCTCCAGCCTTACTTTGTGGAACTCCATAATCATGAAATATAATATAAATACAAAGATTAGTTAAAGTTTCACAAGTTTTATTAATATCTTAACCTGACAATATTGTTTCGACACTTTGTGTCATTATCAAAGGTAGATAAGATTGATAAACAAACACGTTGCTAAGGAATACATACATACACATACATACATGAATACATACAGAAAATAGGTAACTAGATACAATACATAACAAAAACTAAATATCTAACACTTCTAATAAAGGAGAATTACTAAGCTCAGTTAGTTCATTCATTAAAGGTACTGTGCGTTTATGTCTGTATATTTCAAAAGCTTCTAAAATGTCTAATTTGTGTTTGTTGTTGCAAAAATGTAAGAATTTAATGTTGTTTTGAGGTGTCATTGGGTGGTTCTGTTCCAAAATGTGTTTCTGGATGTTTAAGTCTATAAGAGCGTACGTGTTCTTTGTATCTTATGTCGAAATTTCTAAGTGTTTATTTATTTTATTTATTTATATTTTTATTTATATTTATTTTCTGGATCTTTAAGTCTATAAGAGCGTACGTGTTCTTTGTATCTTATGTCGAAATTTCCAAGTGTTTATTTATAATTTATTAAGAATAAATTACCCGGTTACTGGCCTAATAGTCCAGTCAAGGAAGGAGGTGTAGAGTGCGTGAGCAGGTACCTAAGCAATTCCTTCAGAAACTTGTTCAGGGTGCTTATGGTATGAACATACCAAAAGTCCTGACGTCTAGGTGGTACGCCGGAGGAGTGGGGGGGAGGAAAGGTCCCAATTTTTGGGTTTTCGCTTATATCTCGAAAACGGTACGTCGCAGGAGAAAGTTTTCTGATAATAAATGAAACTACATAAAATTATCTAAAACAGTTATTCTATAGGTTTTTTCGAATTATCAACCGTTTTCGAGCTACACGCTCGGAAATAGTTGAGATTTTCGAAAAAAATCATTTTACCTCACATTTTTCATCAAACATTCCTTCATATCGTCTAAAATATTCATCAGAGAAAGAAATTCATTTGAAAGAAGTTGTAGATACTTGAATTCCCTTTTAGAATGTATATACATATGCAAATTAATCTCTAACCAGTTAACATTTACAGCAATTTTAAGTTTTTTCGTAAAATGTTGTCATTTTCAGAAAAAGCTGTTTTTATCATATTACTGACACACAACATTAGATATCTGTAACAAACAAATGTGTTTGTTATAGATATCTCTACAATGAGTACTACTAAGTGTCCTGTGTGTCTTGAGGATGTCGTTAAAGGAAATAACGACTTCTGTGAGGTCAAAGAAAAGGGAATACTGGGCCTTATTAAAGCAAGTAAGGAACGGAAAGACGACAAGCACCAAAGTTTCCGTGGTTTGACATCCCTTTTGATTCACACCAGTTGTCGAAAAAATTACACTCGAAGTGATACAATTAAAAAATATGTCAAGGAGGCATCCACATCTAAGGAAGAGGCAGGGCCGTCTCAGCTCAGGTCTTCAGCTCCCAAATTTAATTCAAGAACAATTGTTTATTCTGTGCACAAAGGAAAAGACCAAACCTTGGAGGGAAGCAGCGATTGTCAGTTTTCTAAATATGAGATACTGGGTGTCATATCAGAGACCAAACCCCAATGGCGAACCATCAAGGCTGAGTTGGTGAGAAAATATGGAGATCGAATACTGATCACTCCAGGCGTCAACAGGTTTAGTGTGCCCGAGGTATGTTTCAGAGATAGTGGGAACAAAATTATCAATGAACGAAAAGACGCCTGGAGTGATCAGTATTCGATCTCCATATTTTCTCTCCAACTCAGCCTTGATAGTTCGCCATTGTGGTTTAGTCTCTGATATGACACCCAGTATCTCATCTTTGGAAAACTGACAATCGCTGCTTCCCTCCAAGTAGGCAAAAATCTCCTCCATAGCCTGTGTAACATGGCTGTCTCTGTGGATCTCAGCTTTCGGAGTTGTGAAACTCATGGGCTTCACAAACTAAGGCAGTAGTCTTTGTGGTATACTGCCTCCTTAGCAACAAGATCGTTAATCGAGGATAAGAACTTCGCCATCCCAGAAATGCTCCCTCATAGAACACACCTCCCTGATACGATTTTGAACAGTTGAAGTCTCAGCCTGAATGTACAATCCTCCTTTTCGGCAAACACTTTTTGGTTTCTTCCTTTGCACAATGTACACAGAATAAACAATTGTTCTTGAAATTGAATTGGGGAGCTGAAGACCTGAGCTGAGACGGCCCTGCCTCTTCCTTAGATGTGGATGCTTCCTTGACATATTTTTTAATTGTATCACTTCGAGTGTAATTTTCTCGACAACTGGTGTGAATCGAAAGAGATGTCAAACCACGGAAACTTTGGTGGTTGTCGTCTTTCCGTTCCATACTTGCTTTAATAAGGCCCAGCCACAATATATTAATTAACCGGCAGCCACCCTATCTATGCAATAAAATAAGGTATAGAACCGATGTACACAATATAAATGTGCGACATAGAGGTCTGTTGACCAAGCATAATACCACTTTCTTTAAACGCTCATTAAGTTACAATCTCTCAAAAGTTTATAACAATATTCTGCCATCACTAAAGACATTATCAGTGAAGCAAGTTAAAAAAGCTTTAGTTAAGCGGTTAACTGCAGATCGTCATTGATACGCCAAACCGTAAACATTCTGTACTGACTATAATATATTATTTAAGTACTTATAACTTACTTTTTTTTGTCTTTTCAATCCGACTAAATGTACTATAAGTTTAAGTTTTGCAAGGAGGGATGGAAGAGCAACTCTGTTGAATTCCCTCCTTGAGATTTGTTATGTATGATTGTATATTATAGAATAAATATTATTATTATCATTCCCTTTTCTTTGACCTCACAGACGTCGTTATTTCCTTTAACGACGTCCTCAAGACAAACACAACAAAAGTTGTGTGTCAGTAATATGATAAAAACAGCTTTTTCTGAAAATGACATTTTACGAAAAAACTTGCTGTAAATGTTGACTGGTTGGAGATTAATTTGCATATGTATATACATACTAAAAGGGAATTCAAGTATCTACAACTTCTTTCAAATGAATTTCTTTCTCTGATGAATATTTTAAACGATATGAAGGAATGTTTGATGAAAAATGTGAGGTAAAATGATTTTTTTCGAAAATTTCAACTATTTCCGAGCGTGCAGCTCGAAAACGGTTGAGAATTCGAAAGAAACCTATACAATAAAAGTTTTAGATAATCTTATGAACTTTCACTTATTATCAGAAAATTTTCCCCTGCGACGTACCGTTTCCGAGATATAAGCGAAAACCCAGAAGTTGGGACCTTTCCTCCCCCCTCCCCCCGCCGGCGCACCGCCAAGACGTCAGGACTTTTGGTATGTTCACACCTTAAGCTCCCTGAGCAAGTTTCTGAAGGAATTGCTTAGGTACCTGCTCACGCACTCTACACCTACTTTTGGGCCATTCATTGACTGGACTATAAGGTTTCGAGATATTTTTCGGTGGACATCGGACATCGGACATCGGAACTGGCTATTATTATATGAAATAAATAAAGATTATTAAAAGTTTCACAGTTTTATTAAAATATACCTGACAATATTGTTTCGACAGCTATGCTGTCATTATCAAAGGGAATATAATTATAAACAAACACGTCGCTAAGGTAGATACAAAATAGGTAACTAGATAAAATAATAATAATAATAATAAAATTAATAATAAAAATCATAATTAAACATCTAATACTTCCAGTAACGGAGAATTACTGAGCTCAAGTTGTTCATTCATTAAAGGTACCCTGAGTTTGTGTTTGTATATCTCAAAGGCTTCTAAAATGTCTAATTTGCGTTTGTTATTACAAAAATGTAGGAATTTAATATTATTTTGAGGAGTCATTGTATGATTTTGTTCTAAAAGGTGTTTGGCGTAATTCGATTTTTCAGGATGTTTATTTTTGTAATGACGTACGTGTTCTTTATATCTTATGTCAAAATTTCGAAGTGTTTGTCCAATATATACCGAACTACAAAAAGAACAATTTAAACGGTAAATGCCCGATTTCATGATATCATGTGTTCTGTCTTTAGCATTAAATAAAAATGAAAAAGTGTTAGTGTTGGTTTTAAATGTTATTTTATAATTGTTGGTTTTTCTTAGTATATTGTCAGGTATATTTTAATAAAACTGTGAAACTTTTAATAATCTTTATTTATTTCATGATTATGGAGTTCCACAAAATAAGGCTGGAAACAATAAACAATATTATTATATGTTTCATAGCAAATTTGACTGATACCTACTGTCACCTGTCAACTCTGACATGGCATATTTCATCGATTTTTGGAAGCAGAGGTGATTGATTCTCCTTCAAATTTTGTTTCCAATCAAAATATTTAAAAAATCTCATATTGATCCAACTTTATAGCACTGTATAAAATCCCTGTATTGGGTCTAAAATCCGTTCCAGAGATTTATACGTCCTTTCCGATGGCCTAAAAGTTTATATTTCGGGAGGATGTTCTATACCATTGGTTGATTGAAAATCCAAAACCTGAAAAATGGATTATCGAAACTATGGTCAGAAAACTGTCCTAGCTTAGCTTAGGATTAGATTCGCTTGTTTTTCTAAAGTTAAAAATAAAAACATTCGCAGAACAAGAAGAGGATTTACAAACTTTAAAAAGTTCAACATTCTTGGAAGAAGAGACGAAGACTTTAAAGAATTGTGTGTTTTTTTAACAAATCGTGTTACAATTTTATTTTGTCCAAGTATGACTGGAGAAGAAGAAAACTGATTGGTTTTAAATAAGAAAGCTTGTATGAAGCTAATGAAGTTTGGCAGTAAAACGCAAAAGCAAAAACATAAAGTGCTCTTATTTTTACACAATGCTTTGTCTCACCTGTAAAAATTGCATTGGAAAATGTAAGAGTAATCTTTTTTCGTCTGATAATGACATTTAACTGTTAACCATTGAATCAAAGCGTAAGGTCATTTAAATAATTTTAGAAGAAAAGCTTATTACTAAAAGGCTGTTATCGTCAATGGATGACTCAGAAGACACGACCAAGTTAGAGTCAAAGTTCATCAAATCGTTAGTGTTTGAATCCATGCAGTATCTTAGAAAAGCAGAATTTCATTAAAGCAGAATTTAAGCAGGGTGAACTTTAACACAATTCGCCTCAACAAGATGAAGATAGTGAGTCGTTATCTAAACTAATGTGCTCGAGAATTCTGAGGTAAAAAGTGGTAGTGGTATGATGAATTAAGTGTTAAAATCATTGTGGAAAATGTTACCAAACTATTTTTATTAGTTTACATTAAGATTATTTATTTATTAAATTTGTAATTATTAATTAATTTAAACTGACAATTTCGTGCAGCAAAAATACTAAAATGAGTACCTAATATTTTAGGGTTATTAAACTTGCACAGAACGGTAATGCAGATTCAAATATCCTACATATACTTGCACATAAGCAACGACTCATTTGCTTACTGCACTTATCATTTTCGTTAGCTGGTGGTGCACTGTGGTGATGCGGTTGGCATCGTAAGGTAATGTTATTAGATGCTCGGTGCTCAGATAGATTTGAGTATTTATTTCTTTTAGTGTTAATTAAGTGTTACTTATTAAATTGATATCTGAGAATTATTTCATAGACGGAAATAATTGTATTTAGTTTGATTCTACGCATAGTTAAAATTGCTTATCAGGTGACTGCAAATTCGGCTGCTTCGGAAAAAGTCGGTGTATTCCCAATACCCTCTAATCGCGTCATTTCTGTTTGTAAATTATTAGAACAAAAATTTTTGAACACAGCTTTAGAAAAAACTATAAATTGCTGATACAGACAAAAACCGAAACTTCTAAATTTAATTTTTTTTTCTTTATTTAGTAAAGATCAAAACGTGAAACAGATATTTTAAAATTGAAGCCTACAAAAATTAGTGGCTCGTAGTAATTTATGTATTATTCTGTTATCATTACCTTATTTTTAATTATGAAAAAAGTGTTTGGAATAAGTCAGAATTTTCCAATTTATTCACATATTTAAGGTGCATTCTAAATACTTTTTTTAATAAATATATAATTTGCTATTAGAAATTTCATAAAGTATAAAGCGAAAAGTTCTTATTTAAAAAACTTTTTTTCACTACTAGCTTTAAAACATACTATTATCTAGTCTGTTGTCACCTTGTGAAGTTAGCCTTCTTGCCTAGTGGTAAATAATTTTTTATTATTGACTACTAGTCAATAATCCAGATTTTAGTGTAACACGGGGCAAAAATTCATCCCATTATACACTGGCATCCAGGAAAAAATCCGTGATCGCGATAGTACGTTTTTTATGTGAGAAGAATAAAAGGAATAAAAGTACTAGTAGTGAAAAAAATTATATATACACCACGGTTGTGAAGTGTTTTCTAGAGCCTCTCATCTTATATCCCTCGATGCTGCGCATCTCGGGATCTAATAATGCTCGGCTCTAGAAAAAACTCTTCACAACCTTGGTATATAATATACTATTATAAGCCTAATAATTATTATATTGTTTTTACTGCACCTAAGTATAGTAAAATCGAAATCATTGTTGCTTCCAATGCTTAGACTCTCAGCGCACGTCACTGGTTTTTATTATACATAGCTGAATTAGTATATTGTGTTACAAGTGCAGAAAAGTGCCAATTTCTCACGAGAGTGTGAAGATGTTATGGGACTTTTGCTATAAGTGTATAAAAATTAAATGTGACCCCTCTATATAGTCTTCTTACGTTAAGTAAATCTAAACAAACTTATTTCGAACAGACCAGCAACGTTCAGAGCGCCCAACGCCACGCCCACTCACTTTAACATAGAAATTCTCAGAAGAAAAAACCTATTTACATAAATTAAGCAGCCATCTTAAAATTAACCATACAATTTAAGAATAAATGATCTTAATAGATTCTCTAATGAATTTTGAATATTTCTGTAGAAGGGTTTTTTGATATTTTTTGTTTTAAGACGGTGGTACAGCGCCAAAGTGGCGCGTTCAGCATCAAGCCAAATACTAACAATTTTTGTATGTTTTAAACTAAGAAAAAATTTATTAAACTTTAAAAAAGGCCAACTTAAACTAAAATTAATTAAATCAATTGAATTAAGTAAGGACCAGGTTGCAAAAGCCTAAAAACAGCTTTAAAGCTGTTCAGAATAAACTAAGGTATAAAAATATAAAAATTAAAAATATTGATACTGATGTTGATATTGTTATTGATACACGAATATACACACCCATACTTGAGGTAGCTGAATTTCCCAATTGGAAAAATTCCGTCACCCCAAGTGGGATTCGAACCCACGACCCCTGGCACACGAGTGATGCACTGACACCACCCGTCCACCGCCGGCCCTACCTTAGGTATTTAATTTATTGTTAACGAAATTGTAAATTTTGATACTGTCATAGGATGCATTCTGTTGTGTGTAAGTGCAACATGCTCACGATAAACGTAACGTAATAAAATTCAGTTTCATAAAATTTTAATTTTAATTTTATAAAATTATCCAAATGATCTAATGAAAAATCATTCTTTGCGGAAAATACTATTGCATTTATATCTCATTAATTTCTTTAACAAATAAGGTATTTATTCTATAAAATGAAATATAATTCTTATTTCATCCAGTTTTTTAGTTCATTAAGTAGCAATTATCATTTATGTCATAACTTTAAATTTATTAATTTTCAACGCTACAAGAACTTTACGTATTAACACCTGCTAAATTTGAACGAAGTCTTGCCGCTTAACGGCCTTTCTGTGTATCAGACAAGGATGGGAATCCTTACGTCGTGCGGATTCCATAAAGTAAACAAGGCTACGTGAAAAACAATTGTATAATTTCTAGTGTTGTCAATTGTCATGCTACTTACCAAAATATCCCTAACAAATCCCTAACTTTATTTAAAACTAAGTAATTTTCTTAATTATTTAATAATAAAATAACGCAAATAAAAAAATAGTGTAAAGTATTCGTTTCATAAGACATTTTAGAGCACTTGTCCTGTAGAAACTCCTTTCTAAACTCGGACACGTGCGATAAAAACGTGTTTTATGAAACTAATACTTTAATATTCTATAAAAGCCGATACTCGGCATTACAGACTTTCAAAAATCTGAATTAGCAGCTCTTCCAGGCAACTTATTTTTGTGGCATCATTGTAAATATACGTACTAAGCACTGTAATCAATTAATAAGTGAACTAACTGTTATTAGTAATTGTAAAACATCATCAAAAAGTAATTAATAATTAAAAAAACAAAAAAGATGATAAATAACATTCATTAAAGAATGTATACTGTACATTACTGTCATACTGTACAGACAGTATGACCGACTGGAAGGCGTGCTAGATTTACGATTTCAAAACCCCCGTTTTTTCCCAGTTCGGGTAATTTTTTAATAGAATATTTAATATATTTCATAAATAAACATTTTTTTATAATTATAATGTCTATAAAAAGAAATAACTCACACAATTAAATATTAATATCATATGCATAATCATTTAGTTTTATTTTTATTTAACATAAATACACATAGTTTAGACAATGACTATAAAATTAAGAAATAATTTTATGTAATTATTCGTTTTTATAAATATAATAAAATAAACATTTCATTAAAGAAGAAAAAGAAATGAACAGACAGCATGGCCGTCTGAAAGGCGGGCTGAATTTACGATTAGAAAACCCCGGGTCTATTCCCTGTACGGGTATCTTATTAAAAAAGAAATTGCCAGAACTGGGAATAGAACTTGGGTTTTGTAATCGTAAGTCCAGCGCGCTTTCTAGTTGGCCATACTCTCTGTTCATGTCTTTTGCTTCTTCAATTGATTTATCATCCTTTTTGGTTTGTTTTTAATATTAACTACTTTTTGATGACCTTTTACAATTACTAATTACAGTACGTTCACTTATTATTGATTAATATTAATCAACAATTAATATTAATTCAATCACGCATGCTATTTCTGGTATCAATGCCTTAAAGATCTCAGTTTATCTGCATCTATCCCTTTCCAGAAATAATGTGTGGTGGGGGCCTAATTCGAGAGGTTCCCCTTAGCGCTGCCATATAGCCTGAACCAGCGAACAAGGCCGGTTCTTCGAACCTTGACCAAGCAAATTCGCCAATTCAGGAATAATTAATTCACTTAGGTAACTAATACAATAATAATGTGGGTACGAACCTTGAAATTAAGTATGCTGTTTTCATAGTAAAAGAAAGCTAAAAGCAGCTTTCTGTTTTTTCTACTTTTAGTCAGATTTTTTCTTCGCTAGAACTTAAACCTTCCACCGCGCAGTGACATCAGCTATTATGACCACTCGGAGTATAGCATACATACCCTGAACAAGCTCATTATAGTATATATGGATGGTCAATCAGTCTCATCATGTAAAACTTCAACTGCAGCTTGACCAATGATCAGTAATAACTAACGCCGCTCAATTAATAAGCAGTAGATTAATAATTGTTAGGTTGTGTTAGTTGAAGTTTATTAGATTTTCGAGATTGGTTGGTCATTAACGACATTGGCTGGTTTAATACATTATACTATACACACATAGGTTTTCTTTTTTTCCTGAGCTTTTAACCACATTTTCTTCATCGTCTGGTAAATTATAATCTGTAGCTGTATCACTCATTTTAATGGGTTTTAACAACAATAATGCACTAAATTATCTAACTTAATACAGCTTATATCAAATTTGATTGATTTTGCACAAACGATGCTGTCGGTTAATAATTTTCATCGATTGTTTTAAATAAGGACAAAACCCGTCCTTTCCTATAACAAGAAAGGACACACTCTTAGAAAGAAGAACTGTCCTTCTGAAAAAAGGTCAGTTGGCAACCCTAAGTGATATAATGGCTACATTACACTTCATCCTCGTATAATACAGCCTACATCATATGCTTGTTAAATAATATACTATTTTTGTAAGCCACCCAATTGAGTTTTACAATAGTACCGAATACAGTTTTAAGTACAAATTAATGTTTACAATTGGTTTAATTATACATGCTACATAATTAGCAATTTTATAATTTATTATTAATTTACACTTGCTCTCTAAAATATTAAATTTGTTGATCTTGTCGATATTAATCACTCTAGTGTTAGATTTGAAGTGACTTAAACTTAACAGAAATCTAAAATTTATAATAGTGTAACATTTCTAAAAGAATAGTGCCTACACAGTTCACAATCAAATAATAGCTATTTATGTCACAAGTACATAAAGTAAGGCTTTATTTGACGAGTCTGTTTGTTGCCAAGCGAGCTTGCGAGCGAGGCCAATAAATGACAAGTCAAATGAAGCCTTACTTCATTTACGCGTAACATACAAGATTTTATGTCCGATTGCATTATAAAGTATTATTATAATTTTTACTTGTACCTAATTGAATACAATAATAAATAGTATATTATATACCAAGGTTGTGAAGAGTTTTTTCTAGAGCCGAGCATTATTAGATCCCGAGATGCGCAGCATCGAGGGATATAAGATGAGAGGCTCTAGAAAACACTTCACAACCGTGGTGTATATATAATTTTTTTCACTACTAGTACTTTTATTCCTTTTATTCTTCTCACATAAAAAACGTACTATCGCGATCACGGATTTTTTCCTGGATGCCAGTGTATAATGGGATGAATTTTTGCCCCGTGTTACACTAAAATCTGGATTATTGACTAGTAGTCAATAATAAAAAATTATTTACCACTAGGCAAGAAGGCTAACTTCACAAGGTGACAACAGACTAGATAATAGTATGTTTTAAAGCTAGTAGTGAAAAATAGTATATTATATACCAAGGTTGTGAAGAGTTTTTTCTAGAGCCGAGCATTATTAGATCCCGAGATGCGCAGCATCGAGGGATATAAGATGAGAGGCTCTAGAAAACACTTCACAACCGTGGTGTATATATAATTTTTTTCACTACTAGTACTTTTATTCCTTTTATTCTTCTCACATAAAAAACGTACTATCGCGATCACGGATTTTTTCCTGGATGCCAGTGTATAATGGGATGAATTTTTGCCCCGTGTTACACTAAAATCTGGATTATTGACTAGTAGTCAATAATAAAAAATTATTTACCACTAGGCAAGAAGGCTAACTTCACAAGGTGACAACAGACTAGATAATAGTATGTTTTAAAGCTAGTAGTGAAAAAAATAAATTATTAAATTTCGTAGTTTACTTTGGTTGTTGCCATTAGCAGTTGATATTGTTTTTTTATTAGTTTGCCATTACTCCAAAAATGGAAACAACTATTTCTGTCAAAGAAGAAATTTCAGACGAAATCAAAAATTACGCTGCTACTGCTAAAGATTCCTTATTACCATCAAAATCCAGACATTTATACGAAGCAACATATAATGCATATCGCAAATGGTGTTCCAGTAAGAAAATTATAACAACTTGTGAAGACAGCATCCTAGCGTATTTCAACAGCGATCTTTCACGGTATAGAAGTTCTTCTCTATGGAGCAAGTATTCGATGCTACGATCGACCATAAGTTTACGTGAAGGTGTTGACATTAGTAAATTTCCAAGTGTCATTCCTTATTTGAAACGAAAAGCAGAGGGATACAAACCAAAAAAGTCCTTAACATTGACTAAAGAACAGGTAGATGATTTTCTGATTAGAGCAGACAACGGAGTACATTTATTTAACAAGGTAAACATTTTAATTCCGTTTTGTTTTGAAAATCTACTAAAAACATATTCCGTTTTAGGTTATCCTCATATTTGGTGTAGCTGGTGCTTGCAGAAGTCAAGAATTAGTGACATTATTGACAACATGTGTCGAAGATTTTAAAACGCACTTCATAGTCAATCTAAAAGATACCAAAACCAAAGTAGATCGATCTTTTATAATAGTACCAGGTAATCTCGAGCATGTAAACCTACTTGAACTTGTCAGAGCCTACATGGCACTTCGGCCGGTCAGGACACCGCACCAAAGATTTTTTATCAATTACATTAAAGAAAAATGTACCGTGCAACCAGTCGGAATACATAAAATTGGTGGTGTGCCAGCAGTGGTGGCCAGATATCTAGGCCTAGAAAATCATTCTTCGTATACGGGTCATTGCTTCAGACGCACCTCCGCTACGTTTCTAGCAAATAGGAGTCAACATGGAAGGATTAAAAAGACATGGGGGTTGGCGCTCATCTACAGTGGTAGAGGGATACATTGATGATTGTGTAAATAACAAAATCAACGTTGCAGAGAAAATCCTAGGCGAGGTACCTCCTGAAGAATCTTCTATTTCTAGTGTCTCTATAGAAAATAACGAAAAAACAAGAATTTCGAAAACAGTAAAGAAAAGCAACGACAATTTAGGGATGAATATTACTGGTAACAGTAATTGTGTTATAAAAATTAAACATTATCATAATTATCAACGCGTACTAGAATAATTACAGTAAGTAAACTATTATAGTATTCAGTTATAATGTAAATTTACTCAAAATAAACTATTGATATTTATAGAGATACCTTTGATTTTGACGTATACAACTGACGTACAGGTACCAGTGGAATAAAGTTACTTTATTTTACGAGTACAATAATAAGCCAGTTCACTGCCGCAAAACAATACAATAAACAGTACTTTATAATGCAATCGGACATAAAATTCATTTTATTACTTAAATTAGAGTACTATTCTACAAGTATGCTTTTGTTATCTGATTTTTTAAAGGTTATTGAGATCTTATCAGTTGAGGCGTTAAGCAACTGTCAGCTGCAGCCTTGACCCTCGCGGAAAACTAGATTTTAAAGTTGAAATAGTGAAGAATAAAACTGGAAAGCTAACAAATAGTGTGAAGTGAAAGTAGTGAAACACGAAGACAAAAGAATTTTCAAGGAATAAGCCAATTTAGAGAAAAGAGAACCAAAAATCGGGTGAGAAACTTCCGTACTTATAAGTGTCAATTTCGCAGCACACGGCGCGGTCACGCACGTCTACGTCATTTCAAGACGCCCTACGATTGGCCCAACCAAAAATAATGTAAACATAAACAAAACAACATAAAAGCTAAAGGAGCCTACACACGCGAAAGCAACCAAATGTCGGAAATGGAAAACGAACAAGTAACAAGCATAATCCAAGGATGGCAAACGGAAATGCAAACACTGCAAGTGGAATTACAAACATTACAAGCAGAGTTACGAGCAGAACTTCAAATATCACAAGACAATGTATCAGAAATAAAAAAATTAAAAACGGAGATAAGTAAACGAGATGAGGAAATTAGCAATGAAAGAAGAGCAATACATACGAAAATAGAAAATTTAATGAGGAAACTACAAAATCGGAAACCGGCCGAAAACAAAAATAAGAAGAAAAACAGAATAATCTACACTGCAGGAGAACTTCTACGGTTACAAAGTGGGGTATATAGTGAAAAGTGGAACGAAGAATGGTCAAAAGTAACTACCAAACTTAAAATTAGATCAAGCAGGAAGAGGAAGGAAGAAAAAATGAAAAAGAAACAAAAACAATGGAAAATGGGTTCATGGAACTTACAAGGATCCAACTACGAAGGGGCAATAAAAGAACTAGAGCTAGAGGCAAAACGGTACAATTTACAAGTTGTCGCACTACAAGAAACAAAACAAAGGGATACTTTTGAAGTAGAGTTGGAAGAATATGTATTGTTTAATAGTGGAAATGAGAAACGAATTTTCGGAACTGGCTTTTTAATAGCAAAAGAGTTAAAAGACAAGATAAGAAGATTCGTACCAATAAATGAAAGGCTGTGCTGTATAACTTTGGAGATAGGGTGGAATACAATAGCCATTATCAACGGACATGCCCCAACAGAAGAAAAAGACGAAGAAAGTAAAGATGAATTTTATGAGACCTTAGAAAACCTTTACGAGCAAGTAAATCACAGCCGAACAAAACTGGTAAAAATGATTATCGGCGATTTTAACGCCAAAATTGGCAAGGAAGAAATCTTCAGACCTACAATAGGCCAGTATAGCAAACACGACGAAACAAACGAAAACGGGACAAAATTAATCGGTTTTGCAGCAGGAAAGGGCTGCAGAATTGTAAGCACCTATTTCCAAAGGAAAGAAATCCATAAAGGTACCTGGGTAGCGCCAAACGGCAAAACCATTAACCAAGTGGACCATGTGATGATCCAAACGAAACATACTAAACTGGTAAAAAATGTTAAATCAAGAAGAAAAGCAGACTCGAACTCAGACCATTATTTAGTAGAAGTCACAATGGCAGGGGATTACGAGAAAACCGTAAAACAACAACCTAACAGACTAAGAAAACCAGAATACGAGATAGAACGCCTAACACAAAAAGAAGAGCAAAAGAAGTACGAAGCAAAAATCGAAGCAAGACTACAGGAAAGACAAAGAAACGAAGACGAAATCGAAGTAATTTGGAAGAGGATCAAAGAATGTATAAAAAGTGCAGCAGACCAAGTTCTAAAGAAGAAACGCAGCAAGGGAAAGACTAACAAATGGTTCAATAGAGAGTGTGAAGAGGAACGAGAGAAAAAGCTAGAAGCACGGAAAAAGATGTTGGAAACTGGAAGGCTGGAAGACAAAGAAGAATATGTCAGGCAAAGAAGAAAGACAAAAAGAGTATTTAGAGAAGCAAAGAAAAAATTCTGGGAAAGACGAACAGAACAGTTAGAGGACTACTATAAAAATAAAGAAATAAAAAACTTTTACCAAGACATAAAGCGGACAAGAAAAGGCTACCAACAAACAGCAATAGCGTTCAAAGACGAGAACGGAGAAAGAATAAGTAATGAAGAACACATAATTAAAGGCTGGAGAAGATATTTCCAAGAACTGCTAAATGGGGAAGAGGCCACAAGTTTAAATGGAGAAGAAAGAATAATTGGTCCCCAAAGCAACGGAGCAGAAGAAACAGAAACCGAAAGAGAAAATGTAGTCCCCCCAACAGAAGACGAAATCAGAGACGTAATGAAAAATTTAAAAAACGGGAAAGCCCCAGGGGAAAACAGAATACAGAATGAAATGATCAAGAATGGCGGAGAGGCATTGACCATCGAAATTCACAGCTTAATTACAAAAATATGGCAACAGGAGGTGATCCCTAAAGAATGGGGGGAAGCTTTAATAACCCCCCTTCACAAGAAAGGAGACAAAATGATCTACAACAATTATAGAGGTATAGCATTGTTGGACTCAATCTATAAGATACTCGCAATAACACTAAGGAACAAACTACAAACTTACACGGAAAACGAGATAGCAGAATATCAAGCAGGGTTTAGGCCAGGCCGTTCAGTAACGGATCAGTTATTTGTATTAAAAGAAACACAGGACATGTGCCGAGAATATAATAAGGAGATCCATATCGTTTTCATCGATTTTTTAAAGGCATACGATACAATACAACGAGATAAGATTTTCAAGGCAATGGAGAACCTGAATATCCCTGGGAAGTTGATTAAACTAGTGCGGATGACACTTCGAAGCACGTCCAATAAAATCAAGTGGAAAGGAAGAACATCAGAGTGTTTTTATGTTAGAAATGGTGTCAGACAAGGAGACCCACTTTCAACGATTTTATTCAATATAGTTCTGGAAGATGTACTAAGAAAAAGTAAAATAAACCGGACAGGAAGCATAATAAACAGAAATCACCAATGCATAGCTTACGCTGACGATCTAGTGTTACTAGCAAACAGCAGAGAAGAGCTGATGAACATAACAAAAAAAGTAGAAGAGAAAGCGAGGGAAGTGGGGTTACATGTTAACGACAAAAAATCTAAATATATGGTGATAGAGAAACAAGACAGTGCAGATGAAAACGGGAACTTAATAATCAGACTACAAAACGGAGAAACACTGGAGATGGAGAAAGTTAAAAGATTCACCTACCTAGGGGTACAAATAACAGATGACGCAAGAGAAGAAGAGGAAGTAAAATCAAGACTGACAAGAGGAGACAAAGCAGCAGGAGCATTAGCATCCATCCTGAAATCAAACTATGTGTCACGAAAAGCGTAAATTCAAATTTACAAAACAGTACTAAAACCCATAGTGACATATGGATGCGAAGTATGGAAAATAGGGACAGCTAAAGAGTCAAAGTTGCTAATATGGGAGAGGAAGATGTTAAGGAGAATTTACGGCGGGCATAAAGAAAACGAAGAATGGCGAAGGAGGACAAATAAAGAGTTAGAAGATCTGTATCAAGACGTGTCAATAGTGCAGTTTGTAAGACAGCAACGAGCAAGATGGCTGGGACATGTGCAACGTATGGAGAACAGTAGAGTGCCCAAAATAATGCTGAAGATAAGCCCAGTAGGAGTGAGGGCTCGAGGAAGGCCGCGAAGTAGATGGAAGGAAGAAGTAGTACGGGACCTGAAGAAAGTCGGAGTAGAAAACTGGAGAAGAAAAGCGGCCAATAGGAAAGAGTGGAAGAAGATTATCCAGGCAATGGGCCACAAAGGCCTGTGAAAGCCCTATATATATATATATTGAGATCTTAATAAGTACATGTGTTATACTCTTATTAGTGATGTTAATTTTATATTACAAATGGCGTTTCAGTTACTGGAGAAGAAATAATACACCTAAAATAGAAGAATCAATAATACCTTTTGAAAACCTACCTAATCTAGTATTCCAGAACTTCCAAAATCCTAGTAGTTATATTAATATATATTATGTAATTAGGAGATCAAGCGATACTTTAAATCCGAGAAGATGTATTATAACGCCGAGGCGCTAGCCGAGGCGTTATAACATCTTCGAGGATTTAAAGATGCTTGATCTCCGTATTGCATAAGTTGTTTTATTTTATTTCGTATTTCAATCCTAATTTCTCCCTTTTAAAATTCATCCGAATTTATTGTATAATGAAGCAAGTTGCCTTGTCTGTGTCATCATACGCGTAACCAAGAAGATAAAAAACAGCATGTCACGTGTGGCTGTTATGCAACATGATTTTTGATTTTTATGATTATTAGGTTGCCAACAACAACGGAGATTAAGAACGTCTTGAACTTCGGTGTCATTGACAACGGAGATCAAGTTATACTTTATTTTACTAATTGTAGTATATAAACAATTGTTTGAAATACGAAATGAAATAAAACATATTACGACAAGCTTAAATATAAGAATTTTAAATATGGAGGTGTTTTTCTGTTCGATGTACCCAAATTCTTTATAATAGATCCTAAATATGTAAAAAAGGCGTAACTAGGGGGGACTGGAGAGTGCTAAACACCCCCAAAATGAAAATTAGCACCCCTAAATCAAAATAATTTTCAAATTATATTTGGCATTTTGTTAATTAACAAATAAACTGGAAGCATAGCCATCAAAAAGGGGCACCAAAAATAATCGAATTAGCATAGTCGGATATGCTGCACAGCAGGTGTTGAAATCTCGATACATCTGGAATCTTCGACACTGGGAATGGATCAATCCGCCTTCGCTTTTGTAATTTAAGTATTTAATTATTTTTCTAAGTTGTTGAACCTAGGCATCTGCTATAATAAAAACTGTTCTATAAGTAGATTCATACTATATGTACAGGGTGGTTCGTATAAGAAGACTATCTTGGAAATTGTAAGGGTTACAAGAAAAAGTAGAATACCAAAGTTGGTTGATATAAAACAAATTTTAATTTTAGAATATTTTTGTATATACCGGGCGAGTCGTTACGCTACGGCTAGTATCAACTTTTTTATTTCAAATAGATCGCCCTGTATATTCTTACGATTTTCATTACTACACTTTATTTATTCTAAGTATTTTTAGTTAATATTGAGATGATATCTTATAATCAGATTGAAAATTTAACTATTTAATAACAAATAAAGAATGTTTCAAGTCTACGATAGGTTTCGGAAGCATATGAATAAGTCAGATTATGTTTATTTACCGTACTCATGCAATAAAAAGAACTATGCTAGGATACTACGTTTTATTTATTTAATAGGTTACATACTAGCTTGCATAATATAAAATTATCATATATAATATCACAAGTGGTCTGATTTTTTTCGACAAAATTTGTCGTTTCAGATATTACACGAGTCGACGCAGGAGACGAGTGTAATTTTCCAAAATCAAAAGCTACGAATGTCTTAAACGATAAATTTTGCAAGAAAAAATTAGACCACGAGTTGTATTCGGCTTGACAATCCACCGAGCAAATTTTTATTTAGCGTGTGTAGTTAATATTAATTTAATTAAATTTGACATTTCATTTTGACAAGTGGTTTTTTCTTAGTGAAAAACCACTAATGGTTTTTTCACTATAAAACTAATTTCATTGGTCCCAATTTGAAAAATTCTGTAATTTGATTGGTTACAAATTTTCGAGTTGGATTGTCAATTTAAAACAGAATTTTTAGCAGTGCGATCTATCATGCACACATAATCGTACTTTAATAAAAAGGAATAAGTTTTTAAAGGCATATGAGCAATATGTAGTTTTATAATAAAACATGCTTTAGATAACACAGGTTACAATTTTAGGATAGTATTTCAACTTTTCTTCAATAATTTATCTTTATGTTACATTTGAGCTTTAACGTTAGATAACGCAGATGAAATTTTCCATTTCCCAGTGGCCAACTCAATTTCGGGTAGATGTTGCACTGGAAATAGTTCAATTAGATCTTTAGTTAAAGTCTATTATGCCACAATTAACTTACCTAGCTCTATTTCTGCTTGTATTCATGTTTGTTGAAAGAAGATATCGGCAGAATTGATGTTCATTGATTTTTAAAAATTTTGATATTTATGTGATGTGTTTCACCATTGTTTTTATTCAGTCACCTGAAGTAGTATATCCTGAACGAGAATGGTTGTAGTGTTGACCAATATATGTTTTTATTATTCCAAGACTTGTATAAACATCATTTTGTTTTAGACCGTAATGGTCAGATTTTTAAGTTGAGTTTTTTTCTAGCATTTAACTATAATTTTTGTAAACTTCATAAGAACAGGTTACCTTGAGTAACAGTGTAAATATTTATTACTGAGCTAGCTAGAAATTGTGTTTTTTAATGTAATTAAGTTTTAATGATAAATATATAAATACGTAGCCTTTATTGAAATATAAAAAAAAATATTTTAATCTGATATCCCAGAAGACCTATAGATAGCTGCTAGCTAGACACTTAAATAAATATAATAACGTAAAAAGGAAAAGTGTTTTATAAAATGCCCCAAGCAAAAAAAAACAAACGCCTCTGGCACAATTTTGAGTTTAGCGTCTGGCACAATTTCGAGTTTAGCCTCCCCAGAATTTGACGCTAGTTACGCCTATGCACTCCGCTCGTACCTCGCTCGTGTATTAAACCGTTTGCGCAATAAAGAATGGCTTTCTACACTTGTATCTTAAATATCTATAAAAGCTTTTTATTTGGATATTAGTTATGTTTTGAAGAAGGCAGTGGCTAAAAATACGTTCGACGTGTATCAACGTATATACACGTCCGACGTTTATGAACATACATTCACGTCCGACGGGAATAACTAATATTTACGTCCGAAGTGCACCAATTTGTATCCACGCCCAATGTTCTTACGAGAAAATTCGAACATAAACCTATGAGCAACTAAGTATTCAATTAACCTTAATCAGCAGACACATCGGAACGTGAACATTGAACATGTGAGCAGGGTATTATTAACAAATATGTCAGAACAAAGGTAAAATACTAAACAATCGATACTTTCGTACTAAAACATAAAAATATACTAAAGATAGAAGCCAACCGTCCTCCTTCCCTACCAAAGAAATCACCTATCTACGTCTTCATCTCGTAATCATGATGACATTTAGCATAGGTATTAAGTAGGTATAATAAAGTAAATGAGTACTAAAAAAAATCCGACGAAATGTTATACTAGTTTATTATCTAATTCAAAATTATCTAATATTGTGTTTTCCTATTAGCAGGGATGCTAATAAATCATAATATTAGATTGTTTTTATTCGCCGTCGCCAATCACTATTTTATTAAGCAATTTCTCTTTTGGGGAGTGATATAGCCACTGCTGTATTAAGCAGAAATATTGAAAAGATGTTCAAAACTTCTGAAACTCTTATGCTTATGTAGATAATTACAGTATAACCTTTGTCCATAATAAAGACGTTAGTAATATTTGAAAATAAAATAATTACAGTTAGACTATTAGACCATAATACTCATATTAGTGACTACTGCCCATAATCCTTTCTAAAACGAGTAAGGTAAAAACCTATTAGAAGAGATTAACTTTGTTTAATAATTCTAGAAATGTTTGACGAATAAGAACCAAAGGTAAAAACTAATTTATTATGGATTCCCTTGTACTTACTATTTCTAAATATTAATTATGTTTAAAAATATGTAGTTGTAGGTACATTACTGTTATAGTTTTAATATATATAATATTTAATATAGTTAGTTATCTATTAATAATTGAATGCAATACAAATCTAAATATGTATGTACATATTAACCTTTAATATTTTTTGACTTTCTTTTCTTTTAAATCAAATAGTTTTAAGGAAGTTATAATAATTTCAACTTTTCAATCAAAACTTGTCCTTTCTATTGTATATACGTATCAGGCTAGGCCATTTTAGCATTAGTTTCAACAGTCTCTTTTTAAAACATATGTTTGTCATAATTATCCTTCTTTCTGCATCTTTTGTAAATCTTTGTATATGCTTTTAGTTAATAGTTTTCAGACATTAGCACAATAAACAGGTCTAAAACTATAGCTAGTGAATTTTATTTAATATTAACAACACCAATTACTCGGTAGCTTTTTAATCATTTAGAACCGACGGTGGAAGTTCTGTAGGTGAATTTGTCGACGGCAAATGTGCCGGCGGCGAATCGTACTATAACGGTAGGTAGTTTACCAGAAGTTATATTATTCTTGAAGTTAATAAAAAACGTGTTTATTTTAGATATCTTTTATTACTTGTTATTTATTCTTGTAACTATGGCAATCACTTAGCACATTCCAATGCCTTGTTGAGATAATATCTATGTAATGACTGTCCTAAAAAAAAGGCTGAATCTGTACAAAAGAATCAAGTCATGAGTCAAAAGGGCATTTAATGCATTCCTCAACAAAAAAATAGCATACATTAATGTCATACTTGTATGTATTGGCATGTTTAATGTATACTAGTTACAAAAAATTGAGGTCGTTTGCATCTTTTCAATAATTTTTCTACATGCTATGACAATAAAACCTATGCTAAGGATTAGGTGCTAATAACCAAAGAATTGGAAGTCTTTACTTTTAAAAGTAAAAAATATTGCTGAAGGCGGAGTAATATGACAAACTTAACCTAAGTAAATTAAACCTGGCAAACACACAAATGGACACTTGAATTAAAATTGAATAACTAAATTGAACACATAACACTAATTTTCATTATCAGGTGCAGTTCATCTCTTGAAGGTATTCTTTCTAGAATGAAAAGAGAATGCGAATGAAAATTTTATTCATGTAAAATAAGCAGGCTTAAGTCTCTCTATTGATACAGGTTGATCTAGTCCTTCTAGCATAAAATACTTTGCAGTTCTGTTTAGCACTGTATAGGGACCGACATAGGTGTCTTTAATGTTTAAATCATGTGTATCATTTCTAACATAAACATGTGTACAGTTATGCAATTGTTTGGGAACGAAAGAATTTGATTTATATGTCCTTGTAAAAAAATTCTGATTGCGCATTTGATATTTCAATTTACGAAGAAATTGAGGTATGCGGAAATCTTCGTCGGGTTTCTTTTCTTCAAAGAAATCTCCGGGTAAACGAAGTGCAGTTCCGTACAACATTTCTGCAAGTGAAACATCTAACTCGGATTTTATCGTAGCTCGTAGACTAAGTAATACCCATGGTAGGTTCTTTAACCAAGAAGATATACCACTGGTGCGTATGGCCTGTTTGAGTGTACGATTGAATCTCTCGGTGCAAGTAATGTGTTTTATTCCTAATGTATTTGTGAAATGCTTCCATAAATGAGAATGTAATATTTGAGCATTGCCTGTTGTTATACAGTGTGGAAAATAAGTAAGGAATAAATTCCATAACTCCGTTACTATTTGAGCTAGAGATATAGTCTAAAAAACATATGATAATGTTAATTATAGCGCATACGAAGAACGTATACTAAATTTGTGTCATCCATTTTTTTTGACAGTTATGACGTCATTAACATTTTTTTTAAATAGCAACCTATATTTTTTATTTTACATTCGTATAGAGTTTTTTATTCTGATTTCAACGATATAACATACTCCATGGGTTACATGAGAAACAAATTAAGAAAAACGGCTCTAAGATTATTAAAATATTTTTTTTTATGAAAAAGAAAAAAGTTTTATTACAAAAAAAAGCAATTAGTTTAACATTGATAATTAAAAATATTACACAAAATGTTCAAACTGATGACCCTGCACCATCTGACAATATCCAAGACGATCATAAAAAGCAGCCAATACGTTTTGGATAGTTTGGGGAGTTATTAAGCCGCACTCGTGTCTAATTCTTGCCTTAAGATGGTCTAAATTATTGGGTCGATTTCGATTCACCCTGCTTTTTAAGTGTCCCCAGAGAAAAAAATCTAATGGTGTTAGATCTGGGGACCTAGCTGGCCACTCCATTGCCCCTCTTCTTCCTAGCCATCTTCCTGGGAACACTTCGTCCAAATAACGTCGCACATTAAGGGCGTAGTGTGGAGGAGCACCATCTTGTTGGAACCAGATATTATTATTTGGAATGTCAAGATCGTTTTCATTAGGAAATAATACTGCTAACGCAGGTACTAATTCAAACTGTAAAAATTCCAAGTATCTTTCTCCAGTTAAATTATCGTCGAAAAAGAATGGTCCCAAAATTCTGTTTCCTACAATTCCGGCCCATACATTTACTTTTTCCGGATATTGAGTATGTGCTTCTTGCATCCAGTGAGGATTCACTCTACTCCAGTATCGGCAATTCTGCCTGTTGACATGTCCACGTAAGGAAAAAGTTGCTTCATCAGAAAATATTAGACGTTGCACGAACAGTGGATCGGCATTGCAAATGTCCATCATTTGTTCGCAAAATTCTTGCCTAAGATCAAAGTCAGTCTCTGATAACTCATGGACCAAAGTTACTTTGTAAGGATGAAATTTTTCCATTTTTAACAGGTTTAGTACTGAAGTGTGGCTCAAGTTGTAGTTTAAAGCAATGTTTCGGCTTGTTGAATGCGGATTGTCTTCTATTTCTAGCAAAATATCTAGTTGCACATTTTCGGTTAATACTGTCACAGGACGGCCTGTTTTTGGTAGATTCTTTACTGTACCGTGGTCTCGAAATTTTTTTTCTATTTTGCTGACTGTGGATTGGCTTATTTCATGATCAGGATATTTGTCAATCGGCAGACTTCTTGGGGGGTTCTAACGCGATCTCCATACCCAATCATAATTAGAATTTCAATTCTTTGGGTTTCTGTAAGAACTACCATCATGTGAGTGAAATAAAAGTTGTTGAACAGACAATAAGAATTTCCACCCTATTATTTTCTACTTATGACTGCTTCTTGTCAAATTTTTTTGTTTGTGTATCCGATTAGACATAGTCTCTTGATTATTTTTTGTTGAAATTTTACTAATCTGAATTTTAGAGCCGTTTTTCTTAATTTGTTTCTCATGTAACCCATGGAGTATCTTATATCGTTGAAATCAGAATAAAAAACTCTATACGAATGTAAAATAAAAAATATAGGTTGCTATTTAAAAAAAATGTTAATACGTCATAACTGTCAAAAAAAATGGATGACACAAATTTAGTATACGTTCTTCGTATGCGCTATAATTAACATTATCATATGTTTTTTAGACTATATCTCTAGCTCAAATAGTAACGGAGTTATGGAATTTATTCCTTACTTATTTTCCAAGCTGTATAATGGGGATTCCAAAGCGTGTTATCCATGTGTTGACAAAAGAATTTATTACTGTACTTGCCGTAGCATCCCTTAAAACAGTGATGGCGAACCTTTTTGAGAAGTGGGTCAAATTTTGTTCATTATTTGTTTTAATACCAGTCCATGGGTCATTAAGTCAGTGGCGTCAATGAGATTGGGGGGGGGGTAAAAAGGGTACCAATAATTTGGAAACACCGAAAATGTGTTAACAGGAAAACTTGACAGTTAACCCTTTTTTGGTTCTCACTTTTAAAATCCTCTAAAAAGGTTTACGTTTCCTTTTTGTTTTATAACTTTTATTTTTGCAAGTGAAGAGCAAAAAATAAAGATCGATGTCAAAAAATTGATATCAATGGAGTGATACCATGAATTACCGCACCGGGGACACCATGCCCAGTGGCGCCTCTGCGCTGAGTATTTGAGTGAACAAGGAATAAAGAAAAGCACATATATAGTTACAGATATGTATATGTATAATAAAGTTGATAAAAGTATATTTACTGTGAAATCTGTTGTTACTTATTTTCATATACTATCTTAATATTAGAAATGATAGAATATCAGTTAGCCAACGTCCACTTGGAAATATATTTTTTAGAAATCCGACATTAGATATTTATACTTTAATTTTTTAATATTTTCAATTGTCTGTTCTCTTTTTTATGATATAAAAACTAAGTTTATAAAAATCAACGCGTGGGTCATTTAAAAAGCCTTTGTGGGTCAGTGTCTGACCCGCGGGTCATAGGTTCGCCACCACTGCCTTAAAGGAATAGCTTCTATCCATCTGCTGAAGCGATCTATTATGGTCAATAAGTACTTATAACCATCTGAAGGTTGCAAATGTACTAGATCAAGGTGAATTTTTTGGAAACGTTGATCTGGTTCTATAATTGGTTGTAGAAGAGCTTTCGTGTGACGAATCAGTTTGTGGCCTTGGCAATCAGTGCAGGAAATAAGCCATTTTTTTATCTTGGTTCATAGAAGACCATAGATAACGTTGGGAAATCATTTTCGTTGAAGTTCTGATACCAGGATGCGCTACATTATGTAGTTGTTGAAACAACTTATAGCGAAATTGAACAACTTATAGCGAACGTAAGGTCTGGGATTTTTCTTGCTTACATCCGCCCAAATAGGTGATTGACCGGGATTTTGAATTTGAATCAAATTGAAATTATTGCACTCTCGAAGATGTTGCAGTTCTTTATCCGTTTGTTGGGCACGAGAAATTTCCTCGTAATTAATTGAAGAATTTTGAATATGAATAAGTTGCACTCTTGTTAACGCGTCAGCGTGAATATTTTGTTGTCCTTGAATATGTCTAATGTCACTAGTATAATGGGAAATATATTCAAGTTGACGAAATTCGCGTGGCAAGTATGCATCAGTATTGTTCTTTATTGCCGTACATAAAGGTTTATGGTCAGTATATATATATATGAAAGTCTCTGCATTCAACAAAATACCGGAATTTCTTTAGCGAAAAGTAAATTGCTAAAAGTTCGCGTGAAAAAAACACTGTATTTTTGTTCCGTAGGGATAAGTTTACGTGAACAAAATGCTAATGGTTTCCACATGCCATTATCCAGTTGCTGGAGTACTCCTGCAATTGTGGTAGATGAACTATCAGCTGCAATACTAATTGGCGCGTCGACTTTAGGATGTGTTAGTAGTGTAGCATTGATTAAAGCATTTTTAGCATTGTTAAAAGCTTGTACTTGATTGCTATTTAATATGATAGGTCTTTGAGAGGTTTTGCCTGCTATAACCAGATTATTTAGTGGTGCTAATATTTCAGCACAGTTTGGAATGAATTTATGATAATACGAAACAAGGCCAATACAATTCCTAAGGTTCTTTTGATTAGTAGGCAATGGAAATTCTGCAATTGCTTCAACTTTTGTAGTTTGTGGTTTAATCCCGTTAATATTTACAGTGTGTCCCAAAAAGTCAATTTCTGAGACACCAAATTTACATTTATCCACATTTACTAGAAGCCTATTGTCTCTCAATCGTGAAAAGACTTGTTGCAGATGGTCAAGATGTTGTTGAGCATCTTTACTAAATATTAAAATATCGTCTACGTAAAAAAATATAAAAGATAAGCCTGATAATATTGTATCCATGAATCGGCTCCATGAACTCGCTGCATTTCTTAAACCAAAACACATCCTTTTGAATTGAAAGAGGCCTAGTGGTGTGGTAATTGCTGTTTTGTGAATATCATCAGGATGAATGGGGATTGCATAATATGCCTTCTTTAGATCTATTTTGGAGAAAATGGTAGCGCCTTCTATTTTCCGGGTGAAGTCACTCAAAAAGGATGTTGGATATCTGTCAGGAACTGTTATTGAATTCAACCGCCTATAATCTCCGACCATTCGATAAGGTTCCGCTGATGGTGTGTTCTTCTTATTTGGCACCAGGTGGATCGGTGTGGACCAATCGCTAGCTGATCGTTCAAGAACACCTGCTTCCATGAGCTCGTTCAAGTGTTTTTCTAGAAAGAGTAGTTGATTAGGATTTAATTTTCTAGGCTTAGCCCTAACAGTAGAATTAGTTTCTGTGTCAATCTTATGAGTAATTGAATGTTGGATAGGTTTGTTGTAATTAAAGGGTTGTAGTAATTCAGAAAACTTCTTATGTAATAGGTTCGTGTAAATGTTGCGATCATCGTTATTGTTACCAATTTCTGAGGATACCTGTATAGGTAGAGAAGGGTTAGTAACAACGGTACTGACCTGTTCAACATGATCATCATGATCATTAGAAGACATGTTTGCAACTCTTGTCGATGTCAAATTAGATGTGACAGTTTTATTGACACAATCAATATTTAAATTATTCGTTTGTAAAAAATCCAAACCAAGGATAGGAAATTTGACATTAGCTATCAAAAATTTCCAGGGTTGGCGCTGTATATAAGAAATGTCAAAGTCAAGTGTCAAATTTACTGTACCTAATATGGGAATGTTCGTATTGTTTGCAGCTTTCAGGTTATCAGTAAAATTTTGTTTGATTGTATTTTGGAATAGCTTAGCTATTTTTGGTGTTATTATTGAATATGGGGATGCAGTGTCAACGATAAAAGAAATATTGTTAATCGTATCCGTCAATTCGATGAAGAATGATGAGGCATTGGGACAAGCTCTGCTACCCTCATCATTTGATATAGCAGAGCTGACAATTAGTTTTTTTTCTGATAGGAACAGTTGCCTGTACATTTACGGGCATTGTCTTGGAACCTAGCGTGGTAGTAGCACAGTCTAGATTCCTTTGAACAGTCAGCATCAGTAGCAGTATTAATTCGTGGTTTATAATTTGTCGAAACACGAGGGATTGACGTGCGAACATTTTGAATTTGCTTTATTTTGCTAGAAAGGTTTTGTATTTGCTCGGTCAGTTGGTCAATCTTATGTTGTAAAGTTGTATGTAATTATGAAATAAATAAATTGTAATTTATCGATTGTATGTAATTGATCAGGTTTTGGAGCTTCGTGTAATTCTTTTATCATATCAAGTCTTTCTATAAGATCTGACATAGGTAATTGTGATAAATTTATCGCTTGAATTTTTAAATGGTTTGGTAATTTCGCTATTAGAAAATCTTTGAGAATTTCGTCATTAAAATTCAAGTCCTTTGACAGTGTTGTTAAGTCCTTTGACAGTGTGTTAATGTCAGTTACTAATTCCTTGACTTTACCACTGAATGTCAAGCTATCCAGGAGTTTTGAAATTCGCGAAAGGCGTGAGCCTACATGAAAATCTTTAATGGCATTCTTCAAAACAGAATACGGTTGTCTGCGAGGTGCGTTTACTATGAGATCTTGGTGGTTAGCTATAACATCATTAGGCAAGTTCAAGGGTAGAATATCATATCGTTGGCGTTCATCGTTTATGTCGAGATGAATAAAGTACCGGTCTAATAGAGTTAACCAGGATTCTATATTTGAATTGTCACATGTCGGAAATGGAATATGAGCAGCCATATTTAATATGAAATTGATTAAGTTATACTTATCTTGATTAAAAAAAGGTATATATTCCGATATTGGTTCAGAATCGATAAGCTAGCGATTGTCCAATCAATCCAATTGTAGATGCCGTAGTTGGTTGATGCAGAACTAAGTGCTGTTAGTTGTATGCAGCCGACTAGCACGTGTTGGAAGCAGGACACTTTATAGCTCCGATCAGATCTGCTGATGTCGATTCTCCTTGTTGATTGTTGAGTTCTTTTCGTCGAAGGTCACCAGTATAACGGTAGGTAGTTTACCAGAAGTTATATTATTCTTGGAGTTAATAAAAAACGTGTTTATTTTAGATATCTTTTATTACTTGTTATTTATTCTTGTAGCTATGGCAATCACTTAGCATTCCAATGCCTTCTTGAGATAATATCTATGTAATGACTGTCCTTATGACTGAATATCATTACAGTACCAACGGCGAATCGACGATGGCGGATCGGCTACGGCTAACCGGCGACGGCCAATTGTCCTAGAGCCAGAATAGATGGGGCGTGATACGCTTGTGTCAGTGCAATGCGATCACGTGACAAAATGGACCAATAAGAATAGTGGACGTGAATGTACATTGGCGCACGTCGGACGTATTTATACAAACTACCTATTCTACAACTTACCGGACTGAAAAAATAAAGCCATTGAATTCAATACTACAACAGAAACAAATTCTTTTTCAATCATTTCGTTGCTGACGGTACTATAAATATAAGGTCACCAGATTATCCTTGATCATATGTTTAATTATTAAAAATTTTAAATTATTACACTTTAACTAAAATTGCGTATGAAATAAAACGTTGTACAGTTGCGGCCCAAAGATTTTCAACGGTCTATTGCGACTGCGTAATTTCGACTTTTAAATTCTCATAAGAGACGTCACTTTCATTCATTTGATATGTCATAAATAACATACAAGCCAGCTTCATACGATGTGAATATCAGAAAAATGTGCTGACTGGATAAATTACCGTTGAAAATTTTTCGGCCGCAACTGCCGATTCTGAAATTTAAAACGAGTTACTGTAAAAGTTTGCCGGGCGTATGACGTAATGCGTTTTCATTTCATACTGCAAATTATTGGTTTCATTTAAAGAAAAATATAAAATAAATTTCTGAATTCAAAAATGGACAACTATGAAAAACGAGTATTTACGGCGACTGTCAGTCGAATTCAAAATATAAACATCTATGAAGAACGAGTGTTCATGGTAACTTAATAATAAATAATTGTTCAGTTGATTTACTTTATTTAAATCCTGTAAATTTTATACTGTTTATTTTATACTGTGTGCACATTTATTTTGTCAGTTTTACGTCAGTAACTTTTCAGTCCGGAAGTTTCGGTTTTACAGTCGATAATGACTGTAAAAAGATTTTTTCTTCAAACGTAAAATAATTAGGTCATAATTTGACTGAGGTGTCTGCAAGGGTGGAAAAATGCAACTTTTTAGCCGGCGACATTTTTACTTTTCCTTTTCCCTCCATGGAGGGAAAGGTGTTGCTATGGAAACGCTAAAATAATAACACACAACAATGAAAATACGAATTTAAACGTCATTTTTATTTGTCAAACTAATATTAAACGTGCAATTTGTCAATGTTGCATTTTGAAAATTAAAACCATGCAGTACTGTAGAAGTCTGTGCAGACGAAGTTAAATTTTCTGCAATCAAATGAGATGCTGATGGCAATAAGATTTGTCTTGCTGGCACTAGGTGTTATAACTTCATTTAAGTTTAATATTTTACTTGCATTATCATTTTTATTTCGCAGCGACTCCTCTATGTAGCCTTCTGCTACACTACTTGATTTCCAGCCCCCGTGCCGCTTTAGCGACTCAATATTACCTCCTCCATCAATTAATAGTGTAGCCGAAGTGCGTCTTAAAGAATGGCCTGTGTATTCTTTTGAATTACTTAATTTTAAGAACGTTGCAACCTTTCCAGAAACACTGCTAATACTGTGTATTCCCATTACACTTCTGCAGCATTTTCCATTTTGATATTTTAAAAAGAATCTAGTTTCTGGCATATCTTTTGGTCTTAACGCTGCCTATTTTCGATAGATTTTGACGTAATTTTCTCCAATTATTGTGAACTGTCGAACTTTTCTAGTCTTACTATCCGGAATTTTAATCAAAATAACATTCCCCATGTCCTCTATATCTGTAGTTTTCATTTTTACCATTTCATCACATCTGCAGGCTCCAGTTACTCCAATTAATAAAACAATCTGAAGAAATTACATATTTAAACCACAAAATTAAAATTACCTAAAACGTATTACCTTTAATCCTAAATACAAATCATCTTGCGCTTCAAATAAAAAAGTTTCGAACTGCTTCTTCGAAAAATTCTTGATTTTTTTGCAGAATACCCTTCGTTTGCTTTTTTCAAGAACGCGTGTAACTTTAAACATTTACTTATATCCATTCCGTTTTTAATTATTAGTTGCGATTTGATCATGGAATATCGCGACCACATGGTCGATGATTTCCATTTTTGCTCTTTAGCCATTGTGTTGAAATATGCTAGAAACACATTTTCTTCAAATTTATTTACATTCTTTGAATCGCACCACTTTTTAAAATGATCGTACGCGACACAATATTTCTCGCTAGATTTTGTGGGTCCAAGAGAGGAGACAGCCTCATTGACCGCAGCCTCAATTTCTGCCGACAAGCTCGGTTGTATTTCAAAAACTAACCGGTCACAACTAACAGCAACGATGAACAATTTATATCTGTCAAAACGTTTTTTTGTATAACAATCGAAACTACTCGCATTTATTAATTGCCTACTACATTTCTAGTATTGTATGCATAAATCAAACCCAGAGCTGAGTATCAAAAACACAAAAACATGGCAGCTTTATAATACATATTTTAAAGCGTTTGAAGAAAAAATAGCATATTTAATTTGGAGAAGTGACTTTTCATGGCTTGCCTTCTATTACCCGCCTCACTACGTTCGGCGGGTAAACTCAGGCGCGCCATGAAAAGTCATAGTTCTCCTCCGCATAAAATAATATACTATTTTTTCCACTTTCTATGTACATGACACTTTATAGGCATGCATGGTAACTAAGTAAATGAGTAATTAAGCCTTGTAAAATTTACGGGATCCTACAAGAAACTTGTAAAGTTCTACAATGCTCATTAACGAAAAGCTAATGGAAATATATTAGTTGCTTAATTACAACACCATGACAACGTCTAGCTATAAATTGTCCGCCTTTGATTACAAAAATTTCTTTTTTGGTCCTCCGTCCATTTTTAATGACATTGTATGCGTCTACACCGGCTATGAAACAAGGCTATTTCAGGTCTAGACCGGCAAAAAAGTTACTAAAGGTTGGCATTACCGCATTCGGCCATGATGAATCCCCGTTTGGCTGTCAACCGTGTCAACTGTTGTTGACATGCAGAGTTGCAGATGACTTATTAAGCCAATATATTAAAAAAATGAATTAATTGCTACGATTTAACACATTAACAGCCACTACCCGGCCCATTTCTTTTTTATAGGTAAGTATAATTGAAATTATTTGTAAACTAGGTAAGTCAAATAACATTTTTTTTAGGTTAAGGAAAATTACTGTGGCAGTCTCAAGTGCCACGCTTTAATACTGTTACAGATACACAACATAAAACTATTTTAAATAAAAAACAACAACGAAAACTAATAAACTAGATCAATTATTTAAAGTTAAAATTAATTGTGCAGTTTTGCAAGTTCGATAAATTTATGTTTGCAGAGTTACCATCATTAAGTTTCAACTGAACATTCTGAATAGAGGAAGAATTGTCAGTTTGTGCATTGCTCATTACTTCCGTGGTGCTGCAGCTATGCCCTACAGAAGTAGTAGAAGTTGATGGCTGTGGTAAAAAGTTTAATTCATTCTGAATTCTTCCAACCAATTGATTGGCTGTAGCTATTTTTGCCTTCAAAGACTCTTCAATGTAACCCTCGGCGACTGAAGTGCTTTTCCAGCCCCCATGCCGCTTTAAGGTTGTAATATCAGCACCATGGCCTGCCAACACTGTGGCACTACTTCGGCGAAAACAGTGCCCTGTATATTGTTTTGGATTTTCAAGTTTTAAATAGGTTGCAATTTTGCATGGCATATTGCCGAATGTATGAAGACCCACAGGTTGTTTTCTGCATATATTTTTTGCGTAAAATAAAAATAATCTTTGAATTTCTGTGTCTGGTCTTAAGTGTCTTAAGTTACAATAACATCCCCTCGATCTTTGAAATCTTCAACTTTTAAATTTACCAGTTCATGCCTTCGACAAGCAGCACTCATACCTATTATTAAAGCTACCTAAAAAAGATGGATTTTTTAAATCAAGAAAAGAATTTAACATAAATGGGAGTACTGACTTTTATCAGGAGATAATCCTCGTTTGGCGCTTCATTTATAAATCTATCGATATCTTCAATTTCTAGAACTTTGGACTTCTTAGGGACGTATTTATCTTTTGATCTTTTTAAAAAGGCAATTAATTTCGAATAATTGGCAATATTAATGTCGTGTTTAATATTTAATGTTGACTTTAACATTGAAAATATTGACCATAGCGTCGAAGATTTCAAGCTTTTTGCTTTCCATTCAAAATACGCCAATAAAACACATTCGTGAAAATTACCCATCTTGACTGAATTTGCTCCGCACCACTTTACGAACGAGTCGTACTCCTTCCAATATCTACTGTAAGATTTTGATGGTAGTAAATTGTTTATAACTCTGTCGGCTGCTTCAGTAATATGAGCTGGTGTATCCATTGTATTAATTTAAAGAAATTTACAAATTTCACGACGTTCACGACTAATGTCAAAAGTTTGGAACCTACTTGATTTTGAATTCAAAATTTCTGTGTTGTCAACCCAAGGCGACAAAAATTCCCTAGCATGAATAATTAATTTATAATAAATGTAAATAAGTATTTGTCGGTCCAAAAAATAGTGTGTATCATACGCCCAGAAACTGTTTTGCGAGTATTCGGAATTGCGGGCCTTGGCCTACGGCCTCGGCCCGCAAATCTTCCTCACACTCGCAAAAATCCAGTTTCTGGTCTAATGATACAAATAACTATTTATAGAAAATATACAAAAAACTAATAAAAAGCTGGCGGTGAAGATGAAAATAAAACTTTGTACGCTGCACGCTTCACAATTAATCTTTACTGAACTCACAGGATAACTTTCCAGCTCGCCCGTAAAGATTCATTTACAAAGCTTGACACGTAATAGTATATTACGTTATAAGTCCGGTAAACCCAAGTTTACAGTAGCGAGTTGAAAACGTTTCGGGACGAGGCGACGAAGGAGCCGAGTCTCGAATGTTGAAACGAGCTACTGTAATGGTTTACCGGGCGTATGACGTAAGGCTTTTTATTTCATACTGCCTCACATTGTTCATTTTTAAAAAAAATGCATTTAAAATTTTCAGTCCGGTAAAATTTTTTACCGGACTCAAATTAGATTTTCAGTCCGGTAATAGTATATTACGTTATAAGTCCGACCGGACGTATGACGTAAGGCGTTTTATTTCATACTGCCTCACATTGTTCATTTTTTAAAAAAATGCATTTAAAATTTTCAGTCCGGTAAAATTTTTTACCGGACTCAAATTAGATTTTCAGTCCGGTAAAATTTTTTACCGGACTCAAATTGGATTTTCAGTCCGGTAAAATTTTTTACCGGCCTTGTAACGTAATAATTCATTTACCGGACTCAAATGAGTCCGGTAAATACCCTTTTACCGGACAGTATGAAATAAATAACTATTACCGAATTTAAATAAAACAAAATAACGAAAACAATTAGTTATCATTAAGTTACCGTGAACACTCGTTCTTCAGAGATGTGGATTAAAACAAAAGTAATTAGATATGGCCAAACGTTGATGACAAATGATTCTAAACTTTATACATGAACAATTGAACATCTTTTGAAAGGGCGAAATATTGCAAAAAATAATCATAGCATATTGGATAGTTCTGTGGACGTTATGCAAACTTATGTGCTGATATATTTTTCATTGTTAGTTTACAATTAACACATTTAAGATGGTGCAACTGTGTTTGTGCTTATTATACAACTAGATAAGATAGGAAATACTTCTATCCTTAAATCTAAGCTATAATCTTATTCATATACTACATATTATTCATAATAACAAAAGTGCAAAGATAAATTCTTTATAATTAACGTACAGTGCCCTGAATTTGATAGAAAATAGCCTTTTTCGTCATAATCAAGATACGAATGTCAAATATCTCCCTTATTTTAAAAACATTTTGTATAGATATTTTTTGTCTACATAGTTTAGTAGAGTTTTATTAAGCCAGAACGTTCCTTAGTTTTTATTTTCGCTGGGCATACCTTGTAGAAATTATCAATCCAACTCCTGTTATAGCCTATCGCAAACTTAAACAAAATTTAGCAAAATTAAGATATTCATTTACAGTTTGTTTTTACGATAATCGTACTTTTGAAGTCGATTTTCTCGAAATAGCACCATTAAGGTTTAACAAAATTGCATTTAAAATTTAAAAATATTTTCTAATCTAGTACATATTTTGAAAAAAATGACTGGCTGACCGACACAGGTTCAATTCCAGCTGGGGGAGAATAATTCTTTTTTAATTTTTTCTTATAAAACAAAATTTAAAATAATAGTTTTTTCTTCGGAAATGTTAATTTCTGCAAAGTTTTAATAATTCTCTTAAAAATTCTACAATGACAGAGGGATTTTACAAACCATATTTTAGCATGGATAAAAGCATAGGTTAATCCTTATATTCGATTTCTCAAGGAGACATACAATCTATTTTGTAATTGTTTTGCTTAGTCGAAGAAAAAAGATACTGTACAACTTGGGTGGAATGCCTATATCGCCCTCGAACGACTGAACTTCGTTCTCGTGCGATATAGGCATCATATGCACCATTGTTGCACAAACTACTAGTAAGTAACTAAGAAAGTAGCTCATATCGCACAATCAAGTTGCCTAGAAAACCGAACATAACACACGAAAGTAAAACACACTAGTGTATTTTACTTTCGGCTGTGCGATTTACTTTTGCAAATCTCACGGTCGAAATCTAAGCAGTAAATAGCAAATTATATAAGTAATAAGAACCTGCTTATATATTTTTGACTATTTTGATACATGAATCATCTACTAACACAATAATTAATTAATTCTAGCTGTATTTATTTCATGAAAAACTATTGATTAGATATATTGAGGGATATTTGACATATTTTCACTGCACCAATTGTCATTACACCAAAACAACTTTTCACTGCAAAATAATAATTTTAATCTTGTTTTCCATTTCCAACAATATATTTTAATTTAAATTGCTAAGAAGTTTTAATTCATATTTTATAGATTTATTGTTAAAAAGTTTTAATAAGTACTTAGAGTATAATTAATTTCTAAAAATATTTTAAATAAATAAATAATCAGAGACGGCTTTGTATAATGTTCAATATGCGGATGATAGTCTTTTGTTTAAAGACGCCATAAGTATAAAGGCTAATTTATCTTTGTTAGTAGTTAACTGTAAATTCTTCTTTGGTTTAAATGTTTTAAATGTTTAAAATGGTTAAAATATTGAAAACTCATTTTTACAAACACCTTTTCACAACTCTCAAATTCCAAGAAATTTAACTAATTGATATAATAATCCCTTTACGGATAAAACAATAATACTGACAATATTCAAAACGCACTTACACACACGCTTTCCCCAATTAACTTCACAACTTGTTACAATAATCATATAGTTATAAACTTTATTGGTACTGAAAATAATGATAAAAATAAAATTACTAAATAAAATGTAAATTGTTTTTTGTTAGCATTAAAATAATTTTTTCTTTGAAAAACTGTATTTTTCAGGTCGTAGGAAATATAGTGTACATAACTCGGTGGAAAGTGTGTTTCTTACTCGTGTGATTTCCTCACTCGGCTGACGCCTCGTGCGTAAATTTCACACTCGTACGAAAAATGCCACTTTCCACTCTCGTTATGTAATATACTAATTTTATGCAGGAACAAATTTTCGTTGAGCAATCTGCAAAAAATTAAATTACAACTAATTAAATAGCACCATGAAATCATTTGAATACCTTTTTTACAATGCCATGTATTCAGAGATAGGGATAACCTTTTTAGGTAGTACTGATTTCTGACTTGCGAGAACTGGAACTAATCCAATTTCCAGTTTTTGCGATGCATAATTTAAAAAGCTTTCCAAAATGGAAACTTAGTTTGGTAATATACTCGTAAGCAATACTGTATCAAACTATCTTCTGTTTATTTTCCTATAGCAGTAAATTGACTGTTAGTATCGCAACCCGTCATAGCATGGAAATTAAGTAAGTTTCTATTAAAGAAACTTACTTAGTTTCTCCAAACATATTTCATGATCTACCATATATCTTTGCCATTCCTGTCCATCTACTTAAACGTACGTTTTTCAAGCTAACGCACTCCAAGCAATGCAGTGATTGGAGAATTTAACGAAAAGATCTTTGATCAAATGGTACTCAAATGATTTCATGGTCTTATGTAATTATTTATTATTGCAATTAATTATTTTTGTAGATTTCTCGACGAAAATCTGGTCCTGTATAAAAACTAAATTTTATTGCATCGCCACATGCTAATGTCCTGGAGGATACAAAAGCAAGAAAAAAAACCTACCGAAAGCAGACAATACGTTTATTAATAAGTTATTGATTTTTCTTAATTTCTTCCTCTCAAATAGTTAATAAATAATTGCACAACATATATTTTTAATTTGAGTTTGATTTGTCTTTGTGATTTTATAAAAATTCATGAAAAGATGAGTAAGTACCTAAATATTTTCATGATTTTATTAAAAAATAATTTTACTATTTAAGATGTATTTTTTTGTATTTTATCTTCTCTTAGTTAACACATTTAACTTATTACATACCAGTTTTCTATGGCTACATACAAGTAGTGCCTTAATCTAGCTATATCTTACTAATTCTAAGTATGTGAAACCACAGATGGTATCCTTGGACGACGAAAATATGTATTGTTTACCGTGGGTGAGACGTAGCTTCATGTATGCATTATTAGCGTGCTAAAATCCATTTTTCTTTACCAACAGCAATAACTAGACGCGGTACTCTCTACGTTGTTTTGCAAATATCTTCACTTGTATTATACCTATGAGAAAAATAAAAGCACCTTTGTGTTCGCAGAAAATCAACGCGTTATTTTAGTCATTTTTAAAATATGTACTAGATTTGAAGATCTGTAGATTGAACTGTTAAATGTAGTTTTTCTAAACCTTAAAAGTGTTGTTTCGAGAAAATCCACTTTAAAAGTAGGGGTTCGCGTAAAAAAATAATCTAAATTCATATCTTAATTGTTTTTTAAACAACTTAAATATCGATGTAACCATCGATGTAACCCATGTTTAGTCACAACATAGCAAGTGATGTCCTGCAACAAATAACATAAAAATTTAATTTCACCCCTTTTTTACTAAAATCCCCTCTCTTACCACCCCGCAGTTATCTTTTTGACAACAACTATATTTTGCTTAACTTAGGGATACACTACAACATGAGCTAGATTGGAAATCTTTACAAGGTATGCCCAGCGGAATGAACGATTTCAGCCTAATCAAACTCTACTAAGAATACATTGGCTTATCTAAATTTTTATTTTCGTCCATAGTTTTCTAGATGTGGCTAAGAGCTTTAATTTTGAAGCTATATAATCTCAAAAACTAAATATTTTTAAGAATTCTAGAAAATATACTACTGAATGTACGGTTAGCTTTAAAAAATTGGATCTTTGCTATATTCCATTAACTATAGACCAAATCAAACACTTAACTAAACATTTGGATTCTAGAAAAAAAATACTTGCCTTTGAACTTTTTTTCTATATCCTAAAGTAAGGGATATATTTCGCATTATCGAATTTTGCAGTTAGCTGGAAGAAAGAAACAACAGACGATCAAGTCTTATATTCAGCATTGTATTTGTCTGGAAAATTAACTTGTAGCTGCTAAACTACCTACCTACGGTTACAACCGATAAACCCCATTTTCCATAAAATTCAGTATGCACTGTATTTAATCAAAGACTACATATAGGAATGATATCTGGAAACTAATATGCTTGTTAGAACATAGTAAAAAGGTTTTTAACATTATTTAAAAGTTTTACCTTTTTTTTGCAAATATAGCTATTAAAAAATAAAAAGGACGGAGGTTCAATCAGCTATAAGACGAGACCAAAAACATGGATTTATGGTTAAGAGGTTTAACAAAATGCTGCAAAAAGTATACAGATACATCCAGGACGAGTCTGCTGGGATACACACCTACACGGATCTAGTTGGAAGTTGTATACAGGGAGAGTCTTAAAGTTAATGTATATTTAAATCATTTTAACGTCAATAATTGAGGAAAAGGAAAATGGAAGAAAAATAATTATAATGGTCGTAATGAAGATTACCATGAAGGTGGTAATTAATAATGTGGTATAATATCTATCAGGGAGTGATTTTAACTGGGTACAAAGCGTTTTAAATTCGCCATCTATTGGCCGTTTTTGATTAATCGGGTGATCTCAATATCGAGCTCGTCTGCGTTTTTGTCTTCTCAAAAGTAACAAAACAAGTACTTTTCTCAGGCGCAGAGACAACATTTTTATTATTTATTCAGCAACTAAAGCACTTGCGGTAACGTATTCCAACGGACTTGGTTGAATATCTAGATGCGTACGTCGACGTACAGCGAAATGACGGACTTTAATTTTAAATTATTGCATCTTTGTTAAAACAAAATGTAGCGACCTGTTTTTTTAACGAACCTTTTTAATTCCGTAGACAGAAATGTTTCTTCTCGAAATTGATTTAAATTTTGAAATTTATACATCGTAAAGTATTCCTGGGCTGAGGAGGTGGAAAAATTATAATTTAAATTATAGATAGGGTAACTATTAAACCTTAAATGCCTTAATTTTTTGCGTAATTTATTCTATGATTATAAAGAATTGTTGAACAGTTGTTTTACTGTTTCTAGTTATTACAGTTTAAAAACCTGGACTCGCCGTAAATTTATACCTATACATTCGACTACACGTAATTGTGCACTTAGCGACCCATTCAGCACCCAGTTGGTTGGGCTTGGTTATTACTATATTCGCTATGTGCATGGCGCCTCGTGGCGACCTCTGGTCGTAGACTGAGAAATAAGGACGGAAACCATCACATTGGCGTTTATGAACGGATATCGAAAATGTGAAATAAATCAAATATAAAGACCATTTTTTGTTTACTTTCTACATGAGCGCGTACAGTATTTATTTTTATGCGATTGAGAAGAATAAGCATGTAAGTAAATTGTATTTAATATACATATTTTCATGTTATTATTTGACTTTTTGAGGTTATATCCATATATGTACATTTGAAAATTCAATAAATGGTAAGAATAATATAAACTTGCACTTGCTATTTGAACCATTATTTTTACAATTCACTACGCAACAAATATTTCCACCCATTATATTTTCAAAGTGTACTGAAATCGTCCGTCGTTATTGCTCTATTGCTCCACCTAGCGCGCTTCGGGCGATTATCACATCCCCTCCAAGCCGACGCACATAGTGAATACAGAGACAACATAAACAAGGGTAGCTACTTTTCTAGCGGGCTCTAATTTAGCAATTTCTGCTCTAAAACCAGGCTCATAAACCGGTCAAAATCGCCCTACCGGACATAAAACACTACACGCTAAAAACATTACTTAAATAAGTATGTACTATACAACTGACAAACACTCTCCATTGTTTTGTGGTTTTGTTCTGTGTTGATGAAAAGTATGATTACTTCTTATAAAGCTGTTGTAAGACGGTCATGTAAGAAACTGCTGCTTTTATAATCTGTAAAGGTTATTTTTAAAAAATAAAAGTGTTAGAAATAAATTAAATCGAGTATGTAACTTACAGAAATAAGAGAAATGAGCGATAAAATTATAAACTTTCCAGCAGTTACTTGTGCAGGACGTTTAGATCGTTCCATCATGATGAATAGGGTTCTACGAATTTTTGAGTTACAATAATACCATTTCATGTGATAGCAAGCATCGTTTACTTTTAAACTCTACAAAGTAAATTGTAATTAGAAAAGATAAATTTTAAGTTTTCTAACTAGTTAGTAATCAGCATGGTTATCACAATAGTATTGTTGTAGTAAAAGTGATGTTTAATGTAATACAGAATTTATTTTCCAAATAGCTAGCTAGAAATTCTAGATAGATAGTAAAGGGTTTCTGGCCATGAAATTTTCGAAATAATTAAGGTTTCAAAAACTTTTTATTTTTTTAATAATTTTTTGTTATAATTTTTTAATTTAATTTTTACTTTTATTTTTTATGTATATCTATACACGTGTTAAGAAGCATCGAATTTATATAGAAAGCTAAGTGTGATCATTTGATATCTGGGAAGCTTTCTGTTGCATATTTGAATTATTATCATCTCGGAGACAAATATCATCAAGTCTTAAATAGGACATACACGGTCTTCCCCGACAACGTCGGCGAAGACGTCGTCGACGACGTCGGGGACAAGGTCGAGATAATGAGGTAATGTTTACATTTACTGTAATTTAATGCATAAACAACTTCTACTTCCAAGCTGGACTGTTTATAATAAAATTATGAATATCGTATTTCTTTAAAACATCAAAATGAAAGAAAGCAGTATTGAGCATAATAAAATGCGTACTGAGTCTCTTTCTTTAAAGTATTTCGAAATAGCTTATGCAATTAACAAAACTTTTCATAAGCGGAATAATATTGATATCTATCGGTAGAATTACAAATCAACTCTTTATTAGGCAACGAAAACTCTTGTTTTTTATTTATTTCATTCTTAATTTAGTTTAAAAATGGATATAATTAACGCAGGATTTAGAATTCTGATACGCAAACGATGTACAATAATTTCCTATAAAGGACTTTCCGCAAAAGAACACTGGTAAAAATCTGCTGATTTTGGTATAGGAGAGGTCAATGGACAAATTATTATATAGGTATCAAATATCATTTTTTTCGTTGTTCATCAAGAATGTGCTGATTCTAGTAAAATAAATAGTTTGTTGCATTTGTAGAGACCGTTTAATAAATTCAACCGAATTTGATGTAAACTGATTCTTAATTTTACAAATCATGTTTACAATATGGGTCATAATAACCTGATAACCTTGGAAGATAATTACAATCTGTACTACTAATAATTGTCACCTGAACACTTGATGCCATCTATTTTCTTGTATAATAGGAAATAAGTACTTACTGAGAATTTTATACTTTTTGAAAGATTAATTTTATTTATGTACAATATTTTATAAATGTTGAAACTACAGTAGGTATTATTTAGCCAACTTAAATGTTCAACAGTTTTCATTCGGTGAATCAGTTTATATCAAATTCGGTTCAATTTATTAAACGGCCTTATTTAATAGATGCGACAAATTGTTTATTTTACCAGAATTAGCATTATGATTCATGTGAATAAAATGTAGCAAATGCTTTTACTACTATTAATAAAAGATGACAGATATGATAAAAATCAGCAGATTTATACCATTGTCCTTTGGTAAGTGATAATCTTTCTTTTGGTTTCGGAAAATTGTACATCGTTTGCACACTGGAACTCGGAATCCTAAATCCTGCGTTAATTAATTATATCCATTTTTGAACTAAATTAACAATGAAATAAAAAAAAACTAAAGTTTTCGTTTCATAATAAAAGATTGATTTGTAATTCCACCGATGGGTGACGTAAAGGTTATTACGTTTATGAAGACTTTTGTTAATTGCATAAGCTATTTCGAAACACGTCTAAATAAAGAAAGAGATTCAGTACACATTTTATTATGAATGATTATTATCAATAATTTTTTTCATTTTGATGTTTTAAAGAAATAAGATACTCATAATTTTATTATATTCAGTCCAGCTATAAATTACAGTAAATGTAAACATTACCTCATTATCTCGACCTTGTCCCCGACGTCGTCGCCGACGTTTTCGCCGACGTCGTCGGGGAAGACCGTGTATGTCCTATATTAAACTCTTATATAAAGTCGTGAGTAGTCAGTTATACAAAGGTAGAAATATAAGCCTTTTAACACTTATCAGATACACTATTTTTTCTACTCCTGCAAAAATACAAATAAAACTATTAAAAACCGATTAATATAGGATTTAAGTGTTTTTTTAAATAGATAAACGTAGTATTGCCGCAAAGCACTTTGACGCACACGTTTACATTTTGCTTTATGCTTTCAACATTAAAAACTACGTAGAAAAATGAACTTTTAATAGCAGGTGTAGAAAAAAATTGCAACCGTTAGTATACCTGAATTAATATTTCGTTTCCGAATACGCAAGGGACTCCTAATTGATTCAATAATGAAAGAAGTATAGCTGCAGCCGCGATGAACTCTGCACTGGCTGGTGACGACTGTAAATAAAAGTGTAATAGTAGTAAACGACCAAATCCTAAATGTAATCTACTTTTTACTGTTATAATAATAAAGCCACCTAAACATAGAGTTGCTGTACCGCTCAAAAATTGCATGAAACATGTGAACGTATAAACATCCTCTATCTTTTCAACAAGCCTGAAATAAAAATAGTTTAAAAAGTACATAATAATTCTAAACATATAAATTTTCTGTTTTACCTAAGTATTGAGATATGGTATTCGACACAGTTTTTCAGATGATTACTAATCTTCTTTTGCTTTTCTAAAGAAAAGGGCTCTTCAGAACCACCAGTTAAATTGCCTGTTTCAATTATCATTTCTCTTAAGATTCTAAAATTGGCTGCAACTATTCCCATCAAACTACAGAAACTGCCATCTATACCTGGTACATTCATAGATGCGCTAATAAAGATCAGTATCTGAAAGGTGTATACTGCCAGATAAATCGTTGAGATCTTATGTAATTCCAATCCAAAATCAAACAGTAGTAGTTTGACGTTATTTCCAGCGGAACAATATAGACAAAGAACTGATAGTAGAAGGCAGCTTATTAGTCCAGAGCTAACTAATATCCGTCTAATAACTTCTGTTATTCTAATAGAATTTTGTATGTAGACAGATTTAGAAGTTTGCGAGGAAAAGATCGGCCTGTTCAGCAAATCTACTAACGAAAGGATCTGTCGTTTTTTATAATAGAATATAGTTAGTTTGATGGAGTAATTTATAAACTGCAACAACCAATGCCAATTTTCTACCAACTGCTTGAAATCTTTTCTAACGGTGACTGAACGAATAATCATAATCGTACAAATATATACCGATATAATATTTAAGGTTCTTTTAATTCTATAAAAACATGTAGATGATTTTTGTGGCCAAGCTCCAGTCAGCAACATTAAAAACTTGTAATTTCGAATGCAATCTATACTTCTCTGCATTGTGGTCTGAAAGCAATAGTTAATAGAAGTGGTTTATCCGTTTTACTTTAAAATTTATACGCTTACCTTGGAAAAGTAGTCGGATCCAATAAAATTCTCTTTACATCACTACTATCTAAGTCACCGAATGTGGAGAATAACACATTTTTGCTGTAAATTATACGCAAAGTATTAAACAAAATTGAGTTACAATATACAAAAAAAAAGAAGAAACGATTGTCTTTGCATAGAAAATACAAGGCGCACAAGTGGAAGCACCATTGGTATTGCGTTTGGATTTGACAATTCAATCCAATTTATTAACCTTAACACGTTTGAGTTTGACTAAAAAACTAACTTGTGCAGGAGTAGTATTCAATTAATTGAAATTACTGCGTCTTTTTACATTTCAAATAAATTGTAAACGATGTAACAACCGACGTTTCCAAATTACAGAGTTGATTTAATATTTTTGGAATTCTTTTAGTTGAACACACAGTATAATAAAGAGATATTGCTTAGCGTATAAAATTATAACATTGCACAAAACTTATAAAAACATTTCATTGAACTCTGAGGTAAATGCACTAAAGTTATTTTCTTATTCTTTTTATTTAATTCAATAAATAGAAATAGTAACGTCCTGGCTGCTCAATTTCCGGTATGAAACTAGCGTATTCAAAAACACCTAAATGTCGAATCAGTAAAATAAAATAAATTTAGATTATTCTGCAACTTCAAAGTTCAGTGGAAATAAATATTAATTCTGCTTATACTAATATATGGAAAATTAAAATTGTAAGAAATATCAAACCTTTATTCTACTGAACGCGCAATTCAAAAATTTAGAAAACAACTAAGACAGTCGCGAATAGAGCCTCCTCTGGAGACTTTCGAGGCCTAGTCTCGACCGGCCTATTTTTCTAAATTACCTCGAAGTTAAGTTGCGCGAAGTGACTTGTTACCTACCTCAAATACGGATTACAGTGTTAAGGAATAATTGATTAAAGGTAATGTAAATCCTTTTATTTTAAATTGTTTTATTTAGTTTGTTTGTTTGTATTTTATTTTAATATTGTTATATGGTTATAATTGTACTGTTCAGGGCGACTTGGTTTCGCTGATTATAAATCCTGAAATGTTCAATTTTTGGTAGGGAATATTTCTTTATCAAATTATCATAAGGTTTAAGTTAATAAATACTAGTAAATGTTTTTCTGGACTTTTATTATTTGAGAGGTGTGCGAATCCCTTCTAACGCTCTGTTACAGGACCCAACTGCAGGACGAGTCGGCCGTGGTTATATCCGTACGGGTGGACCAGAGCAAGGATCAAGGGATCGAAGTATTCGTTAAGCATAAAGCCGGGGTCGCTACGTTAACGCTAGCGGTCACTACATTTGATGGCAGGGTGGTCGCTAAATTGGTGGAAAGTTCGTTACATTGGTGGCAGGGTGGTCGCTCAACAAGGGTGGTCGCTACATTGGTACAGGATGGTCGTTACATTGGTGGAGCGGTCGCTACAGTGGTGGAGCGGTCGTTACATTGGTTACAGCGGAGGTCGCTACGTTGGTATAGCGGTGGTCGCTACATTGGTGGAAAGGTCGCTGCAACGACATTAAAGCAAAAATATTTATTTATTTACTGTTTTTCTTATGCGTTTTTCTTCTCTTAGTAACAAAGTTATTTAATTGTTATTGGGGTAAGACCAAATAAGCTTATCATCCGTTGCAATCTATAGCCGCTCGGATAAGCCGCCAACTTAAGCAAACGTACATGTCCCTTCTCCTGGGGTTCCGTTTGCGTGCGCTGCTCCGTTTAACTCCTGTCATTTACCTCACCTACCGCGAGCATCAACAAAATAAAGTGCGCTAGATTATTTACTTAGTTCTCCCCGGAACTCTAAACCAACAGGACTAACCCACCAGAACCAGTATGCAGCCAAGGAGCAGACTACTAGAATCTAAGAGTAAGATCTCCTGACCGTAGTTCCGATTCCCTTTCCGCCCTGATCCGAACCTCACTGTGCGTGTGCCTGGGGTCTCATCTCGTTACCGCCCTCTTCACCACTAAGCGAAGACTTATGTGTTTTTCCCTAATTGACAAACACCGCGCTTGCCTTTCCCATATTCTTTTAGTGGGTTAGAATTATAGCTTGTAGGGATTTTTGGTGATAATAAATGGTTAACGGTTTGGTACTTTGATTGTGTTTTATTGGCTAAAGCTAAGAATTAACCTCCTTTATTTTTGTAAGAAGCATTAGTAAGGCAGGGAGGACGTCCAGGAAGTTATCCAGGCAACATTGGCCTTTACGATTTCAGCAGTTCTCTGGATTCCTTTTCTTCACTGGCAGTTACCAGGATCTGCGGAGCATACCACGTTAAATTAAACGGCTACCGGGAATTACCGCCGACCACCAAAAACTACTCAGCGCCCTTCGTAAGCAACGTAACGTCCGAACAATGACACTTACGCTTAAGCTCCCCTGTCACCCACACCACAAAGATTAGGACAAATTTGGCGCATGAGCAGAGATCCCTCTTAACAACTCAGGGCCCGAGCCAAGCAGCTTATAGTGTTAGTTTTCGTATATAAAATTCATTTACCAGATCATACGTCGCATATATAAGGGATTTCAGATAAAACGGTGAATAAAAGCCTAAAGCATTTATATTCAACTATATAACTAATACAAAGGAATAGAATAACACGGTAACTAAGTGTTAACCAAGTTACAGCTGAAACTTTGATATCAAACCAAAACCAATACATGCAAAAAAATATCTAAACACTCAGCAGGCTTGCCAGTTGCCACACAAGCATTGTTGGTGAGGTCAAGTGTTAAACTAACTGCATGTTTGTGGCAGACTTGTTTAAATATTTCTATGTAGAGTATTTATAGCGTAAAAGCAATTTTAAAGGCCGCGACTAGGATGTGGCCGCGTGTCAGCATCGAGCGTGATAAGGTCAAGCTTCTTATTTATTCTTGTATCTGGAGTAAATCTATTACTATTCTTCGATTGCCTGGAGTTGTTTACAATTTTGTGTGAACAATTTTTGGAAGCATATCAGTACATGATACAATTGACGAGGAGGCCAGTGATTTTTAGGACGATACGCGTCCAGGACCACTTGCGCCTGGTTTTCATTCAAAGTTGCACTTCCGAGGAGTACAAGAGAAGGTTCACTTGCAAGCCACAACACTCCTCGATCTTCACAAGATCAAAAAATCCCTCAAAAAATTAAACTTGATTCCGTATTTCCTAACATTATTTTTTTAACAAGATGCAAGAATCAGAATTTGTTTAGGAAATATAAATAGTTTAGATATCAACCTGCATAGGGTGGAAGCGCTTTACCTGACCAGCCGGTATTATAGAGGCTAAATTTCTAGAATGTGAATGATGCAGAATTCTCTTTACCAAAAGTTTTTTTGGTACTTTTTCGCCAACATTTAATAAACATCTAGGAAATAATCTGGAGGGCTCCTGGAGATGTCCTATTACATAGTACTTACCGAATCGCTCAATGGTACTGAGAAGTACGAAATGGTTCAAGTAAATAATCAATTGTACATTTTTAAATCTTGTTTGGTGCGAGTTATAAGTGGATGTAATTTTTGTATGAAACGTACCTTGTTGGTTCGCGCTGGCTGGCGTTCTCTCGAAGGACCGAGTAAATGGGAAATTCAGATTAGCTGGTGATGGATGGGTGTTTTTTCTTTAAAATAATAGCGGTAGCACACAATTTTTCTTGTATTCCAAAACTACACTTTTTTTGACACTTCCCTCGTTCTCGGCGTCATGGATACCGGGTAGGTACGTTTCCATGCACGTTGATCAAAAAATTGATTATAATTAATGACGGCTCAAACATGCCGCCCACCAAAATGTAACATTTTATGAATTTTTAACATTGCATATTTATTATAAGGTTTAATGTATACAACACTAAAGCAATTGAGACATAGTAAGCCCAAATATAAAAGGCGCGAAGAGATAATATACAGAGATAAGGTGTATCATAAAGGGGGGTGATAGAGTGAGGGAGAGAGAGGGGGAGATGGCGAGAGAGAGAGAGAGAGAGATATTTACGAAGCTGGTAGCGGACATACTTTGGAAACTGGCCTTTTAAACGTGCCACTTAAAAATTGATTATAATTAATGACGGCTCAAACAAATGTTTGTAAATGTAAATATATTTTACCGTTTAGTAGCAGTCGGATCACAGGAGTAAGTTTAATAGGTTGTGATAAAATTAATATAAATATACAAAATTTTTATTTTGTTGATTTTATTCCACCTTTTTATTACCATTATACGTATTTACTGCATTTGCACTACCTTAATCTTAAAGATACAGCTAAACTTCATTTCTCATTAGCAAGAGCTGACAAATCCCAATGCGTCTAAAACCCAACAGATATTATTAGCAACTTTAAATTGGAAATGCAAATATCAAAAATAATAAACTTCTTGAATGACCTGCTTAAAAATGCTGTTCCTTATGTTGCAAGTTTCAAACGTTATGTTTCTCTTACGCTTACCTCATCATACTTATTTTAAAACAACGATGCCGATATTGTTTATATAAGCATAGTGCAGGTATGTAGTACTAGTTCAACACAGGAGAAGCGTGACTATATTATTATTAATTTACCATGACCATGATTTAAGATAGCCGACATTGGCTTTAGACGTAAATAAAATATATGCGACTAAAGAGAGATATGATTTCCAAAAGGGTGGAATAAAACTGGCAGTTGAAATTCCTGATACAGGCAGAGAATACTTAATTGTTTAATTAGAACTCAGGCTTAAGTCAGAGACAAAAACAACTACAGGTTCGAAATTATCTTGAAGTTAGAATTATAAAAAAATATTGCATGCCAAATTTTTATCAACTGTGAAGAAACCAAGCTACAGAGGATGTTGATTTTTACCGATACTTAAAAAGGGAAGTCAAATGGTGTTAGAAAGACGTCGCTATGTCAAAAGGATACTTTTCATAAATATGAAAAATATAGTTTATTGCAAACTATAAAACTATAAAAACTATAAAATTCACCAGCATTAATTATTTGGAACTGTACACGTCTTGGATGCTGTTTTTAAACCTCAGTTACATAGATAGCTTGATGATAATCATATACCTTCATGTAAGATAGAATTTCGTGCCATACCGCAAAATTATTGAAAATCTATGTTTCGGACATTGTACACCTTTTTGGTGCAGTAATTCTCAGGATCTAAATCCGATTGAGAATTGCTGGAATATGCTTAAATATCCCTATAATAAATATCCCTATATAAAATATATGGGTGTTTCTCCCGAAAACCACAATTTGGATGTGAAAAATTCTCGGAAAAGAAAACTGTTGAAATCTGTTTTTCTAAGAAATAGTATGATTAATTGATTGTATAGAACACATACTGTTGATTAGTAGAGCTTAATCTGGACATTTTCGACCTTTACAGTGTTAAAATCCACGTAAATGATCCAAATAACATGCAAATGACAGAAAAGATTATATTTAATAAAAAAACTGAACTTTAATATTATAATAAAAAGATATTTCCAACACGATAATGCTTAATAATGGCTTAGTAATGGATAACAAGTAAAATAAAAATTAGTAATTTTTATTTTACGTGATACGATAGTCATCATGTTTTTGCTTCTTTATTTGTTTCTTTTCTGGATCATTTTTAATTTTTTCTCTTCTTTTCTTCTTTTCCACATTTTCTTTGCACCTCATAATGTAAGAACATGAATGTATGTAGGAGTTGTCATTTACGTAAACAAATTGTATTACGTGGAATTGTAAATCCACGCAACTGATGCAATGAAAATGCCACGCGAATGACTATTAGAGCATTAATATAACTTAGCGCTTAGACTATTTTCTTTGGAGGCTTCATACTAACTATAATGAAACAACACAAGTAGTGTATCAACTTACGAAAAATTCATTTCTAAATTCAACACCAGTAAGAAATTATGATAACCACGTGAATGATGCGAAATAAATGTACTCTTACATCAAACCATATAAACTACCTCTATAAAGTTTATAGATCAACTGAACAAGACACTACATGTTGATTTCATTAAAATTACATATGCAAGCAATACATGTGTAATGCTGATATTGTAGAAATACTGATACTATACGTGAAATTTAATAATGTTCTCCTCTCTTAGTTAGATCCACGCAAATGCCAAACTATCAGGGACAACATTTTATTGATTGTGTAGTAGTCGATGCTTAATATTTTATATATTAATTGACTCTGGATGAGAGCCCTATACTTGTTTTACAATTCTCCTTAATTAGAACAATAATGATTAACTGATGCCTTAGAAAAACTGCTTTTTACTTTGAGAATACATACTAGGGACATGCCACGTGAATGATATATGATATATGACATAATAAAGTTTACTTTTTGTTGTTAAAAAAATAGGTCAGTTGTTAATATATACTTGGCTAAATAGACTGCTATTAGATCTTCACTGTACTAAACTAACAGGTAAAAAGGTATTCGTAATATAATATTAATTAAACAGGGACAGTAAATTTAATATTTCTGAAGAATTACCCATATGTAAATGTTCTAATTTAAATCTAACAATGTCGATATATAGAATACCATACGGTAGCAGAGATATTCTATTCCTTAACCAAGGCAATAGCTATTAAATGCATTAATAGTATGTTTCAGAAAAAAGGAGTTATAGAATCACGGGGAGTACCAAAACGTTAATGATAATTGTGTCCATTCAACAGGAATGAGTTATAATTGCAAGTAAGTGTTATATAAGTCAACTTCTATGGGATAGTGGTTAGCACGTTTATTTCATAATCTTCGTATCACAGGTTCGATTCCAACCGAGATGGTAACCTTTCATAGCAGAGAACAATTAAAACTGCCTTCTTTTCACATGAGGAAGTAAAACCGTAGGTCCCGTGTCCATGCCATATATTTGGCTCGATATAAATCTGATTAGAATTCTCTCAGATTCGGCTAAATTCTAATAATCAATCATATAATTATATCGACCATATAATCAATGGTCAATCTAACATTTAATTATTAAAAATTTTCTAATTCAATAGTCACCTGCTGTAGGTATTCTGCTGTTCCGTTGTATGTTATGAATAAGATTACTTGCACTGTTTTTACAAACGAAATACTTTCATTATTTTCTTTCTTCTAGTTCGTTTCAATGCTTTAAATGTTGTATAGAAACACACATACAAAACCCGATTATTACTAGTAAAAATAAAATAGATTTTATATAGAATTTAGGATTAGATAAAAAAAGCAAGAATAAATATTTGCTTATAATACGAGTACATACGTACAGAGTTTCAAACTTGTTTAAAATATCATAAAGAATGCGTAACAAGTTGTTATAGTTTTTCTAAAGCTTTCCTCTAAAATAGGTTATGCATACTTTATATGTGTAATCGTTTACAATACACAATGAATAATATAAAAGTCTAGTGAATATTTCATTACTTTAGAATACCAGTTAGCTGATACTTTTACTTATCTATATATTTTGTATTGTATTCTCTTGAAAAAATTGATTTTCTGTTTATGTAAATAATAAAAGTGAATTATAATATCAACTGTCACCCTTTTACTCAATAATAAACAAAATCTTTCGCTAGGTGGGAAAAGGGTATTGAAATCCCTCGAGTAGAATTATTATAATATTATAAACTGCGAACTAACTCTAGATTGCTATTAACTAAGAAATTATCTAACAAAGAAATACATTCTTGTGATGACATTTTGAAAATAAAACAAAACAAAACAAATTCTTGCACTTTTACAACAACAAACACACCGTACGGTTAATGAATGAACAAATTGAGCTTGAGTAATTCTCCGTGATTGTAAGTATCAGATATTTAGTTTTATGTACGTATGGTATCTATTGATCTATTGATCGTCTCACGTTGAGACTACAGTGTATGTTCTTATGGACAACGGGGTTGCCAAACATCGTGCAAGCAACTTTTAAAAACACTTTCTAAATATTGTAGTTGTAACTACATAAACCTTTATAATCCCCATTGTTCGAGCAAGTTATATTGCAGGTAGTCAGTTCATCTGACAGCGGTAGTAAAACAAAATTTCAAAATTTGCTGCTGTTCATGTAGTGCGCATATAAAGTCTGGAACTATCGAAATAAATCTTTTATTAAATATTTTTGAGAAAAATCCTCGAACACGTCGATTTTTATCTTAAAGGAAACATATTTTAGTGTAATCGTTGTTTGTAGATCGTCTTTTGTTTCCCAGTTATGAGGATAACGAAATTTTTTTAAATGGAAACCCTAATTTTTTATGATAGATTTGGAAAGATAATGTAATGCTAAGAAATATGCTAAAAAAGTATGATACTGTATTAAGAAATTTCCGAGATAATTGCTTTTAAAGTTTTAAAACAAAAAAGAATTCTTTGAAGAACTGTCTTAAGTTTAACGCTAAGTCACTTGTTACATGGATACTTGATTTTTTTATTAAGAAAATTAAACTCTTGATTGTTATTCAATCAAAGTTCAAATCAAGAGTTCAAACTTTCTGATAAAAAATCAAGTAGCCATGTAACAATTGACTTGGCGTTAAATTTATGGCAGTTCTTAAAAGAATTTTCAATTTTTTTATTAAAACTTGGAATTGTTGACGTGATTGTTTTTTAATTTTTGTTTTAAAACTTTAAAAGCAATTATCTCGAAAATTGCTTTCTAAATCCATCATAAAAAATTAGGGTTTCCATTTAAAAATATACAATTTGATAGTATACAATAATTTATTAGTTAGGGCCGGTATTATAAAACTTTTTACTTCCTAGATAAAATTTACTTTGAGAGTAAATTTTATCTATTATTATTATTTTTATAAATTATTCTGTCAATTTGCATATGAAATTGACAGAACAAATGAATTTACTTTCAAAGTAAATTTTATCTAGGAAGTAAAAAGTTTTATAATACCGGCCCTTAATGTTTCTTTATTTAATAAAAACTAAATAACTATAACTTGTGTTGTACTTTTTTATTTACCTAAAATTCAAAAACTCGAAATAATTATACTTTTAATTATACTCAAAATTATTAGTTTTGTAATAGTACTGTTAACTCATAAAGTATGGAACTATCGAAATAAATCTTTTATTAAATATCTTTGAGAAAAATCCTCGAACACGTCGATATACATACTATAATATGTACAGGGTGGTTCGTATAAGAAGGCTATCTTGGAAACTGTAAGGGTTACAAGAAAAAGTTGAATGCCAAAGTTGGTTGATATAAAACAAATTTTAACTTTAGAATATTTTTGTATATACAGGGCGAGTCGTTTCGCTACGGCTAGTATCAACTTTTTTATTTCAAATGGATCACCCTGTATATTCTTACGATTTTCATTTCTACACTTAGTTCTAAGTATCTTTGGTTAATATTGAGATGATATCTTATAATCAAATTGAAAATGTAACTATTTAATAACAAATAAAGACTGTTTCAAGTCTACTGTAGGTTCCGGAAGGATATAAATAAGTCAGATTATATTTACTTACCGTACTCATGAAATAAAAAGAACTATAGACATGCTAGGATACTAGTTTTATTTATTTAAAAGGTTACATGCTAGGTTACATAATATAAAATTATTAATTTCAAACAGAATTTATAGCAGTGCGATCTACCATGTACACATAACCGTATTTTAATTAAAAGGAATAAGTTTTTTTAAAGGCATATGAGTAAATTATGTAGTTTTATAATAAAACATGCTTTAGATAACACAGGTTACACTTTTAGGATAGCATTTCAACTTTTCTTGAATAATTTATCTTTATGTTAGATTTGAGCTTTAACGTTAGATAACGCATATGATATTTTTCCATTGCCCAGTGTCCAAGTCCATTTCGGGTAGGTGTTTTACTGGAAATAGTTCAATTAGATCTTTATGTTGAAGTCTATTATGCCACAATTAACTTACCTACCTCTATTTCTGTTTGTAGTCATGTTTGTTGAAAGAAGATATCGGCAGAATTGATGTTCATTGATATTTAAGAATTTTGATATTTATGTGATATGTTTCGCCATTGTTTTTATTCAGTCATATACCTGAAGTAGTATATCCTGACGAAAATGGTTGTAGTTTTAACCACTTTATGTTATTATTCCAATAGTTGCATAAACATCATTTTATTATGGACCGTAATGGTCAGATTTTTAAGTTGAGTTTTTTCTAGTATTTAACTATAATTTTTTAAACTTCATATGAACAGGTTACCTTGAGTAACAATGTAAATATTACATTACTGAGCTAACTGGAAATTGTTTTTTTTTTAATGTAATTAAATTTTAATGGTAAATGCATAACCTTTATTAAAAAAGAAAAAAGAGAATATTTTAATCTGATATCCCGGAAGCCCTATAGATAGCTGCTAGCTAGATACTTAGACAACTAAAATAAATATAATAACGTAAAAAGGAAAAGATCTTTTATAAAATGTCCCAAGTAAAAAAGACAAAACGCCTCTGGCACAATTTCGAGTTTAGCCTCTCCAGAATTTGACGCTAGTTGCGCCTATGCACTCTGCTCATACCTCGCTCGTGTGTTAAACCGGTCGAGCAATAAAGAATGGCTTTCTACACTTGTATCTTAAATATCTATAAAAGCTTTTTATTTGGATATTAGTTATGTTTTGAAGAAGGCAGTGTATCCGACGTGTATCAACGTATATGCACGTCCGACGTGTATCAACATACCTTCACGTCCGACGGGAATAACTTATATTTACTTCCGATGTGCACCAATTTGTATCCACGTCTAATATTCTTAATTAAGAAGTCTACTTACGAAGAAAAATCGAACATAAACCTATGAGCAACTAAGTATTTAATTAACCTTGATGAGCAGACACATCGGAACGTGAACATTGAACATGTGAGCAGGTTATTATTAACAAATATGTCAGAAAAAAGGTAAAATACTAAACGCTCGATCCTTTCGAACTAAAACGTAAAAATATACTAAAGATAGAAACCAACCTTCCTCTTTCCCTACCAAATAAATCACCTACCTACGTCTTCATCTCGTAATCATGAGGACATTTACAGCGTGTTTTTACGAAAAATCGTACTTTTATTGTCGATTTTCTCGAAATAGCACTATTAAGGTTTAACAAAATTACTTTTATCATTTAAAAATATCTTCAAATCTAGTACATATTTTGAAAAATGATTGGAGTAAACTTTTTGCGTTGTTTGTTTGTGAACACATTGGTGCTCTTATTTTTGTCATAGCTCTAATAAAAGTGAAGATATTTGCAAAACAACGTAAAGAGTATCGCGTCTTGTTTTTGCTGTTGGTCATGGGAAAAGAATTTTAGCACGCTAATGTCGCTAATAATGCATACATGAAGCTACGTCGCACCTACAGTAAACAAAATATATTTTCTTATGCGTTTTACACATTACATACCATACACAGTGGCGTATTGATTTATTTTGCTTTCTTAAATTCATACAGCAAAGATATTTATCAATAAATTAAAGTCGTCCAAGGATATTATCTGTGGTTTCACATATTTACAATTAGTAAGCTATAACTATTTATTAAGACACTACTTTGTATGTAACCTACTTGTAAATGTAATAAGTTAAATATTTTAACTAAAAGAATGCAAGATATTTTTATAAAATCACATAGACAAATCAAACTCAAATTAAAAATACATATTGGGCAATTATCTGCTAACTATTTGAAAGTATTCCGAATCTTCTTCGATGTCTGCTTTTATAGTAAACCATTTTTCTTGTTTTTGCATCGGCATTGACATTGGCACCTTGGTTTGCAATAAAATTTATTTTTCATGTAGGAACAAATTTTCTTTGAGCAATCTGCAAAAAAATTAAATTACAACTAATTAAATAACACTATGAAATCATTTGAATACCTTTTTTACAATTACATGTATTAGATAGATATAACCTTTTTAGGTACTAATTCCTAGGTTGCGACAACTGGAACTATTCCAATTTCCAGTTTTTGCCATGCATAATTTAAAAAGCTTTCTAAAATGGAAACGTAGTTTGGTAATATACTCGTAAGCAATACTGTATCAAACTATCTTCTGTTTATTTTCCTATAGCAGTAAATTGACTGGTAGTATCGCAACTCGTCATAGCATGGAAATTAAGTAAGTTTCTATTAAAGAAACTTACTTAGTTTCTCCCAAACATATATTATAAACTACCATATACCTTTTTCGTTCTTGTCCATCTACTTAAACGTAGATTTAGATATTTTTTTCAAGCTAACGCACTCCAAGCAATGCAGGGATTGGAGATTTTAACGAAAAGATTTTTAATCAAATGGTACTCAAATGATTTCATGGTGTTATGTAATTAGTTGCAATTAAGTTTTTTTATAGATTTCTCGACGAAAACTTGTTCCTGTATAAAAACTACATTTTATTGTACCGCCACATGCCAATGTCCTAGAGCAGTGATGGCGAACCTTTTTGAGAAGTGGGTCAAATTTTGTTCATTATTTGTTTTAATACCAGCCCGTGGGTCACTAAGTCAATGGCGTCACTTGGAGGGGGGGGTAAAAAGGGTACCAATAATTTGAAAAAACCGAAGATTTGTTGCGTTTCCTTTTTGATTTACAACTTTTACTTTTGCAAGTGAAGAGCAAAAAATAAAGGTCGACGTAAAAAAATTGATATTAATGGGATGATACCATGAATTACCGCGCCAGGTGACACGATGGCCAGTGGCGCCTCTCCACTGAGTATTTGAATGAACAAGGAATAAAGAAAAGCACATATATTATGGAATATTCTTTATTAATAAACATAGTTACAGATATGTGTATGTACGAGTATAATAAAGTTGATAAAGGTATATTTAATGTGAAATCTGTTGTTACTTATTTTTAGATAGTTTCTTAATATTAGAAATGATAGAAAATCAGTTAGCCAACGTCCACTTGGAAATATATTTTTTATAAATTCGACATTAGATATTTATACTTTAATTTTTTAATATTTTCGATTGTCCTTTTTATGATATAAAAAATAAGTTTATAAAAATCAACGTGTGGGTCATTTAAAAAGCCTTCGTGGGTCAGTGTCTGACCCGCGGGTCATAGGTTCGCCACCACTGTCCTAGAGGATACAAAAGTAAGAAAAATGACCTACCGAAAGCACACAATAAATACGTTTATTAATAAGTTTTTGTGATTTTTCTTAATTTCTTCCTCTCAAATAGTTAATAAATAACGACACAGCATATATTTTTAATTTGAGTTTGATTTGTCTGTGATTTTAAAAAAATTCATGAAAAGTTGAGTAAGTACCTAAATATTTTCATGATTGTATTAAAAAATAATTTTACTATTTAAGATGTAATTTTTTTTGTATTTTATCTTCTCTTAGTTAATATATTTAACTTATTGTATACAAATTCTCCATGGCTACATACAAAGTAGTGCCTTAATCTAGCTATATCTTACTATTTGTAAGTATCTGAAACCACAGATGGTATCCTTGGACGAGGAAAATATATACTGTTTACCGTGGGTGAGACGTTGCTTCATGTATGCATTATTAGCGTGCTAAAATCCCTTTCTCTTTACCAACAGCAAAAACTAGACGGGCTACTCTCTATGTTGTTTTACAAATATCTTCACTTGTATTATACCTATGAGAAAAATAAAAGCCCATTGTGTTCGCAGAAAATCAATACAAAACGTTTATTTCAGTCGGTTTTTTAAAATATGTACTAGATCTGAATATCTGCAGATTGAAGTGTTAAATGTAGTTTTGCTAAACCTTAAAAGTGTTGTTTCGAGAAAATCCACTTTAAGTACACAACGAAGTTGTGACAGAACAGAAAAAAGCACCAAAGGAGAGATTAACTAAATGCCACAACTAGGGTTGCCTACTGACCTTTTTTTCGGAAGGACAGTCCTTCTTTCTAAGAGTGTGTCCTTCGTCCTTTCTTTTTATAGGAAAGGGCGGGTTCTGTCCTTACTTTAAACAATCAACGAAATGATTCAATATTTTAATTAAAATTTAAAATTTTACTTTAATCACTGAAATTAGCTTTCGATAATCAAGAATTGTGAATTTCAAATTAACCGATAACATCGTTCGAGCAAAAATTAATAAGATTTGCTGTGAGCTGTTATTATTAAAATTATTGTTAAAAGCCCATAAAATGAGTGAACCTACAGATTATAATTTACCTAGCGATGAAGAAAATATGGTTAAGAGCCTTAAATGATAAAATAGGAAGCGTATGTCTTTATAGTATAATGTAGTAAACCAGCCAACCAATGTCGTTAATGACCAGCCAATCTAAAATCTAATAGATTTCAACTAACACATAACCTAACTAGTCTACCGAATGTACGTCTTGTTAATTATTAATTTAGCTGCGTTAATTATAATTAATAATTATTAATGGTCAAGCTGCAGTTGAAGTTTTACATTATGAGCCTGATTGACCATTAAGGCTATGTTCAAACAGTCTTGAACCATCTGCTGAAGGTCAGCATTAAGGGGAACCTCTTAAACTGGACTCCCACCACACATTATTTTTGGATAGGGATAGATTCAGAGAAGCTGAGATATTCCAGGCAGTATTACCAGAAATAGCATGGGCAAATGAATTAATATTAATTGTTGATTAATTATTATTAATCAGTTAATAAGTGAACGTACTTTCATTAGTAATTGTAAAAAATCATCAAAAAGTAATTAATAATAAAAAACAAATAAAAAGAAAAGATAAATGACATTCATTAATGAAGCAAAAGCATAAACACAGTATAGCCAACTGGAAGACGCACTGGATTTACGATTTCAAAACCTCCGTTCTATTCCCGGTTCGGGTAATCCTCTTTTAATAGAATATTTAATATATTAATGGAACCATTATATCTTTTGCGGGTGATACAGTACTTATATTTGAAGGTGACTCTTGGGATGATGTTAAATCAAAAGCAGAGAAAGGAATAAGTATAGTAAAGTCTTCGCTAGATTTAACAAATTTTCATTAAACACAAAGAAAGCTTCATACATGGCATTCACAATTACTAACCGCAATAGACCTCAATTTAATAAATTAACTATAGACAACACTAATGAGTCTATTCAAGAATCAGCGAAAATAAAATATCTAGGCCTAATAGTAAATAAACACTTAAAATGGGACTTACATATAACTGAACTAACAGAAAAGATTAAACGCATGATTTACAAATTCTATCAATTATGTAAATTTCTAAATAAAAACTTCTATGAATGATATATAAATCGTTGGTTGAATCTATCTTACGTTATGGTTTATTGGTTTGGGGAGGTTTATACCATAACTCGTTCAATCAATTAAACGTAACACAAAATTATATTCTTAAAGTAATAAATAATAAAAAAATATTACTCAACAAATGTATTGCACAGTAGTGAAGTATTAAATGTTCGAGCACTATATTTTTTAACATTATGCACATTTTATTATCAAACCACCCATGAGTACATAACACATCATTACGGGACAAGATCGAAAATATCTATTAATGTCACAGTACGATATTTTACAAAAGAGTCATCAATAAGATTTGCCAATCATTTAGCTCCTAAATTTTACAACAGTTTACCTACTAACATAAGAAGATGTTGAAGATCTTTCAAAACTATGAAAATATAATCAAATTGTTATAATTTATATACGAGGGAAGATCAATATTTCCCTGATATAGAAAGAGAAAGAATTTTTAAAACATTATTTATTTATTTCTCAACATAATCTCCCTGGACTTCAATGCACTTGGCCCACCGATGTTCCAATGCTTCAATGCCTTTCAGGAAGAAGTTTTCCGGTTGCTCCTCAAACCAGCCATTTACTGCGGTCATAACTTCATTATCGTCTCCATATTTTTTTCCACGCAGGTTTTCCTTTAATTTTGGAAATAGATGGTAATCACTGGGTGCCAGGTCTGGTGAATATGGAGGGTGTTCTAGGATTTCAAAGCCAGCGTTCTGTATGGCAGCCATGACAATGCAGCTCTTGTGGACTGGAGCGTTGTCCTGATGGAACAAAATTTTGTGTGCCAACTTTCCTGGTCTTTTTCGGTCGATGCTTTCGCGCAATTTTGGAATTAACCCTGCATAATAAGAACCCGTTATTGTGTGTCCACGCTGCAAATAATCGATCATCAAAATTCCTTCTGCATCCCAGAACACTGTGGCCATAATCTTTCCAGCCGCCCGTTGAACTCGAAATTTGCGTGGAGGTGGAGAACCTCTGTGATGCCACTCCATACTTTGTCTTTTCGTCTCAGGATCAAAATGGTGCACCCATGTTTCATCCACAGTCACAAAGCGAGTGAGAAATTGCTTCCGATTGGCCTTCAGGTACTCCAAATTGGCTTCCGAATGCAGCACTCTAGAGCGTTTCTGATCGACGGTCAGCATCTTTGGAACCCAACGCGCCGAAATTTTTCTGAGATCAAGAACATTTCTTAAAATATTTTCAACTGACCCATAAGAGATGTTCGTTATTTCCGCGATATGGCGAATAGTCAGTCTTCTATCTGCCATTACCATATCATGGATCAAATTGATGTTTTTGTCAACGGTGACACAGACTGGACGTCCCGCACCTTTCGCATGTTCGCAAGTTGTTCTGCCTAATCTAAACTCACGAGACATATTTTTCACCACTTGGTAAGAAGGGGCAGAGTCTCCTAAAACGTCTGTCATATCCTTGTGAATTTCAGTAGGTGTTAATCCTTTTTTTTGCAAATACTTTATCACCGCTCTGACTTCACTTTTTTCCATTTTTAAAAATTGTCTGTTATCGACCAGCTTAATTATTAATAACTTTCAAAGAACAACAATCACCTACGCAAAACTTGACACAACAAATAATTAGTAATGACAGTTCTCATAGAAAAATGAGTGACGATATCATGCAAAACCTACTATGTCAGGGACCGTAAATACTGATCTACCCTCGTACATATGTTTTTTTTAATTTTTATTTCTACTTTTTAGTGTTATTTCAATTATTACAATACTTTTTCAGTATTTTAGGTTATATATTCGATAACCATGCACATGCAGGCTTTATAGCCTAACTGCATATTATATTATTAGATTATTTTGTTTTATTTTAAGCGAAATATTTATCATATTATGTATTTTTTAGTTTATTCAATAAATTCTATTCTACTCTATTTCAAAAATCAAAAATGTTTATAATAAGAAATAACTTACAATTAAATACTAATATGGTATGCATAATCATTTAGTTTTATTTTTATAGATTAAACGATTATAAAACTAAGGGATAATTTTATGTGATTATTCTTTTTTATAAATATAATTATAAAAAATTGTTTATTTATGAAATATATTAAATATTCTATTAAAAAAATTACCCAAACCATGAATAGAACGAGGGTTGTAACGGGTACATTTTCCACCGGTATTTAGTATATAGAATTTGGTAGTAATTCTTGTTAAAAATCCTAAGTTCGGTCCTGTGGACGTCGCTTAATTTAAACTAGCCTGTCATCAAATAAACATCTTAAATAAAAAGCACCTTTTAGGAAGGGAATGTTTAATATTTGCTATAATGAAATAATGTAACGTCATTCTGTTGTCGTTTTTCGTATCTTGCGACCTGGCATTTTACAAAAAATAATATCAATTTCTTCAAAAAGAAACCTTGAAAAGAAACTATGAGAAGCGCTTCGTCATCTCATTTATTGAAATATTCCGGTAAACATTTTGAGTGTATACGATTCTAAATACACTTTCCTTTGTCTGCTATTTGCGTTTGAATTTTAAGTCAATGCGGCGTAGAAATTTTCGTCTCGACAGCAGCAGCAGTACACACGTGTGCTTTTAGCGGGAAGAATTTTGGGTACTATTTTTTACACGTAAGGTCTAATATCCTATAATAGGCCATGTAACAAGCGCCCTAGCCGCCTAATAACAGATGTTGAGACGCGGAATAATGCGAAAGGGGAGCTTATAAAAAGGCCTCGCTCGGTTTTGACCGAACACTAACAAGCAGACAGATTTTGAGACGGGGAGTTTGGTGAACAGCACCCTGCAAGTGAACGATCAATATTATGATTCGACCTGGGTGCGCGGTTATATTATCGATCAATAATGATTGATTGCTTTTAAATCAGTGCCAATGGATTACAGTTTTTTAATCCTATAGAATCGCGAGAAATTCTAGTTACCGTTCCGTATAGTTTTACCGATCTTTTGTGACTTGTGAAAGTTTTAAAGTCAAATACGTTTCACGTTATCGGAATAATTATTTAAAGAAATCCTAAACGTAGTGATCGATTCCTGTGCTTTTGTAGAATTAACATTCCTCTTAAAGAATTTGAGTGCAGTTAATGCAATCAGTGAATTAAAATAACTGAGAGCTTCAGAACAGTTCCATTAGTTTTTCTGAGTGAAAATTAAAGATTTTATTAAATAAGCACCAATTAAAATCTTGGTTATTTTTCGTGCTTGATTTTACTGGTTTATGAAACTATATGAGCTGTTATTATCAATCAAGATTGGATCACGTTTTGGTATGCAGAACTTAGACTTTGAGGCAACGCCGAGATTTATCACAATTTCCTCAAATGAAAAGCGAATTTCCAATTTCTACTGGACTTGATGTATGGTATTCTATGAGTTTAATTAAGGAAAATGCAAGGTACTGTAATATTAAGTGGTATTTGTTTGTAATTCAAGTATTAAGAATGTCATGGTTATGAATTTTCTTTAGAGAGAGCTCTCCTTGATAATTAAAAATCTTTAAGCTTTAACTTAATTGCAATTCATTTGTTCTGATACTGTTGAACTTATATAATTTGCCTAATTTCCTTCGGAGATTTGTTTATAAATTTTGTTCAGGAAAAGTTCAGTAAACAAAAAGGTTAATGTTTAAATTAAATTGTTTTGAACAATTTGGTGGTCAATCCAATAAGTTTTCCTGTTTGTTTTCTTTATTAAACGAAACGTTCTTGGTGAATTTTTTTATTGATTAACTGTTGAACAGAATTATTATCCAATAAAATTAGATTGGATTAGTAATAAATATACAAGGTGTGTTTTATTGGTTTATCTTTGTATGTGTATTTTACCCCTCCTTTGTTAATAAATGTTATTATTGTAAAACTGTTGGATCTATAAAACGGAACCATATTGGTTATGAAAGCTTAGTTTTATTTCTTCAACAATTGTAATAAACAAAATTTTTTTGTTTCAACTAAATATTTTATTCATTTTCTGGTTAATGGATTTAGTAAATTTTAATGCTTATTCAAAATAACATCTTTGATTAGTTAATTTATAATTAATTTAAAGCATCAGAACCAGATGGCGCCCTTTTTGAGTTTTTAATTGTGTTTAAAACCCTTATCTATTCCTTTTCACAATTTATACAGCTGTGGAACCAATACCTACGACTTGAATAATTAATTTGTAAAGAGAGAGTTTAAATCTCAAGCTGTGGCAGATATTTTTTTGAGTTTTCAGATACAGTAAGTATGATGTATTTTCATGTATTTTCATAACTTTTTATAGCTTTTATAGTTAATTTTTTGGGAGAAAACTGAGTGTTTTATGGTTTTAAACTCGTAAATCCAGCGGGCCTTCGAGTCAGTTTTACTGTCTGTTAATGTCTATTGCTTCTTTAATAAATGTCATTTATCATCCTTTTTTTGTTTGTTTCTTTTTATTATTAATTACTTTTTGATGACTTTTTGCAATTATTAATTATAGTATGTATATTTACAATGATGCCACAAAGTAAGTTGCCTGGAAAATCTGCCAATTCAGGTTTTCGAAAATCTGTTATGCCGAGTATGGGCTTTTAAATTATTTTGATAATATTATTTACAATAACTAACAAAACTAGATGTAGCACGATTATATAAATAATTCCAAAAAATTTTGGCTTCTATAATAACTATCCCTTTATTACTAGAGGTAAACTCGTGTATATGTGGAGAGAACTGCTTCGCGAGCATTCAAGAGAGCCCTTAACGATATTGGCCGGTTTACTACATTGACGTTTCGTTTTCATTTAAATAGCAATATATATATAATCTTTATTACTGTAAATGAATATAATAAATAACGTTTCTGGAAATTCTTGACTGTCCTTACTTCCTACTTTCAAAAGTTGGCAACCCTAGCCACAACTGTATAATAATAAATATGTATAATAAGAATAAAAATAACGATCACGTGCCTCCAATCAGTATTTCTACTGTAAATGAAATAAGAAATGTTCAATCTATAACATGCCCAGAAGATATTGAAGTTGAAAAAGCTTAAAAAAGTGTGCAATTAGATTTGACCCATAATGTATGCTGGATTAGCAGACTGGATTACTATAGAAGTAACTACCACCATAAATGCATTTTACTCTGCTCATTTTGTTTTGCACTATTTTTCATAGAGAACTTGAAAATAGTTAGTATCTTATTAGCGAGATAAAGGCATTATTAACATACGAATGCGTTAAGTTACACGACGGGGGCGAAAGAGGGTAAAGGAGACATTCCACCGAGTCCGGCGGTACACGTCGTTGATGTACATACAGCGATGTGTGTATTATTACTCGCATAGATTATAATGAGAGACATTCCACCGAACACGCCAATGCAAAATCTTTCCGTCACATCGACGGACGTCGACGGATGTTACGACTGGAAGAAAAAAGAAAAAGGAAAATGGAAGAAAAATAATTATAATGGTCTTAATGAAGATTACCATGAAGGTGGTAATTATAATGTAGTATAATATCTATCAGGGAGTGATGTTAACTGGGTACAAAGCCTTTTAAATTCGCCATCTATTGACCGTTTTTGATTAATCGGGTGAACTCAATATCGAGCTCCTCTGCTTTTTTGTCTTCTCAAAAGCAACAAAGCAAGTACTTTTCTCAGGTGCAGAGTAAACGTTTTTGTTATTTTTTGTTATTGTGAAGTGACGGACTTCGTTGTACAACAACGTGACGTATACCGCCGGACTCCGTGGAATCTTCCCTTAAGAGCTTGAGTATGTAAACAGGCTTTATCACTTATCATGTTAAAATACAACTTTTTATCTACGATTGCCCATAATTGAAAAAACTGTTTTATTTAATAAGTTGAAATAGTTTTTTTGACGTACATCATGAAATTCTTTATTTAAAATCAGAGCAGCTTAGAATGCGAAGCCATAGCAACCAGGCAATTATGATCATGATTTCCTTATCCCACTCACACTTATATAACGTTATGTACGAGGTAAGCGCCATAAATTCTTGGACCGGCAGGCTTCTACAGGTGCCAACTTGTTCAACCTCGGTTGCGTCATAGATGAACATGTAAAAGGCCTATACTATATATACTACGGCTAGAAGCATAATAGATTTTAATAGCCACTCAAGCATCGTGACGAGTGCATAAAAATGTCGCAGATAACGAAAATTGAGTACCGCGCGATCACTAAGTTTTTAACAAAAGGGCAGACGCCTAATCAAATCAAACAACGTTTAGACGGCGTTTATGGTGATTTATCTCATTCATATTCCACTGTAAAAAGTGGTCAAAATGTTTCCGTTTGGGGCAAGAAAAGGCGAAAGTCGTTCAATCGACAAAGAAAGTTATGGCAGCAATATTTTGGGATTGTGACGACATTTTACCGATTGATTTTAAAGAACGCGTTACAACTGTTAACAGTACATATTATGCGTCTTTATTGCATAAATTAAGAAACAATATTCGTAAAAAACGTCGAAGAAAATTGACAAGAGGCGTTCGATTATTACACGACAATGCACCCGTTCATACTGCCGCAATTTCACAAGCTGCAGTTCGCGAATGCGGCTTTGAAGCATTGGATCATCCACCGTACAGTCCGGATATGGCTCCTGGTGACTATTATTTATTTTCCAATTTAAAGAAAGACCTTAGGGGACGTCGTTTTAAGGACGAGAACGAGTTGCAAGCAGCTGTAATTGAACATTTTGAAGGAAGAACTTCAGATTATTTTTACAGACATTGAATTATTAATTCCACGTTGTAATAAGTATATTTGCATTAAGGGAGATTATATTGAAAAATTATTATATTTTACCAAGTTTTTTTTTCTATATCAGGCCGAGAATTTATGGCGCTTACCTCGTATTAAGGGCTTAATTGAGTGTGTTAGATCCCGTAGAGTCAGTTAGCGTCAAGACGATAAAGGGCTCTAAAACACTAATTAAGCCCGAAATGTATACGTTAGTTTATGTTCGGTCTAAATTTCAATTATTTAATTTAAAATAAAAATAATTTGAAAAGTGCAAAACTTCAAGTAGGTAGGTGCAGTGGTAAAATTTCAAGTAGCTAGGTGCTGTGGTATATAATTACATACTGTTATTACTATACAGAGACAACGTAAACAAGGGTAGCTACTTTTCTAGCGGGCTCTAATTTAGCAATTTCTGCTTTAAAACCAGGCTCATAAACCGGTCAAAATCGCCCTACCGGACATAAAACTCTTCACGCTAAAAACATCACTTAAATAAGTATGTATTATACAACTGACAAACACTCTATATTGTTTCGTGGTTTTGTTCTGTGTTGATGAAAAGTATGATTACTCCTTATAAAGCCGTTGTAAGACGGTCATGTAAGAAACTGCTGCTTTTATAATCTGTAACGGTTATTTTTTTAAAATATAAGTGTTAGAAATAAATTAAATCGAGTATGTAACTTACAGAAATAAGAGAAATGAGCGATAAAATTATAAACTTTCCAGCAGTTACTTGTGCAGGACGTTTAGATCGTTCCATCATGATGAATAGGGTTCTACGAATTTTTGAGTTACAATAATACCATTTCATGTGATAGCAAGCATCGTTTACTTTTAAACTCTACAAAGTAAATTGTAATTAGAAAAGATAAATTTTAAGTTTTCTAACTAGTTAGTAATCAGCATGGTTATCACAACAGTATTGTTGTAGTAAAAGTGATGTTTAATGTAATACAGAATTTATTTTCCAAATAGCTAGCTAGAAATTCTAGATAGATAGTAAAGGGTTTCTGACCATGAAATTTTCGAAATAAGGTTTCAAAAACTTTTTATTTTTTTAATAATTTTTTGTTATAATTTTTTAATTTAATTTTTACTTTTATTTTTTTATGTATACAGGGTGTTGCGGAGAAATATGCAATGCTTTAAGGGGGTGAAAGGTGACCATATAGAGACCCCAAAACTAATAGAATAAAAATAAAAAATTAAAAAAAAATTTCGGATTTTTCCGTATTTTTTACAAGTCACGAATCGACTATGGATTGATTGCAAGATTCTGATCCTGAATTACTGATAAAGCAAACAATGATCTCACATATGCAGTACTAAATTAATAACTGACCTGCGCTACGTACGTATCAATTTACAGAAACAACAGAATTGAATTTCAACAGCGGTTGCCGAGTGACTCACTACCTTGATGACTTGATCATTTATTAAGGTCGGTAAATAAAATGTAACATACGTTCGTTGACCTAATTGTGATGGAAACATTGCCTGTTTTTCATTTTACGGATGTCATTTTAACAAAATGAGTAAAACTTAAATGTAGGACATACGCGGTCTTCCCCGACAACGTCGGCGAAGACGTCGTCGACGACGTCGGGGACAAGGTCGAAATAATGAGGTAATGTTTACATTTACTGTAATTTAATGCATAAACAACTTCTACTTCCAAGCTGGGCTGTTATAATAAAATTATGAATATCCTATTTCTTTAATGCATCAAACTGAAAGAAAGCATTTTTGAGCATAATAAAATGCGTACTGAATCTCTTTCTTTAAAGTATTTCAAAATAGCTTATGCAACTAACAAAACTTTTCATAAGCGGAATAATATTGAGATTCATCGGTAGAATTACAAATCAACTCTTTATTAGGAAACGAAAACTCTTGTTTTTTGTTTATTTCATTCTTAATTTAGTTTAAAAATGGATATAATTAACGAAGGATTTAGGATTCTGAGTTCTGGTGCGCAAACGATGTACAATAATTTCCTATAAAGAACTTTCCGTAAAAAAACACTGGGGTAAAAATCTGCTGATTTTGGTATAGGAGAGGTCAATGGACAAATTATTAGGTATCAAATATCATTTTGTTCGTGTTGTTCATCAAGAATGTGCTGATTCTAGTAAAATAAATATTTTGTTGCATTTGTAGAGACCGTTTAATAAATTCAACCGAATTTGATGTAAACTGATTCTTAATTTTACAAATCATGTTTACAATATGGGTCATAACCTGATAACCTTGGAAGGTAAACGGACGTATTTAATAGATGTGACAAAACATTTATTTTACCAGAATCAGCATTATGATTCATGTGAATAAAATGTAGCAAATGCTGTTACTACTATTAATAAAAGATGACAGATATGATAAAAATCAGCAGATTTTTACCATTGTCCTTTGGTAAGTGATAATCTTCCTTTTGGTTTTGGAAAATTGTACATCGTTTGCACACTGGAACTCGGAATCCTAAATCCTGCGTTAATTAATTATATCCATTTTTGAACTAAATTAACAATGAAATAAAAAAAACTAAAGTTTTCGTTTCATAATAAAAGATTGATTTGTAATTCCACGGATGGGTGACGTCAAGGTTATTACGTTTATGAAGACTTTTGTTAATTGCATAAGCTATTTCGAAATACGTCTTCATTATTATCAATAATGCTTTCTTTCATTTTGATGTTTTAAAGACATACGATACTCATAATTTTATAACACAAAGAAAGTTGACAACAAACTGCATACTGCAAATTACAAGCTTCAAAGATCTGAGTCATTAACAGTTATTTACAGATGGTCAAAATGACTTGTTTATTATTTAGCTAAAACGTTTTAAAAGCACGTCCTAATGTTTTGTGTTGCTGACAATTTATTTATCCGGTTTGGGTTTATTATGATTATTTTTTGATGACTTTTAAAAGTATGTACTATTTAATAGGCATAATTTTCATACAATTTTATCTACTGCTTTGCAGTGGCGTGCCTATTATTTTTATAAGGGGGGTTGTCATTTCAAAGGGGCATTCCAGGAAATTGTTAGTAAGATGTTACTCTACACATGTTTCTCTATTGCCCTTTAACGGGAAAGGCATCTTGTCCAAAACACCCTGTATCTACACAAGTGTGAAGAAGCATTGAATTTATATAGAAAGCTAAGTGTGATCATTTGATATGTGGGAAGCTTTCTGTTGCATATTTGAATTATTATATCATCTCGGAGACAAATATCATCATCGAGTCTTAAACACAAAGGTCTTATATAAAGTCGTGAGTCAGTCAGTTATACAAAGGTAGAAATATAAGCCTTTTAACACATATCAGATACACTATTTTTTCTACTCCTGCAAAAATACAAATAAAACTATTAAAAACCGATTAAAATAGGATTTAAGTGTTTTTTTAAATAGATAAACGTAGTATTGCCGCAAAGCACTTTGACGCACACGTTTACATTTTGCGTTATGCTTTCAACATTAAAAACTACGTAGAAAAATAAACTTTTAATAGCAGGTGTAGAAAAAAAATTGTAACCGTTAGTATACCTGAATTAGTATTTCGTTTCCGAATACGCAAGGGACTCCTAATTGATTCAATAATGAAAGAAGTATAACTGAAGTCAGGACGAATTCTGCACTGGCTGGTGACGACTGTAAATAAAAGTGTAATAGTAGTAAATGACCAAATCCTAAATGTAATATACTTTTTACTGTTATAAAAATAAAGCCAGATAAACATAGAGTTGCTGCACTGCTCAAAAATTGAAGGAAGCATGTGAACGTATAAACATCCTCTATCTTTTCAACAAGCCTGAAATTAAAATAGTTTAAAAAGTACATAATAATTCTAAACATATAAATTTTCTGTTTTACCTAAGTATTGAGATATGGTATTCGACACAGTTTTTGAGATGATTACTAATCTTCTCTTGCATTTCTAAAGAAAAGAGCTCTTCAGAATCACCAGTTAAATTGCCTGTTTCAATTATCATTTCTCTTAAGATTCTAAAATTGGCTGCAACTATTCCCATCAAACTACAGAAACTGCCATCTATACCTGGTACATTCATAGATGCGCAAATAAAGATCAGTATCTGAAAGGTGTATACTGCCAGATAAATCGTTGAGATCTTATGTAATTCCAATCCATAATCAAACAGTAGTAGTTTGACGTTATTTCCAGCTGAACGATATAGACAAACTATTGATAGTAGAAGGCAGCTTATTAGTCCAGAGCTAACTAATATCCGTCTAATAACTTCTGTTATTCTAATAGAATTTTGTATGTAGACAGATTTAGAAGTTTGCGAGGAAAAAATCGGCCTGTTCAGCAAATCTACTAACGAAAGGATCTGTCGTTTTTTATAATAGAATATAGTTAGTTTGATGGAGTAATTTATAAGCTGCAACAACCAATGCCAATTTTCTACCAACTGCTTGAAATCTTTTCTAACGGTGACTGAACGAATAATCATAATCGTACAAATATATACCGATATAATATTTAAGGTTCTTTTAATTCTATAAAAACATGTAGATGATTTTTGTGGCCAAGCTCCAGTCAGCAACAGTAAAAACTTGTAATTTCGAATGCAATCTATACTTCTCTGCATTGTGGTCTGAAAGTAATAGTTAATAGAAGTGGATTATTCATTTGACTTTAAAATTTATACGCTTACCTTGGAAAAGTAGTCGGATCCAATAAAATTCTCTTTACATCACTACTATCTAAGCCACCGAATTAGGAGAATAACACATTTTTGCTGTAAATTATACGCAAAGTATTAAACAAAATTGAGTTTCAATATACAAAAAAATAAAAAAGAAGAAACGATTGTCTTTGCATAGAAAATACAAGGTGTACTATTGGAAGCACCATTGGTATAGCATTTGAATTTGACAATTCAATCAAATTTATTAACCTTAACACGTTTGAGTTTGACTAAAAAACTAACTTGTGCAAGAGCAGTATTCAATTATTTGAAATCACTGCGTCTTTTTACATTTCAAATAAATTGTAAACGACGAAGATCACGGTAACTAACGTGTTAACCAAGTTACAGCTGAAACTTTTATATCAAACCAAACCTAATACAAGCAAAAAAAAATTCTAAACACTCAGCAGGCTGCCATACAAGCATTGTTGGTGAGGTCAAGTGTTAAACTAACTGTACGTCTGTGGCAGACTTGTTTAAATATTTCTATGTAGAGTATTTATAGCGTAAAAGCAATTTTAAAGGCCGCGACTAGGATGTGGCCTCGTGTCAGCATCGAGCGTGATAAGGTCAAGCTTCTTATTTATTCTTGTATCTGGAGTAAATGTATTACTATTACATAGTACTTACAGAATCGCTCAAATGGTACTGAGTAGTACGAAATGGTTCTAGTAAGTAATCAATTGTACATTTTTAAATGTTTGTAAATGTAAATATATTTTATTTCATACTGTCCGGTAAAAGGGTATTTACCGGACTCATTTGAGTCCGGTAAATGAATTATTACGTTACAAGGCCGGTAAAAAATTTTACCGGACTGAAAATCCAATTTGAGTCCGGTAAAAAATTTTACCGGACTGAAAATCTAATTTGAGTCCGGTAAAAAATTTTACCGGACTGAAAATTTTAAATGCATTTTTTTAAAAAATGAACAATGTGAGGCAGTATGAAATAAAACGCCTTACGTCATACTTCCGGTAAACCATTACAGTAGCTCGTTTCAACATTCGAGACTCGGCTCCTTCGTCGCCTCGTCCCGAAACGTTTTCAACTTGCTACTGTAAACTTGGGTTTACCGGACTTATAACGTAATATACTATTACCGTTTTAGTAGCAGTCGGATCACAGGAGTAAGTAAGTTTAATAGCTTGTGATATAATAAATATAAATATACAAAAAATTTTATTTTGTTGATTTAATTCCACCTTTTTATTATCATTATATGTATCTACTGCATTTGCACTACCTTAATCTTAAAGATACAGCTAAACTTCGTTTCTCATTAGCAAGAGCTGACAAATCCCAATGCGCCTAAAACCCAATAGATATTATTAGTAACTTTAAATTGGAAATGCAAATATCAAAAATAATAAACTTCTTGAATGACCTGCTTAAAAATGCTGTTCCTTATGTTGCAAGTTTCAAACGTTATGTTTCTCTTACGCTTACCTCATCATACTTATTTTAAAACAACGATGCCGATATTGTTTATATAAGCGTAACGCAGGTAGCTCAACACATGAGAATGGTACTTGTCCGCGGTAAAGAGTGTTTATAAACCTCAGTTACAAAGATAGCTTGATGATACTCATATACCTTCATGTAAGATAGAATTTCGTGCCATATCGCAAAATTCGTGAAAATCAATGTTTCGGACATTGTACCACTACCTTTTTGGTGCAGTAATTCTCAGGATCTAAATCCGATTGAGAATTGCTGGAATATGCTTAAATATCCCTATAATAAATATCCCTAATATTAAATATCCTTATATAAAATATATGTAAATGTTCTTCTAATTTAACTCTAACAATGTCGATAAATAGAATACCATACGGTAGCAGAGATATTCCTTAACCAAGGCAATAGCTATTAAATGCATTAATAGTATGTTTCAGAAAAAAGGAGTTATAGAATCACGGGGAGTACCAAAATGTTAATGATAATTGTGCCCATTCAACGAATGAGTTATAATTGCAAGTAAGTGTTATATAAGTCAACTTCTATGAGATAGTTAGCACGTTTATTTCATAATCCTCGGATCACAGGTTCGATCCCAACCGAGATGGTAACCTTTCATAGCAGAGAACAATTAAAACTGCCTTCTTTTCACATGAGAAAGTAAAACCGTAGGTCCCGTGTCCATGCCATATATTTGGTTCGATATAAATCTGAGTAGAATTCTCTCAGATTCGGCTAAATTCTAATAATCAATCATATAATCATATCGGCCATATAATCAATGTACACCACCCCTATTCCTCGTCCAAAAACAACATACAGATATTATATAAAGAACAACTTTATATAAACAATAACTTTTTAAAAGTCAATCTAACATTTAATTATTAAAAATTTCTAACTCAGTAGTCACCTACTGTAGGTATTCTGCTGTTCCGTTGTATGTTATGAATAAGATTACTTGCACTGTTTTTACAAACGAAATACTTTCATTATTTTCTTTCTTCTAGTTCGTTTCAATGCTTTAAATGTTGTATAGAAACACACATACAAAACCCGATTATTACTAGTAAAATTAAAATAGATTTTATATAGAATTTAGGATTAGATAAACAAAACAAGAATAAATATTTGCTTATAATACCAGTACATACGTACAAAGTTTCAAACTTGTTTAAAATATAAAGAATGCATAACAAGTTGTAATAGTTTTTCTAAAGCTTTCCTCTAAAATAGGTTATGCATACTTTATATGTGTAATAGTTTTCAATACACAATGAATAATATAAAACTCTAGTGAATATTTCATTACTTTAGAATACCAGTTAGGTGGTACCTACTTTTACTTATCTATATATTTTGTATTCTCTGAATATTCTTGTCATTCATTAGATTGAAAAAATTGATTTTCTGTTTATGTAAATAATAAAAGTGAATTATAATATCAACTGTCACTCTTTTACTCAATAATAAACAAAATCTTTCGCTAGGTAGGAAAAGGGTATTAAAATCCCTCAAGAGTAGAATTATTATAATATTATAAACCGCGTACTAACTCTAGATTGCTATTAACTAAGAAACTATCTAACAAAGAAATACACTCTCGTGGTGACATTTTGAAAATAAAACAAAATAAACCAAATTTTTGCACTTTTACAACAACAAACACACCGTACGGTTAATGAATGAACAAATTGAGCTTGGTAATTCTCCGTGATTGCAAGTGTCAGATATTTAGTTTTATGTACGTATGGTATCTATTGATCTATTGATCGTCTCATATTGAGACTACAGTGTGTGTTCTTATGGACAACGGGGTTGCCAAACATCTTACAAGCAACTTTTAAAAACACTTTCTAAATATTGTAGTTGTAACTGTATAAACCTTTATAATCCCTATTATTCGAGCAAGTTATATTGCAGGTAGTCAGTACGTACATTGAGTTTTGTACATTGATTGTTTGTACGATAAAATCATTGAGAGATACATTCATACTAAACTTACAAACTACCTTAATACGTTTAATTTATTGTCAAAACATCAATATGGTTTTCAAAAATATAAAAATACAACAACTCTTTTAAATAAATTTTGTGATAAAATAAATAATGCTTTGGACAATGAAAAAGTAGTCGCGGCTGTTTTTCTTGATTTATCCAAGGATTTTGATACGCTTGAGCATAGTATTTTGTTAAAAAAATTAGAAAAATTTGGTATCAGAGGAGGTCTCCTAAAATGGATTGGTGATTTTCTCAGGGAAAGAAAACCAATTGTCAAACTTGGAAATAAGTTGAGTGAACCTATGAATATTATTTTTGGTGTTCCTCAAGGATCAATTCTGGGCCCATTGCTATTTAATATTTATATAAATGATATTAATAATATAACTCTCAATAATAATTCCTTTATATTTCAATATGCAGATGATACAGCTATTATTAATATCAATGAAAACTCCGATGTTGCTGTCAATGATTTGCAAACATATATCAATAAGCTTTGTACGTGGTTTCACAATAATGCAATTTCCTAAATGCAAAGAAAACTGAATTTACTATATTTAAAAGTACTATGAAACATATTAATTACCCGATATATCCAATTTTTATTCATGACAGTAGTTGTTTATATAGAAACCATATCAGTTGTTCATGTAAACACATACACGACGTTTGTAAAGTCAAGTATTTGGGCTTAGTGTTAGATTCAAATATGAAATGGAAATCGCATATTGAGGACGTTACAAAACGACTGCGAGTTGTGTCGGCAGAGCTCTTTCACCTTAGATTTATGCTCCCAGTATACATAAAAAAAGAATTTATCAATCTCTTGCTGAAAGTATTATAAGGTATGCAATAACATGTTATGGATTCACATTCAACTACCACTTTGATAGTTTATTGAGTGTCCAAAATAACATTTTGAAGTCTATCGTAATTGATGTTAAAAATCCTGAATCATTTAATCTAATTATGGATAATTGCTATAGTACAGTAGATGTACTACCGTTCTTTAAACTTAGAAACTCAATAGTTATTCTACAATTTTATTTTGATAGAAATTATTTAATTCATTCCCAACATGGTTATCATAATAGACCTCAAACAAGATTGTATTTAACTCCTCGTATAAAAAATCATTACGGTATGGCTCAGTCTAGTTATTACATCCCTAACGTCTTAAATAAATTTCCGTTTAAAGAACTTACTTCGGTTTCTGAAATTAAAAATAAAATTAAAAGTTGGAATCCAACTACATAACGTGTGTTCTAGACTATAGTATTATAAGTTCTTCTGACAGCGGTAGTAAACAAAATTTCAAAATTTGCTGCTGTTCATGTAGTGCGCATATAAAATCTGGAACTATCGAAATAAATCTTTTATTAAATATTTTTGAGAAAAATCCTCGAACACGTCGATTTTTATCTTAAAGGAAACATATTTTAGTGTAATCGTTATTTGCAGATCGTCTTTTGTTTCCCAGTTATGACGATAACGAATTTTTTTTAAATGGAAACCCTAATTTTTTATGATGGATTTGGAAAGATAATGTAATGCTAAGATCAAATATGCTAAAAAAGTATGATACTGTATTAAGAAATTTCCGAGATAATTGCTTTTAAAGTTTTAAAACAAAAATTAAGAATCAATCAAGAGTTCCAAGATTTAATAAAAAAAAAGAATTCTTTGAAGAACTGTCATAAGTTTAACGCTAAATCACTTGTTACATGGCTACTTCATTTTTTTATTAAGAAAATTAAACTCTTGATTGTTATTCAATCAAAGTTCAAATCAAGAGTTCAAATCTTTTGATAAAAAATCAAGTAGCCATGTAACAATTGACTTAGCGTTAAATTCATGGCAGTTCTTAAAAGAATTTTTAATTTTTTTTATTAAAACTTGGAACTCTTGATTGTTTTTTAATTTTTGTTTTAAAACTTTAAAAGCAATTATCTCGGTAATTGCTTTCCAAATCTATCATAAAAAAATTACGGTTTCCATTTAAAAATATTTTCGCTATCGCCATAACTCGGAAACAAAAGATGATCTGCAAATAACAATTACACTAAAATATGTCTCATTTAAGATAAAAATCTTAAGGTTCAAGGATTTTTTTCAAAAATATTTAATAAAAGATTTATTTCGATAGTTCCATACTTTACGAGTTAACAAAAAAGTACAACACAAGTTATAGTTATTTGGTTTTTATTAAATAAAGAAACATTATAAATATTATACAACAAGTGAATTAAACCATTGTTTATTAGCGAGAAGAATGTTTAATTCCACGAGCGCGTCAGCGCGAGTGGATTAATTCTTCGAGCAAATAAACTGGTTTAAGAGCGCGCTTGATAACGCAAAATTACAGAAATTACCCCTTCCACTGCGCCTTAAAAGAAAATTAATTAGATAACCCATCTTTCACTGGTTTCTTTCCTTTCAGACAGAAGATATGACTAATTCAACATTGGAATTCCCAAATATTCCGACCAGGTCGCTCGTAAATTACTGTTAAAACAACACTAAACATATTAGGTTTCATTTTCATTTTTATAAGCGTCAGTTTTATAATTGTTCATTTATCTGTTTATCAAAATGAAAGACATTATTGAATGTCTACTGAAATCTCTTTCTTTAAATTAAAAGTATTTATTATTATATTATTAAGAGTTACGAATTAAATTAATAATATTAATTTAGTTTCATATTATTAAAGGGTTTATGTTTAATTCCTCCTATGGATATCAAGGTTATTGTTATTATGCTTATCAACTATCAAGCTATAATAGCATAAACTATTTAAAATACTTCTAGTTATTATTAAAATAGGAAATTTCTAGTGGAAATCAATTTTTCAGAATGTGGAAGTTTCAATTAAAAAAAAGCATAGAATGCAAGAGTTTATACATTTTGTTAAAAGACACTTAGAGGTTACTATACAGGGTGGCCTAAGGAATACATACGTATTTATTTTTCTAAGCAAGAAAATCAAACAATTAAGTGAAAATATTTATTAAACATACATGTATGTCATAGACTTTTAGTGTAATGCGTTATTCCGCGGAAAACATGGTAATATTATCTATATGACACCATAAGAAGAGTTATTTGAAATATTGTATTCGGCACATATTTCACTGGGCCGTGGTACTAGAGATAAAATGATTTTTGCTTTAAAATCAGACCACATCATCCCACGACCTATTTTCGGATATTTCTACAATCGTGTGAAATTCGTCTTAAGAAAAAAAATGGTAAAATCGAAACATACAAATTTGGTTACTAAACCTATAGTTTTAAAAGAATTTTGTTCTCGGGGCCAAGTTGATTTGATCTATTAGCAGTCACGTCAGGATAAAGAATACAAATTGTTACTAAATTATTAGGACCATCCCACAAAATGTATTTGCCTACGTCCTTTGAAATCAAAGAAAGCTGTTGAAGTAGCTTAGAAGTTTTTGAAAATCTTCCTTGAATTTGGATCTCCAGCAATATTACAAAAGCGACAATGACCGCGAATTACATTGATTCAGCCTGTACTTTATGAAGACCCATATTAAACACAATAAAACTATTTATTTAAAAATGTCATTTCGCTACACGGTAGCTTCTTCAGATAAAGACTGGTTTTAGTTTTAGTTATAACCGATCTTTATCTGAAGAAACGACAGTTATAATTTATAATTAAATATTTTAGTGAATATTTTAATAGTATTTTATTGTGTTATTGTATTTAACATTATATTCAATAAACAATTAGCCAATCGCACACAGTGTATAGCAATAAACAACGGAATTTCTAGCTTTTCACCAGTAGTAAGAGGAGTACCTCGTTGTTTTATATTGGGACCCCTTCTCTTTATAATTTATTATAATTTTCACACATGAATGGTGTGCACGAAAAGATCTGACCACAGAAACATCAACAAAGTAGGGTCTTCTGAAATTAGTTATTACCTAAAACTATTATTAACTTTTAACATATATGTTGCTTTTGTAACGTATTTACATATAATTGTACATTATTACTGTCTATAACTAAAATCTTTAACTTTTCATCATCAGACATCAAAGTTTGTACAGCCGTAGTAGTAATCTTTTTGTCAGGTTATTCCACTTTTTCTGAAAAGCAACAATTTTATTAGCAATTTCTTATGTTTATCTGGTGGGTTGCTATCTTTAGGTACAAAAGTGGTTCCATTCTTGCATGCCAATCAGTGACATATCTGGTAAAACAAAATAGAAACATTATGACTTCTTATAAATTGTATCAGGCACTTTTTTAAACCTTCTAAATAGATTTCAGTGTTGATGTTACCTTTCCTTACAAAATTCGAACTTCTTTTCTGCCCGTAAATGCAAGTCGCTTACCAGACCAAATATTTTTTAGAAGATTCCGAAATTTTCTTTTGTTTATATTTGTCCTCAACTCCGCAAAGTTGTTTGCAAGTAAGAAATTATTGACCGGGAAGCTGTTGAAAGTCATTTCTGACGTAGTACGGTTCATTGTCCATTGTTACACATTCTGCTTTCGTTAAAAAATTGGTCTACAGTTTTTTTTTTCGAAGGCCTTCACCATGGGATTTTGTTTTGCTTTCCGATCCGGAGTTTTCCGCACCTAGAATGTTTTCAGTCCACCCATGTTTTTTACTTTTTGAACATGTAATGAAGATTTTCCAATCTTTTAAGCCACATCCCCCACTGACAAGTTCGGATTCTGAGTGAAAGCTTGCATCACCTTCCTTTCCCTTTTTTTATATATTGCACCCGATTTCCTACAAGAACCTGGCTCCCTATCTATTGTTAAGTGTTCAGAGAAATTGTTTAAAACATTTGCTACCGCCGATTTGGCATATTTTGACATTTTCCGATCACGCAATCTGACATTGCAGGATTTTCACAATGTTTGTGCAATATTTTTTGACGAACCTCGTATTCTTTTGAATTTATTTGAGAACTACACAACGAAAACACTTTGAAAATGTCATTTACTTTAAGATATCAATTCAAAGAAGCTATTGCTGCAATGCCACTTTGGTACCTGCAGTGTAGGTCTGATGTCATATTTAGGTGGCCAGCTTTTTTCGTGCATGCTCTTTACATATGTTAAAACGTAAATTGAAAATGTTCGATGACGATTCTTAATTTCTATATTCCTTTTGTTTAAGTAATTCGTAATCGTATCGTAAAAGTAAGTACATCGAAAGTTCTAATCACTTTTTCTAGAGGTTTTTAAGATGCAGATCATGAATCTGCTATGGGTTTTTTCAGGTCAGGTCAAATTTTAGTTATATTCCAATTTGTTTTCAAATAAAACTAGTTTTTAAATGCACTAGAAGGGTAGGCAACCTTTTACGTTTAACAACACCCTGTATAGCTACCTGTATCTGCAGGTACAGGTCCAAAATCATACTTGTTCCCTGTTCCCAAAGGCTTTCCAAAATTAAACTTACACCAAAAAGAGTCTACACCTAGCTGTATAACATACTGTATTTCTAAAGAAATTGAAGGTACACTTTCTTAGATATTCAAGATCAAAGGTCACATCATGTGACCTTGGAATAAAGAATTCAATATTTTTTATAAAACTATGCTCTTTTATCTTTAAAACAAGCCTGAGATAAAAGATCTAATATGATTAGAAGCAAAGTTATGAATTGTTTTTGTTCACCTTGTAAGCGTAAATTTTACATTTTTTATCATATTTGCAACCCCGCTGTATGAATACCGTGTGTCACTGAGGGTTATTATTTTACATACGTAAGTTACTTGATGTCCTCTACCATCCTACTAAATTTCACGAAAATCTGAGATGGTCGGGTTGAAAAGTTCATTTTTCTTGTGATGATTTGGCATGGAATGACACGAATGACATCGAAACAACAGTATTTGACCTGACCCGAAAAAACTAATAGCAGATTCGTGATCTTCATACCAAAAAGCTGTAGAAAAACCATATGAAAACCTGGAAATTTTTTTCGTGTTGTACAGTGTTATCAATCCTCAAAAATCAGTTGTTATCTTATTTGCGAATAAAGCCTAATACATTTTTAACACAATATTAAGGGAGCGATTGGTGGGATCCCTATTTCTATCAAAAAAGAAGCTAAATGTTTAGATTTTAGTTTACAGTGTGTGTCGTAAAGTTGGATCCGCATTCCACATGAGAAAATTCTTTACTATTCTGATTGGAAACAACTATGCAGGGCAACTCTGTTTCCAAAAATACTTGAAATACGCCATGACAAAGTTGACCGGTGAAATTATAGGTAGGTATCTGTTAAATTCACAATTTTCTAAATCACGAAAAATAGCCTTATTTGTTAAAATATGGAATATATCTTATTAAGAAAAAATGTTTCTAACGACATTTTACGTTCACATATCTAGTTTGAACAAGATATCCCAACATAAGGAAAATGTTTTTTAACATTTTTACGACCCCCCTAACTGACTATTTTGAAATCATTAAATAATAGTTTATGATAGAAAAATGTCAAAAGTGAATGTTTATTTTGCGAAAAGAGAAGTTTCGCCCACGACGCGGCGCCAGCAGAGTTAGTAATCTCTTCGAACAAAATAAATTCACTTTTAACACGTATTTCATACATTATTTTTTCTACAAACCCTATTAAAGGGGTTAAAAAATGATAAAAATACAAAATTGTAATGCAAAGATGGAATGGCTTATAATTACGAACGAACATCTATCAGAAGAACCATTGCTGTTATTACAACAATAACAATTGAAGGGTACAGGGGAAGAAGGCGGTTTGTCAAAAACTAGTAAGTTTGCAGGAGAGCGTTTTTAAAGGTTTAATATCATGTCATTTGCTTTCTGATCCCTTTTGCTATGTGAACTTTTCAAGTATGATTTTCTACTGTTTTATAAATAGTTATATTAATTTAAAAGCCTTGTCTGTCATCTTATTTTTGAGAAAATATTGGATTTTCGGGCTGAACTCAAAATAAAACAGGTAAGAAAGGGGTATGTCAGCGAAATCATTATTCGGAAGAATTATACAAACTTCGAGAAAAATGATTTTAATGTAAATTTTAACTAGTAGATAATACATAAATGAAGTAAAAACATTATTATATCAAAAACAACTTAAATATATTCTTAAAGTTACTGTAATAATTAACACAACTTAACTATTTAGGACTAATATTATTAACATAAAAAAATATTCTATTTTCCTTGCTTTGAGATTTTTCTTTGGAGTGGACTTTTTAGCTTTCTTCTTTCTCTCCTTTTGTTTCCCATTGGCATCTTTCTTCCTTTTTCATGTACATTCCGCCTTCTTCCCCTGTACTGCGCAATTCTAAACTCCTATAACTTCTGACTTAACGCATTCTTGCCCAAAAAAATTATACCACCAAGAGAATTCGGCTTTGGCTACAAAATGACGCAAAAACCTTAATTTTCAAGTTTTACTGACAAACCGCCTTCTTCCCCTGTACCCTTCAATTGTTGTTATCGTAATTTATTTATTGAATTTACTTTTTACACTCGTGTCTAAAGTGTTACTTTAGATATCGCTTTAGATACTAGTGTCATAAAATTTTTTTTACAGCCATTGTCAGTTGGGTAGCCTAAAATTAGGAGTAACTGTATAAATCGCTGTCAAGAACATTGCGCACTTTGTTAGAGTTCATCACAAAATTCAGATGTGATAGCGACATGCAGTTTTCATAAACACGTTCTCCATTGAATTTCCAAGGGGATGACATATTTTTAATTTTCGAAGAACTTTTAAACTTGTAGAAAATAACAACCTAAAGTTGCCGAAGTTTGAAGGGCTCTGTATCAATTATTAAAAAATATCCACCCTTGAAAAATATGTCAATCCCTAAGTTTATCCTTTATCTACAATTTAAGACCTCGAGCAAATCTTCATCTCATTCCTGAACTGTGTGAACGGTGTGTGAACTCTAACGAAAATTGGTCGGAAACGACACTTTGAGCACGTAACGAAGCGCGCCCTTAATTCACGTGTTTCGTATATTTTTTTATTCAATTTTGACGAAATGTATCTACCAACAAAATTGAAATCACACTGAACGGTATAGAGAAATCATGTAGGTAGGTTGCGAAATAAATTTCCATGACAACGAGTTGTTTAATTTTTCTCAAAAGTGCGAGAATTGTCAAGTGTATGTAAAAATATTCAAAAAATGGCCGGAATCTGTGACGATAAAGAGGAAAACCAAGTTTTTGTGCCTGAATTGGTCATTCAAGAAGCCCCACAAGCTATAAATAAAATGGTGCCAGCAAAATCTAAACAATTATACGAAAAAGAGTATGCGAATTTTTGTTAATTGCGGAAGCGGAAGGATGCAAGGGGAGTAGACGAAAGAATAATTTTGGTTTATATTTCTGAACGATCCAAAAATGCGAAATCTTTGTCCTTGTGGGCATATTACTCTCAATTGAAGAAAATGTTATCCGTGAAAGAAAATATTGACATAAGCAGGTTTGTGAAGCTGATTTTATTTATGAGTTTTGAACTATTAGATAACTGTTGTAGATTTCATCAGGTGTCTGCTTTTCTAAAAGAACAATCTGTAGGGCATAGACCAAAGAAATCTAAGGTGTTCACATTCGAAGAAATGGAAAGGTTCTTGGATACTGCTTCCGATGATGAATATTTGCTGCAAAAAGTCGTTCTAATTGTGGGAGTTTTTGGAGGCTGTAGAGTTGGTGAATTGGTTGCTATGTCAGTTGATCATGTTGATGACAGAGGCAACGTAATTGTGATCAATATTCCTGACACGAAGACTTATAAGCCCAGAACATTTACTATCATCAATGGAAGTAACTCTATTTGTGCAATTGACGTTTTCCGGAAGTACAGAAAATTACTTCCTGACAGTATTTTACACAAACGGTTGTTCATCAATTACAAAAACAAAAAATGCACAGTACAACCTGTAGGAATAAATACTATTTCAAAATTTCCGGAAAAAATTGCACGATTTCTTGGTCTCCACAATCCACAAGAATATACATACGGGCCATAGCTTTAGACGTTCGAGTGCAACTTTACTGGCAGACTCTGGGGCAGATTTAGCAGTTCCAAGATAGTTAGTTAGTTAGTCCAAAAGTTAGCATTTAGAAGATTCCCTTAATAATAAAATTGAAATTTCAAGGAAAATCATAAACCATTCAACAATCATTCAGGAGAGATCCTCCTCAAATTCGGAAGCATGTACTTCCGCGTCAACATCAATCATTCAGGAGAGATCGCATTCAAATTCGGAAGCATGTACTTCCGCATCAACATCAGTGTCAAATCAAGATATAAATCTGCCCATTAATAGTGCATATGGTGTACATTTCAGTGGTGTCAGTAATTGTAATATTTATTTTAAATAAAAATAATTGTTGTTCTTCGTTAAAGGTTTTTTTATTTCTCTAGTGAAATAATTTTTAACTCACTAGTGAATTAAAACGGTTTTAATTCACTAGTGAATAATAGACTGCTTATAAGGGTTACTATGGAGTTCATAATGTCACTTTATACTGTCAAAATTGAATAAAAACTAATAAATTATTGTATACTATCAAATTGTATACTATCAAATTACACTTTTTTAATTGTACAGTTTTTATATAAATCAGTGATAAATTGAAAACAAATAACATGAGTATAAAAAGTACAAAAGCAAAAAGTTCAGCAATAGCACAAATCACTCGAAATCACTTTCATCTTCTACGTCACTTTCTCTATCACTTTCCAAATTTATAAGTATTGGCTCAATATCTTCCATCAATTCATCAATTTGCCACATGTTATCTTCTGTTTTAATTACAGGGTTAACATAATTGTTCCATTTTTCCGCTGCCACTTTAACGTACGCTTCACTAATTAAATTTAGAACATCTTCTTTAAATGTGGTATTTTTTTTAGAGATATACTGTTTTACATCACCCCAAACTAATTCAATGGCATTTAAGGGCAGTAATGAAAGCCCCCTACAACAAATTTATAATTATGAGTACTAAATTTTGGTTAATAATGAAAATGTTATTTACTTTTCAAGAAAAAAAATTTACTTTTCAAAGCATAATATTTCTACCCTTCAACAGATGTCAATACTATTTTTTTAAAAATAGTCATGTTTAAATTTAGAAATTGTTTTCTCTGGGCTTTTCTTTTTTTTTAGCTAATCTCCCTGTTTTTATGCACAAATTGAATAAATATTTTATTTTGTAATTATATTATTGTTATTAAAATTATTAATAATTAAAGTATTTTAAAAATAATAATAATCCATAATTTTATCCGTTTATTATTTATAAAATTTTCCGTTTGTTGGAATTACTAAATTCCTAAAATATTCGCCGGATTTACATCATTAAACAAAAAAATTAATAACATACAAAACTTCTTTTGTATTTACTAACAGTTTCTTTACTACCTGCCCTGCCATCTTAGGGTTGAGATTTTACATTTATCTACAATACTTCTTGAACGTGCCGCTGTAAATGAATACGATTATAACGGATCTTTTCCCTTTTATTTATTTCCGGAAGAATCTTGTTTCGAAGAATCTGCTTAAATTTGGAAAATTTGAGTTCGAACAAAAATATATATTACCTAACCTACTAACTATTATGATTCATAAATTCCTTTATGTATAAATATACATTTTATACAAAGGCCGCTTAATTGACTCAGAAATGCCGTGTACGAACGTGATTTTAAGAAGCGGCGCTTACTGTATAACAATCTTTTTAGCAAAATAACAAAATGAACATAAATTACAAGTTATATAACAAATGGTTTGGCTCTGGTTTGGCGCATTTCTGTAATAAATACAAATATTTCTACTTCTTTCAGTTGTGTGGGTACTTGGGCAGTTATAGTATATAACATTTGAATTTAGGGTTGTTTGCACTACCAAATCCCGTTATTCATTAAGTAATTAGTCATTAGTTATTATCCGGGTGTAGTTTGTGTTATAAAGAAACAAACGAAGTAAAGAAACCGATTAATAAAATAGTTATATATTTAATTTTAGTTTTATTAATTTTCATTTATTCCTTCAACTATTAATTAATCCATATTATTAATTATTTCATATCCTTATAGCCATCGTAGCCCTAGAGATATAATATGTGACCGCGGACGAAAAAAGGGACCTATTATAGGGGTCATATATTAGAAAGTCCGCTCTTTTCACTGTTATTATCCCCAGACATCTAGCATGGTTACTCGTGTCATAATTTGCAGTTTAGTTATTGTACCCTAAAAAGTGACCACCTTCCAAACCGACTATGGTGCTCTTTTCTTCGCGTGAATAGAAACTTAGGTCATTATCAAATTTCTTCCACTTTTGAATAGGATGTAGCAACCTAGCAACATGTGTTTCTTAAAGGATCTGGTAATTCACTTTCAGGTACAATTGCGGATAGTTAGGGATCAAATAAATTAACAGGTAGCAAATACATGATTTCGGTATTATTCAGAGGATTATAAGATCTTGAAAGTAGTTACTGGAATATTTAATTTCTAAAGGGAAAGGACTTAACATTTGTGTACAAGCAGTATTTGTAAGAGATAGATTGGTAATAAACAGCGTTTGTGTATTGTTTTACACTACAGTATTACAGCAACTACACAATCGAAGATTATTTTAGAGATTTTTTGATTTTTAGTAATTGCTAGTTACTAATAGTTGATTCTTAATAATTATTTATTAATTACTAGTAGTTGGTTTTCTTATTAATTTGTGTTTTTACAACTTATTATTATGAGAATGCAACTAATTCTCTGTTACCAAAAATTCGAACCAACGAATATATTTTTCCCGCCTCCCTTGAGTAGCTTATTAGTGGCAGCACCCCCTCTAACACAATGGCTAAACTAAAGCAATGGCAATGCTTTGGTAACCCAGCTAAAAATCTTATATTTTTGTTTCAAGCATAAAATATGAAATATACAATTATTTTTTAATAAAAATCGCATTACATCCTGTTTAGAATGGTTATCTCTACCATACTAAACAAAATATGCAAAAAATGTTTTTTTTTAATTGTATTTGATCAAACTTGAATCATTTATAAATCATTCGGTTCTATAATATTTATTCTTTAAATTAACTTTGTTAAATTGATTTCGAAACATCCAAGAAAAAGATTATGCTGGAAATACGAATTTACAGTGAACTAGGCAACCAACATTACTTCAGTTCTAGTCTTAACTCGCAATGGTACGGAGGTAATCTTACTATTGGAATGCCGAATTCTTTTGCACATTCTTCAAGGATGTATTTGTCGTAATTAGATTTGAAAGCCTTCACCACGTCCAATAAATCTGCTTTCAAGTAATCATCGTCAAAATATATATCTTTTGACCAAAGCCATGATCGTATTTCTTCTTTATTTCAAGACTGATTTGGTATCTTTTCAATTTTTCGGCAATGGTATGGCGCATTATCCATTACTACAACTGATTTTGCAGGTAAATTGGGCAACAAAGAATTTCTAAACCAAGTCTCAAAAGTAGCTCCATTCATTTCATCATGATAATCCGCACTGTTCTTCTTTGCTAGATAGGTAAACTCTGCTCCATTTATAAAACCTTGTTTGATGCCAGCAATAAGTAAAATAAAACGAGGGTCACGCTTTGTGGGAGCTTTCAAACCAATAGTTAATCCTCGAATGAAGGCGTCCCGATATGATTTAATTGACATATCCACCCATTGAGCTTTGACGCTGTGGCCAAGATTGACCCAAGATTCATCAATATAAACTATATTGTAATCCTCTTCTCTATATTTTTTAATTTGTCTTAAATAACGATGACGCCATGCAATTATCTCTTCTCTTTCAATTAAATAAGATCGTCGACCTCTCTTAACATACTGCAAATTCATATCACGTAATAATCTATTCAACGTACTTCTATTAAAGTTGGGTTTTCATCGCCATTTACAGCAGCTACAATATTGTTCATCGTTGGTGGTATATTTTGCGAAAAAAACTCGTGCACCTGTCTTCTAATTTCACTCCTAATTCCATCACAGTAGGTTATATTGCGCGATTTTGGAGTATTTTTATTCTTCGCTCATTTTCTTGCAGATTTTATTCCATCAGGTGAAATACTTTCTTGACGTACTGAGAACAAAGTTTTCTCGCTAATACCTGTTTCTTTAGAAACTTGTCGAATAATTACTGATAATGACTGCCGGGTCTCAGTAAGACAATATTTATTAGGATCGTTATAACCTACTGAAATACAGATCGGGAATTGATCAGAGGAGTATGTATCCTATAAAATAACCCAATAGGGTCGTTTCACAATTTTGAAACTTAACGTTTTTATATTCTATAGAGTTAGTAATAACTCGACGTATTTTTTTCAAAATTTTTAACGCAGCCGTTAGCGAAATATGCAATTTACAATTTTAAATTTTTCTGTCCTTTTCTAGTACAACAACGTCATAGTCCTCGTATAGGCTGTATTGAAACAAATATGTAAGACGAAAGTATGACATTATGACGATTATGACATCAGCGGTGTAGAAAAGGACGGAAAATATTTAAACTTTAAATTCGTTTTATTAAGTTATCGTAATGCATTTATCGATTTTATGTGGACCTATACATTAGATAACAGTTATACTAATAAAATATACAAATTATATCAAAATTTAAATCCCATGCAACGACCCTATTGCTTCTTGAGGCAATCTCGGGGGTAGAAAGAGTTATATCGACTGCGGAGAGGTTAGCACCGGGTGGAGTGAGTCTTGTTGGGCTCCCATCATTTAAAAAAGCGCAGCCAAAGCTGTCGATAGCTTTTAGTAGGACATTGCCTTTGTTGTCAATTTTTATCGATCCAAAGACTCGATGATGAGCATTGAAATGGCCTGCTAAAATGAAAGGCGAAGGTATCTGAGAAAACATTTTCACATAATCTTCACAGGAAATGTAAAAGTTAATTTCACAATACACAGACACGAACGAAATATTGTATTTAGGTAATATAATAGCCAAGATTCCACTGTTAATTGAATTAAATGTAAGAGGTGTATAGTTAATTCTTTTATCGATTAGGATAGCGACACCCGCGTATCCATCATTGGGATCATTTCGAATGATCTCGTGGTACTTAAAGTTAACAACTTGATTAGGTGTATACCACATCTCTGAAAGGAGTGCGACGTTTACGTTAAGATCTACTAACAATTTATCCAAGTTACATCTTTTGGATGGCGCTGATTGAACATTCCACTGTAAAATATTGAGTGTGTTATTAATTATTTTATTAGTAGTACTATCCATTATCTAGGGAAAGTTAAACGTACAATTCGGATGTATCCGATTGATAATCCTGACCCCAGCTCCACACATGCGTTATTCGTTGACGAATGTTTGTTATTCGTACACAAATACATGAAGTGTGGATAATACATTCGTATTCGTATACGAATATTTGTTATTCGTCCACGAATACGAGCACGATCAGTCTTGTAGCGGTAAATTAGCGCGAGTCAAAGGGATCAAACATTCGTCTTAACGCTCACGTGTCTGCCTTATACACTATACGCGAATATTCGGTTACCGTATGTGAAGTGTGTAGGGAATTGTTCGGATACATTCGCAAACGAACATTCAGTCATGAATATTCGCGTTTGCATACGAATATTCGTATACGCATGTGTGGAGCTGGGGTGAGAAGAGAAACTCGATAGTACGTCTTCTTGGAAAAGGTTAGCATTACTACTTTCATATAGGTAAACACTGTTTTTTAATTTTGCCACTAATCGTTTCATTCTAGATTTTAGTTTACTCGTTTTAATTTCTCTAATGGCAGAAATAATTATTTCAATTTAAGAAGTTATCTCAGGAGTGGTTTGCTTAGCAATAACTTACGGATTATCATGACTTTTAACGCTGGCGTCTGTCCCGTTAAGTTTAATTCTGTAGTTAAGGATGGCGCTGCGATAGAAATTTTTAAATTTATCCATTCGTTCATATTCGTGTGAACATTTCGTTTAACAAGGACCTCCTACCTACCAAAGTCCTTATCAAACTTGTATCCTTTTTTTCTGCTTGAATTCGTATTTATAGAATGCAACATAAAATGATTCTACTTTAAGTACGGGTTTGTAATGGAAAGAATTTAATGTAATTGATACCAGTACAGTCGTACATTTGAATAGTATATTTCAACTAGTAGGTATTAGGCCACCTGGCCCAGACATTTTTGTGGGGATGCAGTCGTCGTTAAGTACGGAATCTGCATTACCGACATTCTGTATTACCGGAATTTGGTTCGTCACTCGGCTAAATGGCAACGCTGTTGCTAGGGGAAAACAGATGGAGCCAGTGTCGTTTTTGTACCGACATTCTGTATTATCGGCATTTGGTTCGTCACTTGGCTAAATGGTAGCGTCGTTGCTAGGGGAAAACAGATGGTACCAGTGTCGTTTTACGTGATTTTTGTACCGACATTCTGTATTATCGGCATTGGGTTCGTCACATGGCTAAATGGTAGTGTCGTTGCTAGGGGAAAACAGATGGCGCCGGTGTCGTCTGACGTGATTCTCGAAGTACGGAATCTGTATTACCGGCCTTGTTCGGCATATGGTTCGGCGCTCGGCTAAATGGTGTTGCTAGGAAAAAACCCCAGAGGACTCTGTTAATAGAGGGTGTCATGCAAAGGGGTCTGTATTACCGGCAGCCTGTGTACTACTACAAGAGGGCTGCCTCATGAAGAAATCTGTATTATCCTACGTACTGATGCTATTAGAGGTCGCATTAAAGAGTCTTCTCTCTCACTCTCTCCTATTAGAGGTCGCATTAAAGAGACTTCTCTCTCACTCTCTCCTATTAGAGGACGCATTAAAGAGCCTTTTCTCTCTCATTCTCTCGCTCTCTCTCTCTCTCCCTTCATCCTAATGCTAGTAAATGAAACAGCCAGCTTTAAACGCAAATCGCGGACTAGCTCGATATAAACGAGCAGCCAGTTTTTTTCCCGCCCTAGAATTTTATATTTCACGGATGACTAACCACCACGTGATCAAGACCTTTGTAATCTAATGAGGCTTTCTACCCCAAAGAGATCATGAAAAATTAAAATAAAACCGACAATCCTTGATACCACAGCGAGGTTTGCAAGCTCGACTAACCGTCATATCTATGGCAGTAACTACCCTACGTGAAGGGCTTTCTTCGGATCTCCATGTTAAGAAAATTACGTTAAGACTCTTGATTCACGCTCAGGGATCGGCCTGGATTCTAACACTAATATGTATCAGCGTCTGAATTAACTTAACAAGAGAGAAAAAAACTAATTCTAATGCAGAAAATATCTTACCAGTTCCACCATATATCACTTTAAATTAAAACACATCTCATCAAGAATGAATATAAACTAATCATCTTTTAAATTTAAAAAACGAAAACACGACTATACTGTAGAAGGTACCAAAATAAACTGGAGTTAAATTTTACCTTACCCTTGACGATAAAAAAGGGAAACACCCTGAGGCATTATACATTCTTTTAAAAAAGCACCTCCAAATCACTAGAAATTTGCGGTTTTTATACCTGCTTCAAACTTAAAACAGGTTTGAATGATTATTTTCTGTAAAAAATTCTCTCCCTTTTTTCATCATCATCAATATATAATCTTTTCAATCTTCCTTAAAGACGTGCGGACTAGTCGAGATAATTAACAGATTAAAATGCATCACCATACCCCAAAAAGGTCGGTTTGGCTACCTGGATAGCAAGCAGTTGAACATTTTTAAATTCCTGGTACAGTAAAAACAAAAGAGTATGGTCGATGATGATGGTTAGGTTTTAACGTATTTCCTTTTTCCGAATCAAAATACTTAGATTTTCACATAAAATCTTTAGGGCGGCATGTCACTTTTCTTTTTAATAAACAAAAAATTTGTTCCGACACTCTTTTTCACCTTAATTTTAATATTACAGGAATCTAATAAACAACTCACCTATTTCCACGGGGCAATAAATCAATCACACAGGTCTCGTCATCATAACAATAAAATTAGTTTGCGATCATTTCCCCAGTAAATCTAGAGATTATAAGTGTAACAAAATAAATGCAAATTTTCATGATTATGGAGTTCCACAAAGTAAGGCTGGAGACAGTAAACGCTATTGATGTATTAGCTTTAGACACGTACAATACGCACGGGCAATAGAAAATTGGTAATTACCATTTCACTTTTATTCAGTAAAAAAAATTTAACGTTGTCGTGCTATAATAACATTAGTATTTTACGTGCATTAGATAAAAGGTTCGGATTTATAATAAGAAACTTACCTAATGTGTTACACCGCTGTAAATATGCACTACGCACAATTTAAAAAACTCTATACGTTAAGCACACGCACGCAGTAAATATTATCATTTCAATTAACACCAAAACAAATAGTATAATTTAAAACAATAAACCACCACGAGCCGAACAAAAATAACCAATGTAAACACACACCTATCTGTTAACCAAACTAATAATGAAGCTTCACAGCATTATAACCATCACTTTTATACGAGACCGTATGCGAGATCTGACAAGTCAAAATTCTTGCCTGTTATTATCTGGTTACCCGATCGAAATTATGGGTTGTTTTTAGTAACTCCAAGCGTTTTGGTATATTTCTGCGTTGATATTTAGTACATATAATTTAAAAAGAGAACCCTTCCTACAAAATGGCTTACCTTCTTTTTACCTGCCTGGATATCAGAACAATCTGTTTTAATTCACAATAGAAGGAAACGATAAAACTACCTGTGTTTTATCTTTCAAAAAATCTATTCTAGTCGAAATGCAAGTTATTATAGCACGATAACGTTAAGTTTTTATAGATATTACATCGTTTATGCTTTTAATTAAGTGAAAACCAGGATTTTTGTCTATAACGGATTTAAATTTTTGTTTTGACAAATTTTGTGCGTTTAGCTAAAGTAATTTAAAAATTAGAAAGTCAGGGAAATTCATTAGATGAATCTCTTGAGCATCTAAAATTGTTAGGTGTTTCTTTGAATAAAAGTAAAAGGGCCCAAGGGTTTGACTATAAAACAAAAATTTAAATCCGTTATAGACAAAAATCCTGGTTTTCACTTAATTAAAAACATAAACGACTCATTATCTGGAATAAAATAGATTCATTTTGCAGATCATTTAATTTAATTAAAGTTCGGTAACTTTCTATGACAAATCTCATGTACGTAAAATTATAATGTTATTATAACACGACAACGATAAGTTTTTATTGAATAAAGTGAAATGATAATTACTAATTTTTTTTTCTATTTCCCTTTGTACGTATTGTGTTTTAAATTTCATATATATGTTTAATCGATGTTAATAGAAACATCTGGTATTGTTGTCTTTCAAATTCAGAGTTGAGTAGCAGTTGTCCAGGTTGCATGAGTTTACGATATAAGTTTTTCCTTCTTTCCAGGTATAAAAGTACATAAGAGTCTCGCAATTAATATAATTTATGCTTTACTGAGCAAACCTGAGCTAGCTGAGAGAAATAAAGAATATCTGTGGTGTTTTCTAAATTTAATTAACCGTATATAATTTATATGTTTATACATCTGGAACGACGGATATTTCATTCATACAGATCACCGCAGTATAAATCTCATGACGTATTGAAATATGTACATCATTGCGCTATGAAGATCTCAGCTATAAATACTGTGTATTCTGTTCATGCGTGACAGTTATTTGTCATACGTCATCATGAACACAATAGATCTCTTCGGCAGAGCTATGATGAGTATGACAGATGAAGCAATGGCTGCAACAAAACGTGGACCGAGAGGTTATGGTTTCAAATTAACACCAGAGGGAAATTTCGATGTTGAGAACCGTCGTATAACTAACGTAGGGGCTCCTATCAACGATAACGATCTTGTCACGAAGCGTTCTGTACTAATGTTATCAGATAGCGATGAAGGTGTAATTGATGTTAAGAAAAGAAGACTAGTACATGTTAAAGGACCGCTTGACGACCACGATGTTTGCACGAAAAAGTATACCGATGAGCTGGCGGACGATGTTGAAAGAAAATTACTCTCTAAATGTTTGAGACGACTAGAGGATAAAGGACAGGGGTCGTACTATGATGCTAAAGATGGAAGAATTTGTAATATAGGGGAGCCTCTAGAGGATAAAGATGTAATCTCTAGGCAGTATTTTAACAAACGAGCTATGCATACAAACGATCAAATGCAGTTTAATGCAGATGGTAAACGTATTGTTTCAGTAAGTTACCCTATAGATGGCACGGATGTCACTTCTAAAGCCTATGTTGATGCTCAATTCAACTCTGCTGTACAAACCTTCATTACAATGACTACCGACACTCAGAACACTATTAAAGATCTAAAGCAAAAGGTAACAAAGGTTGACATTGAAACTAGTAAACTTAACAGTTTGCTAACAACGATGGAAAAAGAAACAAAGAGAAATCTCCTAATAGCAATTGATGAGATGGAAACTAATCATTCGAGTGTGTTGACAAAGATAGAAGAAACGAATAATACCCTAGATAGTAATTATAAAAAATTATTAGATAAAGTACAAGCGCTCGAGGATACTCAAAAAGTTATGCGATCATCGTTTGATGCCCTAATAGCCGAATCTGCAACACGTACGAACTCTTACAACATAAAGAGAGTGTACAACGCCGACTAATAACGGAATTTACTACTACTACTATCTTCTGACCTAATCATATTGACACCTTTTTTATTCTAGTTTTAAGTGTATTATATCAAATGCCTGATTAGCGCAGATAGGAAATGTGGTGAGCCTTACGGGAATGCTGCGCAAATGCTTAGTTTGCTTATATCTACGCTAATCAGTTATTTTTTTTCTATCTTAGTCTGAATGTATTGTTGAAGAAATAAAAATGTATTTAAACAAAGTTTTAGTTTTACTAATATCAATAACTCTCCAAACATAACGATATGTAGCAGCAGCAACACATCGATATGGTAAAGAAAGTAAGTTTCGCCGACTCACGCGTGAATAATATACACCATATGATAGTATGGAAGTATGCATACAGACAGGCGAGAAAGGGAGACTGGCAAACATTAGCTCTGGACAGATACCGTTTTCAAACAAGAATACATAATATTGAAAAGCATCTGTGTGAAATTCTACAAGCTGATCATAGAGACTTTATCTATACGCAGAGATTTCAGAACACAGATTAGTCCGGCTGCAGCGGCCGAGTATAAATACAGGTACAAGCAGTCTCTTCTCTCAGTACCAGATGTTAGTTCACGAGGGTAACGGCTTTGTTAACAAGCTCATAGACAAGCTGCCTATTGAACTACATCTTCCTTCCTATTAGTACTGTAGACCTGGTACTAAATTATCTAAAAGATTACAACGTGGCGATAAAGGTATAAATCCTTTGGACCACGCGTGTATGCAGCACGACATCTCGTACGCTCAAAGCTCCAATTTGAACAGTAGACACCAGGCTGATCGTGTATTAGAAGAAGCCGCTTGGAAGCGTGTTAAGGCTAAAGACTCTAAATTAGGGGAAAAAGCATCAGCTCTGTTTGTAACCGGTATAATGAAGGCTAAAAGAAAGCTGGGAATGGGCGTAAAGACAAACAATCTGTCGGCGAAAAAGGGTCTCGCTAGAAAGATGATGAAGAAAACTGTCACTTTCAAAGGAGGCGTTTTAAAGAAGCTTGTTGGTGTAGTGAATCGTGCAAGCAAGAGACTCACGGGTAAAGACTTAATACATCATGCCCTGAGCGCTGCCAGAAGAATCATTCAAAACGTGGGCGGTCGAAAAAACGTTAAAGTACCCCGAATTATTCCAGTGCCTACAGCTACAGGGGGTATTTTACCACTCATACAAATTTTTGCTGGCCTCTCGGCTCTCGGTGCAATTATAGGAGGCGCCTCGGGGGTAGCAAAAGCTGTTAACACTGCTAATAGTAATAAGAGACAGCTAGAAGAAACAACACGGCATAATAAAAGTATGGAAGCTATCGCTTTAGGCGGTAAGAACGGGAACGCCCTTTACCTGAAGCCGTATAGAGCTGGCGGAGCTGCATTGTACTTAAAACCATATGTCAGGCGGTCAAAAAACTGAATAACTTGCCTCGGAGACCACTTACAGACCTAGATACGAGGGTAGATCAGTATTTACGGTCCCTGACATAGTAGGCTTTGCATGATATCGTCACTCATTTTTCTATGAGAACTGTCATTACTAATTATTTGTTGTGTCAAGTTTTGCGTAGGTGCGTGTTGTTCTTTGAAAGTTATTAATAATTAAGCTGGTCGATAACAGACAATTTTTAAAAATGGAAAAAAGTGAAGTCAGAGCGGTGATAAAGTATTTGCAAAAAAAGGATTAACACCTACTGAAATTCACAAGGATATGACAGACGTTTTAGGGGACTCTGCCCCTTCTTACCAAGTGGTGAAAAATATGTCTCGTGAGTTTAGATTAGGCAGAACAACTTGCGAACATGCGAAAGGTGCGGGACGTCCAGTCTGTGTCACCGTTGACAAAAACATCAATTTGATCCATGATATGGTAATGGCAGATAGAAGACTGACTATTCGCCATATCGCGGAAATAACGAACATCTCTTATGGGTCAGTTGACAATATTTTAAGAAATGTTCTTGATCTCAGAAAAATTTCGGCGCGTTGGGTTCCAAAGATGCTGACCGTCGATCAGAAACGCTCTAGAGTGCTGCATTCGGAAGCCAATTTGGAGTACCTGAAGGCCAATCGGAAGCAATTTCTCACTCGCTTTGTGACTGTGGATGAAACATGGGTGCACCATTTTGATCCTGAGACGAAAAGACAAAGTATGGAGTGGCATCACAGAGGTTCTCCACCTCCACGCAAATTTCGAGTTCAACGGGCGGCTGGAAACATTATGGCCACAGTGTTCTGGGATGCAGAAGGAATTTTGATGATCGATTATTTGCAGCGTGGACACACAATAACGGGTTCTTATTATGCAGGGTTAATTCCAAAATTGCGCGAAAGCATCGACCGAAAAAGACCAGGAAAGTTGGCACACAAAATTTTGTTCCATCAGGACAACGCTCCAGTCCACAAGAGCTGCATTGTCATGGCTGCCATACAGAACGCTGGCTTTGAAATCCTAGAACACCCTCCATATTCACCAGACCTGGCACCCAGTGATTACCATCTATTTCCAAAATTAAAGGAAAACCTGCGTGGAAAAAAATATGGAGACGATAATGAAGTTATGACCGCAGTAAATGGCTGGTTTGAGGAGCAACCGGAAAACTTCTTCCTGAAAGGCATTGAAGCATTGGAACATCGGTGGACCAAGTGCATTGAAGTCCAGGGAGATTATGTTGATAAATAAATAATGTTTTAAAAATTCTTCCTCTTTCTATATCAGGGACCGTAAATATTGATCTTCCCTCGTATAATAAAACATGCTAAAGACATTCCCTATTTTAGAGGTGTCTATATGAGAACAAGTCTACCTGCAACGAAACCTTTGCAATTCGAAAGAGCTATTGTTAATCTTGACGACGCTGGAGGGCCGGGTACTCATTGGGTTGCCTATAGAAAGGATCGAAACGTGGTTTTGTACTATGACCCCTTCGGAGACCTGAGACCACCAGCTGAACTTGTGAAATATTTAGGGCCTCGCTGCGCCGTATACTACAACGTAGCCCAAGAGCAAAAGTTCAATACATACAACTGCGGACATCTGTGTCTACGATTTTTGTATAAAAGAGAGGTGAAAGTGTAAATCGGTTAAGTATGGCTAGGACCATCACGGTGTACGGTACAGGGAACAGGCTTTCTACGGGTCGTATTTATCCACTTATAACACTAGATCACGTGCGTTACGAATACTCACTAGGTTTAGTCGGCTTATATACAAGTCACACGATACGGAATATATACCCAGGCAAAAATAAATTTTATTACGGAGAAAAGGCGATAACTATTGAACCGGGTAGCTACGAGTTGGCTGAAATCGTTAACTATATAAAGAATCAAATTAGTGGCGATCCGGAAGAGGGAGATCTACTACTACAAATCAAAGCTAACACTAATACGGGAAAGTGTGAGATTGAATCAGCTACCGAGTTGATTGATTTTACCAAACCCGATAACATAGGATCCCTACTAGGATTTAAGAAGCGCGTGCTAGAACCCGGTAGTAGACACGTATCAGATCGAGTTGTCGATATACTTTCAACTCCAAACATCTTTATAGACACGAATATTACAGGCGGCTCATATAGAAACAATCAAGCAGGTCATACAATCTTCGAATTCGGTGTTTGCGTACCACCCGGTTATCTGATTGAAAAGGAGCCATCGCATGTGATTTACTTTCCCGTCACTGTCACCGAGATCGACAACATTACCATTAGACTGGTAGAAGCGCGAGGAGAGTTGATAAATTTGTCTGAAGACACTTTCACGAGTATCAGGCTAGAACTTAAACGTGAAAAATGGGAATAAACTTTAGCTATAAAAACATCAGCATATGTCCATCAAAGGTCATTCACCGTCGAACGTCGGCCCGTGCAGACCTTCGATTAAAACTAACTAAAGCTCGTCGCCTTTTTCTTGAATCTTTAGGTTTTAAAGTACGATAACAACAACAGCAGCAGCATGTCAAAACGAAGTAAAATGCATATTAACACCGACACCTTTACCATTGACAAATTAAACATATTTGGGAAGCCTCGCGTCGATACAGATATAATAAAAGAGGATTTTTATACCTATCTGCCGTTTACGCTAAATGCCAATCATTCCGACACCATTAGAATCAGCATACAAAATTCCGATAACGTTTTAGCTTTGTATGACAGCTATGTACTTGTTAAAGGTAGCATAACGCGTGCAGAAAACAAGCAATTCCTTCTGGTAAACAATTTTGCCCACTTTCTGTTTGATGAAATTCAACTAATATTAGGCACAAACCAGCTCATAGATGTCTGTAAACAGCCCGGCATTACAAGCACTATAAAAGGTCTCGTTTCACATGGCGCCGAGGATAGAGCTTTAACCAGCACAGCATGGAACTTAGGGATTACTAGCGATAATGATTTGTTACATAACCAGGGGAATAACGTCTATCATTTCACGTGTAGAATACCATTAAAAGATATCTTTGGATTTGCAGACGATTATAAAAAAGTAATACCTCATATGAGTTGTCAGCTAATTTTAATTCGCGCCAAGAACGATTTTAATTGCTATAAAAGCGACGCAGGTGATGCAGGTACCAATGTAGATATCAAGATTGATAAGCTCTCGTGGGAAGTTCCGCATATACTGTTATCAGATGAAAGCAAAGTGAACCTGGTGGAGAGTTTAAGAGATAATTCTTCTATTATCGCTCCGTTTAGACGTTGGGAATTACACGAGTTACCCTCGTTGGGAACTACTAAAAACCAGGTTTGGCGCGTAAAGAACTCCAATGATCTAGAGAAACCGCACTGGGTCTTTGTAGTTTTACAAGACGAGCGTCAGCTGGGTATAAGAGCGGGTAACCCGACTACATTTACTCATTCGAACTTGGTCGACGTTAAGTTGTATTTAAATTCGCAGGTGTTCCCACATCAGCGTTTAAATCTCGATTTCGACCGTAGGGACTAAATTCCTGCGTATCTGAATTATATTCGTTTTCGTGAGAACTACTATGACGGTATAGGTAGAGGTGCGGCTGAGATCTGTTTACTCAGCTACAAATCGTTTGAAACGTATCCCGTTTTTGTTATTGACTGTTCAAGACAGGTAGAGAGTTTTAAGGATTCAACTGTCGATATTAGGCTAGAGCTCGAGTCTTCAGCCGCATTTACGAACACAACTAAGGCGTATTGTTTGATCCTTCACGACGCATTAATCGAGTATAATCCGTTTAACGAGACCGTGACTAGACACGTACCCATACCGTAATGATGATGAAGGTCGTTAAACAAAATAAGTCACTAAATATATGTAACCTAGACGACTGCGATGATACATCTTTACAACGACGATCAGGCGAGGATGTTAGGAAACATGGCGACCTGTTACCTGTATCATGTAGAGCAATATTGAACGGTCCATCTTCCTGCGGTAAAACTAATGCTATGTTAGGTTTACTTATTAGCGAAAACGGATTAAAATTTGAAAATATCTACCTATACGCCAAGTCTTTATTTCAGCCTAAATATGAATTCTTAAGACGTGTTATGGAACCACTTACGGGTATGGTATATCATGAATTTAGCGAAAACGATGACGTAATCAGCCCCGGTGATGTTAAACCTAATTCAATGTTCATTTTTGATGATATAATTTGCAGCAAGCAGGAAAAGATTAGAGAATATTTTAGCATGGGTAGGCATAAGGGTGTCGACTGTTTTTATCTAGGTCAAACGTACGCCAAGATACCGAAACATCTGATTAGGGACAATGCAAACCTAATTATTCTCTTTAGACAAGACGAATTGAACTTAAAACACGTGTTTAGCGATCATATTGTAGGAGACGGTATTAGCTATGATCAGTTCAAAAACATTTGCTCTCTGTGTTGGAAGGAGCCACATGATTTCCTGGTAATTAATAAAGACAGCTCTCTAGACCGTGGCAGATATAGGAAGGGTTTTGATTCATATATAAGTTTATAATTAGAGTCGATTCGTTTAGTAGTCTCTGCATAGCCGACATGTCCAACACGTATGATCTGAGTTTAAAGCGTAAAATAATACACGCTCGTAATGCTATACGTAAGAAATTTGCATACTTTCGTCGTGATAGAGCAGAAGCAGAACGTATGTATCGCGTCACGCACAATCCAGTTATATCGCCACTGGAAACCATTGCTAAATCAGTTAACACCTCTAACGTACCCCTATTGAAAGTTAAAACACAACCATCTGCTACTACTACTAGCGCTAGTTACATTCCACAGTTGAAAGTTAAAAAACAACCTGCTACATCATCATCATCATCGGAAGCAGACGAAGAAGAAGAAGAAGAAGAATCTAATAAAACTCTTGATCTCCCTACTCGTTACGGTATGCTGATAGCTAACGCTGTCGGAAACAAAAATATAGATAGAACTAGATTCGGTATTAGATATAAAATTGATCGAGACGCATGGATATTTGCATCTTCCCCTGTGACTATGCGTGATACAAACATCGTAATTAAAAACAACGTTTTCGAAGCAACACCCGGTCTGTTTGACTTACTCACGTTTAGAGAATTAGAGTCTATACCATCGCAAGCTGATATCAATAATTATATGCAGATAATAGCCCTTACTAATGCGCATAAGAAATCATATAGACCACAGGGTAAACTAACAGCTGTTAAACATTGGAAGTATGATTATATAATTAAACCGAACTTACCCAGAATCAAAGGTTTAGGCATTAGACTATCATCATCATCGTCAAATTTTAAAAAATTAAGCGATTGCAAAGTCGAATACGTCTACTGGAATAAGGCTAACGAGCTAGTCGACCGGCTTCGTTTGTTATATGCTATAAAGAGTGCCGGCAACAGTAGTCCACAGAATGAAAACGAAATAATATCAATTATAAGCGAACTTAAGGAGGAAGGCATCATAGAATAGAATATTTCGGGGGTATATAATGATATATTGCTTTAACATTGTTCAGTATTCATCAAACACGGCTGCTGTTACCAATATAATTATTTGAGACGTTGCTCTCTCTCGGTGTCGTCGTTGATGTTAATTGTATGATGATGACGAGTGCTAAACAAACCGTTGTTGATGAAATACACAGGGTTGCTAGAAAAAACTTTCAAAGACGCCGCACTATAATAAAAAATTTCCAGGACTTGTTCCAGGCTGACTTAGCCGAGTTTATTCCCTATGCTAAAGTAAATAAGGGGTATGGTTACATACTGCTGATGATAAACTGTTATTCGAAATATCTGTATGCACGTCCGTTGAAAACTAAATCCGGAGAAGAGGTGACAAAGCAGGTCCGCAGCATCTTTAAGAGTTCAGTCATACCCAAGAATCTTCAGACGGATCTCGGGAAAGAGTTTTACAATAAACATTTTAAACGATTAATGAAAGAGCACACTATAAATCATTACTCTACATATTCCGTAATTAAGGCTTCGATAGTTGAACGCGTTATCTGTACAATTAAGCAAAAACTGTATAAAGAGTTTAGCTACCGAGGATCATTTAAATGGATAGATATATTACAGAGGGTAGTTGACAGCTATAACAACACCAGACATAGAACGATAGGTCGAGCTCCTGCTACTGTTACACCTACCACCCAACTAACCGTTTATGACACTAATGTAAAAGCTGATGTCGCTGCAGGAAGTAAACGTAAACTAGACTTGAATGACCTCGTACGTATTAGTAAGTTCATGGGGGTCTTTTCTAAGGGATACACGCCCAGCTGGTCAACTGAATTATTCAAAATAGTTAAAGTTCAATTTACAAAACCTGTCACATATCTGCTGGAAGATCTTCAAGGGGTTGCTGTTCGAGGAGCTTTCTACGAGTTCGAGCTGCAGAAAACCAAACAGCCAGACGATTACTTAGTTGAAAAAGTACTTAAACGCCGCAGCAATGGTGACATTTATGTAAAATGGCTCGGCTTGAATGAAAAGTCCTGGATAAAGGCGGAAGATGTTGTTAAATGACAGTTCTTACCTATATGAAGTTTACTAGGATAATGGGCCCTACGGGCCTAAGCACTTAAGTATGATAGAAATAGCATTTATCGATTTTTTTAAAGTAGGTCAGTATTTACATGACCTACATAAATCTCCAATCGATTCTCTATCGATAGAGCACATATTAGTACCAAATAACACTCAATAGCACTAAATAGTAGGATAGAATCAGCATTTATCGATTTTTTAAAACATAACCTAATTTAAAAAATTTTAAAACATAACCTAATTTAAAAAACTTTCGGTCGTGCATTATCCTCGGCAAATTACGCGTCGAATGAGCCCTTATAGAACGCGAGAATGGGGTTTAAGTTTAATATATAGTTAATATTCTATTAAGTAAATGTTGAATGTTAGAATATATATATTTATAAGCTGATCTAAGTTATTTTGTTAGAAAATTAATTTGTAACATCCTCATATAACATATCTAGTTTATATTGAGTAATAAAGTATTATACTATACAATGCGTTTCAAAAGTCTGGAACTATTGAAATAAAATTCAAACAAAAACTTTTTGAGACAAACGCTCTGACAGGTCAAGTTTGGTTTTAAAAAAGAGATCTTTTTATATCCACTGAATTTTTCGATCGTCATTTGTTTTTGACTTATGACGCCATCGGATTTTTTTTAATTGCAACCCATATTTTTTTTGATGGATTTGGATAGAGCTTGAAATTCTGGAAACAGAAATATGTACAAGTACAACCTTGACTTTGATAGTTTCTGAAATACGAGGCATTAAATTAAATTGGAGCAATTCGTCCAGAAACTCTCCGGAATGTGTTACAAGATTTTGAGTATCGCCTAGGATATTGCCAAGAAGTAAATGGGAATCAGTTTGAACATCTTATTTAGTTTAGTTATGACAATAAGGTTGTTAACTTGCTCGTTTCTACAGTAAAATAAAAAAAATGAAAAAAATTTAGCGCTACTTCAGCTTTTTTTCCAAATTTTGAGCTTGATTATCTTGTAAACTATCAAGGTCAAGGTCAAGGTCATACTTGTGCATATTTTTATGTTCAGAATTTCAAGCTCTATCCAAATCCATCCCAATCCAAAAAAATATGAGTTGCAATTTAAAAAAAAATTCAATGACGTCATAACTCGAAAACAAAAGGCGATCGAAGAATTAAATTTATACAAAAATATGTGTTTTTTAAAACTAAAGTTGACTTGTCAGAGCGTTTGTCTCAAAAAGTTTCTGTTTGAATTTTATTTCAATAGTTCCAGACTTTTGAAACGCACAGTATATATATATAACTATAATCACCTAGTTTAAGCTGATTTACAATAGAATATTAGTAATATTGTGTAATTTTACGAAAAATAATAACAGTAAAACATTTATCGATTTTTTATTTTCACGTATAAAATAACAAAGCCGTCCGAACCAATCCCTAGAACAGTAGACGTAACGGCTACCTCTATCCAATGCTGTTTCATTTACTAGCATTAAGATGAAGGGAGAGAGAGAGAGCGAGAGAGCGAGAGAGCGTGAGAGCGAGAGAGTGAGAGAGAGAGAAGGCTCTTTAAAGCGTCCTCTAATAGGAGAGAGTGAGAGAGTGAGAAAGAAGACTCTTTAATGCGTCCTCTAATAGGAGAGAGTGAGAGAGAAGACTCTTTAATGCGTCCTCTAATAAGAGAGAGTGAGAGAGTGAGAGAGAAGACTCTTTAATGCGACCTCTAATAGCATCAGTACGTAGGATAATACAGATTTCTTCATGAGGCCGCCCTCATGTAGTAGTACACAGGCTGCCGGTAATACAGACCCCTTTGCATGACACCCTCTATTAATAACAGAGTCTACTGGGGTTTTTTCCTAGCAACACCATTTAGCCGAGCGCCGAACCATATGCCGAACAAGGCCGGTAATACAGATTCCGTACTTCGAGAATCACGTCAGACGACACCGGCGCCATCTGTTTTCCCCTAGCAACGACGCTACCATTTAGCCATGTGACGAACCCAATGCCGATAATACAGAATGTCGGTACAAAAATCACGTAAAACGACACTGGTGCCATCTGTTTTCCCCTAGCAACGACGCTACCATTTAGCCAAGTGACGAACCAAATGCCGATAATACAGAATGTCGGTACAAAAACGACACTGGCGCCATCTGTTTTCCCCTAGCAACAGCGTTGCCATTTAGCCGAGTGACGAACCAAATGCCGGTAATACAGAATGTCGGTAATGCAGATTCCGTACTTAACGACGACTGCATCCCCACAAAAATGTCTGGGCCAGGTGGCCTAATACCTACTTCAACTAAATGTAAACAGCAGAATTAGTTAATAATGGGTGTTCATTTAAATTCGTAATCTAGCAACCTTTGGATTATTGCCTGTCTCTATCTGCGACGTATTATATCTGTCGCTCAGCCTTCTTTTATTAAAATTCCAAAGGTTGCTAGATTACGAATTTAAATGAACACCCGTTATTATCAACTGGATTTGACGACATCATCACCATATAAACAAACGACAGCTACCCAAATACATTCTTTCAACTGAGCGTAGATGTAGGGGTAACGGAGGGTACTCCTTAAACATAAGGAGTACCTTATAATTTCTATTTTATTTCAAATCAGACGTAATGTTATAAACTGCATTCGGTGGTTTATGTGTTTTCTAAGGGATTTTACTAAACGCATCTCTTATAAATAATAACTAGTAAAATTAATACCCGCAATAAAGTTTATTCGCCCAATTCAAGAACGCATAGAAATACAACAATATTACATTAATCAGAATTTTTTGAATTTCTCGGCGCGTTTCTATTCAGTCACGATATATGTGAATTGCAATCACGCGTATATAACGACGACTATATAGTATATAGTCAATTTATTGAGTGTGTTCGAAATCCACCCGAATTCAAATTGTGTAATCTATACATCAGCGTTACAATGACAACAGTCACAAAGATAAAAATTGGACAGTTAGTAGAACAGTGAAACGACTTTGTGAAGCCAGATACGCCTTTTCTCATTATGATTATTATCATTAATTTCCCCTTCATCAAGAAGCACAACCATTGCTAATTCATCAGTATTAGTAAACAAATACCCTGACATTTTCACGGGAACAGTACAAATACTATCTACGTTAAACTTTATTGCCCGTAGGCCGAAGTTCGTGTTGAACTCGCTCCGTCAGGTATAAATTCTCATATGCTTAACTGTCAGCGCGTCCCATGTACATGTCTAAATAGACCTTTACTTAGGCTAAAACTGCTAAAAGGCTTCCTTGCAAACCTATAAGTATAATAACAACCATAGACCTAACTATCTTAAATTTACAAAGTCACGAAAAGTAAATGATAACGGAAGAAAAATCAAATTTTCTTTGTATTTGCATATCTTAATTTGTTTAGATTTAGTTAAGTCTTCTCCACCGAGTATTTCGTTCGTTAGGTAACAGAATCTAATACTTTCAAAATTGTCACCAAGGACCAAGGAACCTCTAAATCAATTGGGACGCGCCAAAGTACAAAACCCAGAACGTCAAGACAGTACAGTAAACATTATTGAGAGGAATTTATGAATGACAATTCCATTTTACTGACATTTCAAAAATTATAAAATCTAGATATTCTATTTTAAATTATCATAAATATTAACACGATTATTAAATTTAGGGCCGATCTATTCACTTCCCTTTAAATTTATCTGGAAGTTAGTTGCTATAGTTACAATTGTTCCCACAATTGTATCCATGACAATTAACTAGCAGATACAGTTACAAGGAGGTGAATAGATCGACCCTTAATCTGTAAAAATTATAATCACCATTAAAATACGATGCAAGAAAAACAAACCCCTAAAAACTACGTCATCAACTACCGCATATCGACGACATTTTGGTGTTGTACAACGCCATTTATATTTATTGGCGTGTCCCAATAGAAAACTGATTATTCACATTTACGATGGCGGATGGGAAGTCTGGAAAAAATGCATTATAGGTCGTCACAATCGCAAATCCCAGATGACATTTGTTAATACCATCTGTCAGTAGGTAATAAACAAACGGCGAATATGATTGCAAACTTATTGGATCGTTTCAGCGACGTTTTGAAAAAAACGTTCTCTTCCATTAAGACAATGCACATGCCATGCCCAAAATCCATGAATTAGACTTCGAATTGCTTCCACATCCAGAATATTCTCCAGACTTAGCCCCCAGCGACTATTTCCTGTTTCCGAACTTGAAAAAGTAACTCGGAGGAAAGAGATTCTGCTCTAATGCGGAGATCATCTATGCAACCCTATTTTGAAGTTGAAGAAATACGTATTATTCCGAAGGAATCGAAAAATTGGAAAACCGTCTTGGTCTTGTAGGGTACGTCATCAATCACAAACAGAAGAACGCGTTCTGTCTTTGATTGATGGTCTAAGAAGATATTATCGAAAGCTGGTTAGCTGCTTAACTGGTTGCAGAACTATTCAAGAGTAGCAATTGAGGTATATATTCTTTCGAAGGGACTAATCTAGTATAGTCATTTCATAAGTTTTTACACCAAACTTAGTTTATTTTAAACTTAACTATCACTATAATCAAGGTAATCACTAAAAACTAATGTGTCACAAAATTATTAATAATAATTAAAACTATCATTATACTAAAAATACGATCAATATATCGATATAATGTACTATAATTAAACTGCAGCTTCAGACTGCAGTCTTTACTGCAGACAGCGTTTACTACGCTGTACAACAAAATTGAACTTTAAAAGAATTTCCAGGTTCTAATACACTGTTTCTAGAGGTTTTTAAGGTGCAGATTATGAATCTGCTATGGGTTTTTTCAGGTCTGGTCAAATTTTAGTTATATTTCAATTTGTTTTCAAATAAAACCCGTTCTTAAATGCACGAGAACAGTAGGCAAACTTTTACGTTTACCAAGTAGCACTAAAACAAACAAACTGTAGAACCGGGAAGCATCAAAAGATCAAAACTATCAATCCTGTTCATGTGTTGTATGTATGCTATTCTTCTATTGGTGTTTGCATTCGTAAGGTAGAAATCACTTCGTGAACAAACCATTTTGGGTTACGACTCATGAGGCATGTATGTGTTGGCTGCATGACACGTGAATGACATCGAAACAACAGTATTTGACCTGACCAAAGAGTAGATATTATAAGAGGCGAAAGTTGGTAGAGAAACCTCAATTCCGAGAGAGATAGAATACTAAATTCATACAAGCAAAGATATTTATCAATAAATTAAAGTCGTCCAAGGATATTATCTGTCGTTTCACATACTTACAATTAGTAAGCTATAACTATTTATTAAGACACTACTTTGTATGTAACCTACTTGTAAATGTAATAAGTTAAATATTTTAACTAAAAGAAGGCAAGATTTTTTTATAAAATCACATAGCCAAATCAAATTGAAATTAAAATTACAGATTGTGCAATTATCTGCCAACTAATTGAAAGTATTCCGAATCTGCATCGATGTCTGCATTTATAGTAAACCATTTTTCTTGTTTTTGCATCGGCTTTGACATTGGCACCTTGGTATGCAATAAAATTTATTTATCATGTAGGAACTAATTTTCTATGAGCAATTTGCAAAAAAATTAAATTACAACTAACTAAATAACAACATGAAATCATTTGAATACCTTTTTTACAACGACATGTATTCAGAGATAGATATAACCTTTCTAGGTACTAATTCCTGGGTTGCGACAACTGGAACTATTCCAATTTCCACTTTTTGCCATGCATAATTTAAAAAGCTTTCCAAAATGGAAACTTAGTTTGGTAATATACTCGTCAGCAATACTGTATCAAACTATCTTCTGTTTATTTTCCTATAGCAGTAAATTGACTGGTAGTACCACAACCCCTCATAGCATGGAAACTAAGTAAGTTTCTATTAAATAAACTTACTTAGTTTCTCCCAAACATATTTCATGAACTACCATATATCTTTTCCGTTCTTGTCCATCTACTTAAACGTAGATTTAGAAATTTTTCAAGCTAAAGCTCTCCAAGCAATGCAGGGATTGGAGATTTTAACGAAAAGATTTTTGATCAAATGGTACTCAAATGATTTTATGGTGTTATGTAATTAATTGCAATTAAATTCTTTTTATAGATTTCTCGACGAAAATTTGTTCCTGTATAAAAACTAAATTTTATTGCACTGCCACATGCTAATGTCCTGGAGGATACAAAAGCAAGAAAAATGACCTACCGAAAGCAGACAATACGTTTATTAATAAGTTTTTTTGATTTTTCTTAATTTCTTCCTCTCAAATAGTTAATAAATAATTACACAGCATATGTTTTTATTGTGAGTTTGATTTGTCTTTGTGATTTTAAAAAAATTCATGAAAAGTTGAGTAAGTACCTAAATATTTTCATGATTTTATTAAAAAATAATTTTACTATTTAAGATGTAATTTTTTTCTATTTTATCTTCTCTTAGTTAACATATTTAACTTAATGCATACAAGTTTTCCATGGCTACATACAAAGTAGTGCCTTAATCTAGCTGTATCTTACTAATTGTAAGTATGTGAAACCACAGATGGTATCCTTGGACGAGGAAAATATATATTGTGTACCGTGAGTGAGACGTAGCTTCATGTATGCATTATTAGCGTGCTAAAATCCCTTTCTCTTTACCAACAGCAAAAACTAGACGCGGTACTCTCTACGTTGTTTTGCAAATATCTTCACTTGTATTATAGCTATGAGAAAAATAAAAGCCCATTGTGTTCGCAGAAAATCAACACAAAACGTTTATTTTAGTCGTTTTTTTTAAATATGTACTAGATTTGAAGATAGTTTTGCTAAACCTTAAAAGTGTTGTTTCGAGGAAATCCCCTTTAAGTACAGTAGGGGTTCCCGTAAAAAACAATGTAAATTCATATCTTAATTGTTTTGTAAACAACTTAAATATTGATGTAAACATTCGCAGTTTCGTCACAACATAGCAAGTGATGTCTTGCAACAAATAACATAAAAATTTAATTTCACCCCTTTTTTACTAAAATTACTCTTATCACCCCGTAGTTATATTTTTGACGGCAACTATATTTTGCTTAACTTAGGGATAGACTACAACATGAGCTAGATTGGAAATCTTTACAAGGTATGCCCAGCGGAATGAATTAATTCAGTCTAATAAAACTCTACTAAGAATACATTGGCTTATCTGAATTTTTATTATCGTCCACAGTTTTCTAGATGTGGCTAAGAGCTTTAATTTTCAAGCTATATAACCTCACAAACTAAATAATGTTAAGAATTCTAGAAAATATGCTACTGAATGTACTGTAAGCTTTAAAAATTGGATTTTTGTTACTGATTCCATTAACGATAGACCAAATCAAACACTTAACTAAACATTTGGATTCTATAAAAAGATACTTGCCTTTGCACTTTTTTTCTACATCCTGAAGTAAGGAATATATATATCGCATTATCGAATTTTGCAGTTAGGTGGACGAAAGAAACAACAGACGATCAAGTCTTATATTCAGCATTCTATTTGTCTGGGAAATTAACTTGTAGCTGCTAAACTACCTACCTACGGTTACAACCGATAAACCCCACTTTCCATAAAATTCAGGACGTACTGTATTTAATCAAAGACTACATGTAGGAATGATATCTGGAAACTAATATGCTTGTTAGAACATAGTAAAAAGGTTTTTAACATTATTTAACAGTTTTGCTTTTTTTTGAAAATATAGCTAGGACGGAGCTTCAATTATGTGCTTCTTATAAATTATAGCTAATTAACTATAAAACGAGACCAAAAACATGGATTTATGGTTAAGAGGTTTAACAAAATGCTGTAAAAAGTATACAGATACATCCAGGTCGAGTCTACTGGGATACCCACCTACACGGATCTAGTTGGACGTTGGATACAGGGAGAGTCTTAAAGATAATGTAAATTTAAATCATTTTTTCTATTTTGCGTCTATAATAAAGCTGTTAAAGCACCCAAAACAGTGCGTTAATAGCTCATTTGGGTGCTTTAATATCCCAACTTTTTCAAAGTTGGCAGCATTGAAAAAAAATTGAAAAAACAGAAAATTGACAAATAGTACTTCCTTAGATTATGTAGGATAGAGGATGCGTAATCACTCGCATTTGCGTGTTACCGACTGCCTCCAAAGAAAACGCACCATAGACGTCACGTAAATGCGGTAAAAGGGTTTATAATAAAAGTCGCATTTTTATTCAAATATTTATTCTACTTAAAACAAATATTTATCAAAAATAAAGAAAATATTCATATATCATTTTAATTTATTATTGTCCTTGAAATAAAATCAGTTTTGTTAGTTGATTCCGGATGTGCTCTTTAGGTTGATTTTGCATTTTGCAAATAAAATGTAAACGAATGTCTAAATACGTTTTACAAATTGCTTTGATTAGAAAATATATATGATTTGTTTCAGTTTCCAAAACAAGAATTTAAATTGACAAAAATATCTTTGTTCAAATTCGATATAATTTCAATAATAAGTTTTGAAATATAATTTTTCTCATGTAAACGGTTTTGATTTGCCCTCAAATATTCTTCTGACCTTTTACAAATTAGTATCACATCATCTGATGGGTACGTCAAACCTCCCTGTGTTTTTTGAGTTATTAATGAATAGAGAAAATTTGAGCGTTCCCCAAGTAATGCCGATATGCACCTTTCACAATGTAATGCTTTCTGCAATTTATAGCACACAAATCCGGCAATATAAATAATGATTTCAATACTACATCTAGTCATAGCTATTGAATCAGTAAGATAATCATGATCAGCCCATATGTTCTGCATCATTTTGCCATCGATGTCAGTTATTGCTTCATCCAATAAAGCAAGGGGCGTATCCAAATTAATAATTTCTTCGGGTTCTTCCAGTTCCGGTGTTTTGCTTGAACATACTAAGATTGGAATTTGTTCAAGAGGAACACAATTTCTCACACCCCCCTCTCTAATTTCCGCCCGAATCAATAATCTTTTATACGCTGCTTTAAATTGGCGAGCCGATGGATTATTATTAAATCCGCCCTTTGCTCTAATTGATGAGAAAAATAACTCTAAATGGTCTTGACTGATTTTGTATATGGGCAAATAGATTAAATTCCCGTGTGTAACTATTTCTGAATATAATAACAATGCACTTCTTAAAGATACTATGACCCCTAAGAAACCAGTTTTTTTTCTGGACTCGATTACCAACGAACCATCATCAAACTTTAATTTTGACAAATAGTCTATAACAGTATGTACAAAATTACTAATTGTATCAATATTTCTTGCACATAGAGCTTTCTTAAAGTCTGGGGGTACCAAGGATCGACTATTTAAGATATCAAAAATAGCATTTATCATTCTTATGAATTTGACTGTTCCTTGGCATCCCCTAAATTGCTTTAATTTTAAAATATTTTCACAATACTCTAGTGCATCTGCTACCGAAGCGCTCAGTAATTGAACTGCTAAACGAACTTTCATTTTCTGCTTAGAAAAATTGATGTGTTGCCGACGTAACTTGTTGCCTAAATATAAACCTTCATTTTCTTGCAGTTCGTTTAGTAGTTCGATATAATCCCATTGAATAAAATCTCCGTCGCCATCTATTAAAATTTTTCTTTAAGACGAATGGGGATATAGTTTTTAATAATAATAATAATAATAATAATAATAATATTATTATTATTATTATTATAATATTATTGTATAGAATTAGGTCTAGTTGTTCAATAATGGCAAACAAGCATAATTTGTATACTTGACTTTATGGAGTGTTGCCATGGAAACCAAAATAATATAGAACAAAAAGGTTTTATGTCAAGACGAAAAACTAATTTTTGCTGGAAATTAACTTTCCATATATATAGTGTTCACAAGAAACTATAAACAAAAAAGGGAGAACAATACAGTCCACAATTGCTAATCTTATTACGCCAAGAAAAACCGCTTTGCAAACTGGTAGTACTATATGATAATAATTGATGGAAACAGGGGCCCTTGTTAATGGTGAATCTGGTCAAGAAAAGTACAAGGAATTATTATCAGGTTAGTAATTATCTTCTTGCATTGTTTGGCTAATTATTGATATCATTTTTATCAAAAATATCAACATATGGTCCTTGCGAAGCCAAGATATCCTTTTTTGAGTTGTAGTTTCTTGTGAAATTATAATAGGCCATTACGCCCTATATTATCTTATAAAACGGCAAGTTTTGCCATAAAACGTTTTCTAAAACATACCATTTTCGCATTTGTATAGATCCCAGTTTGGATTTATACAATTACTATTAAAAACATTTTGTGCCTTCAATAAAAGCACCTCAAGTTTTGTTTATTTCTTGTTTCGCTGTGAATCAGAACAACTATAATATAATTTCAATATCTTTTTTAAGTTGTCTTTGAGACTATTCAAATAAAACAAAGGTAATTTGTGGATCTAAAGATAGGTAAAAATAAATACATTATTTTTCTAAAAACTGCAATTCATATTATAAATTTTAAAAATAATTTTCTTTGCTTGTCATATTTCATAATATGTCAGTTGAATTAAACGCATTGATTTACCAACGCCAAGGGCAGTTGGAAAGATTGAAACGTATTTTAGCTATGGCTACGAAGGCTGAAGATGATGTTACAAAACTTCAGTCATTTAAAGCTGCTTTTAAAACCGCAGATATCAACTATCAAGCATGCCTACAATTCTCTAATGAGATTTTGATTCAAGTATCTTCGTCCAATCCAACTGAAGCAGTTTTAAAGCAAGAGTTAGCACGTGAAAAAGACATCAACAAAGTAATTGATGAAGTTTATTGGCAAATTCTTGAAAAATATGAAACCTTGTTCGGTTCCAATGCGGAATGTAAATCTAATGGTTCAAATATTCGCTTGCCAAAAATAAATTTACAAACGTTTAGTGGCAAATTTTCCGAATGGCATACTTTCAAAGATATGTTTCAATCTATGGTTCATTCTAACAAAAACTTATCTGATATAGAGAAATTTCACTATCTCTTATCATCCCTCACTGGTGATGCCTTGAATATAGTGAAAGGCATACCTATATCTAGTCCCAATTATCCAATTGCTTGGAAACAAGTTTGTGAAAGGTTAATGTTCGACTTCTTGCTACAAGTCACTGGCACGCTATATGCGATTTGCCAGCTACTGTCCCAGATACGTCCAAAGCTCTGTATAATATGCTTAATATAGTTAATGAAAATACCGCAGCTCTTGATGCTCTGGGTTTAAACACTAAAGAATGGGGGTTCATTTTGTTTTATTTGACTTTTAAAAGACTACCTAAACATTTATGTACAAAATTCGAAGAACAATCCCATACAGATTTGCCAACCTTTGAAGAAATCAAAAGGTTCTTGTTAAATCATTGCAAGGCCTTGGAATCGGTCGAAGCAATATCTAGCAAAAAACCTAACCTTGTATTCAACTCTAATTCATATGTAAAATCTACTTCAAAACAATCTTTTGTTGTTAACAAAACATATCAAAACAACTCAAATAATTGTTTAGTATGCAAGTCAGAACACCCTTTATCCAAGTGCCAACAATTTATAGCAAAAAACCCATCTCAAAGATTAAATACTGTAAAACAATTGAACCTTTGTATCAATTGTTTAAATCGTTCGCATAGTGTAAGAAATTGTCCTAGTATTCATTCTTGCAGAGTTTGCAAAAGACGTCATCATACTGTTCTTCATTTTGATGCTAACATTGCGCATCCCATGCAGCGAAATGCTCAGGATACCAATATTGTATCCGAAGTTACTTCCAACACCACTACCAAGGCACAAGATTTTTCTTTATCTACTGCTAATACTGCCGATAATGTCACCCTTTTCGCATCTAAAAAATCATCAGTTCTTTTGCCTAATGCAATGATACACGTTCTCGCGTCTCGAAACAATTTCCAACCAGTGAGAACACTGTTGGACACAGGTTCTCAGGTTTCGTTAATATCACAAAAATGTTTAACCCGATTGGGCTTACGCCGTTCCTATATTCGTTCTACCATAACGGGAATAAATTCAGATTCCCCTATAGTTTCGCAAGGCATCACTAAATGTCTGATAAAGCCTATTCACAGTTCAGAACCTATTCTGGAACTTGAACTTGAAATCTTACCCACCTTAGTTTCCAAGGTACCTTCCACTACCGTGGATGTTTCGCAGTGGACTCATTTGTCTACCTTACCGTTAGCTGACCCTAACTTTAATCAATCCCGTTCAGTGGATATGATATTGGGGGCAGATGTTTTTTCACAAATCTTGAAATCGGATAGAGTAGGCAAGATGGGCGAACCCATCGCTTTTGATACTATTTTTGGTTGGATTGTAATGGGAAAGATAGATGCTTCATTAACCCCTGCCGTTTCTTTGTTTGCGTCTTCAGACCCATTTGATTTAAAGAAATTCTGGGAACTCGAAGAAGTTCCAGGAAAAAAGTTTATTTCACCAGAACATGAAATCTGTGAACAAAACTTTCAAAATACCGTTTCGCGTATGGAAGATGGTAGATATGTGGTTTCGTTACCTTTTAAGGAACCACCTCCAGTTTTAGGGGTATTTCGCGCTGGAGCCCTTAGACGGTTCTATTCTTTAGAAAAACGCTTCATGCATGACAAATCTTTTAGAGACATGTACGGTGAGGTAATACAAGAATATCTAACCTCTGGCCACATGGAAGTAGTTCCAATAAGTAGCTCCACTGAACCTAGTTTTTATCTACCACACCATGCCGTATACAAACCGGAAAGCTCAACGACTAAGCTTCGCATTGTCTTTGATGCTTCTATGAAAAGTAGCAACAACTTGTCTCTCAACGATGTTTTATATTCAGGTCCCAAATTGCAGGCTGATATATTTGTGTTGTTACTTAATTTTCGCTTACCTAGATTTGTCTTTACAGCTGACATTAAGCAGATGTACAGACAAATATCTCTTACCAAAGCTCATAGAAGCTATCAAAAAATACTTTGGAGATTTAATCCTTTGAAGGAAATTCAGGAATATCAGTTAAACACAGTTACTTTCGGTGTTGCATCCTCTCCTTATCTAGCGCTTCGTGTTTTAAAACAAATTGTCATTGACGAAGGGCATAAGTTTCCATTAGCATCACAGGTTTTGACAGAGGGTCTGTATGTAGATGACTGTTTTGGAGGAGCAAATAGTTTAGAAGAAGCTAAGCTTCTTCAGTCCGAACTGATAGAACTTCCTCAGCGAGGTCGTTTCGAACTTAGAAAATGGGCAAGCAATTCTGCTGACTTACTGAGTGATATTCCTGAGGAAAATTGTCAGACCATTACGTTTGATGCTCCAGGTGATTTTTTTAAAAATTCTGGGATTACACTGGATTCCTTCGCAAGATTGTTTCAACTTCAAAGTTTCTGTTACAAATAATGTTATCACCAAACGTACTATCTTGTCTGACATCGCCCGCATATGGGATCCTTTAGGATTTTTAACACCCATCACCTTTTTCGCGAAATATCTCTTACAGCACCTGTGGGCCCTAGGAATTCCATGGGATCAAAAACCACCTGAAGATGTTGTATTAAGATGGCAGCGATTTAAAGCCGAACTTCCTTCCCTTTCTGCTATAAAAATTACTCGGTTTTTAAACATTAATTCAACAATTGATCATACAGAGATCCATTGTTTTTGTGACGCCAGTGAGAAAGGCTACTCTGCTTGCATATATCTGCGTAATATTCATACTGATGGTCGCATATTTGTTCACTTACTTTTTGGTAAATCTAAGGTTGCCAGTTTGAAAAAATTTCCTTGGCTCGGTTGGAGTTGTGCGGAGCCGTCTTACTTAGTAATCTTTATCGCTATGTTTCACAAACATTCTCCAATAAAATTCAATTTGATAAAGTTTTCGCGTGGTCTGACTCTACCATTGCATTGTCTTGGATACGATCGTCTCCCCATCGTTGGAAGACGTTCGTTGCCAATCGTGTCAGCCATATTCAAGATATTATTCCTCCAGAATCCTGGTTTTATGTAAAAACAGGGGAAAATGCCGCCGATGTCGCTAGTCGTGGACTTTTACCCAAAGAATTGCTCCATGCTTCTCTCTGGTGGAATGGGCCATTTTGGTTGCAACTCTCCCAAGAAAATTGGCCTACGGCTACTTCATTGTCAAATTCTAATATTGAAGTTGAAGTAGAAGCTGCCAAATCCATTACCTTCTGTACGATTGCTGGCGATGAGCACATTTTCGCTTCTTTACTTCGTAGATTTTCATCTTTCAGCAAAATACAAAATGTAGTCGCTTATGTACTACGTTTCATTCATAATTTGAGCAATCGCTCTAGAGCATATTCAGGAGCACCTTCCAAAATCGAACTTTACAAATCGATCACCACTCTTTGTAAATATGTACAAGATGAAGTGTTTCAGGATCAGATCAAGTTAATCCGTCTGAATAAACCTTGTACCAAACCTATCAGACAACTCGCACCTTTTCTGGATGAGAATGGTGTAATGAGAGTGGGAGGTAGACTCAAACATTCAAATATGCTCTTTGACGCAAAACATCCTATCTTACTTCCAAGCAATCATGTTCTCACTAATCTTGTTATACGACATTTTCAAGATCAGCATCTGCATCCGGGACCACAGACACTGCAATATTTGCTGAGGCAGCAGTTTTGGATCCTAGCCTCTAAAAGGGCGATAAATAGAGGTGTGGCTGGGTGTTATCGGTGTTTTCGGGCTAACCCTAAACCTTTAACTCCCATCATGGGCAACTTACCTTCTTATCGCCTGTCTCAAATCACAAGTTTTACCCGCTCCGGGGTCGATATGGCTGGACCCTATATCACCTCCGCGGCACGTTATCGCGGTTCCAAAACTTTCAAATCCTACCTTTGCATATTTGTATGTTTTGTCACTAAGGCTATTCACATCGAGTTAGTCTCCGATCTTAGCAGTGAAGCTTTTATAGCAGCTCTTAGACGTTTTGTCGCACGAAGGGCAGAGTTTTGGAGCTTTTCAGTGACTGCGGAACCAATTTTATTGGTGCGAATCGTATTTTGTCCACTTATCTGGAAAATGCATGTGACCAGCTTGCCATAAAATGGCATTTTAATCCTCCTTCAGCTCCCCATATGGGAGGATTATGGGAAGCTGCTGTTAAATCTGTGAAAGGACACCTTTCTAGGGTTCTGGGTAATCAAATTCGTCGAGATGAGCACTGATCCTAATGATTTGTCCGTACTCACCCCCAATCACTTTTTAACGTTAGAACCCGTTTCTGCGCCGCCTGACGAAGATTTAAATAGCACACCCTTGAATAAACTCTCCAGATGGCAATTAATTCAAAATTTCCATCAGTCCATTTGGCGTCGTTGGCACGCCGAATATTTGCATACTCTCCAACAACGCCAAAAATGACAATTCTAATGTCAAAGTGACAGTCGGTTCGCTAGTAGTTGTGAGGCAGGAAAATCTACCTCCCGGACAATGGTTATTGGGTAGAATAACAAAACTCCATCCGGGATCGGATGGGATTGCAAGAGTGGCAACCTTGAAAACTAAGCAAGGCAGCATTAAACGACCTTTAGTTAAATTATGTTTGCTACCATCGCAATAATTATTTTCCATTAGATTTCCTTTTGTTTTATTTATTTCTTTTTCATGTGAGTTCATTTTCACAGCGAATTGTTCTTATATTTAGTTATCGTTATTGTCATAAAAGGAATAATTTGTTAAATCCTTTTATCGGGGGGGAATATGTATAGAATTAGGTCTAGTTGTTCAATAATGGCAAACAAGCATAATTTGTATACTTGACTTTATGGAGTGTTGCCATGGAAACCAAAATAATATAAAACAAAAAGGTTTTATGTCAAGACGAAAAACTAATTTTTGCTGGAAATTAACTTTCCATATATATAGTGTTCACAAGAAACTATAAACAAAAAAGGGAGAACAATACAGTCCACAATTGCTAATCTTATTACGCCAAGAAAAACCGCTTTGCAAACTGGTAGTACTATATGATAATAATTGATGGAAACAGGGGCCCTTGTTAATGGTGAATCTGGTCAAGAAAAGTACAAGGAATTATTATCAGGTTAGTAATTATCTTCTTGCATTGTTTGGCTAATTATTGATATCATTTTTATCAAAAATATCAACAATTATTATATTATTATAATAATATTATAATAATATTATAATAATATTCCTAAAGGGCAAGATTAAACAGACTGTAAAATTTAATAAATAATATATTTCTAGGTCAATGTACTGGACAAAAAATGGGAACAGCACGTGTACACATCTGCTATGCGTAAAATGGACTACTTTAATGTCGCTGTCATAAAAAACGTTATTTTGCAGCATAATTCCATTAAATTAATTGCATCTAATTCGGGTTTTTAAGAAATACTTCCATATATAAAATAAATAAATTTAATTTGTTTTATTCGAAGTTTTTATTAAAATTACTAGGCACGCTACTGATCCCAGGTAGATATGATTCT